>CM055070.1:29427643-29457212 GCA_029204045.2 Tillandsia leiboldiana
GGTCACGCCCGGGTGTAAACCAGAACCCGGGCCCGTCCAAAGATGTATGCATAGAATGTCAACGGCCCCCGAATGCCGTCATCGAGACCCAATCGTACACCAGTAAGCACTGTACTGCCTGCTCTGCCTGCCAAATAGGGTCTGCCCGCCTACGCCAACACCGATAGGAAAAGGGAGTCTCGAAGACTCGATAGCCTGTAAAACGCACATCCGGAGTGGCACTCGAGGGGAGCGACCCAACACGAGTAATAACGCCTGGGTAACAAGTACCAAATCAGCAGGACTGGATCATGACTCTGATCACGGTGGAAAACCCACCACTAAAAGAAATCCAAATCCTCTATCCCAATCTGATGCAATAACCACTGTCCGGTCAACCGCCAAAGATCCGCGGTTGCCGCAATGACCGGCCCCCACAGCCTGCCTGTCCCAAAGCCCACAACTGTCTGACTACACTATCCCAGTCCCTGCTCGAACCCGAGCGCACTATCCCCCGAATATAAATAAAAGAAGAGAAAAGCATGGTTTCCTAAGTCAATTCCAGCATGATAGTGTAGCAGAAAAAGGTGGCCTAACTAGGTGACCATACAAGCATGCAAATGTCCCAAGATGATATAAAAATAAACAGATGTCGATAACCTTTATAATGTTAGAGCATGTATAGAACAGTATGAGAATAGTAAATATGAGATAGCCTGTGCCTGCCTATGCCACATACCCAAAGCCCACAATTATTGATTAGCCTTACCTTTTAACATGATGTTACTGTCCTACAATCATAATCCCCAATCAAGCAAGTTCTAACAATATCTGTTTAATCACAATAAGCCTGCCATTGCCACACATAAAGTGCATTTATCCTTTTAATCAAAGAAGCTACTCAAATGCCTAGCGGGTAATCAAAAGATGGAGGGTTAACAACCACACCCATAATGACAATCCTGACCCAGGTCCGACATCCGGTCAACCACCTACTATCCGCAATAGCCGCAATACCCAAAAGCTAAAATTCAAGCCCCGGCTACACTATGCCGATCCCTGCTCAAACCCGAGCAACAAATAGCCGCCTGCCTAAGGAATAGGGGAAGAAGAGACAATAGGGTTCCTCCCTCCCAAGTCCCAACATATAGTGTAGCGATCAGAAATGGTCTAACTAGATATCCCTGAAATCAAGCCTATCTCCTCATGGAAGAAAGAAGGGAGTGACAAATAGTGGTTCATCATGTGTATCAAGTAATAACTCCACCTGGGTGTAATCATCATGCTAAATCATAATCCAACCGCACATGTCCATAACCTGCTAATCACCCTCACATGAATCATCCACCTATGCCTGTCCAAAAATCCTCAAGTGGTACCCTCCCACAAGACGCCTCACAATATCACAATATGAAAGTACATCCCCCCCTTATGCAAGGTTAAATGCTAAAACGATGTCCATGAAGCATGTATAAGTTCCAACATGTCAAGTTTCAATATAATGTTTTCCATATGATAGGCTCACAATTATCTAGTTAAGCATGCATGTCCATTAGGTGACCATTCAACATGTCCAATAAAGGGGATCACTCTAATATTCCTAGTGGGTATATCAGAAAAGAGGAGTAAAGCAACCACCCACCTCGAGCGCTAAACCCTGATCCCAACAGCGAAGTCCGCGCCCGGTCTCAACGATCACCACGGTGCTGCACAAAAATACCCCAAAAGAACAAGCACAATTAATCCACCATGCTCACACCAAAATCTGTCCCAAATACAATCAGTCCACAGTTTTGCCTTTTTTCACCTGCGAGATCTGCTCGAGAAATTCCAGGAAAAATACCGTCACGATCCTCGCGACGAACCGGTCGAAACGAGTACCTGCACGTTCCCACACGAGTTTTCTACGCTGAGATCCAAAATCGACAAGAGAACTACCCCGAACAATACTTCCACCCAAAACTGTGCTACAAAGTTCTGTAAAAAGGGGTTTCTCACCTTCGGGGAAAATTCCAGAAAATCCAAGAAAATTCAGAGAGACTCCTTGCGATGCGTAGATGCAAATTGCCTTTTGAATCACCTCAATCCGATGTCTGGTTGCGGAGATATCGCCGAAATACCGAACCGCTGTCCAAAACTCCATCACAGCAAAAGAGGTCACAAGATGATCCGAAAAACCCATGAAAACCTCGGGATGGGAAAAACCAGCAAACACGGAAAACGTAGCCCTACCTGTCGTGAAGACGATGGCGCAAGAATCGCTGAAAAAGAGTGCCGGGGTAGCTCGGGAGAGTCCGTGCACTGAAATGCGACGAAGGGAATCACAAGGGAACGAGCGTCGCGCCGCGCCGTAAAATCCAAACCTCGGAGTGTGTGCCACCACAAATCTTGGAAATCCTCCAGAAGATGTAGAACTCGAAGGGGAACAACTTTGCTGAAGACACCTTGGTGAGAGGAGGCTCGGAAATGGTGGAAAAAGTGAGAAGAAAGGAGCTCGGGCTGTTTAAATAGGCCTCCCAAACAATAGCAAAATGCCATCCGGGTCCCATTTTCGGGCGCCCGGAAGTTTCCGGGCGCGCACAGTGCGGCCCGGCCCAAGACTTTCGGGCGCGCACAGTGCGGCCCGGCCCAAGGCGCGCCGTCGGACGGGATCCGCGGTCCGTCCGACCCGCCTCAGCGCCCGCCACGTGTCGCCCGAACAGGCGACAGCCCAAATCCTCCACTCCCGCTGCGCCACGCGGCCAACCCCGGGAGTCGACACGCGTCCCGACAACAGTACCGTCGCGCCTGCGCGCCTGCCCGCGCCAGCTGCCCCTCCTGCCCGCACAGTTTGACCAGCCAATAGGGAAGCGCCACGTGTCCCTGCCACTGACCGCCTGCACCCCGGTGCACGAGCCTCCGTAAGCCGAACCAATGGTAACCTGCCACGTGTCCACTCCCGGTGCACCGTGAACCAAAACCCAACCATCATGCTCCGTAGACCGTGAGCTGTGAGCCGGCCTATGGGGTGGTGCCACGTGCCCCCGCCTTGGTGCACGACGGCCGCGTGGACCGCGCGCCTGCCCGCGCGCCCGCGCGCTGCCCCGCGCCCTGTGCCGCCGCCGTTCCGCCTGCCCGAGGCCGCGCCGCCGCCCGCCGACGCTGCCCGCCGCCGCCGCCGCCGCCGGCGATCGCCGGAGTTACTGTTCCGGCGGTGAACAGTACCCGAAGCTCAGAAAAATCCAGCAGATAGTCCATCTTGACCGTTTTCCGCGCGCTGAACCCGAATTTGACGTCCGCTTCGCCAAATTCCCATCCAATAAATCGCCGGAGGCTCCCGAAAAGGCATTTTCAATCCGAATTTCGTGCCGAGTCCAAATCTGATATCCGATTTGCGCGAGAACACCTATAAACATCCGACGGGGTTCCCTGATTACCCACGTGATCCACTTTAAGCCCGGAGTCAATCACTTGTGTCCAAATTGGCGCACGAACACCGCCGACATGCCCCGTAGGCCTCCAGAAGCTGCCGGTTACACAGTAAAAGCCCTGTAGAATTCCGGATCATCACATCCTCCCCCACTAAAAGAAGTTTCGTCCTCGAAACTAAAGCAACTCTCAACGAGTCTCAGAAACCAGGGGTAAGTACTCAACACCGCCGTCTCCCGCTCTCAAGTCGCCTATCACTCCCCGTGATTACTCCTCAGCAACACTAACAGCAACAACCAGTACGGCATAGCCCGATCGCGCAATTCCCTCATCTCACGAGCCGGAATTCGCAACGAGCGTCCCTCGTACTCCAAACTCTCGCAGGGCTCCAAAGAAGTGAGTCAATCACGGGCGAGGAGTTCAAAACACAACACTCCTGAGCGAAGACGCGAGAAAACCTCAGGGACTCCATCAAAAGCCTGGGGGAAAAGAACGAACAGCCAGTGCACACGCACTAAAATCACCCTCTAGAGCCGACTCAACCAGGGCAACCCGAAACACATCCACACAAGCACCCGCACAGGAAAGGGGCCCTAACAAGCAGGGGTTCTCACTCGGTCACTGTCAAAACCAGACCACACGAGTAGATTGCTCAGCCGCAGCCTATCCTCAAAAGGGATCCCCTGGGACACAATCTCAAGCCCAGTATACCACCATGGTCCCACACAGCGCCAGCTATGGGACCATCAAACTCAACTCCCAATTTAGCTCTTCTGCTTTAGGTATCCGCCACCACAGTGGCCCGGTCGGGGGTGATCCTGGATGCTCCTCAAAATCCAATGGTAGCTCCATAGCCACTATGGGAGGCATCACTATAACTCGCAAGTCCATCTTCCTCCGTTGACCAACTAAAATCGTCACTGATACCAATCTTACCATCCGCTCGTCAAATTCTGCTGGCACCATCCGGTCCAAAAGCTCCTCACCTCAGTAGTAACTGCCGATCTCGGCCCATCTCAAATAGCATCTATTTTGACTGGACTTCCACCGCCGCCCCCGCGGCTAATACGTAATCCAGGAAGATGTGCTCTTAAAGATGAAACTTGTACCAAAAACCATTTAGCATAAAACCTTATCCTCACAGACCTTGCCACAGCATCTATAAATGCTTCACAAGCTCTAAATCACTCAGGGAGGGGTAAAAGCCAAGATATCCCTGAAAAATGCCGCTATCAATCCGTCCAAGCCCAACTGGAACACAGAATTCCTCAATCTTAAAGGCAATAAGGCGTTAGTCATTCCATTGGCCTCACTGTACTCATAATGCCCCTAGCGTGTCCTGAACGTCATCTTGGCGAGATACTCAGCTGTAGTTCCAAATTGATGCAGGCATCATAATCGAACATCTGCCGGAGTATAACTCCATCCAAAAGGTCCTAAATAATACCCGGACCTGCCTGGGCTCCACTCACAAAGAACTCTCACAGTCGTGTATCAACGACGCGGCACTAGGTCCAACAAACCCTCTATCCATCAGGTCCACGCACCTATGCCCACAACTCTCACAGCTCTACAAATGATATTTAACGAGGTGCTATCGAGGTAGGCGCAGTTCCCAGAACCACGTCAATCGAAATCACAATCTCCCTAACCGGCGGCATCATCATCGGCTCAGGTGGAATCACACCCGGGATCTCACGGCAACAAGAATATCCTTACGTCCCGGTGCCGCCGTAGGCACCTCTCACACTATCGCTGTAACCTGAGTACCCAAACAGTCGCAACAAACAAGCCTTCTATGTCTGCCTCGCAGAAAACAAGGTCCTTTCTCTCAGCAGTGAAACATCCAGTGGCACTATGCCAACCAGTCCTAAGCACTGGGTCTAAACACCGAACGGCCACAAATACCAATAAGTCTGCCGGCATAACTTACGGCCTCTACTGCACTGGATATGATCCACAAGCCTTCCCCACCTGCACAAAACCAACAGTAACCTGTACCTCTAGTGCACGGGGCAACAACTCTGCCTCTAGCCCATGCCGGACTGCAACATGCTCTAACTCTGACTGCTGTGATGAAATCACACCGGCGACACTCGATCCACTACCGTGGCGCCCTCCAACCGGGCGGCACAAATTCATCCTCTCGATGCAAGTGGTCGTCGCTCAGCCTGCCAAACATATCTAGACCAATCACAAAGGGAGCTCGACCCCTGTCCCTGCTCACACTGAGGCGACGAATGTGGTCTCTCGCAGACAGCCAATCCACGCTACCGCTGCACCACTCTGAAAAATGGGCTGATGCTGTCATCGGGGTCCACCCAACCTCTGACGTCTCAGGAATCCACCTGGATATCATCGTCATACGACAAAGCACCATCAATTCATGCAATTCCTTATACAATTACCCTTACTAAGCTCACCCCTCAATCACATATGTTGTACCCCAAACATGCATGTTATCGATCACCAAGGGTAACATCCCCCTCGGGTAAGCTTTACATAATCCGTCCAAAAGGATATCCACCATCCTGGAAGGGAAACGAAAATGTCCTTGCCGGCCGACCTGTCCACCAATACCTAGCGCCAAGCGCCTCTATCCAGAACTCGCCTCTGGCGGCAGACCCCTATCCAACGGAACTGCAATGCTACGCGCCATACCCAATGCCTCCACTATCAAAGCACCCCAAATCTAAAACCTGCAAAAGAGGGTGCGAATACACGGAAGGGCATCCTGGCGCAATCCACTCACAGTCAAGCATATCCTATGCGCCTTGTCCCCTAAATCATAGAGCGCGTAGTTCAGTAACTGCGTAAATCCTTTTGACACCAAGAGGCTCTCAAGCAGTCTTTCCATCACCACCAACCACGATTCTACCCCAAGAGGCTCCAAACTTAATCCTATGAATCGGGGTGGTTTATTCTGCCAAAAACTGGCTTAACTGATCAATGGTGTCCCATAGCTCATCCGCTGTCAACAATCCACCCCTGCCTCGGCGCCTCGGCACTAACCATTGGCACGGAGGGCTACTCACTCCCTCAGTACTACAAAAATCCCCGCCCCTGAGGATACTGCAACCGGGTGGTCTCAGAAAGAAGCACTGTCGAGCTGCCCGCTGCTCCGACAACTGTGTCACTCAAAACCAGATGCCCGCTCACTCTGCCGCTGATAAGCCTCTGACAATCCTGTCATCAGGGTCCCGAGTCCTCTGACTCTAATCCGGTATCCGGCCTGAAACAACTAGCTCAGACCCAACTGCCGCACCAAGGTGCGCCCGGGTCAAGGCCCAACGTCGGGGAGACACCGCTCGCCACGACAAACCGCAAATCAGCACACCCCAAACACTCGACCCAATCTAGCGAAAGTCAAAGACATCCTTCTATTTCTGTAACCTTATGTTGTCTGCAGCCAACATACTGTCCCCCAGAAATAGAGTATGTCGATCCCTCTTCACTCACAGGAAGAGTAAAACAAATAAATCGCCGACTTTCGCAAGGTGTCGCGTCTCTCGCGTCCTATCATCCTAGGGTCTGCTAAAGCCTAGGGTTTCCTAAGTCCCAACCGACCTATCCCTAAGCTCTGATACCAACTTAATCTGTCACGCCCCGGGTGTAAACCAGAACCCGGGCACGTCCACAGATCCGCCGTGCACACGGTATTTTCCGTGTACACGAAGCGCCAGTAACCTGCTCAGATAAAAGAGATAAAATAAAAGAGCAATAAAAACGGAGCTGAACTAAAACTAATACATCTCAGACTGAAGCTGGAAATAAAATACAATACATCTGTATAAATGATACATCTGTCTCTCCCAGCTCACCAAAATAAATACAACCTGCTGGCAAAAGCCAGTCCCAAAGTAAAGGTACTACCGTCTGAGGAAACATGGGTACACCAACAATCCAGCTAACATGCTCATCCTGCCTCGAGATCTATCTACTCGGCCGTCCTCTCTCCTCGACCCGCCACTGTAAGCCCAGTAGCACCCGCATAAAACACTGCAAAACAAGGGAGAAGCAAAAGAGGAAAGAAGAATGGGGGTGAGACTACTAGTAAACCAGTAGCCTCCCCTAGTGGGTAAAACCTCAACTCTGACACGCCCACTAGGTCTACCAGAGGCAAAAGGAATAAAGGTGGTATGCAACGAGTATGACTCCTGATGAAAAGCTACCACTAGAATGCCTCTAAAAACTGAGCTAAAAGAATAGCTGAATGTATGCATCAGAATGTCAACGCCTGCCTGTCTAGACCCAATCGATACACCAGTAAGCACTGGTACTGCCTGCTCTGCCTGCCAAATCGGGTATGCCCGCCTACGCATAACACCGATAGGAAAAGGGAGTCTCGAAGACTCGAAGCCTGTAAAAACGCACACTCCGGAGTGGCACTCGAGGGGAGCGACCCACACGAGTATAATGCCTGGGTAACAAGTACCAAATCAGCAGGACTGGATCATGACTCTGATCACGGTGGAAAACCCATCCACTAAAAGAAATCCAAATCCTCTATCCCAATCTGATGCAATAACCACTGTCCGGTCAACCGCCAAAGATCCGCGGTTGCCGCAATGCCCGGCCCTCACAGCCTGCCTGTCCCAAAGCCCACAACTGTCTGACTACACTATCCCAGTCCCTGCTCGAACCCGAGCGCACTATCCCCCGAATATAAATAAAAGAAGAGAAAAGCATGGTTTCTCCTAAGTCAATTCCAGCATGATAGTGTAGCAGAAAAAGGTGGCCTAACTAGGTGACCATACAAGCATGCAAATGTCCCAAGATGATATAAAAATAAACAGATGTCGATAACCTTTATAATGTTAGAGCATGTATAGAACAGTATGAGAATAGTAAATATGAGATAGCCTGTGCCTGCCTATGCCACATACCCAAAGCCCACAATTATTGATTAGCCTTACCTTTTAACATGATGTTACTGTCCTACAATCATAATCCCCAATCAAGCAAGTTCTAACAATATCTGTTTAATCACAATAAGCCTGCCATTGCCACACATAAAGTGCATTTATCCTTTTAATCAAAGAAGCTACTCAAATGCCTAGCGGGTAATCAAAAGATGGAGGGTTAACAACCACACCCATAATGACAATCCTGACCCAGGTCCGACATCCGGTCAACCACCTACTATCCGCAATAGCCGCAATACCCCAAAAGCTAAAATTCAAGCCCCGGCTACACTATGCCGATCCCTGCTCAAACCCGAGCAACAAATAGCCGCCTGCCTAAGGAATAGGGGGAAGAAGAGACAATAGGGTTCCTCCCAAGGCAGTCCCAACATATAGTGTAGCGACCAGAAATGGTCTAACTAGATATCCCTGAAATCAAGCCTATCTCCTCATGGAAGAAAGAAGGGGAGTGACAACTAGTGGTTCATCATGTGTATCAAGTAATAACTCCACCTGGGTGTAATCATCATGCTAAATCATAATCCAACCGCACATGTCCATAACCTGCTAATCACCCTCACATGAATCATCCACCTATGCCTGTCCAAAAATCCTCAAGTGGTACCCTCCCACAAGACGCCTCACAATATCACAATATGAAAGTACATCCCCCCCTTATGCAAGGTTAAATGCTAAAACGATGTCCATGAAGCATGTATAAGTTCCAACATGTCAAGTTTCCAATATAATGTTTTCCATATGATAGGCTCACAATTATCTAGTTAAGCATGCATGTCCATTAGGTGACCATTCAACATGTCCAATAAAGGGGATCACTCTAATATTCCTAGTGGGTATATCAGAAAAGAGGAGTAAAGCAACCACCCACCTCGAGCGCTAAACCCCGATCCCAACAGCGAAGTCCGCGCCCGGTCTCAACGATCACCACGGTGCTGCACAAAAAATACCCCAAAAGAACAAGCACAATTAATCCACCATGCTCACACCAAAATCTGTCCCAAATACAATCAGTCCACAGTTTTGCCTTTTTTCACCTGCGAGATCTGCTCGAGAAATTCCAGGAAAAATACCGTCACGATCCTCGCGACGAACCGGTCGAAACGAGTACCTGCACGTTCCCACACGAGTTTTCTACGCTGAGATCCAAAATCGACAAGAGAACTACCCCGAACAATACTTCCACCCAAAACTGTGCTACAAAGTTCTGTAAAAAGGGGTTTCTCACCTTCGGGGAAAAATTCCAGAAAATCCAAGAAAATTCAGAGAGACTCCTTGCGATGCGTAGATGCAAATTGCCTTTTGAATCACCTCAATCCGATGTCTGGTTGCGGAGATATCGCCGAAATACCGAACCGCTGTCCAAAACTCCATCACAGCAAAAGAGGTCACAAGATGATCCGAAAAACCCATGAAAACCTCGGGATGGGAAAAACCAGCAAACACGGAAAACGTAGCCCTACCTGTCGTGAAGACGATGGCGCAAGAATCGCTGAAAAAGAGTGCCGGGGTAGCTCGGGAGAGTCCGTGCACTGAAATGCGACGAAGGGAATCACAAGGGAACGAGCGTCGCGCCGCGCCGTAAAATCCAAACCTCGGAGTGTGTGCCACCACAAATCTTGGAAATCCTCCAGAAGATGTAGAACTCGAAGGGGAACAACTTTGCTGAAGACACCTTGGTGAGAGGAGGCTCGGAAATGGTGGAAAAAGTGAGAAGAAAGGAGCTCGGGCTGTTTAAATAGGCCTCCCAAACAAATAGCAAAATGCCATCCGGGTCCCAATTTTCGGGCGCCCGGAAGTTTCCGGGCGCGCACAGTGCGGCCCGGCCCAAGACTTTCGGGCGCGCACAGTGCGGCCCGGCCCAAGGCGCGCCGTCGGACGGGATCCGCGGTCCGTCCGACCCGCCTCAGCGCCCGCCACGTGTCGCCCGAACAGGCGACAGCCCAAATCCTCCACTCCCGCTGCGCCACGCGGCCAACCCCGGGAGTCGACACGCGTCCCCGACAACAGTACCGTCGCGCCTGCGCGCCTGCCCGCGCCAGCTGCCCCTCCTGCCCGCACAGTTGACCAGCCAATAGGGAAGCGCCACGTGTCCCTGCCACTGACCGCTGCACCCGGTGCACGAGCCTCCGTAAGCCGAACCAATGGTAACCTGCCACGTGTCCACTCCGGTGCACCGTGAACCAAAACCCAACCATCATGCTCCGTAGACCGTGAGCTGTGAGCCGGCCTATGGGGTGGTGCCACGTGCCCCCGCCTTGGTGCACGACGGCCGCGTGGACCGCGCGCCTGCCCGCGCGCCCGCGCGCTGCCCGCGCCCTGTGCCGCCGCCGTTCCGCCTGCCCGAGGCCGCGCCGCCGCCCGCCGACGCCGCCCGCCGACGCTGCCCGCCGCCGCCGCCGCCGCCGCCGGCGATCGCCGGAGTTACTGTTCCGGCGGTGAACAGTACCCGAAGCTCAGAAAAATCCAGCAGATAGTCCATCTTGACCGTTTTCGCGCGCTGAACCCGAATTTGACGTCCGCTTCGCCAAATTCCCATCCAATAAATCGCCGGAGGCTCCCGAAAAGGCATTTTCAATCCGAATTTCGTGCCGAGTCCAAATCTGATATCCGATTTGCGCGAGAACACCAATAAACATCCGACGGGGTTCCCTGATTACCCACGTGATCCACTTTAAGCCCGGAGTCAATCACTTGTGTCCAAATTGGCGCACGAACACCGCCGACATGCCCCGTAGGCCTCCAGAAGCTGCCGGTTACACAGTAAAAGCCCTGTAGAATTCCGGATCATCACAGTCTTAGCGGGTGTTGCGGATTCTGCGGTTGTTGTTCGAGGAGAGGGAGTCGCGTGCTAGATCCCTACCCGTCGTCGGAGAGTAGCGGTACCCCTCCAGAGGAGATCTTCAGTAGATTAGTTGTTTTATTTTCCTCTTTTGAGAGACTGATGTAGTGAGGATATATTATGTATTGTGAGACTGTACACTGATGTATTTATTGGAGTTACCTCCCGGTTTGGTTCAGAGCTTGTATTTGAGGATATTGTATTATTATTATTATTTTTGGGAGACGGACATTGTTATATTATTTTCAGTTGTACAGTGATTGATTTTAGTTATACAGTAGGTTTTTATTTATTGCTCTGATATCTGTTTAGCTGTAGTACTTTTCTTGCAGGTAGGACGCTTCGCTTATGCAGGTTGGCATAGGTGGCGGATCTGTTGGCGAGCCCGGATCGCAGTTTCGACCCCGGGGTGTGACAGATTAGAGTGGTATCAGAGCCTAGGTTGTAGGTCATGGTGGACTTAGAAACCCTAGGCTTATGGTTTGACCCTTAGTTGACTTCGTGAGAGTCGTGACTTTTAGCGAGAGTCCTGATTGAGTTTATACCTCTCCCAAGGGATGGGAGGAGTGATTAGCATGTTTATTCTTCTAAGTGATTATGTTGGCTGCAGACAACATAATGCTGTGGAACGGGTGACATGCTTTAGACTGTCGCTGGATTGGGTCGAGTGGTTTTTGCGTGCTGTTTTGTGGTTTCGTCGTGGCGGGCCGTGTCTCCCCGACGCTGGGTTTTGACCCGTGTGCATCCTGTCATAGCAGTTGAGCTTGAGCAGTTGGTTTTGGGCCGGATACCCGGATTGAGGTCAGAGAACTCCGGACCCAGATGACAGGATTGTCAGACGCTTATCAGCGGCAGAGTGAGCAGCTGGTCTTGGTGACACAGTTGTCGGGGCACTGAGTAACCCCCTCTGTGCCAATGTATAGTGTCGAGGCACCGAGGCAGGGTGGATAGTTGACGGCAGAGGAGCTGTGGGACATGATCGAACTATTGAGCCAGATTTGGCTGATGGTCCACCCCGACTCGTAAGATTGAGTTTGGAGCCTTTGGAGGCAGAGTCGTGGTTGGGGGTGATGGAGTGATCAATTGAGAGCCTCCCTGTGCTAGAGAGTTTATGCAGTTCTTGAACTGCGTGCTCCAGATTCGAGGGACGAGGCGCATAGGATATATGAGACTGGGAGTGGATTGCGCCATGACACCTTTTAGTTTATTCAGTCCCTCCGTTATAGGTTTTGACGCCTCGTTGGAGTAGGCATTGTGTTTGGAGCGTGGCGTTGCAGTTCCTTTTGATAGGGATCTGCCGCCAGAGGCGAGTTCTGGATTTGGCACTTGGCGCCGGGTGATGGAGGACAGATCGGCCGGCAGAGGCATTTCTGCTTTCTTTTTCCCCTGGTATTGGATTTCTAAGATATTAGAGATCTGGTGGACCCCGATGGCAGTATCAGCGTCTTTATCAGAGTGGCGGAGCGGAAGCGTGGATTTGTTATCTGCGGAGGACCATATTCGTCGCCTCAATGTGATCAGAGACAGAGGTCGTGCTCCCTTTTGGATAGTCCTGATTTTCAGGCAAATTGAGCGACAACCACTTGCTTTGAGCGGATGAATCTGTGCCGCCCGGTTGGAGGGCGCCACGGTAGTGGATCGAGTGTCGCAGGTGGGATTTCACCACAGTAGTCGGAGTTAGAGCATGTTCCATTCTTGCTTGGACTGGAGGCAGATTTGTTACCACGTGCACTAGAGGTACAGGTTCCTGTTGTTGTTGTGCATGTGGACGAGGCTTTTGGATCATGTCCAATGCCCCGAGACCGCGAGTTACCGGCAGAATTATTGGAAATTGTAGCAATTCAGTGTTTAGACCCTGTGCTTGAGATTGTTTGGCACAATGCCATAGAATGTTTGACTGCGACGAGAGAGGACTTTGATCTTCGGCGAGGCGGACAAGAGGAGGCTTGCTTGATGAGATTGTTAGAGCACACAGGTTTTAGCGACAGAGTGAGAGGTGCTTACGGCGGCACCGGGACTCAGGGATATCTCTGTTGCCCATGAGATCCCGGGTGTGATTTCACCTTAGTTGTTGGTAATGCCGCCGGTTAGGGAGATAGAGATTGCGTTTGACGTGGTTCGGGGAACCGCGCCACCCTCAACAACACCTCATTGGATATCGCCTGTAGAGCTGAGAGAGCTGATGGCGCAGTTGCAAGATCCGATGGATTGAGGGGTCTGTTTGACCTAGTGCCACGCCGTTGATATACGGTGGTGATGCCACGCCGTTGGTACACGATGGTGATGCCACGTCGTTGATACACGACCGTGAGGGTCCTTGTATGGTTCGAGTGTAGATAGGTCCGGGTGGTATCTAGGGCCTTTTGATGGAGCTATACTCCGGCAGTTATGGTATGATGCGAGTACCTACTTGGAATTAGACAGCCGGGGACTTTGCCTAGATGGTGTTCAGGACACGGTAGGGGCATTATGAGCTTATAGTGAGGCCCAATGGAATGACGAATGCCCTGTCGACTTCAAGACCTGAGGAATTGTATGTCCCAGTTGTACTTGGACGAATTGGGAGTGGTGTTCCCCCAAGGATATTTGCTTTACTCCCAGAGCGACTTGGAGCACGAGGAGCACTTTGTGGATGTGCTACCATGCCTGTGTGGATGAAGCTGTATGTCAAGCTATTGAGGTACGAGTTTTAGCTCCAAGTGCATGCCTACTTGGGTCACCTTATTCTAGCCATTGGAGTGGCGGTGGAATCCGATCAAATGGATGTTATTCGAGTTTGGCTGAGACCAACATTTATTCTTGAGGTGAGGAGCTTCTTAAACTTGGCAGAGCCGGGAGAGCATGGCCAATGGATAATGAGACTGATGCCAGCGCCAATGCTAGTGTTTCCAGTGTTGGGAGATGGATTTGTGTGTTTTAGTGATGCCTCCCATGGTGGCTGTAGAGTTACCGTGGGTTGATTTTCGGTCCACACTTCATTAGTCCAACCCTACGAGTATTAAGGCAGGACAAACCGTTGTTTTGCAAGCAGCATGGATCCCACAGTTGAGCCTTTCAGTACGCCTATTATCTCCGGCTTTGATTGATATACCTGGGCGTAGGCCATGCCTGCTTGGCTATCAGTCCTGATTGCTCAGCATTTCTGTTCTATACTATACGATAGATTAAGATTTCAGCTTCAGTTTACAGTTTCTGCCATGCGGCACCAGTGGAGACTACAGCTTTCTGCATCTTGAGTGGGATTTACGCGGATTGTCGGTGATGGTTCGGACTTTTGACCGCGAGTTGGGCATCAGCATTATGATCGCCTTTCGGGCTAGTTTTCAGTCCTGTTCACCGACGGTTTGGTCCCCGTCAGGGTGTCCTTTATTAGCTGAGAGATCGATTTCGACCCGTGGGTCCGTTCGGGTTATGTTGGCATGTTGAGTGACCAACTGTGGCATGAGATTGTGTCTCTTGAGGATCCTTTTTTAGGGTAGCCCGCGGTTGAGTAGCCCACTCGGGTGATTTTGGATCGGGAAGTAACCGAGTGAAGACCCCAGCTTATTGGATGAATGTGTGGGTACGCTTCGGGTCGCCTTGTTGAGATTGGCACCAGGATGTGATTTGGTGCGTGTTGCACTGGTGGTTATTTTGTCTCCCCCAGCTTTTGATGGAGCCCCTGTATTATTTCACGTCTCGGCTCAGGAGTGTTTTGCTTTTGGATCCCTCGCCCGTGATTGACTCGCACCATTTGAGCGCTAAGAGTGTTTGGAGTACGAGGGACGCCCATTGCGAATTCTGGCTCGAGAGACGAGGGAATTGCACAATCGGGCCATGCCTTACTGGGTATTGTTGTTTTTGGGAAGTGATCACGGGGAGTGAGTGGTGTTTGGGGAGGTGGAGGCATTATTGATGGATACCTACCCGTGGTATTTGTGACTCCTGGTGGATTTGAGCTAGTTTCGAGGACGAAACTTTCTTTTAGTGGGTGAGGATGTGAAGACCCGAAATTCCCACTTATGGAGCAGTGTTGCCTCTACTGCTTCTGGAGGCCTATGTGGCGCGTCGGTGGGGTTTGCGCACAATTTGGACGCAAGTGATGGACTTCGGGCTTAAGATGGATCACGTGGGTGATCGGTGGACTCCGTCGGAGCTTTAGAAGTGGTTTCGCACGTAATGGATATTAAAATTGGACTCAGCGTAAAGTTTGGATCAAAGAACACCTTTCCGGATGCCTTCGGCAATTTTTACAGTTGGAATTTGGCAAAATGGACTTCGGATTTGGATTCAGCGCGCGAAAACGCTGAAAATGGACTATTCACTTGTATTTTTTGGAGCCCGGACGACGCGCGCAATTTTCGAGGCTTCTTGGTACTGTTCCGGCACTGGCGGCGGCGGCGTGCGGCGGCAGGCAGCGGCGGAGCGCGGCGGTGCAGGCGCGGGCAGGTGCGCGGTCCACCGCGGAGGCGTGCACCAGGCGCGGGCCACGTGGCGGATCCCAGTTGGGCCGGCGCAGCGGGCGCGGTCCACGGGAAAAGCGCGGTGTACGGTGGACCGGAGGGTGACACGTGGCGGCGTGTGGTTGGTGCGGTGTAGCATGCTCGGTCCACGGAGCAGGCTGGGGAGCGCCTCGGGAAGCGTGCGTGCAGAGGCGCAGGCGGCGGGCGCAGGGCGCACGTGGGCGCGTTGACGCGCTGTTCCCGCGCGTGGGCGGCCACGTGTCGGCGTCTGGGAGGGCCACGTGTCGCGTGGTGAGCGGCGGGCGTTGCTGTCGCCTGTTCGGCGGGCTACGTGGAGGCCCGTGGAGGATTCGGGCCTGCACAGTGTTGGGCCGGGCCCAACACTGTAGTAGCCCGGATTTTTCGGGCGCCCGGAAGTGAGGACACAGCCGTCATTTCTTCATTTGTTTCTGGAGCCTATAAAATGGATCCGAGCTTCTTCTTCCTCCCTTCTTTTCGCATTTCTGAGCTTCAAACCGACTAGAGGTCTTCCGGAAAGTTGCTCCCCTACTTGTTGCGCACCCTCTGGAGGATTTCTAGGATTTTTGGTTTCCATTTTTACGGCGCGGCGCGACGCTCAGTTGTTACGGCGCGGCGCTCATCCATTTGGGTTCCTCTGCGTTGCGGCGCGGTGCGAGCTCATCCATTTTTACGGCGTGGCGCGAGGTTTCCATTTTTACGGCGCGGCGCGGCGCTCATCCATTTGGGTTCCTCTCCGTTGCGTTTCGGTGCGCGAGCTCCCCCGGCCTACTCCGACCACCGTTTCAGGCAATTCTTACGCCGCTGGATCCGCGACAGACAGTGCTACGATCTTGGTATTTTCTGTTTCCCCTAGTTTCACGCTTTTTGAGGAGTTTTCCCATGCTTACTGAGACCTCATTTTCTGTGAGGAATTCTGGACAGCGACACCTTGCCGGATTTTTATCTCCGCAACCGGGCATCGGATGGCGACGTGCTTGTACACTTTTTTCATCTACTCGACGCGAGGATTGTCACAGTATTTTTATTGGATTTTTCTAAGGCTTGTCCGAAGGTATATTTTTTCGCCCTTTATCTGTGCATGGAAATACAGATGTGTGGTTGTGTGTTTGTGAGCGCCCTATGTTGTGGAATTTGTAACTCAGCCTACGGGGCTCGGAATTTGACGTGCAGGTACTCGTTTCGAAGGTATCGACGCGAGGAACTCGACAGTAATTTTGTTGGATTTTTCAGAATCCGTTCTGCAGGTGAAAACTATACATCTTTGGGGCTATTTTCTGATGTTGTATATACTTGGATATTTTGTGGGTAAAGTGTAACCTTGGACCTTTTGTTGTCCCCAGGAGGGATCGCGAGTGTTTCTGAACCGGTTGGAACTGGAGGAAATGAAGATAGTGGATTCCGGGTGTTTTCAGCTGTTTGAAGCCGAGGCTTTCGCGTCTTGTACCGAGGGTGCTGTTTTGGCGGATTTTGGACTGTGAGCGTCTACACACTTCACCGACTTCGGCTTTGCCTGCGGAAAGCGCTTCAGGTGGGTGCTTTGTTTCCAGAACCGGTGGACGGTTCTCTATTTCTGTATGTTAGGATGCATGCATGTTTAGGGTACATGGTTTATGTTTGTAAGGTAGGTAAGCTTAATAATGATAATTGTTTAAATAATTGCAAGAATAGTATTTATGATGTATACTGAGGACTTGCATGATTTGGATGTTTATGTTGGTGAATAGTGTAAGCTTACCTAGGATAATGTTACCCTATGTGATTATGTAACATGCCATGTTAGCACATAGCCTTTTATGTGGTTGGTTTATGCATTGGGGCAGGATTTAGTAGCTATGTGCGGATTTGTACTCTGAGGAGTTATTATGATCGAGCATTATGGTCAGGTGTAGGCATGTGGATTACCTTGTTGTATCTTTCTTGAGGACAAATGCATGCTTGTATGGACATATAGTTAGGCCACTCTTTATTGCCACACTACTTATTGGAACTTGACATAGGAGAAACCATGCTTTTCCTTTCTCCTTCTTTGTTAGTCAGGTGGTCAGTGTTGCTCGGGTTCGAGCAGGGGTCTGGATAGCGTAGTCGGGACTTCGTGTCTGGGACAGGTTGGATTAGTTGTGGGGCTTTGCGGCAACCGCGGATATTGGGCGGTTGACCGGATGCTTATCTATGCACCAGATTGGGTATCAGTTTTCTCTAGTGGATGGAGTTTCCCACTTATCGTTTAGTCGCATCCGATTGAGGTCGGGTCTTTCTTTGGTGGTTGAGTTTTCCCACTTTGATCAGATTTGTGATCAAAGTCCTGCTATACAGAGATACTTGTTACTGAGATACTTTACTCGTGTGGGTCGCTCCCCTCGAGTGCCACTCCGGAGGTAGGCTTTTCGGACCCAGCCTTGTGTGCCTGTCTGATACTTATTTTGGGATGCGAGCCGTGCGGGCCGATCCCGCGGTTTCGAGCCTTGTGTGCAGATTCCGCTGAGCAGGCAATGCCAGTTTTACTGGTGGCACTAGATTGGGTTTATTACAGATATTTGCATTTATTGTTTCAGTCGTGTCAGGGGGACCGAGTGGAGTCTAGTAGTTGTGTTTAGACCAGTGCTAGTGTTGTTGGGATCCATTTGGGGACTGTGGTCCCGAGGTCTTTGTGAGTTGTTGACCGTTGTGCGAGAGGCTTGGTGATCTTGAGTTATCCATTCTGAGAGAGAGCGTGGATTTTGACTATAGCCTGCATGAGCCACTACTCGGTAGCGAGTTAGTCCGTTTGGACGCCCTACGTAATTCCTGCCCGTCAGCGGGAGGTGGTTGTAGGTGGGCGCAGGTTTGACTGGACCCGACGTGGCAGTCAGCTCGATTGGGTCGATTGAGCACCTCGTGTGCGAGTGTTGCATATCTTTATCAGAGTTTTCCCCATTTGAGCATTTAGATAGAGGCATGGTAGCTATTGAGAGTCTCCAACTTTCCTATTTCTGTATTTACTGCTTTGGTTATCTTATGCCTCTAGTGAACTTAGTGGGCAGATCGTCGGGCCTGGTGGCGGTACCCACTGAGGACTCCCTTTTTAGGTGTAGTTCTCACGCCCGTTGGGGGTTTTCCCCCTCCCCTTCTTTTCTCTCCTTTGTTTTGCAGAGTCTTAGCGGGTGTTGCGGATTCTGCGGTTGTTGTTCGAGGCGAGGGAGTCGCGTGCTAGATCCCTACCCGTCGTCGGAGAGTAGCGGTACCCCTCCAGAGGAGATCTTCAGTAGATTAGTTGTTTTATTTTCCTCTTTTGTGAAACTGATGTAGTGAGGATATATTATGTATTGTGAGACTGCACACTGATGTATTTATTGGAGTTACCTCCCGGTTTGGTTCAGAGCTTGTATTTGAGGATATTGTATTATTATTATTATTTTTGGGAGACGGACATTGTTGTATTATTTCCAGTTGTACAGTGATTGATTTTAGTTATACAGCCGGTTTTTATTTATGGCTCTGATATCTGTTTAGCTGTAGTACTTTTCTTGCAAGTAGGACGCTTCGCTTATGCAGGTTGGCATAGGTGGCGGATCTGTTAGGGAGCCCGGGTCGCAGTTTCGACCCCGGGGCGTGACAGGGTCACCTCTATAATAAGGATCTAAATAGGGGAAAAAACACCTAGAGGGGGGGTGAATAGGTGTAAACGATAAACACTCAAAAATATTTGCGTAATAAAAACACAATGCGGAAATAAAAATAACACGCAAGATTTTTACGTGGAAAACTCCAAAACCAGGAGTAAAAAACCACGGGACCGATAACACGGTGAAATCAACTAAGATTATAACACGTACAAAGGTGATATAACGCACTCACAGACGACTCATCCTTTTTCTATACTGTAATAACCGCTCGTTTTTAATACTTTTTCGGAGTCAATAGTGTTTTAGGGGTCCGGATTGGGGCTTAACTGTCGTTTTTCTTCTGGACAGACCGTCGGGGCTCGCAGGTATTTTTAGACAATAAAGCTCGCGAAACGGAGATCGGCGGCGCGATCGGTTCTGGATTCCGACCCCGGAATCTCCCGAAATAAATTCCGGAAGATTTGTAGCAGTTCAGGCGACTTTCACGATTATCGAGGCAAACCGGGCCCTGGTTCGTACCCGAACTAGTATTTTCTTTTCGTTGGAGGTGGGGTTAATTCTTTTCCCGCTTCTTGATTCACCCGATCATTTACCTTGTGATTAGGGATTTAGGGTGTTACGGCATTTTGGTGTTGGCATATTTCGTGAGTCAAGTCAGTGAGTTGAGTCGGAGTCTTAAAGGGATCAAATTGTCAATCAGCAATCAAAGACTTAGAGAAGATTCAACAAGAGCTCAAGTTGACACTCAGTGTCTTGAGTCTTGAAGATTGAAGTTGAAGAATTGTGGATCAGTTACATCAATCTCAAGAAGAAAGTATTCAAAAGGATCAGGTATGGTTAACTAAATAATTTTGGTGATCCGAATACTTTCTTATAGTGTAGAAACACTTGGATGAATTTTTAATTGCATAAAAATCAAAAACTGGACATGGGACATGTTCAGGATCCGGATCAGACAGTCCAATCCGGATCCCGAAGGGTCTTGTTCATTGGCAAATCCGATCCGGATCAAAGGTCATTTCGATCCGGATCCCGAACATGGGTTTTTGCTGGAATACATGAACGATCCGGATCGGGCATTTCAATCCGGATCCCGAACTCTGTTTTTCTGGAATAGCCTGACTCGTTACGACGATCCGGATCACAGTAAATCCGATCCGGATCGCCGTCCTGAAAATTTCAATATAAGGTAAGTTTTTGATTCTTATCTCTTTCCAAAGGTTTCTAAACTATAAATAGACATTTAGGGTTTCTCAAAAACGTGGGGAGCACGGCCGATCAATTGATAAAACACTTGAGAGCAACCCTAGAGGCTAGGTTTTTATCGTTCTTCTTTATAGCCTCTTTTAGGTCAATTCGAGGGTTCTTTCAAGAACATATCTTTTGTCGAATTGATCTAATCTTTGCTTAGAGTTTTTTTTTTCCCATGGATCTTCATTGATAATCTAAGCAAAGGATCACCATCGAAGCCAATATTCTTACCGGCTGAGTTTGCGTCGTGGATTCGACGTGGCATCGTGGATTCGGTGTGCTAAAGGCGTTTCGTGGATTCGAAACGTGTGCTCGTGGATTCGAGTGGCGTTCGTGGATTCGAACGTGTGCAGTGGACGTGCAATCGTTGGAGCGCAAGGTCCGAAGAAGTTGAAGGAGGGGTTAAATCCGTGGAGACGGTAATCACCTTGTTATTCTTCTTTTCTTAGTGGATTGTTATTGCGTGGACATCCAATCGGTGAGCGCAAGGTCCGAAGAAGCTGAAGGAGGGGTTTTAGTCCGTGGAGTCGGTAATCACCTTGTTATTCTTCTATTCTTAGTGGATTGTTATTGCGTGTTGGTTCCGTGGTTTTTCTCCTGGATTGGAGTTTCCACGTATATCTCGGTGTGCTATTTTTATTTTCCGCATTGGTTTTTATTTTGCACTGAGATTTGGTTTTATAAGTATTACACCTATTCACCCCCCCTCTAGTTGTTTGATAGTACCTATTTAGATCCTTGTGGATCCTATAAAAACCAACAATTGGTATCAGAGCGGGTTTTAGGTTTATCTATCATGTTAGGTGAAAGTGGTAATATTTATAGACCTCCTCTTTTTGATGGGACTAATTATGCCTATTGGAAAGTGCGGATGAGAGCTTTTCTCATTGCAATTGATGAGCGGGTATGGCAATCCGTGGAATACGGTTGGGTGCATCCTGTTGAGGAAGTAGGAAATTCTACTACCCCAAAACCTCGCTCTAGATGGTCCAAAGAGGAAATTGAAAGATCTTCTTACAATGGGAAAGGTATGAACGCTTTATATAATTCTCTTTCCTCGACTGAATTTACACGAATTTCCGCGTGTGAAACCGCGAAGGAAATTTGGGATATTCTCAAAATTTCACATGAGGGTACTAATCTTGTAAAAATTCAAAAGCTCCAGATGCTTACAAGTCAATTTGACTCTATTCATATGGAAGAGCATGAATTGTTTACAGATTATTACACTAGACTTCAAGATGTAATCAATACTTGTGCTAATTTAGGAGAAAAGATCCCGGAGTCGAAAGTTGTAAGAAAGATACTTCGGACTCTTCCGGAACGGTTTAGGGCAAAAGTTACCGCCATTGAAACCGTTAGTCATCCGGATGAGATGAGTGTAGAGGAATTAGTAGGTGCTTTGCAAACTTATGAAATGACTTTTCCTACTAATCAAGTTTCTTCCAAGTCCTCTTCTAAGCTTACAGGTATTGCATTCAAATCAACAAAGGAAGAAGATAGCGAATCGAGTTCCGACGATGAAATCTCTTTTGCCGATTTTGAAGAACAATTGGCGCGGATCACAAAGAAATTTCGTCGGAAGTTTTGGAAGAATCGAACCGATGGATCTTCATCCACGAAACCTTCTAAAGGATCATCGGGTTCTAAATCCTCTAACCTCAAAAGCTTTGCAAAACCTTCTAAAGAAAAAGAAAAAGATGATTTCGAAAGGGAAATCCAATGCTATAGATGCAAAGGCTACGGCCATTTTTCAACGGAATGTCCTTCTCCGAAATCATATAAAAAGAAGGCTTTGCAAGCGAAAACTTGGGACGATTCTACTTCTAATGAATCGACCTCAAGTAAAGAGGAAAAAGTCGTTGCCTTACATGCTTCTCAAATTCCCTCTTCTAATGTTTGTTTATCATCTTTAATCACTCACTCTATTCCTTTGATTTTGCATGAAACATCAACATCCAACGGAGAGTCATCAAGTGAGGGAGAGTCGGACGAAGAAGAACTCGTTGAGGCATATCAACAACTTCTTGCAGAATCTAAGAAGATGGCCAAGCATATCAAGAAGTTGAGGAAGCAACGACTTGAGAATCAAGACGAGAATCATGCTTTAAAGATCAAACTTCATGATCTCGAGGAGGAACGAGAGCTTTTATTGGATAATAATAAAATCCTCCAGGAAAAGATAAATCAATCGAAAACGATCGTTAATTCCCATATTAACAAGATTGATTTTCTAGAAAAACAGTTTGAGGAGATTCATGTCACCAACCAAGTTTTGACCAAGCAAGTTCATGAACTCAAATTCGACATACAAAGGCTTTCAACCGGTTCCAAGAAACTAGATTGTATGTCCGGATTAGGTCAAACAAGCAAGGTTGGTTTGGGATTCAAAAAGGACCAAACTGTGCATGCTTCAAGTTCCACAATCAAATTGAAAGGAAGAACTTGTCACTTATGTGGACTTGAAGGACATTTGGTGAAGAATTGCCCGAAAAAAAGAAAGAAGAGTCCTTCGGCAACTTCATCTACGGAGCGAACTCAACGGAATCAAAAGACACATCAAGTCAATGGAGTTCACTCAAACCACCAAAGGTCCGAGCCACAACATCAATCATACAAGTGGATCACTGCGAGGCAAAGACCTAAGGTGGATCAACAGTCAAAGCTATCATCTCCTAACCACAATTAATCAAGACAACCCAAAATTCGACAATTTTGGATTCGGAAAGGTGATATCTTTCCTTGTCTTAAGTTCTAAATAGCTTATGACTGTATGTAATGCTTTGATTGGTTTTCCTTTCATATTTTTCTGAATCTCTGCATTACATGTTTTCAATGCTCTTCGTTTTTATGTTTTGTTTTTTTAAACAAAAGGATTTTAACGAACAAGTGCATTGAATAAAAAGGGTTTTCACTTTCAATCACTCCAATTTAATTTTATTTGAATTATCAACTTTACTCCATAATCATAATTCTTGAAGATATTTCATTATAGGAGTTTTTGATAATTATATTCATCAAATTTTAGAAATCATGTGTGATCTTTAGATGATTATTCTATCTCGGTTGTGTGAATTCATTGTGATAAACGTGAGACAACCGATAGACTAAAATTTGGGATTTAATTCTTTCACGTAAGAGATTGCATTCTTACAAGGGTAAATAAATGAATTGTAAAAGATGTGGAAAGAGTTACATCCGAAAGGAGTGTGAAAACTACCACCACATGTTGGAAAAAGTTGCCACATGTTTTGGATGCTTGAAAAATATTTTATGAAATTTTGTTTAGTTGAAGCATTCGGAGATTCATATTCAAAGTTCTTATATTCTAAACAATCTCCTGGTTGGTATAAGGTGGGATAGTTGAAAGATGCTCAAAGAGCCACCCTTAGGTATTTTAGTGCTTATCTCAAATTTGAAAGGGTAAGAAATCAAATTGATGTCATTTGGAAATCTCTGTAAGTCATCTTTGTACATCCGTTACATCTTGATAGACTTTGGATCTCAAGATTATTTTTGATGACTTGTGTTTGACGTATATAATGTTACGGAATTTGAGTTGGCGTAGTTTCGTGAAAGTTTCAAGTCCTGAAGATTGAAGGTGAAGAAAGTTGAATCATTTAACTCAATCTCAAGAAAGAAGAATTCAAAAGGATCAGGTATGTTTAACTAAAGAATTTGTGTGATCCGAATACTTCTTGTAGTGTAGAAACACTTGGAAGAATCTTTCATTGCATAAAAATCAAAAACTGGACTTGGGACATGTTCAGGATCCGGATCAGGCTGTTCGATCCGGATCCCGAAGGTTGTTCGTTCATACATCGTCGCAATCCGGATCGTAGTCTCTTGATCCGGATCCCGAACGTTGAGTTTACCATCTACCTTGAACGATCCGGATCTTGCTTCGCAATCCGGATCCCGAACGTTGATGTTTGGTGAACTGTATGAACGATCCGGATCGTAGTCACATGATCCGGATCCCGAACCTTCGTTTTTCTGGAATTGGCTGTTTCGTTATGACGATCCGGATCTCAGTTATCACGATCCGGATCGCCGTCCGTAAAATTCCAGAAATGGCAGGTTTTTGATTCTTATCTCCTTCCTAGGGTTTCTAACCTATAAATAGACCCTATGTCTTTCTTTCTAGGGTCAATCCACATAGCCGTCATTTTCATATATCATCTTATACGGCTATAGATCCACATATAGAGAAGAAAGGAAATCATTAGAGAATACTCTATGTTTCTTCATCTATATTGATTAGTTTGATTCTAGGTTTTCATACTCACATCTTGAGTTGAATCAAACTAATGAATACTTAGATGGTATTTCCGATCTATCTTTGATCTAAGTATTCGGCGGATCATCACCACCCAAAAAAACAACGATTACCCCAAAATCGGCGCGTGGATTCGCGTGTCCTTGTGGATTCAAGGTTCATTCGCTCTCGTGGATTCGGAGCGAGGCACGTTCGTGGATTCGAAGGGTGCTATTGGGTGAAGACCGTGGATTCGGTCGGACGTCGTGGATTCGACGTTGGACGCCGTGGATTCGGCGTTGGGCGCAGATCGTGGATTCGAGAAGCGTCTGGAGCGAGCGGAGAAGATCCTCTAGGAGCGTATGGAAAAGGTTGAGTCGTAAGTGTGTACGGTAAATCACCTTGTACGTGTTTTAATTCTAGTGGATTTCTGCCGTGTTATCGGTCCCGTGGTTTTTTACTCCGGTGATGGAGTTTTCCACGTAAAAATCTTGCGAGTTATTTTCATTTCCGCATTGGGTTTTTTATCGCAACGATTTTTGAGTGTTTATATGTTTACACCTATTCACCCCCCTCTAGGTGTTTCTTCCCCTATTTAGATCCGTATTATATACGACCCAACAAGTGGTATCAGAGAGGGAATAGGGTTGTGAACAATGGTTGAAGGTGGAAACATCAATCGACCCCCTTTCTTTGATGGAACAAATTATGCGTACTGGAAAGTACGGATGAAAGCCTTTTTATCTTCCATCGACGAAAGGGTGTGGCATTCAATTGAATCAGGATGGACTAATCCAACTGAACTTATCTCTGATGTTCACACCTTAAAACCTAGGTCGAAATGGACCAAGGAAGAGTTTGAGTTATCTTCTTACAATGGCAAGGGAATTAATGCTATTTTTAATGCCTTATCTCAAACTGAATTCTCTCGCGTCTCGGCATGTGAGACTGGGAAAGAAATCTGGGATGTTCTCCAGGTTACACATGAGGGAACTAACCTCGTGAAGATTCAGAAACTGCAGATGCTTACGAGCAAGTTTGACTCTATTTTGATGGCAGAAAATGAATCTTTCACGGACTACTATACACGATTGCAAGACATCGTAAACTCATGTGCTAATCTGGGAGAGAAGATTCCAGAATTTAAGATTGTAAGAAAAATCTTAAGAACTCTTCCTGAACGATTTCGCCCAAAGGTTACTGCCATTGAAACTATTAAACACCCGGACGAAATACGTGTAGAAGAATTAGTTGGTTCATTACAAACTTATGAAATGACTTTTAATACTAACAATTCTTCTGGAAAAGCATCCACTTCTAAGTCTTCAGGTTATGCGTTGAAAACAACTAAGGAAGAAGACGCGGATACATCCTCCTCGGACGATGACGAGAACCTTTCTATGGAGGAATTTGAGAAGCAGCTCGCTCTCTTGACAAGAAATTTTCGCCGCAACTTTCGAAGGGGTAATTCAAGCAAATCTCCATCCTTCAGAAAGTGGAACAAAGGCAAGGGTACTCCAAGTCACAAGTCAAGAAAGCAGGAGAACTTCTCAAAGGATAAGAAAAGTTCAGAAGGACAACTGCAATGCTTCAAATGTCGAGGCTACGGCCACATTGCAACGGAGTGTCCTAACAAGTATCCGGCAAAGAAGAAGGCGATGCAAGTCGTCACTTGGGATGACAACTCAACGTCAAATGAGTCGTCTTCAAGTGATGAAGAAAAGAGCTCCACGGCATTCCACGCGTCCACATCTTCACCATTCATGTGCTTTATGGCAAGTACGTCTGAATCATTGTCCAACTCCACTGTTGAAAAGAATGCAATGGACAATTGAATCGGATGATTCGGAAGGTGAAGAGTTTGCTCTAGCCTATCACAGATCTTTACAGGATTTAAAGAAACCGGCTAAGCAAAACAAGGGGTTGAGAGGGAGATTGCAGGATCTCGAAGAAGAAGTAAAAAGGGTAACTTCTCTCTCTCGACCGATCTTGAAGTGGAAAGGGATAGTTTGATAAAAGCAAATGTTTCCCTTCAAGAGTCCAATGAGCAGCTCGAGAAGAACTATATAGATATGGTGAACAAAGCAAACTACTTCTTGAAGCTCTATGGCGAGGGCCGACAGGAAAGACGGGAAATGACAGAGACCATTCTCCAACTCAAGGATGACTTACAGCAATATCTCTTTAGGAAGGAGTAAGTTGGATAAACTCCTTGGTCTTGGTCAAACAAATCGGTTCGGCCTCGGGTACACTCAAACTGGAAACAGTCCCAAGTTCGAGTGGGACAGTCTTTGTGCCTCAGTCGGTATCTCCTCCTCCGACATCGGAATTCAAGACAAACAACGACAACAAACCTACCTCATCCTCTTCGGAATCGTCAAGCTCAAAGGTATGTTTTCGTTGTAATTTTGCAGGGCACATCGAAAGAAATTGCGAGATTGGAGCTCAAAGAACAAATCAACCACATCT
The DNA here is from genome assembly GCA_029204045.2 of Tillandsia leiboldiana. Taxonomy (NCBI): domain Eukaryota; kingdom Viridiplantae; phylum Streptophyta; class Magnoliopsida; order Poales; family Bromeliaceae; genus Tillandsia; species Tillandsia leiboldiana. The sequence goes on from CM055070.1 coordinate 29,454,838, forward strand.
TGCAATTGCTACCAATAAGCTCACTTCCCGGAATTCAAGGAAGGATTTTTCAAAAGAAAAGAACATTGGTAGCACCTCAAACAAGACGATGACAAAAGAAAAAGATCAATCATACAAGACGTCGTCTTCAAGAAGAATCTCTCAACCTTACCAACATACTCCAAAAACTCAAAAGGTTTGGGTATGCAAAGGTGAACCCCTCCTTGTCCTTAATCGTTCTACGATTAAATCTTGTATAGTTTGTGTAGACTATTTTCTTTTCTTCTTTTTTCTTTTGGCCAACGTCGTCAACCATCCTTGCAAGGTAAATTGTATATTGTTTTCTTATTGGTTGATGTTTCTCTCGGTTTTCTTGGGTAGCATTTCTGAGAGAGGAAAGCTGATACGTTTGACTCTTTTCATGAGATTTGCCATCGTATTATGATTGAAAAGAATGAAAAGATCATTCGTGTTAGAAGTGATAGGGGTGGAGAATTCATAAATTCAAAATTCATTGGACTTTTGTACTTCAAATGGCATTAAACATGAATTCTCGGCACCCTATACACCTCAGCAAAATGGTGTTTGTTTGAGCGCAAAAAACAGGGTGTTTCACGAGATGGCGCGTGTGATGCTTCATAGCCGGAAATTACCGCTACATTTTTGTGCTGAAGCTGTGAACACCGCTGTCTATGTCATTAACAGAGTGTATTTGCGCCCAGGACCCTTGAATACACCATATGAGCTGTCGGTTTTAGTAGAAACCGGATATCAAGTACTTTCGTAATCTTCGGGAGTCGATGTTACATCTTACCGTGACCGTGCAAATCTTGGAAGTTCGACTCTCGAAGTGATGAAGGGATCTTTTGGGTTATTCTACGAATAGCAGAGCATATCGAGTATTTAACATTGAATTCTAAGACGATCGTAGAATCTATAAATGTTAAAGTAGATGAAGCTTCTCATTTTGAATCTGAAAAATCTACCCTCGATATCTCTCTAGATGATGATTCTCCCTGCTAGTGCATCTTCTCATAATAATACTTCCAATATTAATGATGCATCTAATGGTTCTTCTAGTTTATCTGATGTGCAGGAATCATCTCGTGTACCTCCGAGTACTTCCGTTTCAACAAACGCTACGAATCTCCAAGGATCATCCGGAATCGAACATCCATTGGAGATCCACAAGAAGGAGTTAGAACTCGAAGGCAGTTGGTTTGCGGATTTGCTTGCTACGTATCTTTAATCGAACCAAAGACAATAGATGAAGCTCTTCAGGATGACTACTGGATTAAAGCAATGCAGGAAGAGCTCCATCAATTTGATGCGAAACAAAGTCTGGGAATTAACGAAGCCTCCAAAGCAACATAATGTGATAGGTACCAAATGGATCTTAAAGACAAGAAGATGAGATGGTACTATCATCAGGAACAAGGCACGACTAGTTGCTCAAGGCTACTCTCAAGTAGAAGTAAGACTTTGACGAAACTTTCGCCCCTGTAGCTAGACTCGAGTCCATTCGTATATTGTTTGCTATTGCTTGTCATTTTAAAATCAAATTATTTCAAATGGACGTCAAGAGCGCATTTCTAAATGGGTTTTTAAATGAGGAAGTTTATGTAGCTCAACCGAAAGGTTTTGTAGATCATAAACAACCTAACCATGTTTTTCGTTTGAAAAAGGCTCTTTACGGTCTGAAACAAGCACCGCGAGCATGGTACGAAAGGGTTAACAAAGCACCTTTTGGAGAAGGGCTATACTCGAGGGGGAGCTGACAGGACTCTCTTGTGAAGCATTATCAAAATAATTTCATTGTAGCACAAATCTATGTCGATGACATTGTATTTGGGTGCAACAAAAAGATAATGATGCTTCTAAATTCGCGGAGACCATGGAAAGCGAATTTGAGATGTCCATGATGGGCGATCTGTCTTATTTTCTTGGATTTGCAAAATTAAACAAAATGATGAAGGTATTCACTTGAGTCAATCCAAGTATGCACTGGAGTTGGTCAAAAAGTTTTGATCTAGAAAATTGTAAAGATTTCCAACTCCAATGGGAACTAGCCACAAGGGACTTGGAAGTGAATCACATAGTGAGAATGTAGACGAGAAACTGTATAGAGTATGATTGGAAGTCTACTTTACCTCACGGCTAGTCGCCCGATATATCCTTTAGTGTTGGGATTTGCGCGAGATATCAATCAGCACCAAAGGAGGTTCACCTGAAAGCGTGTGAAACGGATCATCCGGTACATCAAAGGATCAATTAATTTCGAATTTGGTATCCTATGGGAACAAGTTGGGACATTGTTGGATACTCAGATGCCGATTGGGCAGGATCAGTGGATGATCGGAAAAGCACGAGTGGTGCATGCTTCTATCTTGGCCATT
>CM055070.1:29457312-29490638 GCA_029204045.2 Tillandsia leiboldiana
TGTGGCGAATTGTCTTATTTCTTGATTGTAGTAAAACAAAATGATGAAGGTATTCACTTGAGTCAATCCAAGTATGCACTGGAGTTGGTCAAAAAAGTTTTGATCTAGAAAATTGTAAAGATTTTCCAACTCCAATGGGAACTAGCCACAAGGGACTTGGAAGTGAATCACATAGTGAGAATGTAGACGAGAAACTGTATAGAAGTATGATTGGAAGTCTACTTTACCTCACGGCTAGTCGCCCGGATATATCCTTTAGTGTTGGGATTTCGCGCGAGATATCAATCAGCACCAAGGAGGTTCACCTGAAAGCGGTGAAACGGATCATCCGGTACATCAAAGGATCAATTAATTTCGGAATTTGGTATCCTATGGGAACAAGTCTGGACATTGTTGGATACTCAGATGCCGATTGGGCAGGATCAGTGGATGATCGGAAAAGCACGAGTGGTGCATGCTTCTATCTTGGCCATTGCCTTGTTGCATGGCACAGTTAAAAAGCGAATTGCATAGCACTCTCGACTGCCGAAGCGGAATACATTTCAGCTGGAAGTGCTCAACTCAACTCATTTGGATGAAAAGCGTATGAGTGACTTCCGCATTTCAGCATCTTCGGTAACAATTCTTTGTGACAACACAAGTGCAATTAACATTTCTAAAAACCCTGGGTTGCACTCCTAGAACAAACATATTGAACTTAGATATCATTTTCTTAAGAGCTAGTTGAATCAAATACTCTTCAACTTTCATATGTTTCAACTGAAGATCAATTAGCTGACTTTTTAACAAAACCTTTGGATCAAAACGTTTTATTCATTTGCGAAAAGCAATTGGTATGCTTTCTTTGAAATAAACTTCTTTTTGAAACCTTTGCTTAAAATAGGTTTTGTATTTGTTTTGTTCTATTCAATATCTATGTTTATACATAGGATAGTAATTGAGCATAGATCTTAATTGACTTTAATTGCATCTGTTCACACATTTAGAAATTTATTATGCTTTTGCCATCATAATATTTCTTTGTTGCAATGATCGTTTATGTTAATTAAATCATCTTCTAAAGTGATCAAAGTCAATTTCTCTCTCAATGATCTCTTGGTATAGTCATTATCTTATTTGACTGTTTAGTCGAGTATGAAATCGAGATCAATTTTTGGTTGAATACTTTATATCTTAAATAATTGATAGCCAATTGAGGGGGAGTCAAAGATAATGTAAAATGCTCAAAAGATGTGGAAAGAGTTACATCCCAATGAGGAGTGTGAAAACTACCACCACATGGAGGAAAGAGCTACCACCTCGGTCGTCCGAGTATTGTGTGCAGCTACCACATGTATACCAAGCATGGTTGTTCAAATTTTTGATTAAGTAAAATGCATGTTGAAATACTTGACTCTGTCAAATTTCAAGGTTGGTATAAGGTGGGATTTTAAAGAAAGATGCTCAAAGAGCCACTCTCTTCAACAGATTGTCTAGAAATATTATCTACCATATTTGGGATTTCAAACATCTATTGATCTTTGTATTTCATTTTCTTTACCGAATTGATTATTTGATAAAGGCATTACTCATAAGATCAAGTTAGATGTAATTGAAGGTGTTCAACTTTAAGGGATTTAATTCTTGTAAATTTTCGTTTCATTTTTGGATATTACTGATAGATTTGGCATAATCTAATTCTTGTTGTGTGAAACGATGCTTTTTGTTTAAAGTTGATACACCTTTGTGCTTACAATCTTTTTCTGGTTTTTTCTTGAATTTCTCTGAAATTTTTCTAAAGAAAAAGTTGGGGCCGATCCGGATCGGGCAAGGTGATCCGGATCCCGAACGCAGGTTTTCTCCTGCGGGCTGACGATCCGGATTGGACCTGCCGATCCGGATCCCGAACGCAGTTTTTTTACTGCGGGTAGCCGATCCGGATCGCAAGCTCGGGAGGATCCGGATCGCGGCTAGGTTTTTATAAAGAACAAAAGGGTTTTGATTTCTTTTACTCCAATCTTTTGTTCAAAAGTTTCCAGAGCGCTTCTCTCTAGATTTCATCCTCCTTGGAAGCTTTCTAACTCAAGTTCTTCAGTTCCAAGTAAGTTTTATTGATCAAAATCTCGGTTTTTCACCGTTTTTCTCTTTTCCTCCTCAAACGTACGAATTCTTGGATCGATTTTGTTTGTGGATGGTTTTTGATCAAATTTCTTTTGAAATAAGAACTCTGGGTTGTTTAGTTTTGATTATATGCTAGGTTTTCTCCTGATTAACGGATTTTTAGGCTTCGATTTCTAAAATTTCGGTTTTAGGGCATATAATAAGGATTTTCGAAATTCATGCAATTGATCTATTTTTAAAAGTCCTTTTGCAAAACTAATTTGATTCTTAGTCTCTCTACATGATTATGATTGTTTGGGTACAATTTTTTCAATTTTGAAAACTAAGAATTTTTGTGTTCTTGAGTTGGTTTTCACAGGACACCTTCTTAACTCAAGCACTTTGATCATTGTCACTCTCTTGGTTAATCCTGTTACTAGTCACAATGGTGCACAAGAGTACATCTGAAAAAGAGGAACCAGATATTTCAACAGGAGATAAGACAACCGAAGGCAGGGAGGACAGCTCAGAGTACGATACTGAAGAATGGGATGAATTCTTCAAAGATGTTCAACAGAAGATTGATGAGCAAAACAGGAAATTTGTCAAAGGCAAAAGGCTTATGAAATCTGCATCAACAACTAAGCAATATAGAAGACGAAAGAATGTCCTAAGAAGTGAAAGTTTTCATAGTAGGCCTCTTACTAGAGCTCGCTCACTCTCTGGGGTTCTACAAACTGAATCTCCATGGGTTACGGGATTGGATGCACCATCTGCTTCTAGACAGCATCCATCACACTCGAAAAGACAGGATACAGACACTGCTGTATTGGAATCGCTTCGCCAGGAACAACAAAGACTCTCGGCTGCACAAGAGAGGACATCGAAAGAACTTCAGCAGATTTCCTCTGATCACAAGAAGATCAAGAAGAAGTGTTCAACTATTTCGACATTGCTTAAAGGGATTTTGAGCAAGCTGAGTTGTACCAGCTAAGACTCCTCCGACTGAACTGCACCTTCCTTTCCTTTTGTGCAGGATTACGATTTTAGGATTTAGTTTTATACTTACGTTAGCTTAGTTCTCAGGTTTTACATTTTATTGGAACTTTTTACTCTCCTCACATTTCGTAGTCTTAACTACATTTTGGCTTTGTTTTGTGACAAAAAGGGGGAGAGAGTTAGAGAGAACTTTGAACAATGTTGACTGCATGAAACATCAAGGTAAGTGAACAATGTTTGATATGAAAACTGGATGAATATCAAGGTAAGTATTACTCCAACTTCCATTCTCAACTTGAGGTTTTTCAGCTGTATGAATGCATGCCTCGACTAACTATTTGCTAACTATTTGGGCATGTAATATAACTAACAAGTTGATGTTCACTAACAAGTTTGTGACACTTGGTTTTTGATTGCATAGAAGATATGTTGGTTCTTAACTCTGATCAATTACATATCTATATATATATATTAGTTTGTCACAAACATGTTCATGACATTTGGTTTTTACGTGCAAAGAAGATATGTTGGTGTTTTTTTTTTAACTATGATCAGTTTACATATCTGAATATAAATGTCATGGTAAGTATAAATGAGTTTAAACTTCATCTCTGTTTGTGGTTTTTGAATAATACAAAATTCTTGAGGTATCTAACGATTTCTTTTGTCAAGAATGATTTCTTTTTGCAGAGAGTACAGATGTCTAAGTCTAGAGTCTGTTTTAGGAGTTTAACTCATGTATTGTATTTTGGATCTCCATTGTAAATTTTTGTTGTATGGTGATAGCAACAAAAATATCTTTTTGAATTTTCTTTAGTGGATCTGTGTTTTGTCACGAAACCGCCAAAGGGGGAGATTGTTACGGAATTTGAGTTGGCGTAGTTTCGTGAAAGTTTCAAGTCCTGAAGATTGAAGGTGAAGAAAGTTGAATCATTTAACTCAATCTCAAGAAAGAAGAATTCAAAAGGATCAGGTATGTTTAACTAAAGAATTTGTGTGATCCGAATACTTCTTGTAGTGTAGAAACACTTGGAAGAATCTTTCATTGCATAAAAATCAAAAACTGGACTTGGGACATGTTCAGGATCCGGATCAGGCTGTTCGATCCGGATCCCGAAGGTGGTTCGTTCATACATCGTCGCAATCCGGATCGTAGTCTCTTGATCCGGATCCCGAACGTTGAGTTTACCATCTACCTTGAACGATCCGGATCTTGCTTCGCAATCCGGATCCCGAACGTTGATGTTTGGTGAACTGTATGAACGATCCGGATCGTAGTCACATGATCCGGATCCCGAACCTTCGTTTTTCTGGAATTGGCTGTTTCGTTATGACGATCCGGATCTCAGTTATCACGATCCGGATCGCCGTCCGTAAAATTCCAGAAATGGCAGGTTTTTGATTCTTATCTCCTTCCTAGGGTTTCTAACCTATAAATAGACCCTATGTCTTTCTTTCTAGGGTCAATCCACATAGCCGTCATTTTCATATATCATCTTATACGGCTATAGATCCACATATAGAGAAGAAAGGAAATCATTAGAGAATACTCTATGTTTCTTCATCTATATTGATTAGTTTGATTCTAGGTTTTCATACTCACATCTTGAGTTGAATCAAACTAATGAATACTTAGATTGTATTTCCGATCTATCTTTGATCTAAGTATTCGGCGGATCATCACCACCCAAAAAACAACGATTACCCCAAAATCGGCGCGTGGATTCGCGTGTCCTTGTGGATTCAAGGTTCATTCGCTCTCGTGGATTCGGAGCGAGGCACGTTCGTGGATTCGAAGGGTGCTATTGGGTGAAGACCGTGGATTCGGTCGGACGTCGTGGATTCGACGTTGGACGCCGTGGATTCGGCGTTGGGCGCAGATCGTGGATTCGAGAAGCGTCTGGAGCGAGCGGAGAAGATCCTCTAGGAGCGTATGGAAAAGGTTGAGTCATAAGTGTGTACGGTAAATCACCTTGTACGTGTTTTAATTCTAGTGGATTTCTGCCGTGTTATCGGTCCCGTGGTTTTTTACTCCGGTGATGGAGTTTTCCACGTAAAAATCTTGCGAGTTATTTTCATTTCCGCATTGGGTTTTTTATCGCAACGATTCTTGAGTGTTTATACGTTTACACCTATTCACCCCCCTCTAGGTGTTTCTTCCCCTATTTAGATCCGTATTATATACGACCCAACATATAATGTGAAAAACGGTTTATAATGTTTTATCTTTGTTTTTCATGATTTCGGAGTAAATCTTTTTTAATTTTTGTGAAATTAATTGGATTGAATGACATCTATGTGATCTCATATTATTCTCAAGCACTTAAATTGATTTCTTGATGGAATACAAATCGGTAATTCAAATATTTCAAAATCTGGATTTGTTTCAAGAAATTATTTGATTTTTGCGTTCGAGTACCGGTACGCAATCTATGTTTTTGTTATATACCGGAACTGAGCTTTTATCTCTCTTTCACTATGGACTAATGCTGTTAGTGATTTCCTTTTGTCTAGTATGTTCACTGTTTGACAATTTGTGACAAAAAGGGGGAGAATAGAAATAGGGGAGAAGAGAGAAATAGGGGAGAAGAGATCATCGAGATAGGGGGAGACTGAGATGAGATCATCGAGATAGGGGGAGACGGAGATGAGATCATCGAGAAAAAGAAAGGAGATGAGAAAAAGGAGTCGAAAAACAAAAGAACCAAAAGGACGAATCAAATGTAGGATTTACATTTAATTTCTAACGACTGACTTTTGATTTGTTTGGAGTTTTGTTTTTGCAGGATCTACATCACTTTAAGACTCCAAGTCCTAAGTCATAGAGTTTGTTCTAAGACTGGTTCAAATGTATTTTTGTTTATTGGATCTTTCACGCAAAGAAAGTCAATGTTTTGGTGATAACATTGAGTTTCGATTTTTTGGTTTAAGATGAGTGACTTAAGCGCTTTTATGTATTTTTGGGTTTTGTCACGAAATTGCCAAAGGGGGAGATTGTTACGGCATTTTGGTGTTGACATATTTCGTGAGTCAAGTCAGTGAGTTGAGTCGGAGTCTTAAAGGGATCAAATTGTCAATCAGCAATCAAAGACTTAGAGAAGATTCAACAAGAGCTCAAGTTGACACTCAGTGTCTTGAGTCTTGAAGATTGAAGTTGAAGAATTGTGGATCAGTTACATCAATCTCAAGAAGAAAGTATTCAAAAGGATCAGGTATGGTTAACTAAATAATTTTGGTGATCCGAATACTTTCTTATAGTGTAGAAACACTTGGATGAATTTTTAATTGCATAAAAATCAAAAACTGGACATGGGACATGTTCAGGATCCGGATCAGACAGTCCAATCCGGATCCCGAAGGGTGCTTGTTCATTGGCAAATCCGATCCGGATCAAAGGTCATTTCGATCCGGATCCCGAACATGGGTTTTTGCTGGAATACATGAACGATCCGGATCGGGCATTTCAATCCGGATCCCGAACTCTGTTTTTCTGGAATAGCCTGACTCGTTACGACGATCCGGATCACAGTAAATCCGATCCGGATCGCCGTCCTGAAAATTTCCATATAAGGTAAGTTTTTGATTCTTATCTCTTTCCAAAGGTTTCTAAACTATAAATAGACATTTAGGGTTTCTCAAAAACGTGGGGAGCACGGCCGATCAATTGATAAAACACTTGAGAGCAACCCTAGAGGCTAGGTTTTTATCGTTCTTCTTTATAGCCTCTTTTAGGTCAATTCGAGGGTTCTTTCAAGAACATATCTTTTGTCGAATTGATCTAATCTTTGCTTAGAGTTTTTTTTTTCCCATGGATCTTCATTGATAATCTAAGCAAAGGATCACCATCGAAGCCAATATTCTTACCGGCTGAGTTTGCGTCGTGGATTCGACATGGCATCGTGGATTCGGTGTGCTAAAGGCGTTTCGTGGATTCGAAACGTGTGCTCGTGGATTCGAGTGGCGTTCGTGGATTCGAACGTGTGCAGTGGACGTGCAATCGTTGGAGCGCAAGGTCCGAAGAAGTTGAAGGAGGGGTTAAATCCGTGGAGACGGTAATCACCTTGTTATTCTTCTTTTCTTAGTGGATTGTTATTGCGTGGACATCCAATCGGCGAGCGCAAGGTCCGAAGAAGCTGAAGGAGGGGTTTGAGTCCGTGGAGTCGGTAATCACCTTGTTATTCTTCTATTCTTAGTGGATTGTTATTGCGTGTTGGTCCCGTGGTTTTTCTCCTGGATTGGAGTTTCCACGTATATCTCGGTGTGCTGTTTTTTATTTCCGCATTGGTTTTTATTTTGCACTGAGATTTGGTTTTATAAGTATTACACCTATTCGCCCCCCCCCCCCCCCCCCCCCCTTCTAGTTGTTTGATAGTACCTATTTAGATCCTTGTGGATCCTTAATATATAAAAACCAACATAGGGATCAAGTCCCCATTTTGCACCCAAACGGCTAATTAAACCCCTTTTGGAAACTAGGGTTTCCCATTTCCTCTTCTCTTGTGCGTAAGCCCCCACCGGAGCGCGAGCGTGAAACCCCGTTTTCCCCATCTCTAGCAAGGCGGCGTGAAGAACCGAGGTCGCTACGGGTTGAAGAAGGGAACGATCGCCTCGCCGCAAAATTCGACGAATGCGAAGAGGACGATCCTTCTCCTTCGCCCAGAGCCGACGAAACTGAGGTAAGCCATGTTTTCGTTCCCCTTTTTCGGTTCGTGTTTCGAGTGAGGGGAGGGAATCCCTGGAGATTCCGGAGGTGGGGCACCCGATGCGCAAGGGGGCGGGGGAGGGGCGAGCCACTCGCCGGCAGGGCACCCGCGCTGGCTTGATACCGCGCGGGGCCGCCCGTGCCTGCGGGCAGCTCCCCCACGCGTGGGATGGGCGCCGCGCGGGGCCGCCCGCATGCGGGGGCGGCGCGCGGGGTCTGGCATCGCGCGGGGCAGCCCGCGCATGCGGGCAGTGTACCCGCGCTGGCTGGGCGCCGCGCGGGGCCGCCCGCATGCGGGGTGGTGCCACGCGGGGCGCCGCGCCGAGCAGCCCGTGCTTGCGGGCAGTGCACCCGCACGGGACGGGCACCGTGCGGGTCTGACACCGCACGGGCCCAGGCGCACGCGCGGACAGCGCGACGGCACGGGGGTCACCTTCTCCGCCGTCGGAACCGAGGGCCCGTTCCGAGACGGGAGCCGGAGTGTGTTTTGCTCTTCATTGATTGCGTTTGGGGGATACTGACTCTCTTCCCGGGGATTCTTTTTGTAGTTCGGGGAGCGTGCCGGGATGCGGGGGAGTCGAGCGTTGATCGCTACACGTGACAGGTGGATTCTGTTTTGGGATTTCACGTCGGGTTTCCCACAATTGTACCTTGTTTAAAATAAATATCTATTTGTGCTAACATGGTAGTCCTTGTGGTATTTATCGTTGAGTATATTTGGTGCTATGGTTACTTTGCTCGAGGCTGCAGCACGCGCACCCGCGGTTTGGCCACCGCAAAGGGTGCGCTTTTCCGGAAAAGTGGTCCATGACCCGTGTATACCCACGAGGACGGAGTGGGGCCCCTGTAGTTGTGGGGCGGGATGCGCCAAGGGATGAGCGGTGCGACCCGTCGGTTTAGTTGTTCGACGTGGGAGCGGTGCGACCCGTCGGTTTAGATGCCCGACGTGGGAGCGGTGGGATCCGTCGGTTTAGTTGTCCGACGGGGTCGGGTATTGCGGGTCTACAGGTGTTCGTGTCATCTGGGCACGCGCCGGGGAAGAAGGTTTTTCAAAAAAAAATTTTATACGCGTCAAACACATACCTTTTTGTGAATCGTTTCGGCTGAAATAAATCCCCCGGGGCGTGACAGATTAAGATGGTATCAGAGACGAAAATCCTGCTTTACAATCACGACAGTTTGTGCCGACGTCCATGGGAATACCTCACCAGACTACAAATGAATGGAATGGATAGGGCATAGGAGAGTAGAACGCGAGTGACCGAGGGGTGGGAAAGGGTCTGGGTCCTTTTCTCTCGACAGATGGTTCGTGGCTTGTTAGCGGAGTCTAGAGCTGACTTATGTTTTTGTGTACAGACATGGCCCGTACTAGATCATCGGCCGAGGATGCAGGGGCAGATGCGACGACGTCGGCGGCCGCAGAGAACCAGCTCCTGCGACAACAACTGAGGGAGATGGCGGGGCAGCTGGCGACTCTCACAGATCACGTGCGTCAGCTGACGCAGCAACAACCGGCCGCGACGGTGACGGTCGCCACAGCCCCTCCGCAGGGGCCAGGCGCGCCGACAACGGGGGTCAGCGCAGGAGTGGCCCCTACAGCGACTGCAGCAGACGAGGTACCACCACCCCAGGCGACGGCACCAGCGGTGGTACCCGCGACAGCAACTGCGGGACCGGTGCCGGGAACCACCGGCAGGGGTACCTCGAGCGAGACCGTAGTCACCCCTTCCCCTACTGTGGCCGCCGCCACCACGGGGGAGCGGTCAGTTCCGCTGACTGAGCGGGACCGCGTGCGGGCCAACCTGGCCGACTTTAAGAAGTACGGCCCACCCACGTTCGAAGGGGAGACGACTGATCCCTGGGTTGTCGAGAAGTGGGTGGGATCGATGGAGAAGTTATTTGAGGACTTACTCATGGAGGATAGCGAGCGGGTTCCCCTTGCGGTTCACTTCCTAGAGGGGAACGCCCGCTTATGGTGGAAGACGGTACGCCCTGATCCCACAAAGGGCACCGCCGTGCTTCTATCGTGGACGGTGTTCAAACAGGAGCTGTTTGGAGCCTTCTTCACAAGCAGCGTTAAAAAGAAGTTGGAGGACGACCTGAACAACATCCAGCAGGGGAGTAAGACAGTGATGGCATATCAGCGCGAATTCGTACGACTGGCCAACTGCGTCCCTTTCGTGATAAGGGACGAGTCCCACAAGGCGCAACTTTTCGTGGATGGATTACGGAGTGATATTTTCCAAGTGGTGCAAGCAGCCAATTTGCACACTTTTCAGAAAGTGGTCGACAGGGCCACGGTGGTGGAGCGCGGGTTCGCCGTTACACGCGCCAGGAGGGAGGGCCCGGCACACCATGAAGAAAGGAAGCGACAGCAGCAGTACTCCGGGGGAGGCTCTTCTAGTGGAAGCCGACCCCCAAAGCGGTGGAGGCCGCAGCCGGGATCTCGGAGCGCACCAGCAGGAGGGCCGAGGACGGGAGACAGGCCTTACGTTATATGTGGGGGAGGGCACCGAGTGGGAGATTGCCCCCAAAGGGGTGACCATTGCTTCCGATGCGGCAAACAGGGGCACTTTCACCGCAACTGCCCCTTAGCCTGGGGATCTGCATCCTCTGCAGCTTCTACGCCCTCACCACAGCTGTCGGGTGGGGGAAAGCTCCTGTGGGGTCGACTTCTAGGCCCCATGTACCACGGTGAGAGGAGGATAGGCAGCCTCAACCTGGCGGGCGAGTTTCCTCGATGACCCGCCAAGAGACGGATCCGCCGGAGGACGCACTTGGAGGTATTACTTCTGTTTCAAATTCCCGCGCTAGAACTCTTTTTGATACCGGAGCAACATACTCTTTCATTTCTCGTGACTTCGTGTTTGTGCATGGTCTTGGGGAGATGCCCCTCCAAAATCGATTGACGGTCCAAACGGCGGGAGGGACTTTGGAGGCGGTCAGCTTTGTGGCCGCCTGCCCGATTAAACTAGGGCGACTGGCTTGCCCTGGGGATTTGGCGGTAATTCCCCTGAAGGAGTACGATGTAGTGTTGGGCATGGATTGGCTCTCAAAGTACCAAGTGCTCATCGACTGTGAGAAGCGGCTGGTGCAATTACAAGAACCGAGCTTCCCTGAAAATGTGTACCTGGCGTGTAAGAGCATCTCCTTCCCAGCAATCATCTCATCGACACGGGATAGAAGATTGGTGGAGGGTGGGTGTGTGGCCTACTTGGCATCGGTGGATCTGGTTACCCGACCCTCGGCGACACCTTCAGACATCCCAGTGGTGAGGGATTTTCCCGATGTCTTCCCGACGGAACTGCCCGGGATACCCCCTGAACGAGAGGTGGTGTTCCCTATCGAACTCTTACCGGGTACTCAACATATCACGAAGGCGCCCTACCGAATGGCCTTCGCGGAGTTGAAGGGGCTTAAAGCGCAACTGGAGGACCTCTTGGACAAAGGGTTTATCAGGCCGAGTGTGTCACCCTGGGGCGCACCGGTACTCTTTGTACGGAAGAAAGACGGAAGCCTGCGTCTCTGCATCGACTACAGAGGGATAAACAAGGTTACGGTGAAGAATAAGTACCCCCTGCCCAGAATAGACGACCTCTTCGACCAGTTGCGAGGAGCGACGGTGTCCTCAAAGATTGATCTGCAATCGGGCTACCATCAGCTCCGGGTTCGGAACGAGGACATCCCGAGGACCGCCTTCCGGACCCGGTATGGCCACTACGAATTTACGGTTATGCCGTTCGGGCTTACGAACGCCCCCGCGGTCTTCATGGCTATGATGAACCGGATCTTCAGACCCTTCCGAGATCGGTTCATAGTGGTCTTCATCGACGACATCCTGATCTATTCACCCACCGACGAGGTGCACGAGGACCATTTACGAATGATTCTCCAAACCCTCAGGGAGCAGAAGCTGTTCGCTAAGCTCAAGAAGTGTGAATTCTGGCTACGCGAGGTGGGATTCCTAGGGCACGTGATCTCGGCGAAGGGAATTGCTGTGGACCCCAAGAAGGTGGAGTCGGTGATCGACTGGCAGCCGCCGACGACGGTGACAGAGATCCGCAGTTTCCTGGGCCTGGCAGGATATTACAGACGCTTCGTCGAAGGTTTCGTGAAGACTGCTACCCCTTTGAACTGGTTGACCAGAAAAGGGGAGAAGTTTATATGGACAGCTAAATTCCAGGAGAGCTTCGAGGAACTCAAAAGAAGGCTAACCAGGGCACCAATACTTGTACTACCGACACCCGGAGAGGATTATGAAGTGTACTGCGACGCATCAAGGATCGGCCTTGGGGGTGTCCTGATGCAACAGGGGAAAGTAATAGCCTATGCTTCCAGGCAACTGAAGGATTACGAAAAGAATTACCTGATACACGATTTGGAGCTGGCTGTAGTGGTCTTTGTTCTAAAGTTATGGAGACACTACCTCTTTGGTGTCCACTGTAACGTCTTTTCGGACCACCAAAGTCTTAAGTACCTGTTCACCCAAAAGGAGCTAAATTTGCGGCAGAGGCGGTGGCTTGAATTATTGAAGGATTACGATCTGACAATTCAATACCACCCCGGGAAGGCAAACGTGGTGGCGGATGCTTTGAGCAGGAAGGGGCAACCGGAAGAGGCGTCGGCACGCGCGATAACTAAGCAGAGCACCTTGATCGCGGAATTCTCACGACTGAGGTTGGAGGTGGTACCGGCGGGCACAGTTGCACAACTGATAGCTGTGGTGGTCAAGCCGACGCTATTCGAGAAAATCCGAGAAGGACAACAGACGGACTCGCACTTACAGCTCGTGTGAGACAAGATCTCCCCGGACTAGGAGAACGACTTTGCAGTGGGAGGTGACGGCATCATGCGGTTCCGCGGGCGGTTTTGCGTGCCGGATTCGTCGGAGTTGAAGGAGGAAATTCTGACAGAGGCACACCGCGCTCCTTATGCGGCGCATCCAGGGGGCACGAAGATGTACAGGGACCTCAAGCAGACCTTCTGGTGGCCCAAGCTGAAGGGGGATGTGACCCGACATGTGGCTCATTGCCTGGAATGTCAGTAGATAAAGGCAGAGCATCAGCGGCCGGCGGGAAAGTTACAGCCCTTACCGGTGCCAGAGTGGAAGTGGGATCATATCACAATGGACTTCGTCACTGGATTCCCACGTTCACAGCAGGGGCACGACGCGATCTGGGTTATTGTGGACCGGCTAAGCAAGTCAGCACATTTCCTGCCCATCCATACAACCTGGACCAGAGAACGGTTGGCTCAAGTCTACCTCAGCGAGATCGTGAGACTGCATGGAGTGCCGGCATCGATCACCTCGGACAGAGACACCCGTTTCGTCTCAAAGTTTTGGCAGAGCCTACAGCAGGCCCTGGGGACCAGGCTACATTTCAGCACAGCCTTCCACCCTCAGACGGACGGACAGTCGGAGCGAGTGATTCAGACCCTCGAGGACCTGCTTCGCGCCTATGTACTTGACTGGGGAGTCGGTTGGTCACGCTACCTACCCCTCGTCGAATTCGCCTACAACAACAGCTACCAGGCCAGCATCCAGATGGCGCCCTACGAAGCCTTATATGGGAGACGCTGCCGATCCCCGATATGTTGGGACGACTTGGGTGAACGAAAATTCATGGGACCCGACCTAGTGAAAGAGACTGAAGAGAAGGTACGCCTCATCAAACAGCGCTTACTGACCGCCCAGAGTTGACAGAAGAGCTACGCGGACTAGAGGCGCCGCAACTTGGAATTCCAAGTGGGAGAACACGTGCTTTTGCGGGTCTCGCCATCCAGAGGAATCAAGCATTTCGGGCTGAAAGGCAAGCTAAGCTCACGGCTCGTGGGACCCTTCGAGATCTTGGAGCGCATCGGCCCAGTGGCGTACTGCCTTGCCCTACCACCAAACCTCGACCGAGTCCACAATGTTTTCCACGTGTCCATGCTTCGAAAGTATCTTTCCGACCCATCACACGTGTTGGATGTTTCTGCGCTCGAGCTCAAGGAGGACCTAAGCTTCGAGGAAACCCCGGTGCATATCCTAGCAAGAGAAAGCAAGGCACTGCGGAACCGAGTCATCCCCTATGTGAAGGTGCTCTGGAGCAACCATGAGGAGCGAGAAGCGACGTGGGAGCTGGAGTCAAAAATGAGGGAGTGCTACCCCAATCTTTTCACTGCAACCCAGGATTGAGTTTCGAGGACGAAACTTGTTTTTTAAGAGGTGAGTGGTGTAATAACCGCTCGTTTTTAATACTTTTTCGGAGTCAATAGTGTTTTAGGGGTCCGGATTGGGGCTTAACTGTCATTTTTCTTCTGGACAGACCGTCGGGGCTCGCAGGTATTTTTAGACAATAAAGCTCGCGAAACGGAGATCGGCGGTGCGATCAGTTCTGGATTCCGACCCCGGAATCTCCCGAAATAAATTCTGGAAGATTTGTAGCAGTTCAGGCGACTTTCACGATTATCGAGGCAAACCGGACCCTGGTTCGTACCCGAACTGGTATTTTCTTTTCGTTGGAGGTTGGGTTTATTCTTTTCCAGCTTCTTGATTCACCCGATCATTTACCTTGTGATTAGGGATTTAGGGATCAAGCCCCCGTTTTGCACCCAAACGGCTAATTAAACCCCTTTTGGAAACTAGGGTTTCCCATTTCCCCTTCTCCTGTGCGTAAGCCCCCACCGGAGCGCGAGCGTGAAACCCCGTTTTCCCCATCTCTAGCAAGGCGGCGTGAAGAACCGAGGTCGCAACGGGGAGAAGAAGGGAACGATCGCCTCCCCGCAAAATTCGACGAACGCGAAGAGGATGATCCTTCTCCTTCGCCCAGTGCCGACGAAACCGAGGTGAGCCATGTTTTCGTTCCCCTTTTTCGGTTCGTGTTTCGAGCGATGGGAGGGAATCCCTGGAGATTCCGGAGGTGGGGCACCCGATGCGCAAGGGGGCGAGGGAGGGGCGAGCCACCCGCCGGCAGGGCACCCGCGCGGGCTTGATGCCGCGCGGGGCCGCCCGTGCCTGCGGGCAGCTCCCCCCCGCGTGGGATGGGCGCCGTGCGGGGCCGCCCACATGCAGGGGCGCCGCGCGGGGTCTGGCACCGTGCAGGGCAGCCCGCGCATGCGGGCAGTGCACCCGCGCGGGCTGGGCGCCGCGCGGGGCCGCCCGCATGCGGGGTGGTGCCGCGCGGAGCAGCCCATGCTTGCGGGCAGTGCACTCGCACGGGCCGGGCACCATGCGGGTCTGACACCGCATGGGCCCAGGCGCACGCGCGGACAGCACGGCGGCGCGGGGGTCACCTTCGCCGCCGTCGGAACCGAGGGACCGTGTTACGGCATTTTGGTATTGGCATATTTCGTGAGTCAAGTCAGTGAGTTGAGTCGGAGTCTTAAAGGGATCAAATTGTCAATCAGCAATCAAAGACTTAGAGAAGATTCAACAAGAGCTCAAGTTGACACTCAGTGTCTTGAGTCTTGAAGATTGAAGTTGAAGAATTGTGGATCAGTTACATCAATCTCAAGAAGAAAGTATTCAAAATGATCAGGTATGTTTAACTAAATAATTGTGGTGATCCGAATACTTTCTTATTGTGTAGAAACACTTGGATGATTTTTTAATTGCATAAAAATCAAAAACTGGACATGGGACATGTTCAGGATCCGGATCAGACCTTGCAATCCGGATCCCGAAGGGTACTTGTTCATTGGCAATTTCAATCCGGATCCTAGGCCATTCCGATCCGGATCCCGAACATGGGACTTTGCTGAATTGCATGAACGATCCGGATCGGACCTTGCAATCCGGATCCCGAACCCTTGGTTTTCTGGAATCGTCAATCTCGTTACGACGATCCGGATCGCAGTAAATCCGATCCGGATCGCCGTCCTGAAAATTTCCAGATAAGGTATGTTTTTGATTCTTATCTCTTTCCAAAGGTTTCTAAACTATAAATAGACATTTAGGGTTTCTCAAAAACGTGGGAGCTACGGCCGATCAATTTATAAAACTCTTGAGAGCAACCCTATAGGCTAGGTTTTTATCGTTCTTCTTTATAGCCTCTTTTAGGTCAATTCGACGGTTCTTTCAAGAACATATCTTTTGTCGAATTGATCTAATCTTTGCTTAGAGATTTTTCCCATGGATCTTCATTGATAATCTAAGCAAAGGATCACCATCGAAGTCAATATTCTTATCGACTGAGTTTGCGTCGTGGATTCGACGTGGCATCGTGGATTCGGTGTGCTAAAGGCGTTTCGTGGATTCGAAACGTGTGCTCGTGGATTCGAGTGGCGTTCGTGGATTCGAACGTGCGCAGTGGACGTGCAAACGATGGAGCGCAAGGTCCAAGAAATTGAAGGAGTGGTTAAATCCGTGGAGACGGTAATCACCTTGTTATTCTTCTTTTCTTAGGGATTGTTATTGCGTGGATATCCAACCAGTCAGCGCAAGGTCCGAAGAAGCTGAAGGAGGGGTTTGAGTCCGTGGAGTCGGTAATCACCTTGTTATTCTTCTATTCTTATTGGATTGTTATTGCGTGTTGGTCCCGTGGTTTTTCTCCTGAATTGGAGTTTCCACGTAAATCTCGGTGTGCTGTTTTTATTTTCCGCATTGGTTTTTATTTTGCACTGAGATTGAGTTTTTAAGTATTACACCTATTCACCCCCCCTCTAGTTGTTTGATAGTACCTATTTAGATCATTGTGGATCCTATAAAAACCAACAATTGGTATCAGAGCAGGTTTTAGGTTTATCTATCATGATGGGTGAAAGTGGTAATATTTATAGACCTCCTCTTTTTGATGGGACTAATTATGCTTATTGGAAAGTGCGGATGAGAGCTTTTCTCATCGCAATTGATGAGAGGGTATGGCAATCCGTGGAATACGGTTGGGTGCATCCTGTTGAGGAAGTAGGAAATTCTACTACCCCAAAACCTCGCTCTAGATGGTCCAAAGAGGAATTTGAAAGATCTTCTTACAATGGGAAAGGTATGAACGCTTTATTTAATTCTCTTTCCTCGACTGAGTTCACAAGAATTTCCGCGTGTGAAACCGCGAAGGAAATTTGGGATATTCTCAAAATTACACATGAGGGTACTAATCTTGTAAAAATTCAAAAGCTCCAGATGCTTACAAGTCAATTTGACTCTATTCATATGGAAGAGCATGAATTGTTTACAGATTATTACACTAGACTTCAAGATGTAATTAATACATGTGCTAATTTAGGAGAAAAGATCCCGGAGTCAAAAATTGTAAGAAAGATACTTCGGACTCTTCCGGAACGGTTTAGGGCAAAGGTTACCGCCATTGAAACCGTTAGTCATCCGGATGAGATGAGTGTAGAGGAATTAGTAGGTGCTTTGCAAACTTATGAAATGACTTTTCCTACTAATCAAGTTTCTTCCAAGTCTTCTTCTAAGCTTACAGGTATTGCATTCAAATCAACAAAGGAAGAAAATAGCGAATCAAGTTCCGACGATGAAATCTCTTTTGCCGAGTTTGAAGAACAATTGGCACGGATCACTAAGAAATTTCGTCGGAAATTTTGGAAGAATCGAACCGATGGATCTTCATCCACGAAACCTTCTAAAGGATCATCGGGTTCTAAATCCTCTAACCTCAAAAGCTTTGCAAAACCTTTTGAAGAAAAAGAAAAAGATGATTTCGAAGGGGAAATCCAATGCTATCGATGCAAAGGCTACGGCCATTTTTCAACGGATTGTCCTTCCCCGAAATCATATAAAAAGAAGGCTTTGCAAGTGAAAACTTGGGACGATTCTACTTCTAATGAATCGACCTCAAGTAAAGAGGAAAACGCTGTTGCTTTTCATGCCTCTCAAATTCCCTCTTCTAATTTGTGTTTATCATCTTTAGTCACTGACTTTACTCCTTTGATTTTGTATGAAACATCAACAACCGGCGGAGAGTCATCAAGTGAGGGGGAGTCGGACGAAGAAGAACTCGTTGAGGCATACCAACAACTTCTTGCGGAATCAAAGAAGATGGCCAAGCATATCAAGAAGTTGAGGAAGCAACGACTTGAAGTTCAAGACGAGAATCAAGCTTTAAAGATAAAACTTCATGATCTCGAGGAGGATCGAGAGCTTTTATTGGATAATAATAAAATCCTCCAAGAAAAGTTAAATCAATCGGAAACGATCGTTAATTCCCATATTAACAAGATTGATTTTCTTGAAATGCAGTTTGAGGAGATTCATGTCACCAACCAAGCATTTGACCAAGCAAGTTCATGAACTCAAATCCGACATACAAAGGCTTTCAACCGTTTCCAAGAAACTAGATTGTATGTGCGGATTAGGTCAAACAACCAAAGTTGGTTTGGGATTTAAAAAGGATCAAACTGTGCATGCTTCAAGTTCCACATTCAAATTGAAAGGAAGAACGTGTCACTTATGTGGACTTGAAGGACATTTGGTGAAGAATTGCCCGAAAAAGAGAAAGAAGAGTCCTTCGGCAACTTCATCTACGGAGCGAACTCAACGGAATCAAAAGACACATCAAGTCAAAGGAGTTCACTCAACCCACCAAAGGTCCGAGCCACAACATCAATCATTCAAGTGGATCACTGCGAGGCAAAGACCTAAGGTGGACCAACAGTCAAAGCGGACAACCCCCGGCCACAACGAATCAAGACAACCCAAAATCCAGCGATTTTGGATTCGGAAAGGTGATATCTTTCCTTGTCTTAAGTTCTAAATAGCTTATGACTGTATGTAATGCTTTGATTGGTTTTCCCTTCATATCTTTCTTAATCTTTGCATTACATGTTTTTCAATGCTCTTCGTTTTTATACTTTGTTTTTGAACAAAAGGGTTTTTACTGAACAAGTGCATTGAATAAAAAGGGCTTCACTTTTATTCACTCCAAATTAATTTTATTTGGATTATCAACTTTACTCCTTAATCATAATCTTGAAGATACTTCATTATAGGAGTTTTTGATATTATAAGCATCAAATTTTAGAAATCATGTGTGATCTTTAGATGCTTAATCTATCTCGGTTGTGTGAATTCATTGTGATAAACATGAGACAACCGATAGACTAAAATTTGGGATTTAATTCTTTCACGTAAGAGATTGCATTCTTACAAGGGTATTGAAATGATTTGCAAAAGATGTGGAAAGAGTTACATCCGAAAGGAGTGTGAAAACTACCACCACATGTTGGAAAGAGCTGCCACCCCGGTCGTCCGGTTTGTGTGTGAAGCTACCACATGTTTTGATGCTTGAAAAATATTTCTTGAAATTTTTAGTTGAAGCATTTGGAGATTTATATGCAAAGCTCTTATATTTTGAACAATCTCCTGGTTGGTATAAGGTAGGATAGTTGAAAGATGCTCAAAGAGCCACCCTTAGGTATTTTAGTGCTTATCTCAAATTTGAAAGGGTAAGAAATCAAATTGATGTCATTTGGAAATCTCTGTAAGTCATCTTTGTAAATCCGTTACATCTTGATAGAGTTTGGATCTCAAGATTATTTTTGATGACTTGTGTTTGATGAATATAACATGAAAAACGGTTTATAATGTTTTACCTTTATTTTTCATGATTTTGGAGTAAATCTTTTTAATTTTGTGAAATTAATTAGATTGAATGGCATCTGTGTGAATTCACTGTTTAAAGCACTTAAATTGATTTCTTGATGGAATACAAATCGGTATTTGAAAAGATTCTAAAATCTGGATTTGTTTCAAGAAATTATTTGATTTTTGCTTTCTGGTACAGGTACGGAATCTGCATTTTTGTTATATACCAGAACTGAGCTTTTATCTCTCTTTCTCTATGAACTAATATTGTTAGTGATTTCCTTTTATCTAGTATGTTCACTGTTTGATAATTTGTGACAAAAAGGGGGGAGAACAGAAATTAATGATCGTATCACAAAGGGGGAGAACATAAATGCTCAAGACAGGGGGAGAACATGGAGAACATGTTAGAGATGCTCTTGATAGGGGGAGATAAAGAAAAGGTTGAAAGAGCCGGAAAAACAAAAGAACCAAAAGGACGAATCAAATGTACGATTTTAATTTCTAACGACTAACGTTTGATTTTGTTTGGAGTTTTGTTTTGTAGGAATTACATCACTTTAAGACTCCAAGTCCTAAGTCGTAGAGTATGTTTTAGGACTGTTTGGTTCAAATGTAATTTTGTATTTATTGGATCTTTCACGCAAAGAAAATCAATGTTTTGGTGATATCATTGAATTTCGACTTTTTGGTTTAAGATGAGTGACTTGAGCGCTTTTATGTATTTTTGGGTTTTGTCACGAAATTGCCAAAGGGGGAGATTGTTACGGCATTTTGGTATTGGCATATTTCGTGAGTCAAGTCAGTGAGTTGAGTCGGAGTCTTAAAGGGATCAAATTGTCAATCAGCAATCAAAGACTTAGAGAAGATTCAACAAGAGCTCAAGTTGACACTCAGTGTCTTGAGTCTTGAAGATTGAAGTTGAAGAATTGTGGATCAGTTACATCAATCTCAAGAAGAAAGTATTCAAAAGGATCAGGTATGTTTAACTAAGTAATTGTGGTGATCCGAATACTTTCTTATAGTGTAGAAACACTTGGATGATTTTTTAATTGCATAAAAATCAAAAACTGGACATGGGACATGTTCAGGATCCGGATCAGACCTTGCAATCCGGATCCCGAAGGGTACTTGTTCATTGGCAATTTCAATCCGGATTCTAGGCCATTCCGATCCGGATCCCGAACATGGGACTTTGCTGAATTGCATGAACGATCCGGATCGGACCTTGCAATCCGGATCCCGAACCCTTGGTTTTCTGGAATCGTCAATCTCGTTACGACGATCCGGATCGCAGTAAATCCGATCCGGATCGCCGTCCTAAAAATTTCCAGATAAGGTATGTTTTTGATTCTTATCTCTTTCCAAAGGTTTCTAAACTATAAATAGACATTTAGGGTTTCTCAAAAACGTGGGAGCTACGGCCGATCAATTTATAAAACTCTTGAGAGCAACCCTAGAGGCTAGGTTTTTATCGTTCTTCTTTATAGCCTCTTTTAGGTCAATTCGACGGTTCTTTCAAGAACATATCTTTTGTCGAATTGATCTAATCTTTGCTTAGAGATTTTTCCCATGGATCTTCATTGATAATCTAAGCAAAGGATCACCATCGAAGTCAATATTCTTATCGACTGAGTTTGCGTCGTGGATTCGACGTGGCATCGTGGATTCGGTGTGCTAAAGGCGTTTCGTGGATTCGAAACGTGTGCTCGTGGATTCGAGTGGCGTTCGTGGATTCGAACGTGCGCAGTGGACGTGCAAACGTTAGAGCGCAAGGTCCAAGAAATTGAAGGAGGGGTTAAATCCGTGGAGACGGTAATCACCTTGTTATTCTTCTTTTCTTAGGGATTGTTATTGCGTGGATATCCAACCGGTCAGCGCAAGGTCCGAAGAAGCTGATGTAGGGGTTTGAGTCCGTGGAGTCGGTAATCACCTTGTTATTCTTCTATTCTTATTGGATTGTTATTGCGTGTTGGTCCCGTGGTTTTTCTCCTGGATTGGAGTTTCCACGTAAATCTCGGTGTGCTGTTTTTATTTTCCGCATTGGTTTTTATTTTGCACTGAGATTGAGTTTTTAAGTATTACACCTATTCACCCCCCCTCTAGTTGTTTGATAGTACCTATTTAGATCCTTGTGGATCCTATAAAAACCTACAGACCGTTCCGAGATGGGAGCCGTAGTGTGTTTTGCTCTTCATTGATTGCGTTTGGGGGATACTGACTCTCTTCCCGGGGATTCTTTTTGTAGTTCGGGGAGTGTGCCGGGACGCGGGGGAGTCGAGCGTTGATCGCTACACGTGACAGGTGGGTTCTGTTTTGGGATTTCTCGTCGGGTTTCCGGCAATTGTACCTTGTTTAAAATAAATATCTATTTCTGCTAACATGGTAGTCCTTGTGGTATCTATCGTTGAGTATATTTGGTGCTATGGTTACTTTGCTCGAGGCTGCAGCACGCGCACCCGCGGTTTGGCCATCGCAAAGGGTGCGCTTTTTCGGAAAAGTGGTCCATGACCCGTGTATACCCACGAGGACGGAGTGGGGCCCCTGTAGTTGTGGGGCGGGATGCGCCAAGGGATGAGCGGTGCGACCTGTCGGTTTAGTTGTCCGACGTGGGAGCGGTGCGACCCGTCGGTTTAGATGCTCGACGTGGGAGCGGTGGGATCCGTCGGTTTAGTTCTCCGACGGGGTCGGGTATTGCAGGTCTACAGGTGTTCGTGTCATCTTTTCCCTCTCGGGAGAGTGGTTGCTCCGGCTGGTTACAGTTAGACATATTACTTTACCCTGCATTACTTTATTATTATTGTTTAGTCGCTGACTTCCCACCTTGCGACAGGGTCCTTCAGGGGAGAGAGATAGGCGACGGTGAGGCCACGGCAAGAGTTCCTGGGTCTCTGGAGACCCCGAACAGTACTTTCGTTTTCTCTTCAGCATTTCATTCACGTTCTAGACTGTGGTGTGGTTCTCTATACCCTCGTGGGGTCGGTGTGGATGTCGGCATGGTGATTATTGAATTATTTAATTCCTTTCTATCTCTGTTGGCAGCTTTAAAAGAAAATAAAAGAGCAAACAAAAGAAAAGATTGCGAAAACTGTTTTCAAAAATATGGGTGTCGTGTGGGCACCGTTTTTCAACACCTTGTGACGTCCCACTTCCCAGGGGGTCACCCATCCTAGAACTACTCTAGCTCTAGCACGCTTAACTCTCATGTTCCTCTTGGATCTTGCTACCATCCAAAATGCTATAGCCGGGTTAGAGATTTAGTCCTATTATATCATTTATATAGAGGACTAATCCAAATTCCGGGGGTGTCACATTCTTCCCCCCTTTAAGCCCTGACGTCCACGTCAGGCTCAAGCACACTCACAAGCACCAGGCGATGTGAGACTCGTCTCGCTAGCCTTAGCCGACCTTGTGAGGAGCTGCACTCCACTCACAACGGTCATTAGCCGGGGAGGCTCGCTCTACCCGCTATATAACCCTGGCTCAGCCAAGACTCATCTCACATTTCCGGCTGGTGAATGGCTCTGATACCAACTGTATAGTATAGATGCTCTTTTGCAGGTTAGTCGCTTCGTTTATACGGGGCTTCCCGTATGGGCGGCGGATCTGTTGGCGAGCCCGAGTCGCAGTTTCGACCCCGGGGCGTGACAGATTAGGTGGTATCAGAGCCTAGGTTGTAGGTCGTGGTGGACTTAGAAACCCTAGGCTTGTGGTTGGACATTAGGATGACTACGTGAGAGTCGTGACTTATAGCGAGAGTCCTGATTGAGTTTCATACCTCTCCCAAGAGACGGGATGAGTGATTGGCATGTTTATTCTCCTAAGTGATTATGTTGGCTGCAGACAACATAATGCTATGGAAAGGGTGACATGTCTTAGACTTTCGCTGGATTGGGTCGTATGGTTGTTGTGTGCTGATGTTTGTTATTGTGCAGTGGACTACGATGCCTCTGAGACGTCGTGCAGTGTGGTGAAGAGGACACATCCCGCATCTGATGGGTACCCGAGCAGCGGGAGGCAGAGCTATCAGAGCAGAGCGAGACCCAGGGTTATGGACCCAGATGTTACCGATGTCGGAGGCTGTCCGATGCCAGGAGTAGGCCATGGAACGTTTGATGCGCCTGTTGGAGCAGAGAACACAGCCAGTTGCAGTACTGCTTGAGAGTCCTCCAGCACCTCCTTCCTATGCTGTGGCATATGCAGTTGTACTAGTGGCACCGATGGAGCGAGCAACCCCCTCCGTGTCGACGAGTAGAGCCGAGGCACCGAGGTAGGGTGGATGGCGGATAGTAGATAAACTTTGGGACATCATCGGTCGATAGGGCCAGTCCCGGCAGTCCGATCCACCCCGATTTGCAGGTTTGAGCTTGGAGCAGTGGGAGGCTGAAAACTGGATAGCAACAATGGAGAAGCTTCAGGTACACTTGGCTACGCACTTTTGGGAAGAGGACGCCGAGATTTGGTGGCGTCGAGTTCGTCCTGCTGGACCACCGAGAGTGCAGTTGTTGACTTGGAACCAGTTTCGTGCTTAACTGCTCAAGGCCTTCTTTCGTGACAGTGTAAGCAGAAACTGGAAGGGGATCCTAGACGCCTGCAGCAGGGGAGTCGACCTCTACTGGAGTATGTTCGCGAGTTTTGCGATTGTTGAGCAGTGTACCCCATGTCGCCCAGGATGAGGCCCAGGAAGTTGAGCTAGTTGAGAGAGGACTGCATCGGAATATCTATCACTTGGTGTATTCTCGACGAGTGCCGACGTTAGATGCAGCGATTGAGCAGGCTCGGTGGGTTGACCGAGGATCAGTGATCACGTCAGAGAGAGACGGAGCGCCAGGGACCAGCTCCGGGGAGAGACATCCAGTGCCGCCTGAGTTTGGATAGTTGAGTAGATCGAGACCCCCGGGGCCGCCATGATCCCAGTCTGAGGGTCACGTGAGTCTCAGAGGAGACAGAGACCAGGAGGTTCTCCACAGCCGATGTATCAGCAGCAGCAGCGGGATGACTATGTCATTTGTGGTAGGCCGCATTCTGCGTCGTAGTGTGACCACAGGCAGAGGCGATGTTTTTCGTGTGGACAGTCGGGGCATTTTCAGGCAGCATGCCCTCGAGCAGTACTTACAGCAATACCGCTTGCGACGGCACCCCCTCTACCTCTTCGGGATGAAGGAACTCCGCCGATTTACCGCCAGGCAGATAGGGATACGACGTCGGGGCAGACTGAGCGACGACCACCTACATCGAGCGGATGAGTCTGTACCGCCCGGTTGGAGGGCGCTACGGCAGTGGACCAGGTTGTCGCAGGCATGTTTTCTTTACAGCAGTTTGGGTTGAGTGTTTTCGGCTTTCCTGTCTGGACTGGAGGTAGAGTTGTTACCACGTGCACTAGAGGTACAGGTTCCTGTTGGTGTTGTGCATGTGGGGGAGCCTTTTGGATTGTGTCCAGTACTGTCGAGACTTGGAATTATTACTGGCAGGTGTTACAGTTCATGTGAGGACCCGGAATTCCCACGTTTGGATTACTGTTGGATCTGCGGCTTCTGGAGACCCGTGTTGGGTGTTAGAGGTGTTTGCGCGCCTGTACTGTGGAATTTGTAACTTGGCCTACGGGGCTCGGATTTGGGCGTGCAGGTACCCGTTTCGAAGGTCTCGACGAGACGCTCGCGGTGATATTTTTATCGGAATTTTCAGGGCACTTTCTGCAGGTGGAAATTTCAGATCTTCAGGACTGTCTTCTGCAGATTTTTGTACTTGGTTATTTTGTGGAATAAAGAGTTTACTTTTCCCAGCTTTCCTTACAGCACTGCTTTTGTTACTTTATGCCTCTAGTGGACTTAGTGGGCAGACCGTCGGGCTTGTTGGCGGCACCCACTGAGAACTACTTGGGACGTAGTTCTCACACCCGTCGTGGTGTCTTTTCCCATAGGAACTTCTTCTCCGGTTCCTGTTGTTCCTGTTGCTGATCCTTCTGACCGAGGCGAGGGAGTCGCGAGCTAGTTCCCTACCCGTCGTTGGAGTGTAGCGGTACCCCTTCAGAGGAGAGATTCAGTAGATTAGTTATTTCATTTTCTTCCTTTGAGAGACTATTGTAGTGAGGATTGTTATGTATTGAGAGCCTGTACACTGTTGTATTTATTGGAGATACCTCCCTGTTGAGTTCTGATTCTTGTATTTGAGGTTGTTGTCTGATTATCATTTTGGGAGGCGGACATTTTGTTTTATTTCCAGTTGTACAGTGATCGATTTAGTTATACAGCAGATTTTTTATTTTTAGCTCTGATATCTGTTTAGCTGTAGCACTTTTCTTGCAGGTGGGACGCTTCGCCTATGCGGGTTTGGCATAGGTGGCGGATCTGTTGGCGAGCCGGGTCGCAGTTTCGACCCCGGGGCGTGACAGATTAGAGTGGTATCAGAGCCTAGGTTGTAGGTCATTAAGGACTTAGAAACCCTAGGCTTGTGGTTGGACATTAGGATGACTACGTGAGAGTCGTGACTTTTAGCGAGAGTCCTGATCGAGTTTTGTACCTCTCCCAAGAGACGGGATGAGTGATTGGCATGTTTATGCTCCTAAGCGATTATGTTGGCTGCAGACAACATAATGCTGTGGAATTGATAACATGTCTTAGACTTTCGCTGGATTGGGTCGTATGGTTGTTGTGTCCTGATGTTTGTTATTGTGCAGTGGTCTACGATGCCCCTGAGACGTCGTGTAGCGAAGAGGGCACATCCCGCATCTGATGAGTAACCCGAGCAGCGGGAGACAGAGCTATCAGAGCAGAGCGAGACCCAGGAGTTATGGATCCAGATGGCACTGATGTCGGAGGCTGTCTGATGCCAGGAAGAAGCCATGGAACGTTTGATGCGCTTGTTGGAGCAGAGAGCATAGCTAGTGGCAGTACCGCTTGAGTGTCCTCCAGTACTCTCTTCCTATGCAGTGGTATCTTCAGTTGTACCAGTGGCGCCGATGGAGCGAGCAGCCCCCTCCGTGCCGACGAGCAGTGCCGAGGCACCGAGGCAGGGTAGATAGTGGATAGTAGCTGAGCTTAGGGACATCATTGATCGATGGAGCCAGTCCCGGCAGTCTGAACCATCCCGATTCATAGGTTTGAGTTGGAGCCTTTGTAGGCAGAATTGGGGTTGGTGGTGATGGAGAGACTCTCGGAGAGCCTCCCTGTGCTAGGGAGTTTATGCAATTGTTGAACTGCACGCTCTAGGTTTCGAGGGATGAGGCGCATAGGATATGTTTGACGGGGAATGGTTTGCGCCAGGATACCTTTCAGTGTAGTTGGTCCCTCCGTTTTGGATTATTGACGCTTCGATGGGTAGGCATTATGTATGGAGCGTGGCGCTGCAGTTCCTTGGGATAGGGATCTGCCGCCAGAGGCGAGTTCTGGATATTGGCGCTTGGCGCCGGGTGGTGGAGGACAGATCGGCCGGCAGAGATATTTCTGATTTTATTTTTCCTGGATAACGGGTTCCCGTGATGCCAGAGATCGGGTGGACCCCGATGGCAGCATCAACCTCTATATCGGAGTGGCGCAGCGGTAGCGTGGATTTGTTATCTGCGGAGGACTTTGACCTTTTGCGAGGCAGACGAGAGGAGATTTGGTTGTTGAGGTCGTTAGAGCACACTGGTTATAGCGACAGTGTGAGAGGTGCTTACGGCGGCACCGGGACCCAAAGATATCTCTGTTGCCACGAGATTCCGGGTGTGATTTCACCTGAGCTGTTGTTAATGCCGCCGGTTCGGGAGATAGAGATTAAGTTTGGCGTGGTTCGGGGAACCGCGCCACCCTCGACAGCACCTCATTGGATATTGCCAGTAGAGCTGTGAGAGCTGATGGCGCAGTTGTAGGATCTGATGGATCGAGGGGTCTGTTTGACCTAGTGCCACGCCGTTGATATACGGTGGTGATGCCACATCATTGATACACGACTGTGAGGGCCCTTTTATGGTTCGTGTGTAGACAGGTCCGAGTATTATTCTGGACCTTTTGATGGAGTCATACTCTGGCAGTTATTGTTTGGTGCGGGTACCTACTTGGAATCAGACAGCCGAGGACCTTGCCTTGATGGCGTTCAGGACACGGTAGGGCATCTTGAGCTCTTAGTGAGGCCAATTGGATTGATTAACGCCCTGCCACTCTTTTGGTTTGAGGAATTGTGCTCCAGCTGTACTTGATTGTATTGGTAACAAGATCCTCCAGGGATATTATGATCTACTCCCAGAGCGACTTGGAGCGTGAGGAGCACTGGTGGATGTGTTACTATGCTGTGTGGATGAAGCTGTATGCCAGGTTATTGAGATACAAGTTTTAGCTTTAGAAGCTTACCTTCTTGGGTCACATTGTGTTAGCCATAGGAGCGGCGGTGGATTTCCGGCCAATGTGGATGCTATTTGAGTTTGGCTGAGATCAACATT
This sequence comes from Tillandsia leiboldiana, assembly GCA_029204045.2. Taxonomy (NCBI): domain Eukaryota; kingdom Viridiplantae; phylum Streptophyta; class Magnoliopsida; order Poales; family Bromeliaceae; genus Tillandsia; species Tillandsia leiboldiana. The sequence continues at coordinate 29,485,033 of CM055070.1, forward strand.
TATTGTTGAGGTGAGGAGCTTTTTGGATTTCGCATTGCCAGGAGAGCATGGCGAATGGATGATGAGACTGGTACTAGCGCCGATTGCAGCTTTGCCAGAGATGGGGGATGGACCTTTGTGTTAGTGGTGCCTCCCATAGTGGCTGTGGAGTTACCATTGGGTTATTCTTGAGCATTCAGTACCACCCCGACAGGGCCACTGTGGTGGCGGATACCTGGAGCCGGATAGCTTTTCGGGGTTGAGTTTAATGGTTCCACAGTTGGCGCTGGGTGGGACCGTTGCGGAACAGGGCTCGAGGTTGTGTCCCTGAGGGTCCCTTTTGACGGTAGACTGCGGTGAAGCAGCCCCTGCGGATGGTCAGGATCCGAGAGTGACTGAGCGAGGACCCTAGCCGATTAGGGCTTCTTTTCCTTGGATGACCGTATGGGTGTCTCGGATCGCCTGGTTGAGCTGGCACCAGGGAGCGGTGTTGGTGCGTGCTACATTGGTTGTTCTCTCTTTTCCTCCAGCCTTTTGTTGGCGTTCGTGATGGTCCTTCCACGTCTCAGCTCAGGAGTGTTAGGCTTGTGGATTCCTCGCCCGTGATGGACTCGTTTTCTTCGAGATCTGCGAGTACTTGTGGTACGAGGGACGCCCGTTGCGAATTCTGGCTCGTGAGATGAGAGAATTACGCAACCGGGCCATGCCGTACTGATTATTATTTTGTTGAGGAGTAATCACGGGGAGTGAGTAGCGACTGGGGAGTTGGAGACTGTGTTGTTGGATGCTTACCCTTAGCTTTGAACTCCCTTTTGAGCCGTGTTTGTTTCGAGGACGAAACTTTCTTTTAGTGGGGGAGGATGTGAGGACCCGGAATTCCCACGTTTGGATTACTGTTGGATCTGCGGCTTCTGGAGACCCGTGTTGGATGTTAGAGGTGTTTGCGCGCCTGTACTGTGGAATTTGTAACTTGGCCTACGGGGCTCGGATTTGGGCGTGCAGGTACCCGTTTCGAAGGTCTCGACGAGACGCTCGCGGTGATATTTTTATCGGAATTTTCAGGGCACTTTCTGCAGGTGGAAATTTCAGATCTTCAGGACTGTCTTCTGCAGATTTTTGTACTTGGTTATTTTGTGGAATAAAGTGTAACCTTGGACCTTTTGTTGTACCCAGGAGTATTTGCGGATGTTTGTGAACCCGTTGGTGTTGAGGATTAGTGGAGGTTGTTGCTTCTGGTGTTTTCAGCTGTGGAACTCCGGACAGTTAGCATTTTCAGGTGGGTGGCCTTGTCTTCATGACCTATGGACTGTGCATTAATTCTATCTGTGTAGGGACTTGCATGTTATAGATGTGTTCTATATAGCATGCTAGATTATAGGAATTGATGTTCATAATGCTGTTAGATGATCATGTGTTTATTTTCCTTCCCTACAAGCTGTTGATTATGGTTATCTTGGAACTTGACCTAGCACCCCGTCATATGTTGCATGTGTAACCAGACTAGTAGAAAACCCTCACTTGGGCTAGGGTTATTTCTGCTTTAGACATCCACACTTCTACTTTCCTGGACATAGTGTTCTTCCTCGCCCGGGTAGTGGGCCGAGTGGTCAGGAGTTATCTTTTAGTGTGGGATGCATGTTACACTCGTGCTTGGGAGCAGAGTGGCGTCTGGTAGATGTAGTTGGTTGTTCATCTGTAGCGGGAGCCGTTTGGGTAGACGGCGGTCCCGAGATGTTTTATTTTTCTTGTTTTATCTGTCGCCGCTGTGCTAGTGGCAGCGGTAGATCAGTGTTAGCAGGACCTTAAACCCAGAACCTTTTTGGACACACATATGATTTTTGTCAACCAAATATTTTCTTCCAAGCATCGTAGGGTCGCCTGAGTCTGTTACTGTTTGATTGGACGAAGGCATTAGCCCTTCGAGGCTTAGATATAAAACTTGGTTTCAACTGTTTTCCTAAGCAGAACTAAAAATCATTAAATATGGATTTCTTACAGATCAGATGGCTTCAGTAAGAAATGTCACAGTTTTTCCTATAAATTAACCACCGAGATGATTCGAGTGGTCTGGGTTCTAAGGTCTGCCTTTTCTTGGGACGAGAACAACGAGAGGCTATGCCTAGAGCCTGTTCTTGTTTGATTTGGGTTGTAGGTTCTAGTCTTTCAGTGTTCCCGGACCCTTCATTGGGTCAGTGATTGAGATGTTGGCCTATTGAGGCAGTTGTTCGCAGTGGATGCGACGTTTGGCATGTTTGGCCTGTTGAGTCAGCTGTTCGCAGTGGATGCGATGTTGGCCTGTTGAGGCAGTTGTTCGCAGTAGATGCGACGTTTGGCCTGTTTGGCCTGTTGAGACAGTTTCTCGCAGTGGATGCGACTTGGTGCCATGAGTTGGTAGAGTGTGATCTAGAGGTTGTTTTTCTGATTTAGTGGTGGAGGTGGTTCTCCCACTTAGCTTTGAGGATCTTGGGGTTCTGGCAGATCGAGTCGTGGAGGTTTCCCGACTCAGCCATGGTCGTGCATTTATCAGATTGAGTCGTTGAGGGTTCTCCGACATAGCTGTGAGAGTGTTTTGGGCTATTCCTGTTCGAGTCGAGGTTCTTTTTCCGACTGAGTTGTGCTTTGAGCTTGGAGTTACCGATCTGTTTGATCGTGGATCATAGCCTGCATGAGCCACATTTGAGCTTGACAGAGATACTTTACAGAGATACTTGAGATGGGTTACTTTTTACTCGAGCGGGTCGCTCCCCTCGAGTGCCACTCCGGAGTAGGCGAGACCGGGTTGTTATACCGGCGTGAGATTGAGCTTTTCTATCGCGACTTGTCGTTGCATTTGTCCCTCTGGCTGTGCTGGTGTTGGCAGTCATGGACGTCCTACGTAAGTCCGCTCCTCCGGGACGTAACGGCAGTAGGTTGGCGCAGGCTTGACTGGACCCGAGGAGGCAGTCAGTTCAGATTGAGTGATCAGAGATGAGAGTTAGTTGTGGCATCCTGTTCTTTCTGTCCCACTCTTTGAGCATCTAGATAGAGGCATAGTAGCTGTAGAGTTTACTTTTCCCAGCTTTCCTTACAGCACTGCTTTTGTTACTTTATGCCTCTAGTGGACTTAGTGGGCAGACCGTCGGGCTTGTTGGCGGCACCCACTGAGAACTACTTGGGACGTAGTTCTCACACCCGTCGTGGTGTCTTTTCCCACAGGAACTTCTTCTCCGGTTCCTGTTGTTCCTGTTGCTGATCCTTCTGACCGAGGCGAGGGAGTCGCGAGCTAGTTCCCTACCCGTCGTTGGAGTGTAGCGGTACCCCTTCAGAGGAGAGATTCAGTAGATTAGTTATTTCATTTTCTTCCTTTGAGAGACTATTGTAGTGAGGATTGTTATGTATTGAGAGCCTGTACACTGTTGTATTTATTGGAGATACCTCCCTGTTGAGTTCTGATTCTTGTATTTGAGGTTGTTGTCTGATTATCATTTTGGGAGGCGGACATTTTGTTTTATTTCCAGTTGTACAGTGATCGATTTAGTTATACAGCAGATTTTTTATTTTTAGCTCTGATATCTGTTTAGCTGTAGCACTTTTCTTGCAGGTGGGACGCTTCGCCTATGCGGGTTTGGCATAGGTGGCGGATCTGTTGGCGAGCCGGGTCGCAGTTTCGACCCCGGGGCGTGACAGTTCAGGGGCAGCTCCACGACTCAGATTGAGCACACTGGATGGACCAGTTGTTGCGGTATTGTTCAACGGCTAATTGTGGAATGAGATCAGTTAACCTTCCGCGAGTTGGACTAGAGGAGTTCATTTTCATAGATCACCGGGGTATCCTTCCTTCAGCTGTGGCTTCAGCGGTTTGCGGCTTGGTGCTACTTTTGGATCGTTGGCGACGATTAGGACTAGAGGTTGTGTCCGTAGGGGTCGCGATTAGATCGTAGCTTTCGTTTTGTTGCCACAGCAGGAACGACTTCAACACTTCTCTCCCTTTTCTCGCCGGTGTGCTGAAATTTTCGAACGGAACGAAAACTTCGAAAGACTGCTCCAGAAATGGAGACGGTGCCCGAACCTGTTCTTGTTTGATTGGGGCAAGGGCATTGGTGCTTTCGAAATTTTCGGACTTTTCGTTAATTTCAGCCATTTTCTAATTTGAGAGTTGTGGTTGACGACTTTCCGGCTGGTGGGGCCTTTACCCTTCTTGTTGGTTGTGTTGGCGTAGTACGTGTAGTATTGGACGAGTAGAGTTGGTCGTTCTTCCTTGTCCTCTGTCCTTTGGAACTTCTGAGTTTTTCCAGCTTTCGGACTCCTGGCCGTGTGGAACTCGCTTCGCGGAGTGTGCGTAGCGACTGGGGAGATGGAGACGGTGTTGATGGATACTTACTTGTGGCTTCGGAAATCCCCTTTTGGGCTGTGTTAGTTTCGAGGACGAAACTTTCTTTTAGTGGGGGAGAGTGTGAGGTCCCGGAATCCCCCGCGTAGAGTTTGCTGGTTGTTGGGCAGCTTTTGGGGGCCGTTGGGAGTGTTTGTGCGCTTGTCGGGCGCGAGAAATGGATTTGTGGTGCAATTCGGGTTTTAGTTTGCATCACTGGAGGCCTGCGTGATGTGTCGGTGGTGTTTGTGCGCAATTTGGACACAAGTGTTGGACCTTGGGCTTAAAAGGAGATCCCGTGGAAAATTGGAGGACCCGTCGAGTGTTTGGAAGTGGTTTCGCGCGACGCAGATGTCAAATTTGGACTCCGGGCGAAGTTTGGATAAAAGATTACCCCTCCGGTTGCCTTCGGGAATTTTTAGAGTTGCAATTTGGCAAATCGGACTTCAGGATTGGGCCCGGCGCGGAAATCGGATCAAGTTGGCTATCCGGGGGCACTCCGCAATTTTCGGTTCAGAATTTGGAAAAATGGACATCGTTTTTGGATTCAGCGCGCGAAATCGCTAGGAATGGACTATTTACTTGTTTGGTTTGGAGCCCGGTTGAGTTGCGCGTTTTTCGAGGCATCGCGGCACGTTTTTCGAGGTGTGGCGCGGATCCCGAGGTGGCACGCGGCTCGAGGCGGCGTACGGACGCGGGAATGCGCGCGTCAGGCGCGCATTGGGAACACGCACCTGCGCGGGTCAGCGCAGGGGCCGCCACGTGGCGGCCCCCCGTTGGCGCCCGCGCGAGCGCGGGGGCACGCGCGCCTGTGTAACGGGCGCGTGTCCCGCGCCTGGGGGGCGCGCGGTGTAACGCGCCCGTGTGGCGGGCGCGTTACCGCACGCCGCGTGGCACCGTGGGCGCGCGCGTGGACCGGGCGCGCGCACCCATGCGCCGTGGACCGGCGGTTGTGGCCTCCCATTGGCCGGCGCCGTGGACCGGGCCCGTGGACCGGGACTGTGGACCACCTCTTTCTCTTTTCTTTTTCTTCTTCTTCTTTCTCCCCCGAGCGCCATTTCTTCTCCTCTTTCTTTTCTTCCTTCTTCACCCGAGCGAGAGAGGGAGTGAGGAGGAGATTTTTGGGGGTTGTGGCGGTGCGCCGTGGACCTCGCGGAGCGCGCGAGGTGTTCCAAACGGGTCGGTTGGGCGGTGCGACGCGTCAAGGTTGGTCCCGCACTTTGTTTTTTTTCGGTGTTTTTAGCACAGTTTTGGAGCGTTCTTTTGAACAGTGTTTTAA
>CM055070.1:29490738-29540668 GCA_029204045.2 Tillandsia leiboldiana
CCAGCCCTTCCTTAACTCTTCTGGTACACTCTCTTCTCGTTAATGCCGACCAGGGGCCTCATTTTTGGTGTTTTTCCGGACAGACCGTCGGGGCCCGCAGATAATTTTAGTCGGTTGGGGTAGAGCTCGCGGAGCGGAGCGCGTCGGGCGCAGGATCGGTTTATTTTTCCGACTACCGTCTGACCAGAATTAATCCTCGAAGTTGGGGTCACCCTTAGGGCTCGGGATCCGTGTTGGGACCCGAGCACCTTTAAGGTAAACCCTAATCCTTTGTAGTAAATATAGCCGTGAGGGAAAGAGATGAGGTTATCTTATTTCTTTTGGTGGCCGCCTTATTCTTTCTTCCTCCCTCGTAGCCGCCGGCAAAGGAAACCAAGCACCACGGGCAAGGGTAGACGGAGGAGGCAAAGCGGACGATCCCTCTTTCTCCTCCTCTTCCGCACACGAGGTGAGTCGGATGGTTCGTTTTGGGGGAATCTCCCCCTTTTCTTTTGTTGGTCACGAGGAGGGAGAAGGGGCGGCCGCCATCGCGCCACGCTGCGCGCGGGGCCGGCGCGGGTGGGGCGCCGTGCGGGCAGGTGCCGGCGGGGGTCGCCCACACCGCGGGCAGCGCGCGCCGCGCGACGCCGGCCGCGCGGGGCGCCAACAAGAGGGGGCGCCCGCGCGGGTGGGTGCCGCGCGGGGCCGCCCCGCACCGCGGGCAGCGCGCCCGCGCGGCGCTCGGCCGCGCGGGGCCGCCCGCAAGAGGGGGGCGCCGCGCGGGCTGGTGCCGCGCGGGGCCGCCCCGCACCGCGGGCAGCGCGCCCGCGCGGCGCTCGGCGCGCGGCCACGCCGCAGGAGGGGCCGGCGCGGCTGGGTGCCGCAGCGCGGGGGTCGCCCCGCACCGGGGGGGCAGCGCGCCCGCGCGGCGATCGGCCGCGCGGGGGCCGCCCGCAGGAGGGGCGCCCGCGCGGGCTGGTGCCGCGCGGGGTCGCCCCGCACCGCGGGCAGCGCGCCCGCGCGGCGATCGGCCGCGCGGGGCCGCCGCTGGAGGGGCGCCCGCGCGGGCTGGTGCCGCGCGGGGTCGCCCCGCACCGCGGGCAGCGCGCCGCCGGCGGGCTGGGCCGCGCGGGGCGCCCGCAGGAGGGGCGCCCGGCGGGCTGGTGCCGCGCGGGGTCGCCCCGCACCGCGGGCAGCGCGCCCGCGCGGCGCCCGGCCGCGCGGGGGCCGCCGCAGGAGGGGCGCCCGCGCGGGCTGGTGCCGCGCTGGGGTCGCCCCGCACCGCGGGCAACCGCCCGCGCGGGCTGGTGCCGCGCGGGGGCTGCGCCCAGGCAGAGTGGTCGTCGCACGGGCCGGTGCTGTGCGAAGAACTCCGCCGCACGCTGTTGGGAGTCGTTGTAAGTTTCGGACTTCTAAGTCTTGACTTGCCCTTGTTCCTTCAGGAGTGCGGGACGCTATTGGCGACTGGTGCACAGCGCGGACTGGACGAACGCAGGACGACGCACACAAGGTGGGTACGTTCGGGGGATTTCGGGAATAGGGATTAACTGTTAGAAATAGCATGTTGGGGCAAGGTGGAATTATCAGTCTCCTTCTGTTTTTACGCTAACCCTGTTATACTATGATACTTAATCTGAGGCTCAAGTTTTGCTACACGCACACCCGCGGTTTGGCCACCGCAAGGGTGTGCTTTTCCGGAAAAAGTGGTACGTTGACCCGTGTACCCCACGCGAAGGTGGCGTTAGGAATGGGGGCCCCCATGGGTGGGGGGGTGTGAGCTGTATTGTCGAGGTCGGTGCTCGACGGCCGAGGCAGGTGCTCGGCGGTGGGCATCGGGGAAGGTGCCCGATGTTATTTTGATACAGGGTGTAGTTATGGTGGATGATGCATGGGAGGGATGGTTGCTCCGGTGTTTGTGGTTTGCCTTATCATTGCTTATCTACGCTTATCATGCTATTTCTAGTCACTAACTTCCCACACCGTGACAGGTTCGTCCAGGGGCGAGTGCTAGGGCGCCGGTGAGGACGCGAGGGTGCTGATCTGATTTTTGGGTGATTTCAGATACAGTGACTCTTCTTTCCCTTTTCTTTTATTATTCATGATAGCTAGCTGTGGTTTGCGACCCCCCGTGGGGTCGAAGTGGATGTTGCCCTTTTTCCTTTTGAATAATTGAATGAATTCTACGCTCTCTCTTACTCGGCCGTATTGAACGATGAAAAGCAAAGTAAACCGTTTGCGAAAACTGCTTTTAAAACATGGGTGCGTGTGGGCACCAAGCTTTACAAACCTTATGGGATTTATGTATTTTGCGAATGTTTTCATAAACGATGGCGTCGTGTGGATGCCGCTTTCAAAACCCTGTGATTATTTATCCTTTCAAAACACCGGCCTTATGCTTTAAGTGAATGCTAGAATATCAAGTGAATTGTATGGTTGTATGTGTACAAGACCCCAACTGATGTGGTTAGAGATTGTATGTGCTACGCCTTGTGAGGCACCTTATAGTTGAGACGCCGTGCATATACAAAGGAGACTCTGCCCGTTTGTGTAGAGCGAATTTGTGTATGCGGCGGGTCTGGGCACGCGCCGGGGAATATTGTTTAAAAAAAAAAAAATATATGGTCGAACCAGGGGCATCGGTGGCTCCTCTTCCGCGCGATGCTAACCCCCGGGGCGTGACAGATTAAGATGGTATCAGAGCGGGAAACTTTAACCACAACAGTCGGGGCCTAACATCCACGGGCGCAATACTCTGGCTACTGAGTAATAAAGTGAACACGGGATAAATAAAACGCGAGTGCTCGTTGAGACAAAAAAGGGGGGGGGGGGGGAGGAGATTAGTGTTCTCTTTCTTTTATCCCTTTAGTGCCAACACTAGCGGCGTGCCGTTTTGTTTTAAACTAGGAGTAACTGGTTCGTACAAATGTTCAGATCATGGCCAGGACTAGATCCACAGCCGAGGACACGGGGGCGGACGCAGCGGAGGAAGCGATGACTGCGGAGAATCAGCTCCTAAGGCAGCAGCTACAGGAGATGACGGAACAGTTGGCAGCCCTGAACGACCACGTGCGCCAACTGACGCAGCAACAGCAGGCCGCCGCGACGGCGGAGGTTGCCCCGGGCCCTTCCCGGGGCCAGCGGCACCGGCAATGGGACCGCCGATGATGGAGACCCAAGGAGGGGTGCCCCACCCGGGCCTCGCGCCTGAGGTGCCCTTAACTCAACCGACGGCGCCGAGGTGCCCCTTCGACGGCAAACGGCAGGGCCGGCAGCGACAACCAAATCGTCGGAATTGCTCCAAGTTGGTGACGGTTGTGGTACCCACCCCCGCCGCGACCGCCAACGGCGCGAAGGAAGGGGCGGAATCTACCAAGCGAGCGAGACCGCGTACGCGCCAACCTGGCCGACTTCAAGAAATACGACCCGCCAACGTTTGAGGGGGACACGACAGACCCCTGGGTCGTGGAGAAATGGGTAGATACAATGGAGAAGTTGTTCGAGGACCTATTGATGGAAGACCACGAGCGGGTCCCCCTGGCCGCCCCACTTACTCGAGGGGAATGCCCGCATTTGGTGGAAGACTGTACGCCCCGACTCTGCGTCGGGCGCTACCCTTCCGTCATGGACTACCTTTAAACAGCAGCTATTCGGGCGTTCTTTACCAATAGCGTGAAGAAACAACTGGAGGACGACTTAAACCACATCAGGCAGGGAGCCAAAACAGTAATGGAGTACCAGAGGGAGTTCGTGAGACTGGCGAACTGTGTCTCGTTCGTCATTCGGGATGAATCCCATAAGGCACAACTGTTTGTGGATGGATTGAGGACGGACATTTTCCAAGTGGTGGACGCGGCGGACCTACATACCTTCCAGAAGGTGGTCGACCGAGCCACCATCGTGGAACGAGGTTTTGCCGTCACGCGCGCCCGGAGGGAAGGCCCCCACCAGCAAGACGACAGGAAGCGGACCCAGATGACCTCAGGGGGAGGGGGTTCCTCCAGCGGGAATCTGACCTCCTAAGCGGTGGAGGCCCCAACAGGGAGCCAAGGGAGCGCCAGGAGAGGGACAACGCTCGGAAAATCGCTCTTGCGTGATCTGCGGCGGGGCGCACCGAGTGATGGATTGCTCCAAGAGACAGGACCATTGTTTCCGATGTGGCAAGCAGGGACACTTCCGTTTCAACTGTCCCCTGAACCAAGGCACCGCATCTTCTGCAGCCTCCGTGCCCTCACCTCAGCACGCAGGGCGAGGGAAAGCTCCAATGACGTCAGCCCCCAGACCGCCAGCACCCCGATCTATAGGGGAAAAGCCACCACCTTCGGGAGGCCGCGTCTACGCGATGGGACAGCAGGAGACACACCCGTCTGAGCACGTCGTCGCAGGTATCACTCTTGCTTCCGTTTATCGCGCTAGAACCCTTTTTGACACCGGAGCGACCCTCTCGTTTATGTCTCGAGACTTCGCACTGACCCATGATTTGAGTTGAGACCCTTACCCAGTCTGATGACCGTTCACACCGCGGGGGGATCCCTGGAGGCACGCAACATGGTGCCTTCCTGCCCTATATGGATGGGAAGGCTTCCGTGCCCCTGGGATCTGGTAGTCATTCCATTGAAAGAGTATGATGTAGTGCTCGGAATGGATTGGCTCACGTGGTACCTTGCGGTCATAGACTGCGAGAAGCGCGAGGTGCGACTAATGTACCCCGATTTTCCGGAGAACGTGTACTTGGCTTGCAAGAGCGTTTCCTTTTCTTCCATGATTCCTGCATCCCGAGCCAGGAAGTTGGTTGAGGGCGGGTGTATGGCCTACTTGGTGTCGGTGGCCCTGGCCGCCGGATCCTCCACGGCACTCCCCGACATCCCTGTGGTGAGGGACTTCCCAGATGTCTTTCCGGCCGACCTACCTGGGTTACCCCCCGAGAGAGAAGTTGACTTTCCTATTGAGCTTCCACCCGGCACACGACCAATCACGAAGGCCCCCTACAGGATGGCCTTCGCGGAGCTGAAGGAACTTAAGGCGCAGCTAGAGGACCTCCTGGACAGGGGGTTTATCAGACCAAGTGTGTCCCCTTGGGGCGCGCCTGTACTCTTTGTACGAAAGAAAGACGGGAGCTTGCGTTTGTGCATCGACTATCGGGAAATCAACAAAGTCACAGTGAAAAACAAGTATCCCCTACCAAGGATTGATGACCTTTTTGACCAGCTGCGGGGTGCAACTGTCTTCTCAAAGATCGACCTGCAGTCGGGCTACCACCAGCTCCGAGTCCGAGACGAAGATATTCCGAAGACGGCGTTCCGGACTCGGTATGGCCATTACGAGTTTACGGTAATGCCATTCGGGCTTACCAATGCCCCTGCGGTGTTCATGGACATGATGAACCGAGTTTTCAGACCCTTCCTGGATCAGTTCGTAGTGGTTTTCATCGACGACATCCTAATTTACTCCACCACCGATGAGAAGCACGAGGAGCACCTATGAACAGTTCTACAAACTCTTAGGGAGCAGGAGCTATTCGCAAAACTCAAGAAATGCGAATTTTGGCTTCGCAAGGTGGGGTTTCTGGGGCATATCATTTCAGCAGCAGGAGTCGCAGTGGATCCCAAGAAGGTGGAGTCGGTGACCGACTGGCCCCAGCCGACCACGGTGACAGAGGTGCGCAGCTTCTTGGGCCTTGCGGGATACTACAGACGTTTCGTAGAGGGTTTCTCGAAGATTGCGACCCCTCTGAACCGCCTAACCCGGAAAGGAGTAAAGTTCTTTTGGACGGCCCAATGCCAAGAGAGCTTTGAAGAACTTAAGAAGCGGTTGACAAGAGCGCCTGTGCTTGCCTTACCAACCCCCGGGGAAGACTACGAAGTCTACTGCGATGCATCGCGAATAGGACTGGGAGGAGTACTAATGCAGCAAGGAAGAGTCATCGCCTATGCTTCAAGGCAGCTCAAGGATTACGAACAGAACTACCCGATCCATGACTTGGAACTTGCCGCAGTGGTCTTCGTTCTGAAACTATGGAGGCACTACCTCTACGGTGTGCATTGCAACGTGTTCTCGGACCACCAAAGCCTTAAGTACCTTTTCACCCAGAAGGAGCTTAACCTACGGCAGAGGAGGTGGTTGGAGCTACTGAAGGATTACGACTTAACCATTCAGTACCACCCGGGAAAAGCAAATGTTGTAGCCGATGCTCTAAGCAGGAAGGGACAAGCAGAAGGAACTTCGGCGGGCACGATCACGCAGCAGAATGACTTGATCGCGGAATTTTCGCGACTGAGGTTGGAAGTGGTACCAGCAGGGACGGTTGAGCGACTGTTGACCTTAACAGTCGCGCCGACCCTATTGGAGAGGATTCGAGAAGGCCAAGGTGCGGACCCACAGCTGCAGCTGGAACGAGATAGGATCTCACCGGAGCAGAGTGGAGACTTTGCGGTGGGAACGGACGGCACCCTTCGGTTCCGAGGGCGGATCTACGTGCCTGATCTGCCAGATCTAAAGAAGGAAATCCTGACTGAAGCACATAGCGCCCCCTACGTGGCGCACCCTGGGGGCACCAAGATGTACCGGGATATCAGACAGACCTTCTGGTGGCCAAGATTGAAGGGAGATGTGACGCTGTTCGTAGCCCACTGTTTGATTTGCCAACAGGTGAAAGCCGAGCATCAACGGCCGGCGGGGAAGTTGCAACCCCTACCCGTGCCCGAATGGAAATGGGAGCAAATCACAATGGACTTTGTCACCGGTTTCCCACGTTCGCAACAGGGACACGACGCCATCTGGGTTATCGTGGATCGGTTAACGAAGTCAGCTCATTTCCTACCCATCCACACGACCTGGACACGCGACCGGCTGGCTCAAGTCTACCTCAGCGAGATTGTGAGGCTGCACGGGGTGCCAACGACGATCACCTCGGACAGGGACACGAGGTTCGTTTCAAACTTTTGGAAGAGCCTACAACGAGCCTTGGGGACCAAATTACACTTCAGCTCAGCCTTTCACCCCCAGACGGACGGGCAATCCGAGCGGGTGATTCAGATACTCGAGGACATGCTTCGCGCGTGCGTACTGGATTTGGGAGACGGATGGTCGCACTACCTACCCCTTGCAGAGTTCGCATACAACAACAGCTACCAAGCGAGCATTCAGATGGCGCCGTACGAAGCATTGTACGGCAGGCGCTGTAGATCCCCGATCTGTTGGGACGATCTGGGGGAGAGAAAGTTCTTGGGGCCGGACCTGGTGGCCGAGACTGAGGAAAGGGTGCGCCTCATCAGGCGACGTTTGGCGACCGCCCAGAGCCGGCAAAAGAGCTATGCAGACCGGAGACGACGCGACTTGGAATTCCAGGTGGGAGAACACGTATTACTGCGGGTGTCGCCGTCAAAGGGGGTGAAGCGGTTTGGGTTGAGGGGCAAGTTGAGCCCGCGGTACATAGGGCCATTTGAGATTCTGGAGCGCATCGGCCCGGTAGCCTACCGCCTCGCCCTACCACCGAACCTTGACCGCGTTCATGATGTGTTCCACGTATCCATGCTTCGGAAATACCTCCCCGACCCTTCGCGGGTGCTTGACGCCTCTGCGATTGAACTCAAGGAGGATTTGAGTTTCGCAGAAGTACCGGTGCGAATCCTAGCCCGGGAAGACAAAAAGCTGCGTAGTCGGACAATTCCCTACGTGAAGGTGCTTTGGAGCAATCAAGAAGAGCGTGAGGCAACTTGGGAACCCGAGACAAAGATGAGGGAGTGTTACCCGGACCTGTTCGCCGCTGGGGAAGATTAAGTTTCGGGGACGAAACTTGTTTTTAGCGGTAAGTGGTGTAAGACCCAGCCCTTCCTTAACTCTTCTGGTCACTCTCTTCTCGTAATGCCCGACCAGGGGCCTCATTTTTGGTGTTTTTCCGGACAGACCGTCGGGGCCCGCAGATAATTTTAGGCGGTAGAGCTCGCGGAGCGGAGCGCGTGGGCGCGATCGGTTTATTTTTCCGACTCCCGGTCTGACCAGAATTAATCCTCGAAGTTGGGGTCCCCCTTAGGCGCCTCGGGATCCGTGTTGGGACCCGCGCACCTTTTAAGGTAAACCCTAATCCTTTTAGTATAAATATAGCCGTGAGGGAAAGAGGATTAGGGTTCCTCTTATTTCTTTTGGTGGCCGCCTCTATTCTTCTTCTTCCTCCCTCGTAGCCGCCGGCAAAGAGTAACCAAGCACACGGGCAAGGGTAGACGGAGGAGGCAAGCGGACGATCCCTCTTTCTCCTCCTCTTCCCCACATCGAGGTGAGTCGGATGCGTTTCGTTTGGGGGAATCTCCCCCTTTTCTTTTGTTGGTCACGAGGAGGGAGAAGGGGCGGCGCCATCGCGCGCCGCTGCGCGCGGGGCCGGCCGCGGGTGGGGCGCCGTGCGGGCAGGTGCCGCGCGGGGTCGCCCACACCGCGGGCAGCGCGCCGCGCGACGCTCGGCCGCGCGGGGCCGCCCACAAGAGGGGGCGCCCGCGCGGGCTGGTGCCGCGCGGGGCCGCCCCGCACCGCGGGCAGCGCGCCCGCGCGGCGCTCGGCCGCGCGGGGCCGCCCGCAAGAGGGGGCGCCCGCGCGGGCTGGTGCCGCGCGGGGCCGCCCCGCACCGCGGGCAGCGCGCCCGCGCGGCGCTCGGCCGCGCGGGGCCGCCCGCAGGAGGGGCGCCGCGCGGGCTGGTGCCGCGCGGGGTCGCCCCGCACCGCGGGCAGCGCGCCCGCGCGGCGATCGGCCGCGCGGGGCCGCCCGCAGGAGGGGCGCCGCGCGGGCTGGTGCCGCGCGGGGTCGCCCCGCACCGCGGGCAGCGCGCCCGCGCGGCGATCGGCCGCGCGGGGCCGCCCGCTGGAGGGGCGCCCGCGCGGGCTGGTGCCGCGCGGGGTCGCCCCGCACCGCGGGCAGCGCGCCCGCGCGGGCTGGTGCCCCGCGGGGCCGCCCGCAGGAGGGGCGCCCGCGCGGGCTGGTGCCGCGCGGGGTCGCCCCGCACCGCGGGCAGCGCGCCCGCGCGGCGCCCGGCCGCGCGGGGCCGCCCGCAGGAGGGGCGCCCGCGCGGGCTGGTGCCGCGCGGGGTCGCCCCGCACCGCGGGCAACGCGCCCGCGCGGGCTGGTGCCGCGCGGGGGCTGCGCCCAGGCAGAGTGGTCGTCGCACGGGCCGGTGCTGTGCGAAGAACTCCGCCGCACGCTGTTGGGAGTCGTTGTAAGTTTCGGACTTCTAAGTCTTGACTTGCCCTTGTTCCTTCAGGAGTGCGGGACGCTATTGGCGACTGGTGCACAGACGCGGACTGGACGAACGCAGGACGACGCACACAAGGTGGGTACGTTCCCGGGGATTTCAGGAATAGGGATTAACTGTTAGAAATAGCATGTTGGGGCAAGGTGGAATTATCAGTCTCCTTCTGTTTTTACGCTAACCCTGTTATACTATGATACTTAATCTGAGGCTCAAGTTTTGCTACACGCACACCCGCGGTTTGGCCACCGCAAGGGTGTGCTTTTCCGGAAAAGTGGTACGTTGACCCGTGTACCCCACGCGAAGGTGGCGTTAGGAATGGGGGCCCCCATGGGTGGGGGGTGTGAGCTGTATTGTCGAGGTCGGTGCTCGACGGCCGAGGCAGGTGCTCGGCGGTGGGCATCGGGGAAGGTGCCCGATGTTATTTTTGATACAGGGTGTAGTTATGGTGGATGATGCATGGGAGGGATGGTTGCTCCGGTGTTTGTGGTTTGCCTTATCATTGCTTATCTACGCTTATCATGCTATTTCTAGTCACTAACTTCCCACACCGTGACAGGTTCGTCCAGGGGCGAGTGCTAGGGCGCCGGTGAGGACGCGAGGGTGCTGATCTGATTTTTGGGTGATTTCAGATACAGTGACTCTTCTTTCCCTTTTCTTTTATTATTCATGATAGCTAGCTGTGGTTTGCGACACCCCCGTGGGGTCGAAGTGGATGTTGCCCTTTTTCCTTTTGAATAATTGAATGAATTCTACGCTCTCTCTTACTCGGCCGTATTGAACGATGAAAAGCAAAGTAAACCGTTTGCGAAAACTGCTTTTAAAACATGGGTGCCGTGTGGGCACCAAGCTTTACAAACCTTATGGGATTTATGTATTTTGCGAAATGTTTTCATAAACGATGGCGTCGTGTGGATGCCGCTTTCAAAACCCTGTGATTATTTATCCTTTCAAAACACCGGCCTTTATGCTTTAAGTGAATGCTAGAATATCAAGTGAATTGTATGGTTGTATGTGTACAAGACCCCAACTGATATGGTTAGAGATTGTATGTGCTACGCCTTGTGAGGCACCTTATAGTTGAGACGCCGTGCATATACAAAGGAGACTCTGCCCGTTTGTAGAGCGAATTTGTGTATGCGGCGGGTCTGGGCACGCGCCGGGGAATATTGTTTTAAAAAAAAAAAAAATATATGGTCGAACCAGGGGCATCGGTGGCTCCTCTTCTGCGCGATGCTAACCCCCGGGGCGTGACAAATATCCTGCACCCGTTAGAGATAAGGTGGGTTATCTTGTAGGGGATAATTAATTAGTTAATTAATTATCCCAGACAGAAAATAATAATTCTCTTACGTACGAATTAAAGAGAAATTAATTAGAGATAAAGTGCGACTATATAAGGGATCCCGATTAAAGAAAAGAAAAGAAAAGAAAGAAATAAAAACCCTAATCGGTGAGAAGAGAAAAAGAAAAGAAAAGACGGAACCCTAACCGGAGGAGACAAGAGGAAAAGAAGGAGGAAGCGGAGGAACCCGATCGCCCTGATTCACGTGCCGGAGATCGGAGAACGAGACGCCATCGTCTACGGGGAGCGGATCCGGGTCTCCAACGCCGAAAGGAAACAAGATCGGTTCTTTAATTCCGATAGATTGAGGTTAGTGGTCGTTAATCTTTTTGTAGAATTAATCGGGGGTTTTCCGTGTTCTCGTAAGGTCGTATTAATTAGTACATCGATCGCGGATTTTCGTCGGGTTTTGATCCATGTTTTATTCTCGTTCTTGATCGAGGGTGATCGATGGTTTTTATCGAGTTTAATCGATGATTTTTAGTCGGTTTCTTTTTATCGGACTTGGTCGAAAATTCGATCGGGGTTCCGATTTATGTTTTGGTTGTTCGTGGATCAACGGTTTAGCCGTTAGATTTACCGCGGATTTATTCAGAGATTTTTGGGGATGTTTCGTTGGAACATAGTGGGTTAACGGGAGGCCGCCGCCGCCGTTGTTAAACGGGAGTCCGCCGCCGTCGTTACCATGGTCTCGGGGTCTTCGCCAGAGTCGCACGGGAGCGAAAACGGAGAAGAAATCGCGAAACGGGAGCGAAAACGGCGAAGAAAACCGCGAAATTAGGGTTTACTGTGCTTGTCCGTACAGCACGGTCCACGGGTCCAGGCGAGCACCCGGTGCATGCCTGCAGCGTCGGAAGCACCAGACCCGGTGCACGGTTTCGTGCACCGGCCCGGCCCAAGGCGCGCGGTGCACGCCTCATGCGTGCACCCGGCGCACGCGCTTGCGGCCGAAGGGCAAGGACCCGGTGCACGCTCGGGTCGTGCACCGGCCCGGCCCGAGATGCGCGGTGCACGCCTCCTGCGTGCACCCGGCGCATGCCGCCGCCGCCTGACGCCGTGAACCCGGTGCACGGTTGCCCCCGTGCACCAACCGACAGCCCGAAGTTCATTTGCTCCGTTTGAGTCCGTTTTTCCACCGTTTTGAGCGCCGTCTTCGCCGTTGGGATCACAATCTCCGCGATTTTCTTGGCATGGCAACTTGGGATCTTTTTGGTCACTGTTTTATTTTGTTGGGTGCCGATTTCGCCGACGCTCCGCGCCTCGACGAAATTGTCGGGGGCGCGCCGTCGGGTCTCTTCTCTCATCATTTTCGCCGCCGGGGCCTTCTTGGTCTAACCATTGACGTCCCGAGTGGGCTACCGGTTGAGGATTGAGTTTTGTTGGACTTTTCCGTCGAAAAGAGTAAATTGGGTCTTGTGTTTTCGGATGTTAGTACGCGCTTTTGACTATAGTTATCCGTGCGGACTTTCTCTAGGTCCAGACGCGCAGCGGGGGTGCGCGAAGGATTCGGGTGTTCCGATCTCTCTTCAAATAGGTGGGTACGGTTGCGATAAGTGCAACAAGTGCAGTAAGTGCATCTATCATCATTAAAGTGCTCTTAATTTATCTAACAAAGTAGATGGACAGTTTAACCTTTCGCATAATTGTGTTTTTATCTAACAATTGAAGGTGCTCATGACACGCCGATCTCGGCAAATCCATTTTCGGATGCTGCACGTACACAGGCGGATTGGCCTCCGCATGGGTGTACTTTTCCGGAAGAGTGGTCTCTTATGACCCGTGTTCCTCACAAAAGTGTGGGTGCCGTGAGGACCTCTTCGCGCCCGCTGAAAATAGCACACCAGCACCGCGAAGAGGTTAAAAGCATCAAAGTAGGTGTTTGCGCACGAGGGGAGACTTTAGTCTCTCCGACAAATATTCTGGGGTTGGTGCCCAATTTAATTGATAATTCTGGGGTTGGTGCCCAATTTAATTGATAATTCTGGGGTTGGTGCCCAATTTAATTGATAAATCTGGGGTTGGGGCCCAGCTTAATATGTGCAGGGTTTTAGCGAAATGGTTCCGGTGTATTCGGTTTGCTCCTTATTTCCTTATTGATATTAGACATCTACTTTGTTTGTCACTGACATTACCCACTCCGTGACAGGTGTTACGAGGTGCGTTAGCCGGGAGGGCGGTGAGACTGCGTCGCGAGAACCGTAGTCAGAACACTTGGTTTTTATTATCTCATTTCTCTTACGCTTAATTTTGTTAATTTGCTTGTGGGTCGTAATATTCGTGGACATGTATTACTTAGCGCTGTGGATGCGGTGTACTTTTATATTTCGGTTCTTTTGGTGATGTTTTCTTATACGGCACGTTTTCATGATAAACCAAATGACTTCGAAAAGGTTTTCTCAAAACGAAGTGCCGTGTGGGCACGGGTTTTGCAACCGCTGGCTTTATCCTTTCTAAACACTGATGCCGCTTTAATAATCCGCTTGATGATGTATGTCTATTGTATGGTTGATGGTTGGTGTTTGATGTATGTTGTTGTAAATGAGACGTCGTGCATATACAAAGGAGACTCTGTCCGCTGGCAGGGAGAATTTGTGTATGTGGCGGTCTGGCACGCACCGGCGATGAGGTTTAAAATACCTTGTTAAGGAAGAAAAAAAAAAAGATATACGCAATTTTCCGCTTTGATAGACTCAAAAACCCCCGGGGGCGTGACATTGGCATAGGTGGCGGATCTGTTGGCGAGCCCGGGTCGCAGTTTCGACCCCGGGGCGTGACAAGACGGCATTCCACGAAGTTTGGAAGAATTGTGAGTGTTTAGAGTACGAGGGACGCCCGTTGCGAATTCTGGCTTGTGAGATGAGGAGATAGCGCAACCAGGCTATGTCGTACTTGTTGTTGTTGAGGAATAGTTACGGGGAGTGAGTGACGATTTGTTAGCTGGTGACGATGATGATGGATACCCACCCTTCTGTTTGAGACTCCCGTTGAGATTTGTTAGTTTCGAGGACGAAATTTTTTTTTAGTGGGGGAGGATGTGATGATCCGGATGTTCGCAGAGCTTTTGCAGTGTGTTCATCAATATCTGGAGGCTTATGATGTGTGATGGAGATGATTGCGCATAAATTGGACCTCAGGATTGGACCCAGTGCGAAATTGGATCAAGTTTGCCTATCCGGATGCCTTCGGCGAAATTTAGAAATGGAATTTGGCAAAACGGGCATCGGATTTGGATTCAGCGCGCGAAAACGATGAAAATCGACTATTTACTTGTATTTTTTGGGATCCGGACACCCAAAAACAAAATTTTGGGCAATTGTTACTGTTCCGGCCGGCCGGGCAGCGCCGGCGGCGGCGAGCAGGCGGCGGAGCGCGACAGCGCGCCCGCGGGCAGGCCAGTTCACAGCCCAGGCGCGTGCACCGGGAGTAGGGAGTTTGTGCACTGCCACATGGCAGCCCAGGATCGGCTGGGCTGCATCAATCGCGTCAGCGAGGCGGCACCACGTGGTAGCTCCTGATTGGTCGACATTTTTCAGAAGAGCCGACGCGTGGACCGCACATGGACCACGTGGGACACGTGGCGCGCGCCCAGTGGCGGGCGCCAGCCGCCGGGCGTGCACCGGGAGCACGAAGCAGAGGCGGCGGGACACGTGGCAGTATCAGGGAGATTCGGGCGCTCGACGTGGAGGTGCTGGATGGCCGCCACGTGGATTCGGGCACGCACAGTAACTTCCGGGCGCCCGAATCCAGCCCATTGACCCGAATCTTGGTCTTTTTGGATTTCAGCTATAAATAGGCCATTGTGGACTGGACTTGAGGGCTTTCTGAGATCCGATTTTTGAGCCGTTTTCGACAGTGAGCTTCTTCTTCGAGTCTTCTTCGCTTCTTGGTGTTTTGGGGGATTTTTGGAGATCGTTTGATATTTTTCCCTACCCGATCTTGCGAGTTGCGACATTTCTTCGACATCGGTCTTTTCCGTCAGCTCTTCGTCTGTGAGCTCCCTTGAGCTGATCCCTTAGAGTTTTTTGCTGATTTTTGCAGCAACGTTTCCACAACAGGTAGGCCTTCAATTTTGGTATTCATCACTCTTCTCCGTTTCGAGTTTTTATTGGACCCCCCTTTTTTGCAACACTGTTTTAGACAGTGGAGGAGTAATCTTGCATTTTCTCAGGCTACGATTGTCGGAACGGAAGTTTAAGGACTCGTTTCGCATCTACACTTCGCAACAATCGCAACCGTATTTTTCTTGGAATTTTTGGAGGGCATCTCGTAGGAGATAATTTCCTATTTTGTGGACAGATGTGCGATAAGGTTACTATTTTGAGTGATTTGAGCTTACCGAGATGTTCGGCTTATATCTCAGTGATCGGGAGGAGCTTTCGGATGATTTTTGGTGCGTTGGAATCATGGGAACCTGAGGATCACGTACGTTAAATTTCAGCTCTTTTGGACTCTAGACCGACGTGCGCATCCAGGTGGGTTAGATTTTCCTCCAAAACTAGCGGGCGGCGTACTAATTCTATGTTGTAGTAAGCATGCATGATAAGTAGATTACTCCTTGTGGACCAAGATTCTAGCTTGTGTGATAGATCAAGTAAATTGATTATTTCTTGTGATAATGAGAATTGGAACCTTGACTAGCACCCCGTCATATGTTACATGTATTTAACCAGACTAGTAGAGAATCCTCATTTGGGCTAGATTCTTTGATCCTTTAGACATTCTCCCCTTACATTCTATTCCTGGACATAGTGTTTTTCTCGCTCGGGTAGTTGGCCGAGTGGTCGGGACTTCTTTTAGTATAGGATGCATGTTGCACTCGTGCTTAGGGGCCGAATGGAGTCTGGTAGCTGTGGCTAGTCTTGTTCTGGTGTCGGGAGCCATTTGAGTAAATGGTGGTCCCGGGTCGTCGAGTTTTTTCTGATCTTTTGTCGTCACTGTGTTCGTGGTAGTAGTGTGTTGGTGAAAGCAGGACCTGGAACCCAGACTGTTTTTGGACACACATAATTTTAGTAAACTAATGTTTTCCTTCCGAATTACGAAGGGTTGCCGGTGCCTGTTCTTGTTGGATTTGGGTGAAGGCAATAGCCCTTCGGGATTTGAAAAATAAAACTTGTTTTGACTGATTTTATTAAAGAACTAAAATCTATTAAATTTGGCTTCTCAAATTAAAGTAGTTTTCAGTAATAACTGTCATCTTTTCTTGCAAACTTTCTCACCCGAGAGGGTTTGAGTGATATGGGTTCTAGGGGCCGTTTCCTTATTTCGGGATGAAAGCTACGGGGGTTGTGCCTAGAACCTGTTCTTGTTTGATAGGGTTGTAGATGCTGGTCACTCGAAACTTTTTGACCCTGATTGGTTACATTCGGATGTTTTACCGAGGGAGCTGTTTTCCCGAACTGTAAGGGGTCGAGAATTTCGAAAGGCGGAGCTTGGAGTCTGTACTTGTTTGATTGGGGTTCTAGGCACCGGCCTATCGGGATTCTCGTACCTTTATCGTGTCGATCTGTTCTGTGTCATCTGTGAGTTGGGTGTTCTGTTTTGGGAGCCGTTTGGGTTGACGGTGGTCCCGAGCTATGGAGTGTCTCCGGCTGATGTTGTTGGTGTTGAGTTATTGTTGTCGATATGATTGATCGTGGATTTCGATTATAGCCTGCATGAGCCATATTGAGCTCGACAGAAATGCGCAGATACTTTCCTCGGTGGGGTCGCGCCGCTCGAGTGCCGCTCCGGAGTTGGGCCTGTTACTTTGCTATCGCGACTTGTCGACGCAGTCCTTCTGGCTGGGCCCTTTTTGGGCAGTCACGAATGCCCTACGTAAGTCTAGTCCTCCGTGGATGTAATGGCAGTAGGTGGGCGCAGGTTTGACTGGACCCTATGTGGCAGTCAGTGAAATTGGGTTGATTGAGTATATTGTGTTAGAGTTGATGCATCATTTTCATCTGTATCACCCATTGAGTATTGTAGATAGAGGCATGATAGCTATAGATATCTTTCCAGCTTATCTTTTCATTATTTCAGTTTTCCTGTTATCTTATGCCTCTAGTAGACTTAGTGGCCAGACCGTTGGTCTTGAAGACGGTACCCACTAAGAACTACGTGACGGTGTAGTTCTCACACCCTCTATTGGTGACAGATTTTCCAATGGCATCTACCCCTGTTCCTATTCCTGTTGCTGCACCTGCTGATCGAGGTAAGGGAGTCGCGAGCTAGTTCCCTACCCATCCTTGGAGTGTAGTGGTACCCCATTTTTGGAACTTTGTAGTACAGTCTGTTGGATTATTGTCGATAGTTACTTTTGAGAGTTTTATTTTGAGAGACTTATATATTGTGAGATTCGAACCTGTACTATTCGGAGTTGTACTTTTATATTTCAGTAGTTTATTTTACAGCTCTGATATTTGTATAGTTGTAGTATTATTTTTTGCAGGTTAGACGCTTCGCCTATGCGGGGTTTCCCGTATGGGCGGCGGATCTGTTAGCGAGCCCGGGTCGCAGTTTTGACTCCGAGGCGTGACACCACAGCCCAACTCCACCAAGCCCACAGCACACCCTGTCCAAGCTCCCTGTCGCTCCACATAGTGAACAAGGCAACGCCTCGCTCCTCGACTCACGCATCATCCAGTTGCTCCTCATAGCTTAGAAAATAAGAGAGGAGGAAGGAAAACCAATACCAATCTCAAAATCCAAAGCCTAAGCCAAAAATCCAAAATCCGAGAAAAATCCGCAAAAGCTTGGAAAAAGCACCGTATGTTACGGCTTTTTGGTATTGGCACATTTCGTGAGTCATGTCAGTGTGTTGAGTCGGAGTCTTAAAGGGATCAAATTGTCAAATCAGCATTCGAAGACTCTTTGAAGATTCAACATAAGCTCAAGATAACACTCAGGTATGGTTAATTAAACCATGGTGATTTAAGTTCATTTATAATCATTGGAATCAGGAAGTTATTGAAACTTGGTTTAGACTTGGGTTTAGGAACTTGGTTTTAACTAACAACTTGTTTTAAGTTTGAATTCCGGTACTTGGTTTGTTTTGGATAAAGTTTATCTTGGAAAAATTAGTTTTTACATTGCGTACCGGAACCACACTTGAAGTTCCTCTAACCCGACACAGAATTTTCTGTAAATTGCATTGCGTACCGGAACACGGACTCGCGTACCGGAACACAATAGAAAAATCTGTGTTTTGCACCATTGCGTACCGGAACACGATATTTGGTACCGGTACACAATGCCCTATCGGGATAAATTTACTAAACCGACTTTTATCTTTTTCCAAGGGTTATAAATAGATACTTAGGGTTTCCCAACGAGGGTGACTAATACCGATCAATTCAGAAACACTCGAGAGAAACCCTAGAGGCTGGTTTTTACCGTTCTTCTCTTTCGCCTCTTTTAGGTCAATTCGAAGGTTCTTTCAAGAACATATCTTTTGTCGAATTGATCTAATCTTTGCTTAGAAATTTCTTCTACGGTTCCTCAATGAGAATCTAAGCAAAGGATCACCATCGAAGTCAATATTCTTATCGACTGAGTTTGCGTCGTGGATTCGACGTGGCATCGTGGATTCGGTGTGCTAAAGGCGTTTCGTGGATTCGAAACGTGTGCTCGTGGATTCGAGTGGCGTTCGTGGATTCGAACGTGTGCAGTGGGCGTGCAAAATCGGTGGAGCGCGAGGTCCAAGAAATTGAAGGAGGGGTTAAATCCGTGGAGACGGTAATCACCTTGTTATTCTTCTTTTCTTAGGGATTGTTATTGCGTGGATATCCAACCGGTCAGCGCAAGGTCCGAAGAAGCTGAAGGAGGGGTTTGAGTCCGTGGAGTCAGTAATCACCTTGTTATTCTTCTATTCTTATTGGATTGTTATTGCGTGTTGGTCCCGTGGTTTTTCTCCTGGATTGGAGTTTCCACGTAAATCTCGGTGTGCTGTTTTTATTTTCCGCATTGGTTTTTATTTTGCACTGAGATTGAGTTTTTAAGTATTACACCTATTCACCCCCCCTCTAGTTGTTTGATAGTACCTATTTAGATCCTTGTGGATCCTATAAAAACCTACACCGTACTCACCTCTGATGCCGAACTCCTCGCGCAAGCTCCAATCTGACCTTTCCTCAATAGGACAAGCTCTCCTCCAAGCACACGATCAAAAGTCAAAACTTTGCGCCGAAGAAAATCCCCCAAGACTCCCTGTTGAAGCTCCCCTGGTGAGCTCCTCAGGCGACAATGGTGGCCTGCTGTTGCTGCTAAGGAAGAAGAAGATGGTGGAGAGGAAGAAGATGGAGTAGATGGTGATGGGATATAAGTAGACCAACTCTCTCACAGTCTCTGGCATCACACATGAAGCCTACAAGTACACCATCATGTCAGCTGGTGAGAAAACCCGCGGAACATCCAGAAACACTAACCTGTCCACGCGAGAAAAATTGGGTTTCGGGCGCCCTAAACCACGATACAGTAACTCTCGGGCGCTCCCCTGGCCGCCCGCTCCGCTACAGTAAACAGCCCGAATGTAGACTACCGGAACTTTGTTGAGTGCACCGACCTCGCGCGATGGCGTGGTGCGGAGTGATCGCCTTGGGCGTGTTCCATTTGGGTTTACAGATGAGTTTTGATTATTTCGGATCTACGCAGAATCCATTGGAACGGAAAGTGAGTTAGCGGCGTCGAACTTGGAAGCCCAGTTTGAATCATTGATTTCGGGGCATTGTGTGCTTATAGAGTACTGGTTTGGATAGAAAACCGACTCCGCGGTTGTGCATATGAGTTTGGGAAGTGTTGGAACATGTGTATTTCCAGTTTACAGCGGAGTTCGAGTGGACTCGTACTGATGCGGAGGCCCCGAAGACAAAAGTGAGTTGGACTTGGGAAGTAAAGAAATGGATAGAGGATTCTATTGTAGGAATGCCGGTTTTATGGATTGAGCACACCTACTCCATGGTTGAGCTTTCTGAGTGGGGAAAAGCCTTGGTCATGTGTACCATGTGTTTACAGTGGAGTTCGGGAGATTTTAGAGTGATGCAGAAGCTTCTGGGACAGAAAGCGAGTTGATGGCGAGAGAACTGAAGCTTCAGATTTCGGATCAGCCTGGGGAGCTTGGTGTTCCGGAACTGGGTATTGTGTTCCGGAACAGAGTGCTGGGTTCCGGAACTGGGAGCTTTGTACCGGAACCCAAAGAGGATTTTAGCTTGAGTACCGGAACGTGAGTGTGGGTACCGGTACTCAATGGCAGATTTATCAGAGTTGGCTCTCGGGTTGGAATTTTTGAGCCTGGGTACCGGTACGGAAGCCCGAGTACCGGTACTCAGCCCCCAGATATTTGTGAAAGTGAGGGTAAAAGAGTATTTTCACACCCCAACTAATCCGGTTGACCCCTTTGACCCCTCTCCTCTCTATATAGAACACCTCCTCCTCCTCTCTTCACCGCGGGATACAGGAAAAGAAAGAAAGAAAGAATGAATGAAAAGAGAAGAAAATAAATAGAGTGAGAGAGATTGAGAGGATTGTGCTATGGTTTCCCTGCCGTTTGGAGTCGGACGGAATTGCGCGCGCGTCGGCCGCACGTGTGAGGTAAGCCATCAGATTTTGGAATTTGGGTTTCATGGTTTTCCTTAGATGGATTTATGAGCTTTGAGCTTAATTGGATTTTTTTCCGTCCATCTTTTGCTTGGTTGCTGCGAGATTGGATTTTCTCGGCGCGGAGTCGAGGCGGGCGTACGTGCGTGTGTGGGTGTGTGTGCGTGCTACGGGTAGACCGCGAAGAGGATCGGAGCGCGCGGAGGTTGCGCTGAGTTGCTAGTGAGGCTGCTGTGAGCTTCCGCGGTGTCTTCGGGACGCTCGGCAGTGTGCGCGTGCGCGAGGGCATTTACGTCATTTCAGGAGTTCAGAGCTGCACCGACTTCGGCTTGGCCTACGGAAAGCATTCCATGTGGGTTGGAATTTCTTTGTGATTTATGGAATGCCCTCTAATGCTCCTATAAGCATATTGATCATGTTAGCTTAATTATTGTATATGGATAAATCTGATAGTTGCCTCGAAAATTGTAGAAAGACTTTCATGAGCCCCAGACATTTTTAGTATGATCTAGAGGTTATTTGACAGTAGACTGCATATTCTTTCGAGATTCGGGTTGCATCTGGACCTTCATAATATTTTAGCACCCTATTTTAAGTAAAACTCCGTTTTAAAAGGGTTTTTAATTATTGAGAACATTATGAATGGTCCAGATTGTTCAAGTTGCATGAGAACTCGTGCTAGAGGGCCGAGTATATTTTTAGAGCATCATGTGTCGAGTTCCTAATGTCATGAGAGAGTTTTCTCCCTTGTTGGGATGATTCTAGATCATGAGTTGTGATTCTGATTCGGATGTGGAGATGGTTCTCCGTCCTAGCTTGAGAGTTTTGGGGTTCTGGCAGATCGAGTCGTGGAGGTTTCCCGACTTAGCCATGGGTTATGCATTATCAGATTGAGTCGTTGAGGGTTCTCCGACATAGCTGTGAGAGTGTTTGAGCTATTCATGATTGAGTCGAGGTTTTTCCGACTGAGTTGTACTTTTGAGCTTGAGATACCGATCTGTTTGATCGTGGATTATAGCCTGCTGAGCCTGGCATTTTATGCCAATTGTGAGATACTTGAGTTCGCGGGGTCGCTCCCCTCGAGCTACGCTCCGGATGCGATGATGATACCGAGCCTGACGAGGCTGCGATGTGGTTACTGAGATAGTCCTTGAGGGACACCCTACGTAACACCAAGCCCCGTTTGGGCATGAGTGGCAGTAGATGAGCGCAGGCTTGACTGGTCCAAAAGAGGGACAGTCATTGAGATTTGGGTGATTTGTGTGAGTGAGTTTCATTGCATATTCATAGATGAGATTTCCTTTGAGGATGGTACTTGAGGCATATTATTAGTAGTGAGGGTGTATGCATAGCAGGATCTGAGTAGAGTTTTCTCGTGCATGATGTTGGTTTATACTAGCTGTAGTTCCTTTCCTGCTTTCAGCTTTTATCTATCTATTTACATACCTATCTGTTTTGCCTCCAGTAGACTTAGTGGGCATACCATGGATATTGGGACGGTACCCACTGGGAACTACCTTGCAGTAGTTCTCACACCCGTCGCGGTGACAGGTTTCCTGAGGTTGTTGTTCCGGCTTAGCTCGCGCGGAGACAGCTGATCGAGGTGAGGACGTGGCCGATTAGTTCCTTACCAGCATTGAGAGTCAGAGGTAGATGTACCCTGTATGGTTTTGTTTACACTTTTGTACTGAACAGTCTGAGTGTTTTTTTGTATTTGGATGGTGAGGGTAAGAGACTTTGTATTGAGGATTATTATTATTATTATTATTTATTCAGATGTTCAGTGGTTTTCTATAGCTTTGGTTATAGTTCTATTTCAGCTCTGATACATTTTAGCTATAGATCTGACCTGCAGGGTAGACGCTTCGTCTGTACGGCAGTTTCCGTACAGATGGCGGATCTGTTGGCGAACCCAGGTCGCAGTTTTGACCCCGTGGCGTGACAGACTAAGGTGGTATCAGAGCCTAGGTTGTAGGTCATTGAGGACTTAGAAACCTTAGGCTATTGGTTGGACAGTAGGGTGACCGTCGTGAGAGACGTGACTTTAGCGAGAGTCCTGATTGAATTTGTACCTCCCCAGAGGATTGGGGCGAGTGATCTTACATGTTATTTCTCTAAAGATGATTATGTTGGCTGCAGACAACATAATGCTTTAGAAAGGTTAACATGTTTAGACTTTCGCTTGATTGGGTCGTGAGAGTTCTTGGTCCTAGTGCTGTTCTGTTTCAGCGGTTTTCGTTGCCTCCGAGACGCCGTGTAGCGGCGAGGGCGTGTTGACCTTGGATGAGGAGCCCGATCAGCGGGAGGCTGAATGGACAGAACATAATGGATTTGAGAGTTACGTGCCCAGGTAGCCCAGAGGTTTGAGGCGATGCGGCGCTAGGAAGAGAACATGGAACGCGTGGTGCGCGTGTTGAGCTGAGAGCATCGATTGAGGTATCGCCAGTAGTACCTCCAGCCACGACATCGTCGACTTCGGCCCCGTTTGCACTGTGAGTAGTGCAGGAGCAGCGAAAGATTGCTGATTGATAGTTGTACATCCGCCAGTTTCATCCCCTACTGATTTCAGGGCAGAGTTGGAGCCTTGGGAGGCCAAGAACTGGATTGGTACTTTGGAAAGTGTTAGATGACTTGTTATCCAGGAGAAGCATCGGGTGCACTTGGTTATGCACTTTGGATAAGGACGCCGAGAGAGTGCGGCGACAAATTCGTCCTGATGGACCACCGAGAGAGTAGTTGAGGACTTGGGCGAGTTCGTGCTTTATTGTTTGAGGGCCTTCTTCCAACAATGCTAAGCAGAGGCTGGAAGGGGATTTGAGACACCTGTAGCAGGGAGTTGACCTCTTCAGGAGTGTGTTTGCGAGTTGCTGCGACGGTTGAGCAGAGTGCCCCATGTTGCCTGGACGAGGCTTAGACGATTGATCATGTTTGAGAGGAGACTGCATCGAGATGTTTATCACCTTGTGCATACTCGGCGAGCGCCGACTTTTGATGCAGCGATCATGTATGCTCGATGGATTGACCGAGGATCTGGGATCGCGTCCAAGAGGGACGGAGAACGAGGGACCAGCTCCAGAGAGGGTTATCTGGTATTGACTGATTTTGGGACAATCGAGTGGATCGAGGTTGCTGTGATGTTAGTCACTGGAACATGAGTCTCAGAGGAGACGGAGACCAGGAGGTTTCGACAGTCGAGGCACTAGTATAGTGTCAGGATGAGTATGTCTTTGTGGGGAGCCGCATTCTTCGCCATAGAGTGACTTCAAGATGAGGGCGATGTTTTTTTTCATGTGTTTAGTCAGGACATCTTCAGGCAGAGTGTCCCAGAGTGATGCTCTTGGATTTGCCGCTTGCGACGGCACCCCACTACTCCTACAGGAGATAGAGGTTCATCCGACTTACCGGTAGGCTGATTGAGCCGAGATGCCGAGGCAGAGTGAGCGATGGCCACCAGCATCTAGTGAATGAGATTGTGCAGCCTGTTAGAGGACGCCAGGATCGTGGATCGAATCTTACCAGGCGTGGTTTCCTTTGGTCACTACTGTTTGGGCATATTGATGCCGACACCGCTTGGGTGCGTTTTAGTAGAGCAGGGATGACTTCGGGTGGGCTGAAGATGAGACTGTTGGTTGTGCACGTGAGGATCAGGTTCCAGATCACGTATAGCACATGTATGAGTGTTGCCAGTTCCGCCCAGTTCTGTAGGACCTTGGATTTGCTCCTAGAGTTGTTGGTCCTACATCAGCTCCGAGATGCGGAAATGAGGTTGGATAGGGATTGTATATCCCAATGTTATGCTATCAGGGATTGTCGAGAGAGGACAATGACCCTCCGTGGACCCGGTCAGGAGGAGTGTGTTTTTTTTAGGATGCTAGAGCCCGATTGAGAATGAGTGGTGGTTGTGTCGCTTCGTTAGCGACTATAGAGAAGTGCCTACGGCGGCACCGGGACTAAGGAATATTTTATCGCCGGTGTGATTCCAGGTGTGAGTCTATCTGAGCTGAGATTGAATCCGCCGTTCAGTGAGATTGAGATCGAGACAGTGATCGACGTGGTTTGGAAACCGCGCCGACTTCGGCAGCATCTCTTGGAATATTACCCGTGAGACAGAGAAAGAGAGCTAATAGCGCCGTTGCAGGATTTGATGGATCGAAAGGTCTGTGTGACCTAGTACCACGTCGTGGGGATACAACGGTGAGGATCCGAGAGATTGATTTTTGGATTTTGTTGCCACACTGCGAGTATACGGTGGTGATGCCATGCCGTTGGTACACGGCAGTGATGCCCCGTTGTGAGTGCACAACGGTGGGAGTTTATGATGATTTGGACACAGACAGTTTTGGATTATGTTTTGGTTGATGCCTTGTGGGAGATTGGAGGCATTGTGGAACCCTGCAGCTGAGAGCTGTGCCAGATAGAGTTCTGAACCCGATAGAGACATATTGAGCTTACAGCAAGGTCAAGCGGATTGACTAAGGCCCCGCGGCCTTTTGGATTTGAGGACTTGTGTGATCCGGCGGTACTGGACTGGGCTGTTGTACCGGCATAAGTTTGAGCTCTACCCCGAGTTGGCATGCCAGTGATTGAGTTTGAGTTATACTGCGCCGGTTGATTTGATTATGTTTGGATTGGTTTCCGAGGTGACGTAGAGCATGAGGAGCACTTGAGGACAGTGATGCAACTTCTATGAGAAGAAGGTGATGCCGAGTTGTGAGAGAGTTTGTTCTTAGACTTCGGAAGATTTTGTGGTTAGGCCATGTTATTATAGCCGCAGGAATGACAGAGGATCCAACGAAGAGTAATACCGTTTGGGTTGGGCCTGGACCTATGTTTGTAATAGAGGTCAGAAGCTCTTGGACCATGCATGGCCAGTGTAGCTTGGAGGAGGCAAAGCTGAGGTGGATACCAGCATTGTTACAGATATTGCCTGTGATGGTGAGGCAAGCAGTGTAATCTTGGAATGAGGTGTCGATCTGTAGTCGCCACTTTTGGGAATTTAGAGCTGTGGGTTGAGCGTGGGTTCCAATATTGAACTCCTTCCCCTGTGGATGGATGTGAATGATGTACTTGGGGTACTTGAGTATTTTAGTTGCTAAGGAGCAACGGAGGTTCTATGCCTATGGTAGGCGTAGAGTTTTGGATTTGGGGAGCTTATTTTCTGGAAGCCACTATCCGCAGGGATGTGTAGATTTGAGAATTCGCGGGAAGTTGAGTCCGCGAATTATTGGCACATTCGAGGAGTTAGAGCGCATTGGATCAGTGGCTCACCGAGTTGCGCTACCGCCATGATTGGCGGGCACCCATGAGGATGTTGGTGTATCCGTTCTGAGGGAAGTATGGATTGGATCCCTTGCATGATTTGGACTTCGCTTCTTTGGAGTCAGACGAGGATTTGAGCTATCAGGAACGACCGATGCAATTCTTGCTTGCGAGGCTAAAGAATTGTGCAGTCGGGTGATACCTTTGGTGAAGGTCCGGTTGAGCCATTATAATGAGAGAAAGGCCACTTGAGAGCCTGAGGATGAGTTGAGGATCTCCTATCCCCATTTGATTGAGACACCCACCTGAATTATGGATTTATTTCTGGTTTCGAGGACGAAACCCTTTTAAGGAGGGGAGAGTGTAGAATACCGGAACTTTGTTGAGTGCACCGACCTCGCGCGATGGCGTGGTGCGGAGTGATTGCCTTGGGAGTGTTCCAGTTGGGTTTACAGATGAGTTCTGATTATTTCGGATCTACGCAGAATCCATTGGAATGGAAAGTGAGTTAGCGGCGTCGAACTTGGAAGCCCAGTTTGAATCATTGATTACGGGGCATTGTGTGCTTATAGAGTACTGGTTTGGATAGAGAACCGACTCCGCGGTTGTGCATAGGAGTTTGGGAAGTGTTGGAACATGTGTATTTCCAGTTTACAACGGAGTTCGGGTGGACTCGTGCTGATGCGTAGGCCCCGAAGACAAAAGTGAATTGGACTTGGGAAGTAAAGAAATGGATAGAGGATTCTGTTGTAGGAATGCCGGTTTTCTGGATTGAGCACACCTACTCCATGGTTGAGCTTTCTGAGTGGGGAAAAGCCTTGGTCATGTGTACTTTGCGTTTACAGTGGAGTTCGGGAGATTTTAGAGTGATGCGGAAGCTTCTGGGACAGAAAGCGAGTTGATGGCGAGAGAACTGAAGCTTCAGACTTCGGATCAGCCGAGGAGCTTGGTGTTCCGGAATTGGGTATTGTGTCCGGAACAGAGGGCTGGGTTCCGGAACTGGGAGCTTTGTACCGGAACCCAAAGAGGATTTTAGCTTGAGTACCGGAACGTGAGTGCGGGTACCGGTACTCAATGGCAGATTTATCAGAGTTGGCTCTCGGGTTGGAATTTTTGAGACTGGGTACCGGTACGGAAGCCCGAGTACCGGTACTCTGCCCCCAGATATTTGTGAAAGTGAGGGTAAAAGAGTATTTTCACACCCCAACTACTCCGGTTGACCCCTTTGACCCCTCTCCTCTCTATATAGAACCCCTCCTCCTCCTCTCTTCACCGCGGGATACAGG
The DNA here is from genome assembly GCA_029204045.2 of Tillandsia leiboldiana. NCBI lineage: Eukaryota > Viridiplantae > Streptophyta > Magnoliopsida > Poales > Bromeliaceae > Tillandsia > Tillandsia leiboldiana. The sequence goes on from CM055070.1 coordinate 29,517,407, forward strand.
AAAAGAAAGAAAGAATGAAAAGAGAAGAAAATAAATAGAGTGAGAGAGATTGAGAGGATTGTGCTATGGTTTCCCTGCCGCTTGGAGTCGGACGGAATTGCGCGCGCGTCGGCCGCACGTGTGAGGTAAGCCATCAGATTTTGGAATTTGGGTTTCATGGTTTTCCTTAGATGGATTTATGAGCTTTGAGCTTAATTGGATTTTTTTCCTTCCATCTTTTGCTTGGTTGCTGCGAGATTGGATTTTCTCGGCGCGGAGTCGAGGCGGGCGTACGTGCGTGCGTGGGTGTGTGTGCGTGCTGCGGGTAGACCGCGAAGAGGATCGGAGCACGCAGAGGTTGCGCTGAGTTACTAGTGAGGCTGTTGTGAGCTTCGGTGGTGTCTTCGGGAGGCTCGGCAGTGTGCGCGTGCGTGAGGGCATTTTCGTCATTTCGGGAGTTCGGCGCTGCACCGACTTCTGCTTGGCCTACGGAAAGCATTACAGGTGGGTTGGAATTTCTTTGAGATTTATGGAATGCCCTCTAATGCTCCTGTAAGCGTATTGATCATGTTAGCTTAATTATTGTATATGGATAAATCTGATAGTTGCCTAGAAAATTGTAGAAAGACTTTCATGAGCCCCAGACATTTTTAGTATGATCTAGAGGTTATTTGACAGTAGACTGCATATTCTTTCGAGATTCGGGTTGCATCTGGACCTTCATAATATTTTAGCACCCTATTTTAAGTAAAACTCTGTTTTAAAAGGGTTTTTAATTATTGAGAACATTATGAATGGTCCAGATTGTTCGAGTTGCATGAGAACTCGTGCCAGAGGGCCGAGTATATTTTTAGAGCATCATGTGTCGAGTTCCTAATGTCATGAGAGAGTTTTCTCCCTTGTTGGGATGATTCTAGTTCATGGGCTGTGATTCTGATCCGGATGTGGAGATGGTTCTCCGTCCTAGCTTGAGAGTTTTGGGGTTCTGGCAGATCGAGTCGTGGAGGTTTCCCGACTTAGCCATGGGTTATGCATTATCAGATTGAGTCGTTGAGGGTTCTCCGACATAGCTGTGAGAGTGTTTGAGATATTCATGATTGAGTCGAGGTTTTTCCGACTGAGTTGTGCTTTTGAGCTTGAGATACCGATCTGTTTGATCGTGGATTATAGCCTGCTGAGCCTAGCATTTTATGCCAGTTGTGAGATACTTGAGTTCGCGGGGTCGCTCCCCGCGAGCTACGCTCCGGATGCGATGATGATACCGAGCCTGACGAGGCTGCGATGTGGTTACTGAGATAGTCCTTGAGGGACACCCTACGTAAGACCAAGCCCCGTTTGTGCATGAGTGGCAGTAGATGAGCGCAGGCTTGACTGGTCCAAAAGAGGGACAGTCATTGAGATTTGGGTGTTTTGTGTGAGTGAGTTTCATTGCATGTTCATAGATGTGATTTCCTTTGAGCATGGTACTTGAGGCATATTATTAGTAGTGAGGGTGTATGCATAGCAGGATCTGAGTAGAGTTTTCTTGTGCATGATGTTGGTTTATACTAGCTGTAGTTCCTTTCCTGCTTTCAGCTTTTATCTATCTATTTGCATACCTATCTGTTTTGCCTCCAGTAGACTTAGTGGGCATACCGTGGATATTGGGACGGTACCCACTGGGAACTACCTTGCAGTAGTTCTCACACCCGTCGCGGTGACAGGTTTCCTGAGGTTGCTGTTCCGGCTTAGCTCGCGCGGAGACAGCTGATCGAGGTGAGGACGCGGCCGATTAGTTCCTTACCAGCATTGAGAGTCAGAGGTAGATGTACCCTGTATGGTTTTGTTTACACTTTTGTACTGAACAGTCTGATTGTTTGTTTGTATTTGGATGGTGAGGGTGAGAGACTTTGTATTGAGGATTATTATTATTATTATTATTATTTATTCAGATGTTCAGTGGTTTTCTATAGCTTTGGTTATAGTTCTATTTCAGCTCTGATACATTTTAGCTATAGATCTGACCTGCAGGGTAGACGCTTCGTCTGTACGGCAGTTTTCGTACAGATGGCGGATCTGTTGGCGAACCCGGGTCGCAGTTTCGACCCCGGGGCGTGACACCGAATCCTCATCAGAGAGTCGGATCCTCTCCTCAGTCCTGCGGGTGCCCTAAAGAAGGGTCCGGTGCTACAGTGAATCACCACAAATCTCACCATCAGCCAAAAATCTTAAGAAATCACAACCATCCAATCCTCGGCCTGCTACAGTAACTTTCGGGCGCCCGCAGCTGAGTTCCGCAACTTTCTGGCGTCCAAAATATCTCTTAGGGCGCCCGAAAACTCTAAAACATACAGTTTCAGCTATTTTGCGATCCCGAGTCCGTTTTTCGCGCCATTTGCGCATTCAACGGCACTCACACTATCCAAGCATCTACAGATACTCACATGGGCACACCCGAACAGTTACTTAGCCCCGGTACTCTACATATAGATTTGACTTTGCAGGTTAGACGCTTCGTTTGTGCGGAGATTCCCGTACAGATGGCGGATCTGTTGCCGAGCCCGGGTCGCAATTTCGATCGCGGGGCATGACACATAGGCTATAACTCTGCCCTGCCGCATCAAAACACAACCAAGGCCAACTCGCGACGCATCGCAATAAAACACAAAATCCTCTCCCGGTCTTGGTAGAGCTAAGATCGGTGCTCGAGTCAACCTACCCTTGAGCTCCTCAAAGCTCTCCTGACAATGTGGCGTCCAAATAAACTTCTCACCTTTCCGAGTCAACCGGTTTAATGGCAAGGCGATTTTAGAGAAGCCCTCAACAAACCGCCTATAATATCCGGTCAAATCCAAAAAGCTGTGAATCTCTGTCACTGTAGTCGGTCGCAGACAATCCATAACTAATTTCACCTTCTTTGGGTCCACTGCAATCCCGGATGCTGTGATGATGTGTCCCAAAAAGGCAACCTCGCGAAGCCAAAACTCACACTTCTTGAGTTTTGCATAGAGTCCCTGCTCCCTGAGAGTCTGAAGCACAATCCGCAAATGACCCTCATACTCCTCATCGCTATGCGAGTAAAACGGGATGTCATCAATAAAATCCACCACAAACTGATCCAAGTACGGCTTAAACACTCTGCTCATCATATCCATGAATGTTGCTGGCACATTCGTAAGTCCAAATGGCATAACTGTAAACTCATAATGGCCATACCGAGTTCTGAACGCTGTCATAGGAATATCCGTTCCCTTAACCCTAAGTTGATGATAACCAGACTGCAAGTCGATTTTTGAGAAAACTGTAGCTCCTTGCAGTTGATCAAATAAATCATCAATCCAAGGTAAAGGATACTTGTTCTTCACTGTGACCTTATTCAGTTCCCGGTAGTCGATGCAAAGTCTCAAACTGCCATCCTTCTTTCGTACAAAAATGGCTGGTGCTCCCCAAGGCGAAACGCTTGGCCTCACAAATCCTTGGCCATTAAATCCACCAATTGAGCCTTGAGTTCCTTTAATTCTTCAAATGTCATTCGGTAAAGTGCATTCGAAATCGATAGTCCCGGAAACCATATCAATGGTGAGCTCAATCTCTCTCTGGTAGCATCCCAGGCAACTCGTCTGGAAATACATCCTAAAACTCTATCACAATCGGAATGTCAGTAAGTGTCAGTGAAGGCCGCGTAGTCAAATCCACTGAAGCTAAATAAGCTGTACAACCACCCTAAATCAAACTCCTCGCCCGAGTAGCGGAGATGAACATCGCAAAGAACATGCTTTTACATGCCTAGAAAACGAGCTCCGGGTATCCAGGTTCTCGCAAATGCACCTGCCGGTTCTCACAATCAATCACTGCAAAGTATCGGGCTAACCAATCAATACCAAGAACCATGTCGAACTCTATGATCGGAACAGCCACAAGATCCTGCGGGCAAACCCGATTTCCCAAAGTCACCGTACTGGTAGGTACAAAGGTATCCACTTCCATAGGTGGCCCCGGGGTCCAAACTGATAACATACTAGGAAGGGGTCTCTCCTTAAAGCCATGAGTATGGGCAAAGGTACGCGATATGAATGAATGGGATGCTCCGGTATCAAATAGTGTCCTAGCACGTATGCCTGAAAGAAAAATAATACCTGCAACCACATCCGCAGGTGGATCAGTACCCTGCTGTGCCATGGAGTAGATCCTCCCAACTGACTGCTATTGTGGTGCCCTCTCCTCCCATCGAGGGGTCGGAGGGCGTCCTGCCTGAGCTGTAAGAGACCTCCCTCGGCCCTGGTGCTGAGGTAAAGGTGTAGACGCTGTCGACGATGTCATCCCCTGCTTACCATACCGAAAAGAATGATCCTGCCTCTACAAACAACTGTCACCCCATGACTGTAACTAAGACCGCTTCAAATTCCTGTTGCGGTCATAATCCTTATCCTAGGCGCGAGTGTAATGACACGACTTTTTAGTGATATTTTATCCCCCTTCTAATAAAGTACCCCATTTAGTAGATCGAAATTATCAAGTTTCTGTAAGTCGGTCGGTGTGTTGCATGAGTATTTTTCTGTGAAAGAGCATGAAAAACGAAGACCGACAGTACAATCGGATCTGAAATCCGACGCAGGGATCTCCCGGAACAGGGTTTTTAGAGTTGCGGTGACTTAACGTTCATCGGAATCCGTGTAAAATATCCTGCACGTTTTACGAGGAAATGTGGGTTTATCCCGTAGGATTAATTAATTAAAGAATTAATTAATCGGTGACAGAAATTAAAAGGGTGGGATTTAATTGTGCATACGAAAAGGAGAAATCCCACATTTTGCAAAAAGAGAAACCCTAGCCGGAGAGAACGAATGTGGGAGAAAAGAAGGAAAGGGCGGAACCCTAGCCGGAGGAGGAAAAAAAAAGAAAGAGGAAGAAGACGGAGGAATCCGATCACCCCGAACAACGTACCGGAATTAGAAGAGCGATCGGTCGACTTCCCCGTCGGGATTTTCGGTAAGTAGATTTCATTTTATTGCGTTATTGGAGTTTTTCGTGTCTTTTTCGTTGTCTCCATCGCCGTCTCCACCCCCGTCGTCGCAGCCGGCCCCGCCGCGGCACCGCATGATCTAGGGCACGGCGTGGGCGGGCGGACGACGCGCAGTGCCGCTAGGGCACCGCGCGGGCGGGCGCCGCGCGGGCGCGTACCGCGCGGCTACATGCCGCGCGGGGCGCCCCCGGGCGGGTGGGCGCCGCCCGCGGGAGCGCACCGCGCGGCCCCGCGCCGCGCGAGGCGGCCGCGGGCGGGCAGCGCCGCACGGGCGCCGCCCCCGGGCACGCACCGCACAGCCTTGCGCCGCGCGGGGTGCCCGCGGGCGGGTGTGTGCCGCGCGGGCGCCGCACGGGCGCCACCGCGGGCGTGTGTCGCGCGGCCTTGCACCGCGCGGGGCACCCGCGGGGTAGGCGGCCGCCGCGCGGGTGCCGCCCGCGGACGCACACCGCGCGGTTTCGGGCCGCGCGGGGCATCCGCGGGCGGCGGCGTCCGCGCGGCGCACCGTCAAGTGTCGTAGTAGCGTCGTTTTTGGGTTTTTCGTCGCGGAGTTGGTTTTGGATTTCCGTTTCAGCAGTGTTAGTGCGTTTTATTAACTATCGTTTTTGGGGACTTCTTTAGGTTCAGGTGTACAGCGAGAGTGTGTTAAAAGATCCTAGTGCTCCGATCTTCCCGCAACCAGGTGGGTACTCATGCAATAAGTGCAATATTTCATCATAAAAAGTGTAATAATCTGCCTAATAAAGTAGATGTGATGTTTAAATTGATTTAACCTTTCGCATAAATATGTACCGGATCTTCTGCTATTAACTGTGGCGACTAAATGCCGCGGTGATCATACACGCCAGTTTCGGCTATCATGTTTTTGGATGCTGCACGTACACAGGCGGATTGGCCTCCGCATGGGTGTACTTTTCCGGAGAAGTGGTCTGAATGACCCGTGTGCCCCACGATTTGTGTAGGTGCTAGTGGGGACCTCTTCACGACAGCTAAAAGTGACGCACTAGCTCCTTGAAGGGGTTAAAAGTATCACGTAAGTAAAGTAATTGTGCACGAGGGGAGATCATCGACTCCCCGACAGGTACCAGTTGTAATTAAATCAAGTGAGGTGGACACATGAGGTGGAAAAGCGAAAGGTTCCGGTGTACTTGTTTTATTTTAAAGTTATTGTAAATTGTTGAAACATCTACTTTATTTGTCACTGATTTCCCACACGGTGACAGGTCAGACTAGGTGTAATAGCTGGTACGGTGGTGAGGCTGCGTCGAGAGGACCTTAGCCGTATGAGGCTTTGTTACGCTATTTCCTTTTCGGTTTATCTCATTTCTCTTTTCAGTATAACTGTTAGGTTAATTTGCTTGAATGTGGATCATGTGGGATGTTGGATAGTCAATTAGTTAGCACTGTGGACTTGATATACTTTTATGGACTTTTATACGGCATAGTTTACAACAAACAAAATGGTTTTGAAAATGCTTTCCAAAACTAAGTGCCGTGTGGGCACAATCTTGGTAAACCCCTGGATTTATCCTTTCAAAAAGATATGGCCGCTTTAGTGTGAATGTGTAAATGTTTTCAAAAACTGGGTGTCGTGTGGACACCGTTTGCAAAACCCGTAGTTTAACTCTTGATGTGATTGAATGAGATTACCTTTCCTTTCTATGTTCACTGTGACTGTGTGGTTAAAGAATGTTGTTGTGTTGTTGTTGTAAATGTGACACCATGCATATACAAAGGAGACTGTCCGTTTGAAGAGCGAATTTGTATATGTGGCGGGTCTGACACGCACCGGGGGGGGGAGGTCGATACTTATTTATAAAGAAAAAAAAAAATATACGCTTTTCCGCTTATCCTTAGAGCTCCGGGGCGTGACAGATTAAATGGTATCAGAGAAAACAACTTTAACCACAGTAGTCGGTGACCAACATCCACAGTGCATAATGCCACAAGCAAATTGAACATGAGATAACCAAGGTGTCGGTGCAGTAGATCGCGAGTGTACGGGGAAAAAAGGGGTTTAGTATCGATGTAGTTGTGGGTCAATGTGCTAGGTCAGTAATGTTAGGATTGACGCGTTTTCTTTGTGTACATAGATAACGACCGGGTTTCGGTCATCAAGCGCTAATTTTTGAATGGACAGGATGGACCCCGCAGCCGCAGCGAATCGCCTGCTCCGCAACCAGCTGCGTGACGTGGCGGGGCAACTGCTGACCCTCACATAACGCCTGTGCCTACTGACACAAGATTTCGAGGGTGTCGACCACTTCCAGTACGGCGCCAGGGACGACACCACTCGGGGGATACCACCTGCAGGGTTTCCCACTTTCCATGAGGCGGTCAATTTGGCCATGCGGGCGGAGCAAGAACTCGCCGAAGCACGTGCTCGGCAGAGATACCCCAGGTTACATCGGGGTCAGAGATACCACAACCCCGGTCCGACGGAGGACCCATTTCAGAAGGACCGGGCGACCAAGCGTCCAAAGACAGAACAGGAATTTGGGCAAACGATGAAGGAAGGACCCGAACCACTGTGGAAGCCGTGCGTCATATGTGGGGGTGTGCATCGAATGATGAGCTGCCCTTGGCGGAACGAACACTGCTTTCAGTGCGGCACGCCGGGCCACTCGCGTTTCACGTGCCCCCAGAAGCCGGCAACCACTACCCCAGCGCCGCAACCCGACGAACCAGAGAAAGCTGCCACCCCCGCCTCGCAAGGGGGCCCCAACCCAAGGAGCCGGGCAAATCAACGCCCGAAGAAAGCATAGAAAGACGGGCCAGTGCCAACGGGAGGCCCGGAACCGCTACAGGAACCCTGCGTTATCTGCGGGAAGGCATACCGAGTGACGAGATGCCTTTGGAAGCACTCCCATTGCAATAAATGCGGCAAGCCGGACCACACCCGCGCCTCATGCCCTCAAGAACTAGCCACTACTACCGCAACGCCGCAGCCGGAAGGACGAGAGAATACTGCAGTCCCCGCTCCGCATGAGAACCTACCCGGCGGTCAACACACGGCGAATTCTTACGACACCAAGTCCCTACCCCACCACGCCGTACGTCGCTGGCCTAAGGGTTGTGGACGGACTCCCCGGACTACCACGGTGGAAGACGCGATGTCTCAAAACAAGTGACAGCAGGTAACTTCTGTTCCCTCTCTATTTAGGAGCACCAGTTACACCCAAGCTTTCCACCCTCGTCCGACTCTCTCTCTCTCTCTCTCTCTCTCTCTCTCTCTCTCTTTCTCTCTCTCTCTCTCTCTTATCTCTTCCCTTCCCTACTCCCTGACGTGCCCAGTGCGGAATGGGAGAAGAAATCCTTAGGTATTAGTCGTACCCTCCCCGGCCTATGTGCGCGGGTGGGTTTCGGGGCATAAGAGACCCCAATCGTCTTAGTGAGAGTTAAGGGTTAAATGGGCCCCACCCCTCACCTTACAATTAGGGGCCCAGGAGACCGATAGGTCGCGTGGGGCCGCAATATAAGCTAGGTCCGACATCCCAGTCGTAAGGGAATTTTCGGATGAATTTCCGGCGGGACTCCCCGGGATGTCACCTAAACGAGAGGTCAATCTGCAGTCCGGTTATCATCAGCTGAGTTAGGGGCGAGGACATCCCCAAGACAGCTTTCCGGACACGCTACGTGTAGAATACCGGAAATTTCGGAGCGCACCGACCTCGCAAGCTGGCGTGGTGCGGAGAAATCGCCTCGGGCGTGTTCCATTTTTGTTTACAGATGAGTTCGAATTGGTTCGGATCAACGCGGAAGCCCCAGTTTGATTTGGAGTTTTTCGGGCATTGTGCGCCGATAGAGGACTGGTTTTGGGAAAGCCTCGACTTCTTTGTGGAGTGCAGAAATATTGGGAATACTTGGAACAGATGTACTTTAGGATTACAGCGGAGTTCGGGAGGTTCCGGACGGACGCAGAGAACCCGAAGGCAAAAGTGAGTTGGAACTGGCCGTTATGGGTGCCGGTTTTTGGATTGAGTACACCGACTCCACAGTTGAGCTTTTTGAGTTGGAAAAGTTTTGGACATGTGTATTTTCATATTACAACGGAGTTCGGGAGGTTTCGGACCCGTGCGGAGGCCCCGAGAGCAAAAAGTGAGTTGGTGGGGACTTTTGGTGGATTATTTAATTAATTTACTTAATTAGTGGCATATTTGACTTGGTCTGGGATGAAATGAAAGAAAGAAAAGAGAAAGAAAGGAAGTGAGAGAAAGTGAGGGTGGGGGAGTCTTAATTAATTATAAGCTACAGCTGCCCTCCACCCACCTAATTAAGCCATGACTTAATTAGATGAGCCACCTCATCGCCTGCTACATCCCCTCAAACAGAGGACTCAAGCAAAAATAGAGGAATGAGAGAAGGAGGAAGAAGAAAGAGAAGAAGAGGAAGAACGTGGAAAAAAAAAAATGGGAAAAGAGAGAAAATGGATGGGAGTTGAGATGGTGGACTTCCTCCTAGAAGCCGTGTGGAGCGAGCGGCGCGCGCGCGTCGAGCTTCCAACGAGGTAAAGCACTGCAGTTTTTTTTAGAAGCTTGGTTTTTGGTCTTTAATGGTGGTTTTGGGTTTTTATTTGGTGTTGTGGTGTGTGGTTGGGAGGTTTGGTTTTTGGATGTGTTGGAGCACAACCACCATTGCTGGATTTTCGGAGCTCCACCGTCGCAGTTTAGTGCAAAAATTCCCCAGGCTTCATTTCTTGGGATTTCGAGCTGCAATTTGGAGGAGATCTCCACGACAGGTAAATCTACAACTTTGATATTCAGTGCTCTACTTGGATCATGAGATTTCTTGGAGAATATTTTTGTTTTCTACAACCTTCACGCACAGATTTTTGTATTGGACACCTTGGAGTAATTTTGGGTTTTCTCTCTCGTACGAGCTCGGAATTAGGTGTTCTTTAGCTCGATCTTTATCTACTCTCGACAAGGAATCCATTGCAACCTTCCTCACCGTATTTGGAGCTCGTTTGGACAGGTAAAACCCCCAATCTTTCCAGCCCTGTAGCGCTGATTTTTACAGAGCAGATTTTTCTTGGAATAGCATGTTTGTATGGTGATATCTTTTAGTTCAGCATATTTTTGGGGGATTTCTTTGTATGGATCTGTTAACAGGGTTAAGAGGAACATTTCTCATGTTGATACTTAAGTGTAATTCCTGCTAAATTAATTCCTAAAAATCTGCGAACATTATGCCGGAATTTTGGATGTTACTGTGTTGTTTCGGGTGTATCTTGGCCTACAGATGTCGGAACGGGGCGTATAAACACTCGTTTTGGGGCTACTCGTCGCGAGGATCGCAACCGTGAATTTTCTGGAATTTTTGGAGTACTGTACGCAGGTGAAATTCCCTATCTCCCCTGCTGGATTGTTCTAACAGCATGTGCTGTTGGGATTGTGTGCATTGGAGCTTGTAGAGAGTGGATTGTGGGTTTTTGGTAAATTGTATTATGTGAGCATATACTTATGAGTGTGCAGATGTTATGGTGGTCTTAGTGTGGGTTGTGGGCACTTGTTGAGTGCAGTGAAATTATTAGAGGGTCGCGGCAGTGTGCGCGCGCGGCGCGGTTTAGTGTTTCGGCAGATTTTGGACAACGGGCGGTTCGGCGCTTCACCGACTTCAGCGTTGCCTGCGGAAAGCGTTCCAGGTGGGTTGGAATTTCTCCAAAATGTATGGAATGCCCCTTAATGCTCCTGAATGCAATTTGATCATGTTTACCGTGCTATTTTCACTGTTTTTACATCTGATAGTTGCCTGGAAATTTTTAGAAAATTATTTAGAACCCCAGATTATTTTTAGTATACTCCTGTTATCATATGACACTAGACTGCATGTTCTGTGGGCATTATTTTTGTACCCTGATCGTTTTAAAAATCGAGAAAGCCCGTTTTATGGAAAAACATCATTTTCAAAGGTAGTTTTTAAATTATGAGTTCGCCAGAGGCATAGCATTGATTCAGGGTGCATTAGACCTCGTGCCTGGGGGCCGAGGGGTCTCTTTTTAGAGTTTTGAGATGAATTATAGTGTCATTCGATATTTGAGCTTCCTCATGGGATAGTGAAATTACTCTAGATCATGGGTCGTATTCTGATTTAGTCTTGGAGGTGGTTCTCCCACGTAGCTTCGAGGATTTTGGGGTTCCGGCAGATTGAGTCGTGGATGTTTCCCGACTCAGCCATAGTCGTGCGTTATCAGATTGAGTCGTTGAGGGTTCTCCGACATAGCTGTGAGAGTGTTTGGGCTATTCATGTTTGAGTCGAGGTTCTTTTCCGACTGAGTTGTGTATTCGAGCTTTGAGATACCGATCTGTTTGATCGTGGATTATAGCCTGCATGTGCCGCATATTGAGACAGTGAGACAGATATGATACTTGAGTTCGGTGGGGTCGCTCCCCTCGAGCTACGCCCCGGGTGCGATGATGATACCGAGCCTGACGAGGCTACGATGTGGATATGCGCCTAGTTCATATACTAGAGGTCGCTTGATACCCCTGGCCGAGTTACCATGGGGTCACTTTGTGTGAGATTGTGATAGTCGGTTTAGGACGCCCCACGTAAATCCCGTCCTCTTGTGGATGCGTGGTAGTGGGCAGGTGTGTTCCTAGACGACGGGCGCAGGCTGGACTGAGCCAGATTTGGCAGTCCTTGGGATTGGGTGATATGAGCGGGTGGTTTCATATTATGTTCATAGATGGTTTCTTTCCTTTGAGCATTGATACCGAGGCATCTTAGCAGTAGAGAGTGTATGCATATCGTGTTATTGGTAGAGTTTCCTTTTGGAGCCTTATGATTGTGACTTTCTAGCTGTAGTTCTCTATTTCAGCTTACCATTATTTATCTATCTACCTATCTATCTGCATACCTATCTGTTTTGCCTCCAGTAGACTTAGTGGGCATACCGTGGATATTGGGACGGTACCCACTGAGATCTGCCTTCTGCAGTAGATCTCACACCCGCTGCGGTGACAGGTTGAGGCAGCTGTTCCGGCTTGGTTCGCGCGGAGACAGCAGATCGAGGTGAGGACGCGGCCGATTAGTTCCTTACCAGCATTGAGAGTCTGAGGTAGATGTACCCGGTGTATTTTATGTTTCCACTTTTGTACTGGACATTTTGAGAGACTTGTGAGGATAGTATTTGTTTTATTCCTGTGAGACTTTGTACCTTGGGGATTTGTGTACTAGTGGAGGTTTTACTATTCCAGATGTTCAGTTTTATTCTATAGCTTTTGGTTTTAGTTTCAGCTCTGATACATGTTTTTAGCTATAGAGTTGACTTGCAGGGTAGACGCTTCGTCTGTGCGGCAGTTTCCGTACAGATGGCGGATCTGTTGGCGAGCTCGGGTCGCAGTTTCGACCCCGGGGTGTGACACTACGACCACTACGAATTCACGGTAATGCCATTCGGGCTCACCAATGCCCCAGCGGTATTTATGAACATGATGAACAGGGTGTTCAAACCCTTCTTGGATTTATTCGTAGTGGTCTTCATTGATGATATCCTCATCTACTCACGTACAGACGAGGAACATGAGGAGCACCTACGTATAGTCCTTCAGACCCTCCGGGATCAAAAACTCTACGCCAAACTCAAAAAGTGTGAGTTTTGGCTCCGCGAGGTGGACTTTTTGGGGCACATCGTTTCGGTGTCTGGGATTGCAGTGGACGCGAGGAAGATAGACTCGGTGACGGACTGGCCCCGACCGACAACGGTAACCGAGGTACGAAGCTTCCTGGGGCTGGCAGGGTATTACCGGCGCTTCGTGGAAGGCTTCTCCAAAATAGCTACCCCCTTGAATCGCCTAACCCGGAAGGGGGAGAAGTTTATCTGGACGGATCAGTGCCAGAGGAGTTTTGAGGAACTCAAGGACAGATTGACGCGGGCCCCGGTTCTCGCCTTACCGGAACCTGGGGGGGATTATGAGGTTTATTGCGATGCGCCGTGAAACGGTCTCGGGGGTGTGCTTATGCAACGGGGTAGGGTCATAGCCTATGCGTCAAGACAACTAAAGGAGTACGAGAGAAATTATCCCGTGCACGACTTGGAGCTGGTGGCAGTCGTGTTTGTCCTCAAGTTGTGGAGACATTATTTGTACGGGACACACTGCGATGTGTATTCCGATCATCAGAGCCTCAAGTACCTCTTCACCTAGAAGGAGCTAAACTTGCGGCAAAGGCGGTGGCTCGAGCTACTGAAAGGCTATGACTTGTCGATCCACTACCACCCGGGGAAGGCAAATATGGTGGCCGACGCCTTGAGCCGCAAGGGGCAGACAGAAGGAGCAGGGGTAAGTGCTATTACCCAGCAGGACCACCTGATTGTAGAGTTTTCGCAATTGAGGCTAGAGGTGGTGCCAGCGGGTACGGTCGCACGACTTACGACCCTGGTGGTCAGACCCACCCTGCTAGACAGGATCTTGGAAGGACAATCGAAAGATACCCAGTTACAACTTGTGCGAGACAGAGTACCCTCAGACCAAGGGGGCAATTTCGCAATAGGCTCTGATGACACAATACGATTCCGAGGACGAATCTGCGTGCCAGACCTACCGGAACTCAAAGAGGAGATTCTGAGGGAAGCGCATTGTAGTGTCCTAGGTTTTTCGGTGGTTTTGCCCCTGTTTCGGGGTGTAGAACACCTATTATTGGTGTGTGGGGCCCCAACATGTCAAAGTGATATGTTGTTTGGAACCAGAGATGATTTGGGAGCAAGCCTGACCTTCGGCTGCCTTTGCCGAATTTTAGGAGTGGAATCAGGCTAATCGGAGGCCGTATTTGAATTCAGCGCGGAAAAACGCTTGAAAACGGCTATTTACTTATTTAATTTGGAGTCCGGATGCCCAAAAACGGACCCCCGGAAGTTTTCTGCGCAAATTGGTGCACGGGGGAAGCTGTGGACCGGCCGGGGACACGTGGCAGGCTCTTATTGGGCCGGCGCACGGCTCTCGGTCCACGGAGCGGGCCGCCGGTGCACGGTGGACCGGCGGGCCACGTGGCAGGCACTGGTTGGGCCGGTGCAGCGCGCGCGGCGCAGGGATCGCGCGCGGGCAGCGCGGGCAGGCCGGGCAGGCGGGGGCAGCGTGCGCGGTGCACGGTGGACCGGGGCGCGCCACGTGGCGGCCCCGGATTGGCCGGCCCATGTGCTCGTGGCGCACGCAGCACCGCGCGACTGCGGCCGTACGCGCACGTGGGCGGCGCGTTGACGGACCGGCGGTCGCGTCTGGCGGCGCCGCCCCACGTGGCACCACGCCAGTGGCTGGCGCCGCACGCGTGCTGACCTGGGGAGGGGGGCACGTGGCGCCTCCCCGTTGGGCCCGCACGGCTGCCGCCTGTTCGGCGGACACGTGTCGGGCCCTTGGCCGGGTCGGACGGCCGGTTGGACGCGGCTGGATCCCGTGCGCGGGATGGGCTGGGCCGGGCCGCACTGTGCGCGCCCGGAAATTGGCGGGCCGGGCCGCACTGTTGGCGCCCGAAATCAGGCTGGGCCGGACCGGGCGCCCGAATCTTGGGACATGGAGGGAATTTTTCCAAAAGACTTTTGGGCCTATATATACAGCCCACCTCTCTCTTTTCTCTGCCTTTTTCCGAAGTGTAGAGAGGGAATGAGAGGGAGGGACCTTTAGCAAAGTTGTTCCTCACACTATTTTACATCTCGTGGTGGGTTTCCAGAATTTTTGGAAGCTCGACAGCGGCGATCCGGATTTTACAGAGCGCCTCGTTTTTCCCCCAATCTTGGCCCGTTATCGTCGCATTTCAGTCCGAGGAGTCCCCTGCGCAGTACAGGAGTCCTTTTTCGACGATTTCTTCGCCGGTGTGTTCCTAAGAGGTAGGGCTTCGTTTTCCGTGTTGGTGGTTTCTCTGGATTCCGATTTCTTGGCACGATTCCCGAGGTGTGTTGACCCCCTCTTTTGCTGTTTGGGTTTTTGGACAGCGGCGACTTCGACGAATTATTTCTCAGCGTAGGAATATCAGATCGAGGCGATTCAAGAGTCGATTTTGGGCTACTTTTCGTGAGGAACGCAACCGTGATTTTTTTGAGATTTTAGGAGCTCGTGACAGAGGTGAAATTCCTCGTTTTGCGTGCTGATTGCAAAAACAGCAATTATGTGTTTGGAACTTGTAGTTTTTACACCGTGTACACTTGTGTGATGTTGTAGGATACTGTTTCAGCTGACGGTGTGCTTAGAGGACAGCGGGTATTTTCTGGGTGTGTTGTGCACGCTTTTCGAGGTGGGTGGTTGCGTTTCCCTCTTTGTTGACTTGCTCACTAGGAATAGTAGAGTTTCCCAATTATACATGTGACAGTTAACTCGTGGTATATGAACCTATTGCATGGGCCCCTAAATTAATTGATAGCTGCTATGTGATCAATCTGGGACAATGAAGTTGGACAATTGCTATATCTTAAACTGCATGCAAATAAATAATATTATAAAATGATTCTTTACAAGAAACCTTAGTCACTTTTCTAATACTTTTTAAAGGAATAATTGTATGTTTAATTGGACATCTAGTTAGGCCACTATTTTACTGCAGCACTGTATTATGGGATTTGACTTAGGAGAAAACATGTTTACTGATGTTCTTCTCTATCGATGCATGACGATCTAGTCAGACCGGGATCTTGAGATAGTGTAGTTGGATCTTGAGTCTGGGACAGTTTTGACTCTTCTTGGGGATTGGGGGATATAATGGCAACCGCGAATTTTGGGCGGTTGACCGGATGTTATTATCACATCAGATTGGGGATCGGGGTTGCATTAGTGGATGGAGTATTCCCACTTTGATCATGGTCATGATCTAGTCCTGCTATTGTGAGACATCGGTTACAGAGATGATTGATACAGAGACACTTTACTCGTGTGGGTCGCTCCCCTCGAGTGCCACTCCGGAGTAGGCTTTTTGACCGTGATGGGTGCCGGTCAGTTGGTGAGTTGTGAGTGATGACAGAGCAGGCAGTGCCAGTATTTCCTGGCCCTCTGATTGGGTTTCCTTGGGCAGTCAGCTTTATAGTTGCATATATACAGTTATCTTTTGGCACTGCATTTAGAGGCATAGTAGTGGTAGTTCCTTTTTCAGCAGTCTTTATTGCATACCACTGTTCTTCCTTTTGCCTCTTTATTCCTAGTGGGTGCGTCAGCATTAGGGGTTTTACCCACTAGGGGAGGCTACTGGTTTATCTAGTAGTTCTCACCCCCATTGTTGTTTTCTGTCCTTGTTCCCCTTTGTTTTGCAGAGTCATCTGTGGGAGCTGCTGGGCCTTCAGCGGCATATCGAGGTAAGAGGATCGCCGACTAGCTAGATCGTCTACCCCAAGTGAGAGACTAGCGAGGGTTTTATTATACCCCCTTTTGTATCTCAGACTTCAGTAGTTTCCTTTTGGGTCTGGCTTTGGCCAGCTGGTTGTATATTTATGGTGAGCTGGGAGTATATTGTACTTTTATTTCAGCTTGTAGTTTATTTCAGTCTGAGATTACTTTTAGTTTTATTAGTTCAGCTCTGTTTATGCTCTGTTATTGTATATTATCTATCTGAGCAGGTTACCAGCGCTTCGTGCACATAGAGAAATTCCGTGTGCACGGCGGATCTGTTGGCGGGCCCGGGTTCCGGTTTACACCCGGGGCGTGACAGATTAAGTTGGTATCAGAGCTTAGGGATAGGTCAGTTGGGACTTAGGAAACCCTAGGCTTTTGGCAGACCCTAGGATGATAGGGCGCGAGAGGCGTGACACTTCGCGAAAGTCGTTGATTTATTTATTGGACTCTTCCAGTGAGTGAAGAGGGATCGACATACCCGATTTCTGGTGGACCATTATGTTGGCTGCAGACAACATAAAGTCGCAGAAATTGGGGGATGTCTTTGACTTTCGCTAGATTGGGTCGTGTGGGGTTATGTTACTTATTCGTGATTTCTTGTGGCAGGATGCCTCCCCGACGTCGGATCCCTACTCGGGGTGTCCCGTTACCCCCTGATGAGCCAGGGCAGCCTACTTCCCCCCGAGCTTACTGAGTTGAGGGCCTTGGTGGCCCAATTGGCGGAGGGTCAGCGCCGCCAGGAGCAGAGGTTTGAGCAGCTCCTTGCCCAAAGAGAGGCACCATCCCCAGCTGTTCCTGAGGCCCTTGTGCCTCCTGTTGCACCTTTGTGCCGTCAGCGCCATCTTCGAGTAGCGGGGCTCCTGGAGCTATTCAGCCTTTGACTGCGGAGGAGGAGCAGGATATCGCTAACAAACTCTCCAAGTTTGTTCAGCGGGGACCCCCTAGATTCTCAGGGCGGGATGCGCAGCCCTGGGCTGTTGGGAGATGGCTTTCTGCGATGGAGAAGCTTTTTCGGGACTTCTTCATCGACCCGAGGTATCGAGTGCACATGGCGGTGCACTGTTTGGACGGAGATGCTGATTTTTGGTGGCAGCGGGTAGAGCCCCTGGAGTTCCGGATTACTCGGCAGCTGCCTTGGGAGGAGTTCCGACGGATGGTGCTGGATACCTATTTTTCGACCAGTGTGAAGAAGAAGTTGGAGGACGACTTGAAGAACCTACAGCAGGGCGATCGATCGGCTCATGCCTATTTCCAGGAGTTCACGGAGTTGCTGAACTGTGTGCCCTTCGTCGCTCGTGACGGTCCGCACCAGGTTGAGTTGTTCGAGGGAGGCCTCCGTCCAGAGATTTACACACTGGTGCATGCTCAGAGATTTCAGACTCTGGAGGCAGCCGCAGAGCATGCACAGTGGTGGAGAGAGGTGATTTGGTGGTGGCCAGACAGAGGGCCGCGGTCGCTCAGAGCTCCGACAGAAAGCGACCAGCCCAGGACGAGGGGGGACAGGCCAGTACTTGGAGGCCGCCCCGACCGCCACCGCCTCAGTTCCCAGGCCGTGGGCGTTCGGAGCGGCGAGGGCCTAGTGGGTCCCAGAGGCCCCCGCAGCAAGCAGCAGAGATCGCAGTCGTCGCAGCGCGGGTCTCAGCGGCAGCCACAGCGACAGCGACAGTCTCAGCAGCAGCAGTCCCGTCAGGCACGGGCTCCCAGCAGTTGTATCTTCTGTGGAGGTCCGCACTTTCCCGGCACTTGCGACCAGCGGTGGGGTCGCTGCTACGGGTGTGGACAGCCAGGGCACATTCGAGCTGCGTGCCCCTTTTCGACTTCAGCCGCTCCTTCTTCAGCATCTGCCCCAGCATCATCGCAGCAGCGGTCGACGGCTCAGCGGCCTTTTGCTCTAGCGAGCAAGCCATCTTCTTCCCATCCCACCGATTATCGCCCTCCAGCTCAGAGTGGGCGAGTGTATGCTGCACAGGTAGAGGATTCTTCAGCAGCGGACCATGTGGTGGCAGGTATCACCTTACTCTCTGGCATTAGGACTCGTACCTTATTTGATACTGGAGCATCGCATTCTTTCATTAGTAGATCTTTTGCATCATTACATGGGTTAGAGGTAGGATTTTTGCCACGTGCACGAGAGGTTCAGATTCCCGATCACACTCTGCACGTGGAGGAGTGTTGTTGGTCTTGCCCGATGCAGATCGAATCCTGGATTATGCCAGCAGACCTGTTGGTCTGAGACAGCTGAGCGACTTTGATGTGATTCTTGGGATGGACTGGCTGGCTCGGTATTTCGCGACTATTGATTGTGCCGCGAGGACTGTCACTTTTAGAGAGCCAGGCCAGGAGATGTTTGTATATCGGGGATGTCAGAGTGCTTTCTTTGCCCTCTGTGGTTTCGACTTCCCGAGCGAGGCGGATGATTCATCGAGGATGTATAGCCTTTTTGGCTAGTGTTGTTGAGGGCCTACGGCGACACCGGGACTCGGGGATATTCCTATTGCCCGCGAGTTTCCGGACGTTTTTCACCTGAGCTGACTAGTATGCCGCCAGACAGAGAGATTGAGTTGTGATTGACGTAGTTCCAGGAACTGCGCCAATCTCTAAGGCTCCTTATCGAATGCACCGGCTGAGCTGCGAGTAGCTTAACGCACAGCTGCAAGATCTGATGAATAAGTGGCTTATTAGACCCAAAGTGTGTCGCCTTGGGGCACCGGTGCTGTTCGTAAAAAAGAAGGATGGGTCACTTCGTTGTGTGTGGACTATAGGGAATTGAACAAAGTGACCATTAAGAACAAGTACCCTTTGCCGCGCATCGATGATCTCTTGATCAGCCTGCAAGGGTCTTGTGTATTTTCCAAAATTGATCTACAGTCTGGTTACCACCAACTGAAGGTGAAGGCCGAGGATATTCCTAAGACTGCTTTCAGATCACGGTACGGGCATTATGAGTTTACAGTTATGCCGTTTGGATTGACTAATGCCCCTCCGCCTTTATGGACTTGATGAACAGGATATTCGGCCCTTCCTGGATCTTTTGTGGTGGTGTCATTGATGATATCCTTATTTACTTCCCGAAGCGAGGCCGAGCACGAAGAGCACTTGAGGACTGTGCTACAACTTCTACGAGATAAGAAGTTGTATGCCAAGCTGTCAAAGGTGCGAGTTTTGGCTTCGGGAGGTAGCTTTCTTGGGCCATGTGATTTCCGCCGCCGGTGTAGCAGTAGACCCGGCGAAGATTGAGGCAGTTCGAGATTGGCCCCGACCGACGACTGTATGCTGAGGTGCGCAGCTTCATGGGGTTAGCTGGTTATTATCGTCGGTTTGTGGAAGGCTTTGCGAAGCTTTCCACACCCCTCACTCGGTTGACGCGTAAAGGAGTTAAGTTTATCTGGAGTGAGGACTTGCCAGAGGAGCTTTGAGGAGCTAAAGGATAGATTGATGACCGCTCCTATCCTTTCCCTCCCTGTTATGGGGGAAGGATATGTGATCTACAGTGAGCATCGCACAGTGGGCTTGGATGCGTGCTGATGCAGGAAGGAGGGGTAATTGCTTATGCATCGAGACAGCTTAAGGATTACGAGAAGAATTTATCCTACCCATGACTTGGAACTTGCTGCCGTGGTGTTGCACTGAAGCTTTGGCGCCATTACCTATATTGGGAGCATTGTGAGATCTACACCGACCACAAGAGCCTAAAGTACCTGTTCACGCAGAAGGAACTGAATTTGAGGCAGCGCAGATGGTTAGAGCTACTAAAGGATTACGATGTGGATATCCTTTACCATCCAGGAAAGGCCAACGTGGTTGCAGATGCTTGAGTAGGAGAGCGGTGCAGAGTTTGTCCATGTTGATTAGATCAGGCGCCACTGTTAGAGGAGTTGAGACGGCTCGAGATAGAGGTTGTATCCCCTGGGGTCTCTGCTAGACTGATGTCTTTGGTCGTGCAGCCCACTCTGCTGGAGAGGATCCGGGAGAAACAGAGCGAGGACCCCATTTACCAGGATTAGAGATCAGATTCCGAGTGTTCGATCAGGGGATTTTTCAGTGGATGCTTCGGGAGTACTGAGGTACAGGGACCGAGCATGTGTGCCAGTGGATGCTGAGATCAGAGAGAACAGTATTGAAGGAGGCCCATTATACACCTTATACCCTTCATCCTGGGGGGACTAAGATGTATAAGGACCTCAAGGCACACTTTTGGTGGAATGGCATGAAAAGGGATATTGGGAGGTTTGTGTCGCAGTGTTTAACTTGTCAGCAGGTAAAAGCTGAGCATCGAGTGCCAGCTGGCAAGCTACAGAGTCTCCCGATTCCCGAGTGGAAATGGGACCACATACTATGGATTTTGTGGTCGGGTTGCCGAGGGCACAGGGAGGTGCAGATGCTATCTGGGTAGTTGTGGACCGACTTACCAAGTCAGCGCACTTTTACCTATACAGACTACTTGGCCACTCGAGCGACTAGCCCAGTTATATTGGATGAGATAGTGAGATTACATGGGTGCCAGCTTCTATAGTATCAGATAGAGACCCGAGGTTTGTTCGCGATTCTGGAGGAGTTTACAGACTACCTTGGGGACTCAGCTCAGATTCAGTACAGCCTTCCACCCACAGACCTGATGGACAGTCAGAGCGGACGATTCAGATCCTTGAGGATATGCTGAGGGCTTGTGTCCTAGATTTCGGCGGTGGATGGATTCGACACTTATCACTGGCTGAGTTTGCGTACAACAACAGCTTTCAAGCAAGCATTCGAATGGCTCCATTGAAGCGTTGTATGGACGCAAATGTCGATCACCGCTATATTGGAGTGATGTGGGGGAGAGGCGGACTCTGGGACCAGATATATGCTAGAGGCGGAGGAGAAGGTCCGGGTAATTCGACAGCATCTTCAGACCGTCAGAGTCGACAGAGGAGCTTTGCTGATGTTCGGCGGCGAGACTTAGAGTTTCAGGTGGAGATCATGTATTTTTGAAAGTCTCGCCGTCCAAAGGGATAAGGAGGTTTGGCATTCGCGGGGAAACTCAGTCCCGATACATTGGACCCTTTGAGGTATTAGAGCGTATCGGGCCAGTTGCTTACCGACTTGCACTTCCCCGAGACTTGCTGGTGTCCATGATGTGTTTCATGTTTCCACTCTGAGGAGGTACGTCTTCGACCCATCGCACGTCATCGACTTCACGCCACTTGAGATCAGCGAGGATTTGAGATATGAGGAGCGCCCACTGCGGATTCTAGAGCGGGAGATGAAAGAATTGCGCAATCGGACCATCCCCTATGTGAAGATCCTCTGGAGCAATCATGATGAGCGCGAGGCGACGTGGGAGCTCGAGTCAGCGATGATGGACGCCTACCCTTACCTGTTCGAGGCTCAGGATTGAGGTATGATTTTCGTTTCGAGGACGAAACTTTTGTTAGTGGGGAGGATGTAGTGTCCGTAGGTTTTCGGTGGTTTTGCCCCTGTTCGGGGTAGTAGACCACCTATTATTGGTGTGTGGGGCCCAACATGTCAAAGTGATATGTGTTTTGGAACCGACGATGATTTGGGAGCAAGCCTGACCTTCGGCTGCCTTTGCCGGACTTTAGGAGTGGAATCAGGCTCAATCGGAGGCCGTATTTTGAATTCAGCGCGGAAAACGCTTGAAAACGGCTATTTACTTATTTAATTGGAGTCCGGATGCCCAAAAACGGACCCCCGGAAGTTTTCTGCGCAAATGGTGCACGGGGGAAGCTGTGGACCGGCCGGGGAACACGTGGCAGGCTCTTATTGGGCCGGCGCACGGCTCTCGGTCCACGGAGCGGGCCGCCGGTGCACGGTGGAACGGCGGGCCACGTGGCAGCACTGGTTGGGCCGGTTGCAGCGCGCGCGGCGCAGGGATCGCGCCGCGGGCAGCGCGGGCAGGCGGGCAGGCGGGGGGGCAGCGTGCGCGGTGCACGGTGGACCGGGGCGCGCACGTGGCGGCCCGGATTGGCCGGCCCATGTGCTCGTGGCGCACGCCAGCACCGCGCGACTGCGGCCGTACGCGCACGTGGGCGGCGCGTTGACGGACCGCGGTCGGTCTGGCGGCGCCGCCCCACGTGGCACCACGCAGTGGTGGCGCCGCACGCGTGCTGACCAGGGGAGGGGGGCACGTGGCGCCTCCCCGTTGGGCCCCACGGCTGCCGCTGTTCGGCGGACACGTGTCGGGCCCTTGGCCGGGGTCGGACGGCGGGTGGACGCGGCTGGATCCCGTGCGCGGGATGGGCTGGGCCGGGCCGCACTGTGCGCGCCCGGAAATTGGCGGGCCGGGCCGCACTGTTGGCGCCCGAAATCGGCTGGGCCGGACCGGGCGCCCGAATCTTGGGACATGAGGGAATTTTCCAAAAGACTTTGGGCCTATAATACAGCCACCTCTCTCTTTTCTCTGCCTTTTCCGAAGTGTAGAGAGGGAATGAGAGGGAGGGACCTTTAGCAAAGTTGTCCTCACACTATATTTACATCTCGTGGTGGGTTTCCAGAATTTTTGGAAGCTCGACAGCGGCGATCCGGATTTTACAGAGCGCCTTTTCCCCAATCTTGGCCGTTATCGTCGCATTTCAGTCCGAGGAGTCCCTGCGCAGTACAGGAGTCCTTTCGACGATTTCTTCGCCGGTGTGTTCCTAAGAGGTAGGGCTTCGTTTTCCGTGTTGGTGGGTTTCTCTGGATTCCGATTCTTGGCACGATTCCCGAGGTGTGTTGACCCCTCTTTTGCTGTTTGGGTTTTTGGACAGCGGCGACTTCGACGAATTATTTTCAGCGTAGGAATATCAGATCGAGGCGATTCAAGAGTCGATTTGGGCTACTTTTCGTGAGGAACGCAACCGTGATTTTTTTGAGATTTTAGGAGCTCGTGACAGAGGTGAAATTCCTCGTTTTGCGTGCTGATTGCAAAAAACAGCAAATTATGTGTTTGGAACTTGTAGTTTTACACCGTGGACACTTGTGTGATGTGTAGGA
>CM055070.1:29540768-29575662 GCA_029204045.2 Tillandsia leiboldiana
CACCAGGGTTAGTGTTGGTTTGCTTAAAGTGTCCAAACCTTCCTGGAGTCGTCGAGGGGTTGGAGTCTTCTTCTGTGAGGTTTGAAAACATGTTCCTGTCGCCGGCGGGAGCTACCTTTCGCCGGAAGTCCTATCTTGGCCGATCTCGGGCGCGGGAGCAATCTAGCCGCTGGAATTGAGATCAAGCCATTGAATGTGTTCCTCTGGTCCACTGAGGTCTCTCCATAAATTTGTGAAGATCGGTTTAGGATCCACGTCGTACAAGCTTGCCCTAGAACCGGGCCATTTAGTGTCTTGGCCGAGCCTCGCCGTCCGGCGCTACCGCTGCCCCACGCCCCGGCAACCGCCTTGGCAAGCTCCGTAGCACCATGTGGAGTCATCTGGTCCAAGTTGGAGGACCTCTGTGCTCCGGTAAGAAATCCGCCATTAGAGGACCTTGATTTGGCCGAGCTTGAGTAGGGTCGCGTCGCCGGCGATCGCCGTCGCTTTCCGCCGCCGCCGCCGGCCAGTGACCCAGGTATGTTTCACTTGAGTCGTTGGGAAGCTTCCTATCATGTTGCATGGGAGTTTGAACGTGGGACTTCTCCTCTCTGTGGTTGCACCATTGTTGCAACCCGAGCTCGAGCTCCGGGCCGCCGCCGACGCCTCTGGACTCCGGCCACCTACCCAGTGATCGTTTACACCTTATTAAAGGTTTCCATCAAGTTGTTTTAGATAAATAACCCCTGTGATTAAAGTTGGTCCAATTATACATTAAATGGGTTTTGTGGGTGTTTCTCGGCCGCCGCCGTGCCTGGCTTGGTCCGGACCTCTTCTGGGAACACCCTTGCGCTGATGCTTGCCTCTGTTGGCCTTGTGATTTAGGTTGGTCCAAGCTTGTGCAACCCGAGCTTGTGCCTTTGAGGGTGTTGCTCCGGCGATCTTCCCGGCCACTCTCCAGCAGCTCTAAGGTGAGCCCTAGACTCTGTAGACTTCGGTGAAACATGATGCTCATGCTAAAGTCTAGTTTGATTGGGTGGTTAAGTGATTATAGCAAAGTACCTATTGTGAGCTTAGGTTTTTATGGGCCAACTTTGCCCTCGGACTTCATGTCAGCCCAAACCTGTGAGAACGGGTTTTGTTGCAACGAGATCTACGTACTGTAATTTACGGCATAGTCCAAAGCCTCCGGATTGGGAGATCAAGACAAAACAATGCTTACATAAGTATATTAATGCAATTTTAAAGAATATTATGGATCAAGTTGTAAATGTAACCTTGTGGACTGTCTTTGGCAGTGTATATTTGATCTCTAATGTCACGCCCCGGGTGTAAACCAGAACCCGGGCCCGTCCACAGATCCGCCGTGCATACGGAATTTTCCGTGTACACGAAGCGCTGATAACCTGCTCAGATATAAAAATAAGTAATAAGGAGCATAAAACAGAGCTAAACTAAAACTAATACAACTCAGACAAATGCTGGAAATAAAAGTACAGTAAGCTCTCAAAATATACAGTGTCTCTCCCAGCTCACGAAATATATACAACCAGTTGCCGCAGCCAGACCCAAAATAAAAGGAAAATACAACCGTCTGAGTGTACTAGGGATACATCAAAACTACAAAACTCGAACTCGGGGCAGTGGCTATCTAATCAGCGATCCTCTTACCTCGATCCAGGGAAGAGGGTCCCGCAACACCCGCAGAGAACTCTGCAAAACAAAGGGGAACAGAAAAGAGAAAACAGTGGGGGGTGAGAACTACTATAAAAACAGTAGCCTCCCCTAGTGGGTAGACCTCAAATCAGACATGCCCACTAGGACTAATAGAGGCGAAAAGGAAAACAGAGGTGGTAAGCTACAAGTACACTACTGATGAAGAGCTACCACTAACATGCCTCTACGATGCCTACTAGAGAATAGCTGAAAGCATGCACCAGAACGTAAGGACTGACAGACCAACCCAATCAAAACACCAGTAAACACTGGTACTGCCTGCACCGCTATCAACCTCACAACTCAGTATCTCCCCTGTCCAAAAGACCGGAACCCAACATGGTCTGACCGGCACCCTACACGGTCTGACCGGCACCCCACACGGTCTGACCGGCACCCAACACGGTCTGAAACCTACTCCGGAGTGGCACTCGAGGGGAGCGACCCCACACGAGCATAGTATCACTGTCACTAGTATCATCAGTACCATAAATAGCAGGACGGGGTCACGACCCTGATCAAAGTGGGAGAACCCATCCACTAAAGGGAAACTCGATCCCCTACCTCCAATCTGGTGCAAAAGTAATAATAATAATCCGGTCAACCGCCCACAGTCCGCGGTCGCCGCAACACCCAAACCTCGATCCCCGACTGTCCCAACTCTGAACATCTGACTACACAATCCCCTAAGGCTAGACGACAGGAGAACGAATAAAAGCTGGTTTCTCCTAAGTCAATTCCAATAAGTTTGTGTAGCAGAAAAAGGTGGCCTACCTAGATGACCATTCAAGCATGCAAAGTCCTTTATTTGCTATAATTATCCCAATTATTCAAACATATGCAACATTAAGTGTTTGGAAATCCCAATGTACATGTGGCAGGATATATGATACATAATACATTTTAGATGCACAGTCTACTAGCAAGTACCCCTTATACAACATTCATTCTAACCACATGCCCAAACCTTCCCTTAACATATAATATGATATGGCTTTAGCATTCTTTCCAACTAATTAAATTGCATATCTAAACATGGAAACACCGCTTACTAATTTGTAGCCTGCTAACAATGCAAGTATTAACAAAGGAATCTTAATCTCATACAACCATGCTAGATATATTCACAATTAATAACACATAATCATGGCATTCTAATAGGCCTAGTGACATTCACAAGTAGGAGGTTCACAACATCACCCACCTCGAGCACTAATCCAAGTTCCCAAAAGCGAACTCCAAGATCAGTCCAAACACACCTCCAATCTGTACAAAATACCCCAAAGGAAAATACATAAGCTAAACAATCACAACTTCCAAAATCTGTCCCCTAAATCCACAGTCCAGAATTCTCCAATTTTTACCTGCGAATAATGCCCAGAAAAATCTAAGAAAAATACTATCGCGATCCTTGCGACGAGCCCGTCGAAACGAGTACCTGCACGCCCAAATCGGAGTTTCCTACGCTGAGATAAAAATCCGGCAAGGGGTACACCCCAATCCAAACTGTACCAAAATTCTGTAACAAAGAACCACAGAGAAAGGAGATTCTCACCCTCGAGTAAAATCCAGAAAAATCTGAGAAAAATCCAGGAGACTCCTTGCGAAGAGTAGATGAAGATTACCTTTCGAATCGCCTCAATCCGACATCTGAGCGAAAAGATACGGCAAGAACACCGCGGTGCTGTCCCAAAAGTCCGCGAAGAAAATGGGTCAAAAGGGTGCTCAGAAAACTCCAAGATCAGCACGGAAATCGAGGAACCTCAAAACACAGGATTGAAGCCCTACCTGTCGTGAGTCCAACGGCGCAAGAATCGGCGAAATCCGATGTCGGGGTGAGTCGGAGGAGTCCAAACACTGAGAAGGGGCGAAGAAGATCGCCGGGAAACAAGCGTCGCGCCGCGCCGTAAAATGGTGAACCTCGGGAAGAGTGACTCCAAAAATCCTCAAAGTTCTCCAATGGGTAGTGCACTGAGGGAGGAGAAACTTCTATGAAGGATGCTCTGCGAAAAGGGGTCCAAAAAGCCTAAGGGGAGAACAGGAAATCCTATTTATAGGCCCAGCCCATATGCTGATGGGCCGGTTTTCGGGCGTAGTTTCCGGGCGCACTGCGCCCGGAAACCGGGTTGTATACCTCCCGTCCGACGCGCCCGGAAGTCCCTGGGCGGCCACGTCACCCCGAACAGGGGACAGCAAAACCCGGCGGCCAGCAATGCGCCGCGTGTCCCCTCGCGGTCAGCGGGGGTAGGTACGACCGCCCCCAACCGCGAGGCGACACGTGGCACACTCGAGTGCGGCCGACCGCCCGCCTGGCGCCCCTGTGCGCGCGCAGTCCCGAGGCGCCCCCCCGCGCGCACCGTGGACCGCGCCCACGAGAGCCAACGAATCCGACGCCGACACGTGTCATGCGCCCGGTCCACCGCAACCCCGCAAGTCCGGTGAGCCGTGCCGCGTGCGCCGGCCTATCAGGGCACGCCACGCGTCACCCGCCCGCGGTCCATGCACCGCCGCGCCACCCCGTGGACCGAGCCGCGTGAGCCGGCCAATAATAGGCCGCCACGTGGCACCGGCCGGTCCACGAGTCTCCCCCATGCACCGAATAACCCCAAAACTTCCGGAAGCCCGCTTTTGGTCATCCGGACTCCAAATTTAACAAGCAAATAGCCGTTTTCAAGCGTTTTTCCGCGCTGAATCCAAATCCAACCTCAGATTGGCCCAAAACCCTTTCTAAAATTCGGCAAATGCAGCCGAAGGCCAAATCCGCTATCAAAGTCTCACAAGGTCCATCTGTGGCACCCCTTCGATGCACCATGGGCCAGACACCAACACTAGGTGTTCTACACAGTGGATTCACCGGAAAGTGGCATGGGAAAAACCAGTACACTACATCCTCCCCCACAAGAAAAAGTTTCGTCCTCGAAACAAAAGTCAAACCTCAAGTAGGGGCCTCAAACAAGTGGGGGTGAGCATCCATCATCGCTGACTCCAACTCCCAGGTAGCCTCGCGCTCATCATGACTGCTCCAGAGGACCTTCACATACGGGATGGCCCGACTGCGCAACTCCCTAACCTCACGGTCCAAGATCCTCAACGGCCGCTCAACATAGCTCAGGTTCTCAGCAACCTCCAATGGGGTGAAATCGATGATGTGGGACGGGTCATGAACATACCTCCTCAGAGTCGATACATGAAAAACATTGTGAACACCTGGAAGCCTGGGAGGAAGCGCAAGCCTGTAGGCAACTGGCCCTAAGCGCTCCAACACCTCAAAAGGTCCAATATAATGAGGGCTCAGTTTCCCACGAATGCCAAATCTCTGAATCCCCTTCGAAGGCGAGACTTTTAGAAAAACATGGTCACCCACCTGAAACTCTAAGTCTCACCGTCGAGTATCAGCATAACTCCTCTGTCGACTCGGGCGGTCTCGAGATTGTCGTCGTATCAATCTGACCTTTTCCTCTGCCTCTAATAGTAGATCAGGACCCAATGTCTTCTTCTCACCCACGTCACTCCAATATAGGGGTGACCGACACTTGCGTCCATACAACGCTTCAAACGGAGCCATTTGAATGCTCGCCCTGATAGCTGTTGTTGTACGCAAACTCAACTAATCCCAAGTGTCGGTACCATCCTCCTCCAAAGTCCAGAACGCATGCTCTCAACATATCCTCGAGGGTCTGAATAGTGCGCTCTGACTGCCCATCGGTCTGTGGGTGGAATGCTGTACTAAATCGGAGCTGCGTCCCCAAGGCTGTCTGTAAACTCCTCCAGAAATGCGAGACAAACCTCGGGTCTCTATCTGATACGATAGAAACGAGTACCCCATGCAATCTAACCACCTCAGCCAAGTACACCTGTGCCAGTCGCTCCATCGGCCAAGTCATCTGAACCGGTAAAAGTGAGCGGACTTGGTAAGCCTGTCCACGACTACCCAGATAGCATCCGCTCCCGTCTGTGCTCTCGGCAAACTAGTGACAAAATCCATCGTAACATGTTCCATTTCCATTCGGGGATTGGGAGACTCTGCAACTTGCCAGCAGGTACACGATGCTCAGCCTTTACTTGCTGACAAGTTAGACAGTGTGCTACAAATCTCCCGATGTCTCTTTTCATCCCATTCCACCAAAACTGTGCCTTAAGATCCCTATACATCTTTAGTCCCACCAGGATGGATGGTATAAGGTGTATAGTGGGCCTCCCTCAAGATCTGCTCTCGGATCTCTGCATCCATAGGCACACAAGCTCGGTCCCTGTACCGCAGTACTCCCGCAGCATCAACTGAAAAGTCCCCTATCAAACCAGTCTGCATCTGCTCTCGAATCCTCATCAGGTGGGGGTCCTCACTCTGTCTCTCCCGAATCCTGTCCAACAGAGTGGGCTGCACGACTGGAGACATAAGTCTAGCAGAGACCCCAGGGGACACAACCTCGAGCTCTAACCGCCTCATCTGCTCAAGTAATGGCGCCTGCTCGGTGATCATCAAAGATAGACTCTGTACTGCTCTCCTGCTCAGGGCATCAGCAACCACGTTGGCCTTGCCAGGATGGTATAATATGTCTACAATCATAATCTTTCAACAATTCCAACCATCTGCGCTGCCTCAAGTTGAGCTCCATCTGTGTGAACAGGTATTTCAAGCTCTTGTGGTCGGTGTAAATCTCGCAGTGCTCCCCATACAGGTAGTGGCGCCACAACTTTAGTGCAAAAATCACTGCAGCTAGCTCCAAATCATGGGTAGGGTAATTCTTTTCATAATCCTTCAGTTGCCGAGAGGCATAAGCGATTACCCTTCCCTCCTGCATCAGCACGCAACCAAGTCCACTGTGCGATGCATCGCTGTATATCACGTATCCTTTCCCCATAACGGGGAGGGAAAGGACAGGAGCCGACATCAATCTGTTATTTAATTCCTCAAAGCTCCTCTGGCAATCCTCACTCCAAGTAAACTTAATCCCTTTTCGCGTCAAACGAGTGAGGGGTGTGGAATGTTTCGCAAACCTTCCACAAACCGACGGTAATATCCTGCTAAGCCCATGAAACTGCGGACCTCTGATACCGTCGTCGGTCGGGGCCAATCCCGGACTGCCTCGATCTTCGCCGGGTCTACTGCCACTCCAGCGGCTGAAATCACGTGGCCCAGAAAGACAACCTCCCGAAGCCAGAAATCACACTTAGATAACTTGGCATACAACTTCCTCTCTCTCATAAGTTGTAGCACAATCCTCAAGTGCTCCTCGTGCTCCACATCGCTTCGGGAATAAACTAGGATGTCATCAATAAAAACAACGACGAACCGATCCAGGTATGGTCGAAAAATCCTGTTCATTAAATCCATAAAAGCAGCAGGGGCATTTGTCAATCCAAAAGGCATGACGGTGAACTCATAATGCCCGTACCGCGACCTGAATGCCGTCTTTGGGATGTCCTCGGCCTTCACCTTCAATTGGTGGTAACCAGACTGTAAGTCAATCTTGGAGAAGACACAAGACCCTTGCAGCTGATCAAATAAGTCATCAATGCGCGGCAAAGGGTACT
Organism: Tillandsia leiboldiana; assembly: GCA_029204045.2. Classification (NCBI taxonomy): domain Eukaryota; kingdom Viridiplantae; phylum Streptophyta; class Magnoliopsida; order Poales; family Bromeliaceae; genus Tillandsia; species Tillandsia leiboldiana. Next base: position 29,547,999 of record CM055070.1, read on the forward strand.
TGTTCTTGATGGTCGCTTTATTCAGCTCCCGGTAATCAACGCACAGTCGAAGCAAACCATCTTTCTTCTTCACAAATAGCACCGGCGCTCCCCAAGGCGATACACTCGGTCTCACAAAACCCTTGTCCATTAAGTCCTGGAGTTGCGCCTTTAATTCACGCAGCTCAGCCGGTGCCATTCGGTTAGGAGCCTTAGAGATTGGCGCAGTTCCTGAGACTACGTCAATCAAAAACTCAACCTCCCTATCCGTCGGCATACTAATCAGCTCTGGAGGAAACACATCCGGGAACTCGTGGGCAATCGGGATATCCGCGAGTCCCGGAGCCGCCGTAGGCTCCTTAACCACAGATGCCATAAAGGCTACGCATCCACTGCGCATCATCTGCCTCGCACGAGAAGTCGAAACCACAGAGGCAAAGAAAGCACTCTGGCACCCCCCGAAAACGAACACCTCTTGGCCTGGCTCGCTAAAAGTAACAGTCCTCGCGGCGCAATCAATCGTCGCAAAATAGCGAGCCAGCCAATCCATCCCCAGTACAATGTCAAAATCTCGCAGCTGACCAAGGACCATCAGGTCCGCTGGCAAAATCCAAGACTCAAGCTGTACAGGGCAAGACCAACAACACTCCTCTACATGCAATATATGATCGGGAATCTGTACCTCTAATGCATGTGGCAACCGACCTAACTCTAGTCCATGAGATGATGCAAATGCTCTACTGATAAAAGAATGTGATGCACCGGTATCAAATAAAGTGCGAGCTCGAATACCAAAAAGTAAAGTGATACCTGCCACCACGTGGTCGGCTGCCGTGGAGTCCCCTACCTGAGCGGCGTAGACTCGCCCGCTCTGAGCTGGTGGTCGGTAGTCTGCGGGGTGGGAGGAAGGAGCCCTGCTCGCTGGAGCATAGGGCCGCTGAGCTGGCGGTCGCTGCTGAGGTGGAAGAGAAACTGAGGCCGAAGAAGGTGCCGCTGATGCCGAAAAAGGGCATGAAGATCGTATGTGCCCGGCCTGACCACAGCCATAACAACGCCCCCACCTCTGATCACAAGTGCCGGGGAAATGCTGACCCCCGCAGAAGATACAACTGCCAGGGGCCCGCAACTGCCGTGGCTGCTGCTGCTGCTGCCTGTGCGACTGCCGCTGAGATCCCTGCTGTCGCGACTGCGACCTCTGCTGCTGCGAGTGCTGCTGCTGTCGCTAGGGCTGCTGATGCTGTGGGGGCCTCTGGGATCCCCCAGGCCCTCGCCGCTCCGAACGCCCACGGCCCGTAAACTGAGGCGGTGGCGGTCGGGGCGGCCTCCAGGAACTGGCCTGTCCCCCCTCATCCGATGCTGGTCGCTTCCTCTCAGAACTCTGAGCGACCAGACCTCCGCGTCTAGAAACAACATGATCTCCCCTCTCGACCCACTGTGCATGATCTACTGCCTCTGATAAAGTCTGAAGCCTCTGGGCGTGCACCAAGGTATAGATCTCAGGGCGCAGACCTGTCTCAAACAGCTCCACCTGGTGCAGCCCATCCCTGGCAACATAGGGTACGCAGTTGAGCAACTGCGTAAACTCCTGGAAATAGTCCCACACTGGGCGATCACCCTGCTGAAGGTTCTTCAAGTCATCTTCTATCTTCTTCTTCACGCTCGTGGAGAAGTAAGTGTCAAGGATCATCCTCCTGAACTCCGACCAGGGTAGCTGTCGGGTGACCTGAAACTCTAAGGGCTCGACCCGACGCCACCAAGCATCTGCATCCCCCTCTAGACAGTGTACAGCCAAATGTGCTCTGAACCTCTGGTCAATGAAGAAGTCCCGAAACAACTTCTCCATTGATGCTAGCCACGATCCAATCTCCCATGGGTGAGTGCTCCGCCCCGAGAACCTAGGGGGTCCTCGCTTACAGAACTGTGTGAGTTTGTCAGAAAACTCCCGCTCCTCCACTGGGGTCAATGGCCTGAACATCCCCTGGGCCCCACTGCTCGACGACGGCGCGGTAGGGGCAGGTGGAATAGCCGGCGATACAACAGGTGGTACGGGGGCCTCTGCAGTAGTAGGGGGAGGTGCCGCAACCTGGGCAAATAACTGCTCGAACCTCTGCTCCTGTCGGCGGTGGCTCTCCACCAACTGGGCCACCATGGCCCTCAGCTCACTGATCTCAGAAGGCCCGGACTGCTCCGGCTCCTCCGAGGGTGTAGGGGTACCCCGAGTAGGAATCTGCCGCCTAGGAGGCATCCTGCCACACAAGAATCCACGAATCAGTAGACAAAACCACTCTCGACCCAATCCAGCGAAAGTCATGGACATTCCCCTATTTCTGTAACCTTATGTTGTCTGCAGCCAACATAATAGTCCCCCAGAAATAGGCTATGCCAATCCCTCTCCACTCACAGGAAGAGTTAACAACAAATTGCCGACTTTTGCAAAATATCGCGTCACTCACGCTCTGCCTTCCTAGGGTCTGCCAAAAGCCTAGGGTTTCCTAAGTCCCAACTGACCTATCCCTAAACTCTGATACCACCTAATCTGTCACGCCCCGGGTGTAAACCAGAACTCGGGCCCGTCCACAGATCCACCGTGCATACGGAATTTTCCGTGTACACGAAGCGCTGGTAACCTGCTCAGATATAAAATATATAATAAAGGAGCATAAAACAGAGCTAAACTAAAACTAATACAACTCAAACAAATGCTGGAAATAAAAGTACAATAAGCTCTCACAAATATACAAGTGTCTCTCCCAGCTCACGAAATAAATACAACCAGCTGGCCGCAGCCAGACCAAAAATAAAAGGAAATACAACCGTCTGAGTGTACAGGTGATACATCAAAACTACAAAACTCGAACTCGGGGCAGTAGCTATCTAATCAGCGATCCTCTTACCTCGATCCAGGGAAGAGGGTCCCGCAACTCCCGCAGAGGACTCTGCAAAACAAAGGGGAAAAGAAAAGAGAAAGCAGTGGAAGGTGAGAACTACTATAAAAACAGTAGCCTCCCCTAGTGGGTAGACCTCAAACTCAGACATGCCCACTAGGACTATCAGAGGCGAAAATGAAAACAAAGGTGGTAAGCTACAAGTAACACTACTGATGAAGAGCTACCACTAACATGCCTCTAAGATGCCTAGCTAAAAGAATAGCTGAAAGCATGCACCAGAACGTCAAAGACTGCCTGACCAACCCAATCAAAACACCAGTAAACACTGGTACTGCCTGCTCTGCTGTCAACCTCACAACTCAGTATCTCCCCTGTCCAAATGACCGGAACCCAACACGGTCTGACCGGCACACAACACGGTCTGAAACCTACTCCGGAGTGGCACTCGAGGGGAGCGACCCACACGAGCATAGTATCACTGTAACTAGTATCATCAGTATCATAAAATAGCAGGACTGGGTCACGACTCTGATCAAAGTGGGAAAACCCATCCACTAAAGGGAAACTCGATCCCCTACCTCCAATCTGATGCAATAATAATGATAATAACAAGCCGGTCAACCGCCCACAGTCCGCGGTTGCCGCAACACCCAAACATCGACCCCCGCCTGTCCCAACTCTAAACATCTGCCTACACAATCCCCTAAGACTAGACGACAGGAGAAAGAATAAAATTATGGTTTCTCCTAAGTCAATTCCAACATGTTTGTGTAGCAGAAAAAGGTGGCCTAGCTAGATGACCATTCAAGCATGCAAAGTCCTTTATTTGATAAAATCATTTCAATTATTCTAACATATGCAACATTAAGTGTTTGGAACCTCCGATGTACATGTGGCAGAATATATGATACATGATACAATTTAGATGCATAATCTACTAGCAAGTACCCCTTTTTACAACATGCATTCTAACCACATGCCCAAACCTTCCCTTAACATATGACATGATATGGCTTTAGTATTATTTCCAACTAATTAAACTGCATATCTAAAATATGGAAACGCCACTTACCAACCTGTAGCTTGCTAACAATCCAAATATTAACAAAGGAACCTTAATCTCATACAAGCATGCTAGATACATTCACAATTAATAGCACATGATCAAGGCATTCTAATAGGCCTAGTGACATTCACAAGTAGGAGGTTCACAACATCACCCACCTCGAACGCTAATCCAAGTTCCCAAAAGCGAAACCCAAGCTCAGTCCAAATACTCACCACCAATCTGTACAAAATACCCCAAAGGAAAGTACATAAGCTAATCATTCACAATTTTCAAAATCTGTCCCTTAATACCACAGTCCAGAATTCTCCAATTTTTACCTGCGAAAAATGCCCAGAAAAATCCAATAAAAATACTATCGCGATCCTCGCGACGAACCCGTCGAAACGAGTACCTGCACGCCCAAATCGGAGTTTCCTACGCTGAGATAAAAATCCGGCAAGTGAAACAACCCAATCCAAACTGTACCAAATTTCTGTAACAAAGAACCACAGAAAAAGGAGATTCTCACCCTCAAAAAAATCCAGAAAAATCTGAGAAAAATCCAGGAGACTCCATGTGAAATGTAGATGAAAAATAACTTTTGAATCGCCTCAATCCGACGTCTGAGCGAAAAGATACGGCAAGAACACCGCGGTGCTGTCCAAAAGTCCGCGAAGAAAAATGGGTCAAATGGGTGCTCAGAAAACTCCAAGATCAGCATGGAAATCGAGGAACCTCAAAACACAGGAGTTGAAGTCCTACCTGCCAGGAGTCCAACGGCGCAAGAATCGGCGAAATCGGATGTCGGGGTGAGTCGGGGAAGCCCAAACACTGAGAAGGGGCGAAGCGGGTCGCCGGAGAGCAAGCGTCGCGCCGCGCCGAAAAATCGCTAACCTCGGGATGCGTGCCCCTAAAAATCCCAGGGATGTTCAGTTGGATGAGGAACAAGTAGAGGAAAAATCGCACAAGAGAAATCCCTGTGAAAAACCGCTCAGAAAAAGAGCTAAGTGACCCAAAGACCCCTTTTTATAGTCCCAGCCCACAACACTAACGGCCCGGGTTTTCGGGCGCAAGAATCGGGCGCACTGCGCCCGAAAACCCGGTCGCACACTCCCCGTCCGACGCGCCCGAAAACTCCTGGTGATGCCACGTCACCCCAAACAGGGGACAGCGGTGCAAGGTGGCCCGCTGCGCGCCGCGTGTCCCCTCGCGGTCAGCGGGGGTAGGTACGGCCGCCCAACCACGAGGCGACACGTGGCGCACTCGAGTGCGGCCGACCGCCCGCCTGACGCTACTGTGCGCGCGCCGTCCCGAGGCGCCCCACTGCGCGCACCGTGGACCGCGCCCACGTGAGCCAGCAAATCCAAAGCCGCCACGTGTCATTCGCCCGGTCCACCGCAACCCCGCAAAATCGCTGAGCCGTGCCGCGTGCGCCGGCCATTCAGGGCACGCCACGCGTCCCCCGCCCGCGGTCCATGCACCGCCAGGCCTCCCCGTGGACCGAGCTGCGTGAGCCGGCCAATAATAGGCCGCCACGTGGCTCAGGCTGGTCCACGAGTCTCCCCCATGCACCGAAAATCCCCGAAAACTTCCGGAAGCCCGCTTTTGGTCATCCGGACTCCAAATTTAACAAGCAAATAGCCGTTTTCAAGCGTTTTTCCGCGCTGAATCCAAATCCAACCTCAGATTGGCCCAAAACCTTTTCTAAAATTCGGCAAATGCAGCCGAAGGCCAAATCCGCTATCAAAGTCTCACAAGGTCCATCTGTGGCACCCCTTCGATGCACCATGGGCCAGACACACCAACACTAGGTGTTCTACACAGTGGATTCATCGGAAAGTTGCATGGGAAAAACCAGAACACTACACGTCCAACCTGCAAGAAAAGGTACTATAGCTACACAGATATCAGAGCTATAAAGAAAACTGTTGTAAAACTAAAATCCAACCATCTGTACAACTGGAAATAATGAGACAATATCCATCTCTCAAATATGATCATATACAAAATCCTCTAATACAATAACCCAGAACTCAACAGGGAGGTAAACTGAAATAATACATCAGTGTATAGGGTCTCAGTACAAGTCAGATCCTCACAATACAATAGTCTCTCAAAAGTGGAAATAAAACTAGTCTACTGATTGTACTACAAATCTCCAATGTGGGGGTACAGGTACTCTCCAAAAATAGGTAGGGATCTAGCCCGCGACTCCCTCGCCTCGAACAGCGACAGCAGAATCTGCAACACCCGCAAATGACTATGCAAAACAAAGGAGAGGAAAGAAAAAGGAGGGGGAGAACCCCCAACGGGTGTGAGAACTACACCCACACGTAGTTCTCAGTGGATATCGCCACCAAGCCCGACGGTCTGCCCACTAAGTCTATTAGAGGCATAAGATAACGATACAGTACTGACTGAAAAGAAAAGCTGGAGATACTCAACAGCTACCATGCCTCTATCTAAATGCTCAATGGGGAAAACCGCTGAAAGATATGCAACCACTCGCACACAAGGTGCTCAATCGAGCCAATCGAGCTGACTGCCACATCTGGTCCAGTCAAGTCTGCGCCTCCCTAGTATAACAACGTAGGGTGTCCAATCGGACTAACTCGCTATCGAATAATGGCACATGCAGGCTATAGTCGAAATCCACGCTCTCTCTCAGAACGGATATACTCAAGATCCTCGAGCATCTCGCATAACGGTCGAAGTACTCTCAACGACACGGGATCACCGTCAACCCAAACGGCACCCAACAACACTAGCACTGGTCTAATCACAATTACTAGACTCCACTCAGCCCCCATGCACGAGTGCAATAATAAAAGTATCTTCTTGAACAAACCCAATAAATGGACCAGTAAAAACTGGCACTGCCTGCTCAAATTGTCGAACTCAAGAACTCATCCGCGGGATACAGACCAGCTCCTGACCGGCACGGTCGCATCCCAAAATAAGTAACAGACCGGCTCCTAACCGGCACGGTCTCATCCTAAAATAAGTAACAGACCGGCTCCTGACCGGCACGGTCGCACACTCCGGAGTGGCACTGTCACGCCCCGGGTGTAAACCAGAACCCGGGCCCGTCTACAGATCCGCCGTGCACACAGTATTTCCCGCATACACGAAGCGGCAAACCTGCTCAGATATAAGAGATAATAATAAAAGAGCAATAAAAATAGAGCTGAACTAAAATCTAATACATCTCAGACTGAAGCTGGAAATAAAATACAATACATCTGTATAAATGATACATCAGTCTCTCCCAGCTCACTAAATAAATACAACCTGCTGGCAAAAGCCAGTCCCAAATGTAAAAGTACAACCGTCTGAGGAATCCTGGGTACACCAACAGTCCAGCTAACTCGCTCATCCTGCCTCGAGATCTATCTACTCAGCCGTCCTCTCACCTCGACCCGCCGCTGAAAGCCCAGCAGCACCCGCAGAAGACACTGCAAAACAAGGGAGAAGAAAAAGAGAAAAGAAGAATGGGGGGTGAGAACTACTAGTAAACCAGTAGCCTCCCCTAGTGGGTAAAACCTCAAACTCTGACACACCCACTAGGTCTACCAGAGGCAAAAAGGAAAGAAGAGTGGTAAGATATGAAATCACTGAAAAAGGAAAATCTACCACTACTATGCCTCTAAAATACAGTCCTAGACTGGAATAACCGTATGCAACAATAACCAACCGTCCCAGATGAACCCAATCTGTACCGCCCTCATCATCGGGCAAGTAAGCCGCGCCGACGTGATAGCAAAGTTCCTGCTGCCGCCCTCATCATCGGGCAAATAAGCCGCGCCGATGTGATAGCAAAACTGTCCATAACTGTCTGGCCCCGGCCTCCGGAGGGGAACTCGAGGGGAGCGACCCACACGAGGAAAGCATCACCGGGCAATAACCGCGCCGGTGTGATAAGTAACAAAAGCAGGATTCGATCACAACTATAAAGCTCCAGTGGAACACAACCCTCCACTAAAAGGAAACTGATTCCCAATCAGATGCAAAAGTAACCATCCGGTCAATCGCCCAATATCCGCGATTGCCGCAATACCCCACAATCAACAACCCAGTCTCACAACCGACCTCCGGTCAACCACCCAATATCCGCGGTCGCCGGAATAACCCACAATCACAATCATGTCCCACATCCGACATCTGGTCAACCGCCTACTATCCGCGGTTGCCACAAAACCCTCTAGTCCATAATCATGCCCTATCACCGATGTCCTATAACCGACATCCGGTCAACCGCCCAATATCCGCGGTCGCCGCCAAAACCCATGATCCACAATCCAGGCCCCGGCTACACTATCCCAAACCCCTGCTCAAACCCGAGCAACAAATACCACCTGACTAACGAAAGGAGAAAAGAAACAAACGAGGTTTCTCCTAAGTCAAGTTCCAGCATGAAAGTGTAGCGATAAAAGATGGCCTACCTAGATGTCCAAACAAGCATGCAAGTGTTCTCAAGGAAATAAAGGAAAAGGTGTCCAATAGTGGTTCCACATTGTAACAATTAATAGCTCCGCATAGATATAACCATCATGCTAAAACATTATCCAACCACGCATGTCTATAATCCATGTTCCATAATAAAGCATCACTATCCACCTATCCATGTCATAAGATCCTCAAATAGCACCAACCACTAACAGGATAATCATATAGTCCAAAATAAATATTCCAATCCACGTGCAAGGTTAAACGCTAACATTCCATCCATACCAACATGTATAAGTCCCAACCACTATCAGGTATCCACAATAGTATTTTCCATATGATAGGCTCACAATTTTATATTACTTAAAGCATGCATGTCCAAATAAAGGGATCACTCTAATATTCCTAGTGAGCATGTCAAAATAGAGGTAAACAACAACCACCCACCTGGACACGCGCAATCCTCAGCTGTAAAACCTCCTCGCTATCCAATATCCCCTTTTCACGGCAAATGCTCAAACAGATAAACCGCCGCGATCGCTGTTCACAATTACCCCAAAACATACACACAAATAAGCACACAAGTATCCGAAAACATGCTGTCCAGAATTCAGTCCCAAAGATGCCCTGTTTATACCTGTGAGAAGTGCCCAGAAAATTCCAATAAAAATAGTATCACGATCCTCGCGACGAACCCGTCGAAACGAGTACCTGCACGCTCAAATCCGAGTTTCCTACACTGAGAAACAAATCCGACAAGGGAACCACCCCGAAATAAACTGCTCTCAAAAACTGTAGCACTAATTCCTGTAAACAGAGATTTCTCACCTTCGAAAATTATTCAGAAAATTCCAAGAAAATTTAGGGATATTTCTCGTGATGTGTAGATGCAAAACGCCTCTTGAATCACCCCAATCCGATGCCTGTGCGCAAAGATATGGCCGAAATACCACAGTGCTGTCCAAAACTCCGCCCAAGAAAAAGGGTCAAATGGAAGCTAGGGAAACTCCAAGATAAACTCGAAATGAGGAGGAGCTCAAAAAACGAAGATCAAAGCCCTACCTGTCGTGAGTCCAACGGCGCAAGAATCGTCTCAATCAGACGTCGGAGTAAGCGGGAGGAGTCCTCGCACCAAAATGTGATGAAGAAGATCACAAACGAACGAGCATCGTGCCGCGCCGTAAAAATGCAAACCTCAGGATGCGTGCCGCCGAAAAATCCTGGAATCTGCAGATGGATCCGGCTCTGGGAGATGAAGATTTCTTGTGAAGGTGGCACTGTGAGAGGAGGAACAGGGAAAGAGTTCTTCACTGCTGAACAGGGGCCTATTTATAGGCTGGAAAAACAAATCAAATAATACCCAACATATCCCAACTTCCGGGCGCTCCCGATTTTCGGGCGGCTACAGTGTTGGGTCCGGCCCAACATTGTGCGCGCCCGAAAGCCCCTCGGGCCTCCATGTCACCCCCGCAACAGCGGACAGCCGAACCCCCCGCTCACGCCCCGCCGCATGGCCCACGCGGAAGGTCGACACATGGCGGCCCACGCGCGGGAACCGCGCGTCAACGTGCCCACGTGCGCCTGCGCCCCCTGCCAGGTGCGAATCCCGAGGCCGGCACTCCAGCTCCGTGGACCGGGCACACGTGGACCGGCTAACCACCGGTCGCCACGTGGCCCCGCCCGGTCCACCGCACACCCCGCGTCACCTGTGAACCGCGCCCACAGCGCCACCCAACCACGCGATGCCACGTGTCCCCATCCTCTGGTGCACGTCGGCCGTGGACCGCGCGCCTGCCCGCGCACCCGCGCGCCTGCCCGCGGCCGCTCCGCCGCCTGCCCGAGCCTGTCCACAGTGCTCCGCCGCTGCCCGCCGCCGTCGCCGCTGCCCGCCGGCGGCCGGAAACACTGTTCCGGCATGAACAGTAATCGGTTGTCCAAAACATCAAGTAGGTAGTCCATTTTAACCATTTTCGCGTGCTGAATCCGAATTTGATGTCTGATTTGCCAAATTCCAACTCTAAAAATTGCCGAAGGCACCCGGAAAGGTGTTCTTTTGTCCAAACTTCACGCTGAGTCCATTTTTAATATCCGCTTCTCGCGAAACCACTTCTAAGGATCCGACGGAGTCCACTGATCACCCACGTGATCCATTAAGCCCGAAGTCCGCCACTTGTGTCCAATTGGTGCACAAACACCTCCAACACACAGTACAGGCTCCCCAGATGTCACCAATGACTCTACCACAGCTCTGCAGAGATCCAGGTCATCACAGGCACTCGAGGGGAGTGACCCACACGAGTAAAGTATCACTGTAACAAGTATCACGATATAGCAGGACTGAATCACGACTCTGATCGAAGTGGAAAAATCCATCCACTAAGGAAAACCCGATCCCCAATCTGATGCACAAGTGAACATCCGGTCAACCGCCTAATGTCCGCGGTCGTGGCAATACCCCACAAGTCCACAATCTGGTATAACAACCAACATTCGGTCAACCGCCCAGTATCCGCGGTTGCCGCAACACCCCACAACCCAAAATCAAATCCAACTTATACTAGACACAAAGTCACGACTACACTATCCTAAACCCCTGCTCGAACCCGAGGAACATGAATCACATGTCTGACTAAAAAGGAGAAAAGAAGCAAAGATGGTTTCTCTTAAGTCAACTCCCAACATGATAGTGTAGCAGTAAAAGATGGCCTATCAAGATGTCGATACAAACATGCAATTGTCCTCAAGGAAGATAAAAGGGAGTGCAACAAATAGTAGCTCCACAAAAGTATAACCACATGCCAAAATCACAAATGAACTACACCTGTCCATAATCCATGATCCATAATAACTCAGAGTAGTACCCGCACATAGATATATCATCCTGTCCCCTGGAATAATCAATTCTCATGAAAGGCTATGTGCTAACATGGCATGCTAATACATCACTACAATAGTATATCAATCCACATGATCTAGGCCATTCTCATGCTTACATCTCAATCCTATTGGTTGTACATTAATTATGCATGCTATCAATCACATAGGGTAACACTTCCCTGGGGTAAGCTTTCATTAATCATAATCATGAATATCCAAATCTTGCAAGTTCTTATAAAACCTAACATGAATATTTATCTTGCAATTTCCCATACAATACCATTTCTAAGCTTACCCCTCAACCATATATGGGTACATAAACATGCATGCATTCTATCAAATAGAATTAGAGAACCGTCCACCGGTTCTGGAGACGAAGAAACCCACCTGAATCGCTTTCCGCAGGCAAAGCCGAAGTCGGTGAAGTGCGCAGTCACTCAAAACAAAATCCCCCGAAACTGCACCCTCGGTACTCGGTCGCACAAGCCTCTACTCCAACCAACATCACAGCCAACAATCAAACACATCCCAAAAACAGCACTTGCTGTTTTTACAAACCAGCACAGAAAAGATGATTTTCACCAGCGTGCAGTCCTCTGAAAAATCTAGAAAAATCACGGCTGTGATCCACGCGATGAGTAGATACAATTCGAGTATTTACACTCCTCGTTCCGTGTAGAGTACCGAGACTTCGTATAGTGCACCGACCTCGCAAGATGGCGTGGTGCGGGGAATCGCCTGGAGCGTGTTCCATTTGTGTTTACAGATGAGTTCGGGTTGATTCGGATCGACGCGGAAGCCTTTGGGTTGAAAAGTGAGTTAGCGGCGTCGAAACTTGGAAGCCCAACTTGAATCAGCAATTTCAGGGCATTGCGTACCTGTAGAGTACTGGATTGGATAGAGCACCGACTCCGCAATTGTGCATAGAAAAATAGGAAAATGTTTGGGACATGTGTATTTTATGATTACAGTGGAGTTCGGGAGGTTTTGGAGTGATGCGGAAGCTTCCGGGGCAAAAAGTGAGTTGGCGGCGAAGAAAACAAAGGCTTCAGCTGGAATTCAGAGTTTGGAGCATTGAGTTCCGGAACCAAGGCCTGGGTTCCGGAACTGCATGCTGGGTTTCGGAACCAGCTGCTTGGTTCTGGAACCAAAGAGGTTTGGTACCGGTACTGCTAAGTGAGTACCGGTACCCCAGTGACAAAAAACCCAGCATTCTACAGATATTGGATTTTTAGTGAGGGGCTTTTTGGTCTTTTCATCTCCCAGCTGCCCTGCACCCCACGCCACCTTCTATTTATACCCAGCCACCCTGCTTCTTCTCCACTTCAACCAGAGGAATAAGCAAGGAGAGAAAATAGAAGGAGAAGAAGAAAGAGAAATGAAGTGTGAAGGTGCTAGTGGTGTTTTCCTGCTGCTTGGTCTTGAGCGGAGTTGCGCGCGCGTCGGCTGCATGTGAGGTAAGCTGACAGATTTTCCAAGTTTGCTTTTTGGATTTCTTTAGATGGATTTTGATGGAGTATTGAGCTTGGTTTGGTTGTTTTCTTTCTCTTTTTTCTACACTCACCTTGAGGTGCTGTTTGGCTGAGAGTTGGATTCTTGCACTGCGCGGAGCCGAGGTAAGGGCATGCATGCGCACGTGCTGTGTGATGACAGAGGAGTGAGCCGGAGCGCACAGGATTTTTTTAGAGGACTCGGGAGGATTGTTTGAGCTTCCGAGGATTTTTTCGTGGTTCGCGACAGTGTGTGCGCGCGCGCGGCGCGGTTTTGGAGTTTCGGCAGATTGTGGATTCGGCGCTTCCCCGACTTCGACTTTGCCTACGGAAAGCATTTTAGGTGGGTTGGAAATTCTTCAAGATGTATGGAATGCCTTCTAAAGCTATTTGTATGCATGTTTAGCATGTCTAGCTTAATTGTTATTATAGCTGGTAAATCTGATAGTTGCCTAGAAAATTGTAGGAAGACAATCATGAGCCCCAGATATTTTTAGCATGACCTAGAGATGATTTGACACTAGACTGCATGGTTAGTTGGCTTTAGGATTGCATCTGAACCATTTTAAAAATCGTAGAACCTATTTTAATGAAAACTGAGCTTTGAAAATAGTTTTAAAATATTAAGATCGCCTAGAGGGGTTCAGTAGGTTCAGGATGCATGTGTCCTCATGCCTGGTGGCCGAGTGGATTTTTAGAGCTCTGTGGGATGAGCTTCTAGTGTCATGAGAGAGTTTGAGCATTATTCCACTTCGGGGGCAGAATTTCCGGGCCTCCTGTGTGATAGATTGAGGTTTGATCTCCCTGGTTGGGATTGATGAGTTTATTCTGGATCATGGGTCGTGCATTATCAGATTGTGTCGTGGAAGTGGTTCTCCAACTTAGCTATGAGAGTTTGAGCTTTGGCAGATCGAGTCGTGGAGGGTTCCCGACTTAGCCATGGGCTGTGCATTATCAGATTGAGTCGTGGAGGGTTCTCCGACATAGCTGTGAGAGTTTGGGCATTTCCTGATCGAGTCGTGGAGGGTTCTCCGACTGAGTTGTGTTATTTGAGCATTGAGTGTCCGATCTGTGTGATCGTAGATCATAGCCTGCAGGTGCCGCTTGTTGAGACAGATGAGACACGCTTGAGCTCGGTGGGGTCGCTCCCCTCGAGTTACGCTCCGGATGTGATGATGATGATGATGCTCCTAGTTGATACACTAGAGGTCGCTTTGCGTGATATTGTGATAGTCTGTGGAGGACGCCCTACGTAAGTCCAAGTCCTTTGTGGGCGTAGTGGCAGTAGATAGGCACATGCTTGATTGGACCAATTTTGGCAGTCACTGAGATTTGAGTTTTTGTGAGCACCTCGTGTGCGAGTAGGTGCATAGCATGTTCTTAGATGAGTTTTCCTTTGAGCATGGTACTTGAGGCATATTAGCAGTGGTGAGGGTATGCATAGCATATTCTTGGATGAGTTTTCCTTTGAGCATGGTACTCGAGGAATATTAGCAGTGGAGAGTGTATGCATAGCATGTTCATAGTAGAGTTTCCTTTTGAGCATGATGATTGAGACATTTTAGCTATAGTTTCATTCAGCTTTCCTATTATCTATCTGCATACCTATTGTTTGCCTCCAGTAGACTTAGTGGGCATACCGTGGATATTGGTGACGGTACCCACTGGGAACTACCTTCTGCAGTAGTTCTCACACCCGCTGCGGTGACAGGTTTCCTGAGGTTGCTGTTCCGGCTTGGTTCGCGCGGAGACAGCTGATCGAGGTGAGGACGTGGCCGAGTAGCTCCTTACCCTTTTTTATTTTGAGAGTCAGAGGTAGATGTACCCTGTATTTTTATGATTCTACTTTTGTACTGGACGGTCTGAGAGATCTGTGTACTTGAGGATTGTATTTATTTTTCATAGCCGGAGAGACTTTGTATTGATGATATATATATTCAGATGTTCAGTTGATTTTTGTAGCTACTAGTTTTGTTTCAGCTCTGGTACATGTTTAGCTATAGATCTGACTTGCAGGGTAGACGTTTCGTCTGTGCGGGGGTTTCCGTACAGATGGCGGATCTGTTGGCGAGCCCAGGTCGCAGTTTCGATCCCGGGGCGTGACAGATTAGGGTGGTATCAGAGCCTAGGAATATAGGTCGTTGAGGACTTAGTGACCCTAGGCTATTGGTTGGACAGTAGGATGACTGTCGTGAGAGACATGACTTTAGCGAGAGTCCTGATTGAGTTTGTACCTCCCCCAGGGGATTAGGGTGAGTGACCTTACATGTTTATTCTCTAAAGTGGTTATGTTGGCTGCAAACAACATAATGCTTTAGAATGGGTAACATGTCCTAGACTTTTGCTTGATTGGGTCGAGAGATTTCATGGTCCTGATGTTTGGGTTGTTGTAGTTGTCTTCGATACCTCCGAGATGCCGTGTAGCGGCGAAGGCGTGTTCGACCTTGGATGAGGAGCCCGAGCAGCGGGAGGCTGAATGGACAGAGCAGAGTGAAGTCCGTGAGTTGCGGGCCTAGGTAGCTCAGATGTCAGAGGCGTTACGACGCCATGAAGAGAACAAGGAGCGCATGATGCGCATGTTTGAGCAGAGAGCATCTCCTGTGGTATCGCCAGTAGTACCTACGGCCGCGACATCGTTGACTTCGAACCAGATCGCACCGTTGATAGTGCAGGAGCAGCAAGAGCTTACTGATCGGTTGTTGTACATCAGCCAGTTCCATCCACCGCAGTTTTTAGGGCAAAGTTTGGAGCCTTGGGAGGCTGAGAACTGGATTGCTGCTGTAGAGAAGCTATTTGAGAATTTGTTCATCCAGGAGAAGCATCAGCTGCACTTGGTTACGCACTTTTTGGAGAAGGACGCCGAGATTTGGTGGCGTCGAGTTCGTCCTGTTGGACCACCGGGAGCGCAGTTGATGACCTGGAGCGAGTTTCGTGCTTTGCTGCTCGGGGCCTTCTTTCCCGACAGTGTAAAGCAGAAACTGGAAGGGGATTTGAGACGCCTGTAGCAGGGGAGTCGACCTCTTCAGGAGTATGTTTGCGAGTTTCTGCGATTGTTGAGCAGTGTGCCCATGTTGCCCAGAATGAGGCCCAGAAGGTTGATCTGTTTGAGAGGGGACTGCATCGGGATATCTATCACTTTGTGCATTCTCGGCGAGCGCCGATGTCACGCCCCGAAGGTTCTAAAAGAGCGGAAAACATATCCATTTTTTTTTTCTTAAATGAACCTCGCCTCCGGTGCGCACCAGACCCGCCACATATACCAATTCACTCCCCAAACGGGCAGAGTCTCCTTTGTATATGCACGACGTTCCGAGCACGACAAATACTTTAACCATGCAAACAATGAATGACAATAAGGAGAGACTATACTTAACCATACAGTCACATTTATTATATTGAAAACTACACCATAAACCCATAGGTTTGCAAGTCGGTGTCCACTCGACACCCGATTTTACAAAACATTTTCGCAAACTCTTTTAAGCGGCCATTACACTTGAAAGGATAAATCCACGGGTTTTGAAATCAGTGCCCACACGGCACTCGTTTTGAAAACACTTTCGAAACCATGTTTGCATTTGAAAACGAGCTGCAGTTACACATCTTAACAATCACAGATAAGAGGACATAGTCCTACACCAGGTCCTCATTCCAACATCCACAAGAAACCATGCACAAGTAATCACAGCTAGACTAACCAAACACAATAAAAGATAACCATAAACTGTAAAGTTTAATAGCCTCAAGGGCTAGGGTCCTCTAACCGTTGCCTCACCGTCGTCCCGGTTCCCACCCCTGCTCGGACCTGTCACAGCGTGGGTAGTTAGTGACTGATAAAGTAAATATAAACAGTAAATGCAATAACTGAAAAGACAAACCGATACACCGGAGCATTTACTTCCCCCTCATGTACCGCTAAATCCCTGTCACAAAGCTCACTGGGCACCTACCCCATATTTGAAATAAGTTGGGCCCCAACCCCAAATACCGTACTCATTTTCTTGGTGCCTCCAATGTCACGCCCCGGGGTCGAAACTGCGACCCGGGCTCGCCAACAGATCCGCCACCTATGCCAACCTGCATAAGCGAAGCGTCCTACCTGCAAGAAAAGTACTACAGCTAAACAGATATCAGAGCTATAAATAAAAAAACTGCTGTATAACTAAAATCAATCACTGTACAACTGGAAATAATACAACAATGTCCGCCTCCCAAAAGAATAATGAAAATACAATATCCTCAAATACAAGCTCTGAACCAAACCGGGAGGTAACTCCAATAAATACACCAGTGTACAGTCTCTCGATACATAAAATATCCTCACTACATCAGTCTCTCAAAAGAGGAAAAAGAAACAACTAGTCTACAGAAGATCTCCTCTGAAGGGGGTACCGCTACACTCCAACGACGGGTAGGGATCTAGCACGTGACTCCCTTGCCTCGATCAACAACCGCAGAATCAGCAACACCCGCTAAGACTCTGCAAAAACAAAGGAGAGGAAGGAAAAAGGAGGGGGAAAACCCCCAAAGGGTGTGAGAACTACACCAAAAAGGGAGTTCTCAGTGGGTACCACCGCTAGACCCGACGGTCTGCCCACCAAGTCCTCAAAAGACAAAAACTAACCAAAGCCGTAAAGACTGATAAAAAGAAGCTGGACCCTCTCAACAGCTATCAAGCCACTAAGCTTGCTATGACTGCCATGCCTGCCTATGCCTGCCTATGCCTGCCATGCCTGCTCTGCCTGCCATGCCTGCTCTGCCTGCCTATGCCTGCCTATGCCTGCCATGCCTGCTCTGCCTGCCTATGCCTGCCTATGCCTGCCATGCCTGCTCTGCCTGCCTATGCCTGCCATGCCTACTATGCCTGCCCTGCCTGCCTATGCCTACTATGCCTGCTATGCCTGCCTGCCTGCCATGCCTGCCATGCCTGCCTATGCCTGCCTATGCCTGCTATGCCTGCCTATGCCTGCCTATGCCTGCTATGCCTACTATGCCTGCCCTACAACGGTCAACAACCCACAATGACCTTGGGACCACCGTACCCCAAAACGGTTCCCAACAACACTAGCACTGGTCCAACAACACCGCCACTAGACTCCACTCGGTCCCCCCTGACACGAGCGGCAACTATAAAGCAAATGCCTGTAATAAGCCCAATCTAATGCCACCAGTAGAACTGGTACTGCCTGCTGTGCCTGCCAAATCGGGTATGCCAGCCTACGCATAACACCGATAGGGGATGGAGTCTCCAGGTCTGCCAAATCGGGTATGCCAGCCTACGCATAACACCGATATGGGACAGGAGTCTCAAGGTCTGAAAATCGCACACTCCGGAGTGGCACTCGAGGGGAGCGACCCACACGAGTAAAGTGCCTCAGTAACAAGTATCATGAATCAGCAGGACTGGATCATAACTCGGATCAAAGCGGGAAACTCTGTCCACTAGAGAAATCAGATACCCAATCTGGTGCATAAATAAATGTCCGGTCAACCGCCCAATATCCGCGGTTGCCGCAAAGCCCCACAACTAAACCAACCTGTCCCAGACACCAAGTCCCGACTACACTACCCAGAACCCCTGCTCGAACCTGAGCAACACAGACCACCTTACTAACAGAGAAGGAGAAAGAAAAAGCATGGTTTCTCCTAAGTCAAGTTTCAATAAGTAGTGTAGCAATAAAAAGGGGGCCTAACCATATGTCCATACAAGCATGCATTTGTCCTCAAGAAAGATACAACAAAGTAATCCACATGCCTACACCTGACCATAATCCTCGATCATAATAACTCCTCAGAGTATAAATCCGCACATAGCTACGAAATCCTATCCCCAAAGCATAAACCAACCACATGAAAGGCTATGTGCTAACATGGCATGTTACATAATCTCATAGGGTAACATTATCCTAGGTAAGCTTACACTAATCATCACATAGATGTCCAAGTCATGCAAGTCCTCAGATACCTCATAAATACTATTCTTGCAATCATTATACAAATATCATTATCAAGCTTACCTACCTTAAAACATAAAACCATGTACCCTAAACATGCATGCATCAGTCATAGAGGGGTGGCATCCCCACAAGTGCACTTAAATTCGCCCATAACATAATCATTGCTTATACAGTTACTGATATTAAGCTTACCCCACCTGAAGCGCTTAAACCAAGGCAAACCTGAAGTCGGTGAAGAGTGTAGACGCTCACAGTCCAAATTCTGCCGAAACTGCATCCTCGGTACATGTCGCGCAAGCCTTGGCTCCAAACAGCTAAAAGTACCCCGAAATCAAAGTCTACAGATCCATCGGGTCCCGCAACACATGTAAACACCCCTGGGTACAACAATAAGGTCCAACATTACACTTTCATTCCCAAAATTAACCACGCACAAACACACAGAAAATCAGTCCCAAAGATATGCTTATTTCACCTGCCGAAAGTGCCCAGAAAAATCCAATAAAAATATCACAGCAATCCTCGCGTCGATACCTTCGAAACGAGTACCTGACGTCCAATTCCGAGCCCCGTAGGCCGAGTTACAAATTCCACAGTGCAGGTGCACAAAACTACACAGCAACATAACTGTAATTCCATTTACAGATAAGGGGAAGAACATATACCTTCGGGCAAAACTCAGAAAAATCCAAGAAAAATACTGTGATATTCCTTGCGTCGAGTAGATGAAAAAAGTGTACAAGCACGTCGCCATACGATGCCCGGTTGCGAAGATACGCCGAAAGACCCATGCCGCTGTCCAAATCTCCATCACAGAAATGGGGTCACAGTAAGCTCAAACAAACACCTTGAAAAGCGTGAAATGAGGGAAATCCGAAAATACCTAGATCGTAGATCTTTCCGTCGCGGATCCAGCGGCGAAGAAATCGCTCGAAAAGGTGGTCGGAGTAGGCCGGGGGAGCTCGCGCACCGAAACGCGACGAAGGGGAGCCCAAATGGACGAGCGTCGCGCCGCGCCGTAAAAATGGAAACCTCGATAAGCGTGCCACCAAAATCTCAAAACTTTGCAGAAAGATGCAGCCAAGCTCGGGGATCATCTTTGCTGAGCACCATGGCGAGATGAGGCTCGGAAAAGCTGGAAAAAGGGGAAAGAAGGGGGCTCGGACCGCTTTTATAGGCTCCAAAAACAATTCAGGAAATACCGAACAAGTCCGGATTTCGGGCGCATGGGACTTTCGGGCGCGCACTGTAGCAGCCCGAAATCCCCCCCCCGCGCGCACTGTAGCAGCCCGGAACTCAGCTGGGCCTCCACGTCGCCCGCCAAACAGGCGACAGCAAACCCCCGCCGCTCACACTGCGACACGTGGCGCCACCAGACGCTGACACGTGGCCGCCCACGCGCGGGAACAGCCCGTCAACGCGCCCACGTGCGCTCTGCGCCCGCCGCCTGCTCCTCTGCACGCACGCTTCCCCGAGGCGCCCGCAGCTGCACCGTGGACCGAGTGCACGTGGACCGGCCAACCGGTGTGCGCCACGTGTCCCCCCACCGGTCCACCGTACACCCGCCTTTCCCGTGGACCGCGCCCGCTGCGCCGGCCCAACCGGGAGCCGCCACGTGGCCCGCGATCGGTGCATGCCTCCGCGGTGGACCGCGCACCTGCCTGAGCCTGCTCCGCCGCGCTCCGTCGCTGCCCGCCACCGTACGCCGCCGCCGCCGGTGCCGGAACAGTAACCTTGCCTCGAAAAACATGCCGAATCATCCGGACTTCCAGAAAAAGCAAGTGAATAGCCCATTTTCATCGTTTTCGCGCGCTGAATCCAAATCCGAAGTCCAATTTGCCAAATTCCAACTCTAAAATTGCCGAAGGCGTCCGGGAAGATGTTCCTTGATCCAAACTTCGCCCCGAGTCCAATTTTAATATCCATTGCGCGGCGAAACCACTTCTAAGCATTCAAAGGGGTTCTCTGACTACTCTCGTGATCCAATTAACACACCGAGTCCATCAAAAGTGTCCAATTGGTGTACAAACGCCACCGACACGCCACATAGGCCCCCAGAAGCTGCTGGTCAGCCAGTAATCACATCGGGGAAAACCAGGTCCTCACAACCTCCCCCACTAAAGAAAGTTTCGTCCTCGAAACTAGCTCAATTCCACCAGGAGTTGCAAACACCAAGGGTAAGTACTCAACATCATCATCTCCAGCTCCTAAATCATCACTCACTCCCCGTGATTACTCCCAACAACAACAACAAGTACGGCATAGCCCGGTTGCGCAACCCCTAATTCTCACGAGCCAGAATTCGCAACGGGCGTCCCCTCGTACTCCAAACATTCCTAGATCTCAAATGGGGCGAGTCAATCACGGGCGAGGAATCCAACAAACATAAACTTCCGGAGCAGAGACAAGAAACACAATAGGGGTTCCATCCCAAAGTTGGGGGGAAACAAGATAATCGCCAGTGCAACACGCACCATACCATAACTGCCGGAGCACGACTCCACCAAAAGGTCCTAGATACCACCCGGACCTGTCTACCCTCGAACCATAAAAGGACCCTCAGAGTCGTGTATCAACGACGTGGCACTAGGTCAAACAGACCCTCAATCCATCAGATCCTGCAACTGCGCCATCAGCTCTCTCAGCTCTACAAGCGACATCCAATGAGGTGCTGCGATGGTGGCGCGGTTCCCGAACCACGGCAAACGCAATCTCTATCTCCCTAACCGGCGGCATCACAAACAGCTCAGGTGAAATCACACCCGGGATCTCGTGGGCAACAGAGATATCCTTGACTCCCGGGTGCCGCCAAAAGCACCTCTCACACTGTCGCTACAACCTGTGTGCTCTTGTAATCTCAACCATCAAGCCCCCCTCTCGTCTGCCTCACAGAAGGTCAAAGTCCTCTCTTTCTGCAGTCTAACCTCCTGTGGCACTGTGCCAACCAATCTCAAGCACCTGGTCAAAACACCAACTGCCACAATTACCAATAAGTCTGCCGGTACTCGCAGTCTCAGCTGCACTGGACATGATCCAAAAGTCTCCTCCACATGCACAACAACAACAGAAACCTGTACCTCTAGTGCACGTGGTAACAGATCTGCCTCTAGCCTAGGCAAGAATAAGACATGCTCTAACTCCGACTGTTGTGGTGAAATCCCACCTGCGACACTCGATCCACTACCGTGGCGCCCTCCAACCGGGCGGCACAGATGCATCCGCTCAAAGCAAGTGGTTGTCGCTCAATCTGCCTGAAAATCAGGACTATCCACAAAGGAGTACGACCTCTGTCTCTGCTCACATTGAGGCGACGAATAGGGTCCTCCGCAGATAACAAATCCACGCTACCGCTGCGCTACTCCGATACGAACGCTGATACAGCCATCGGGGTCCACCCGATCCCTAATATCTTAGAAATCCAATACCTCGGAAAAAGAAATCAGAAATGCCTCTGCCGCCCGATCTGTCCTCCGTCACCCGGCGCCAAGCGCCAATATCCAGAACTCGCCCCTTGCGGCAGATCCCTAACCAAAGGAACTGCAGCGCCACGCTCCTTACACGACGGCTACTCCACCGAGGCATCAATAATCCATAACAGAGGGACCAACTAGGCTGAAAGGTATCCTGGCGCAAACCACTCCCAGTCTCACATATCCTATGCGCTTCGTCCCTCGGAATCTGGAGCGCGCAGTTCAACAACTGCATACACTCTCTAGCCCAGAGTGGCTCTCAATTAATCACTCCATCAACACCAACCACGACTCTGCCTCCAAAGGCTCCAAACTCAATCTTACGAGTCGGGGTGGTTCATCTGCCAAATCTGGCTCAATAGATCGATCATGCCCCCCAGCTCCTCTGCCGTCAACTATCCACCCTGCCTCGGTGCCTCGACACTAAACATTGGCACAGAGGGGCTACTCAGTGCTCCGACAACTGTGTCACCAAGATCAGCTGCACACTCTGTCGCTGATAAGCCTCAGACAATCCTGTCATCTGGGTCCGAAGTTCCCTGACCTCAATCCGGGTGTCCGGCCCAAACCAACCGCTCAAGCTCAACTGCTATGACAGGATACACACGGGTCAAACCCAGCGTCGGGGAGACACCGCTCGCCACGACGAAACAACAAAACAGCACACAACAACGCTCGACCCAATCCAGCGAAAGTCTAAAGCATGTCACCCGTTCCACAGCATTATGTTGTCTGCAGCCAACATAATCACTTGGGAGAATAAACATGCCAATCACTCTTCCCGTCCCTTGGGAGAGGTATAAAACTCAATCAGGACTCTCGCTAAAAGCCACGACTCTCACGAAGTCAACCAAGGGTCAAACCATAAGCCTAGGGTTTCTAAGTCCACCACGACCTACAACCTAGGCTCTGATACCACTCTAATCTGTCACGCCCCGGGGTCGAAACTGCGACCCGGGCTCGCCAACAGATCCGCCACCTATGCCAACCTGCATAAGCGAAGCGTCCTACCTGCAAGAAAAGTACTACAGCTAAACAGATATCAGAGCTATAAATAAAAAACTGTTGTATAACTAAAATCAATCACTGTACAACTGGAAATAATACAACAATGTCCGCCTCCCAAAAGAATAATGAAAATACATATCCTCAAATACAAGCTCTGAACCAAACCGGGAGGTAACTCCAATAAATACACCAGTGTACAGTCTCTCGATACATAAAATATCCTCACTACATCAGTCTCTCAAAAGAGGAAAAAGAAACAACTAGTCTACAGAAGATCTCCTCTGAAGGGGTACCGCTACACTCCAACGACGGGTAGGGATCTAGCACGTGACTCCCTTGCCTCGATCAACAACCGCAGAATCAGCAACACCCGCTAAGACTCTGCAAAAACAAAGGAGAGGAAGGAAAAAGGAGGGGGAAAACCCCCAAAGGGTGTGAGAACTACACCAAAAAGGGAGTTCTCAGTGGGTACCACCGCTAGACCCGACGGTCTGCCCACCAAGTCCTCAAAAGACAAAAACTAACCAAAGCCGTAAAGACTGATAAAAAGAAGCTGGACCCTCTCAACAGCTATCAAGCCACTAAGCTTGCTATGACTGCCATGCCTGCCTATGCCTGCCTATGCCTGCCATGCCTGCTCTGCCTGCCTATGCCTGCCATGCCTGCTCTGCCTGCCTATGCCTGCCATGCCTGCTCTGCCTGCCATGCCTGCTCTGCCTGCCTATGCTGCCATGCCTACTATGCCTGCCCTGCCTGCCTATGCCTACTATGCCTGCCATGCCTGCCTGCCTGCCATGCCTGCCATGCCTGCCTATGCCTGCCTATGCCTGCTATGCTGCCTATGCCTGCCTATGCCTGCTATGCCTACTATGCCTGCCCTACAACGGTCAACAACCCACAATGACCTTGGGACCACCGTACCCCAAAACGGTTCCCACAACACTAGCACTGGTCCAAACACCGCCACTAGACTCCACTCGGTCCCCCTGACACGAGCGCAACTATAAAGCAAATGCCTGTAATAAGCCCAATCTAATGCCACCAGTAGAACTGGTACTGCCTGCTGTGCCTGCCAAATCGGGTATGCCAGCCTACGCATAACACCGATAGGGGATGGGAGTCTCCAGGTCTGCCAAATCGGGTATGCCAGCCTACGCATAACACCGATATGGGACAGGAGTCTCAAGGTCTGAAAATCGCACACTCCGGAGTGGCACTCGAGGGGAGCGACCCACACGAGTAAAGTGCCTCAGTAACAAGTATCATGAATCAGCAGGACTTGATCATAACTCGGATCAAAGCGGGAACTCTGTCCACTAGAGAAATCAGATACCCAATCTGGTGCATAAATAAATGTCCGGTCAACCGCCCAATATCCGCGGTTGCCGCAAAGCCCCACAACTAAACCAACCTGTCCCAGACACCAAGTCCCGACTACACTACCCAGAACCCCTGCTCGAACCTGAGCAACACAGACCACCTTACTAACAGAGAAGGAGAAAGAAAAAGCATGGTTTCTCCTAAGTCAAGTTTCAATAAGTAGTGTAGCAATAAAAAGGGGGCCTAACCATATGTCCATACAAGCATGCATTTGTCCTCAAGAAAGATACAACAAAGTAATCCACATGCCTACACCTGACCATAATCCTCGATATAATAACTCCTCAGAGTACAAATCCGCACATAGCTACGAAATCCTATCCCAAAGCATAAACCAACCACATGAAAGGCTATGTGCTAACATGGCATGTTACATAATCATAGGGTAACATTATCCTAGGTAAGCTTACACTAATCATCACATAGATGTCCAAGTCATGCAAGTCCTCAGTATACCTCATAAATACTATCTTGCAATCATTTATACAAATATCATTATCAAGCTTACCTACCTTAAAAACATAAACCATGTACCCTAAACATGCATGCATCAGTCATAGAGGGGTGGCATCCCCACAAGTGCACTTAAATTCGCCATAACATAATCATTGCCTTATACAGTTACTGATATTAGCTTACCCACCTGAAGCGCTTAAACCAGGCAAACCTGAAGTCGGTGAAGAGTGTAGACGCTCACAGTCCAAATTCTGCCGAAACTGGCATCCTCGGTACATGTCGCGCAAGCCTTGGCTCCAAACACTAAAAGTACCCCGAAATCAAGTCTACAGATCCATCGGGTCCCGCAACACATGTAAACACCCCTGGTACAACAATAAGGTCCAACATTACACTTCATTCCCAAAATTAACCACGCACAAACACACAGAAAATCAGTCCCAAAGATATGCTTATTTCACCTGCCGAAAGTGCCCAGAAAAATCCAATAAAAATATCACAGCAATCCTCGCGTCGATACCTTCGAAACGAGTACCTGCACGTCCAATTCCGAGCCCCGTAGGCCGAGTTACAAATTCCACAGTGCAGGTGCACAAAACTACACAGCAACATAACTGTAATTCCATTTACAGATAAGGGGAAGAACATATACCTTCGGGCAAAACTCAGAAAAATCCAAGAAAAATACTGTGATATTCCTTGCGTCGAGTAGATGAAAAAGTGTACAAGCACGTCGCCATACGATGCCCGGTTGCGAAGATAACGCCGAAAGACCATGCCGCTGTCCAAATCTCCATCACAGAAATGGGGTCACAGTAAGCTCAAACAAACACCTTGACAGCGTGAAATGAGGGAAAGCCGAAAATACCTAGATCGTAGATCTTTCCGTCGCGTATCCAGCGGCGAAGAAATCGCTCGAAAAGGTGGTCGGAGTAGGCCGGGGGAGCTCGCGCACCGAAACGCGACGAAGGGGAGCCCAAATGGACGAGCGTCGCGCCGCGCCGTAAAAATGGAAACCTCGATAAGCGTGCCACCAAAAATCTCAAAACTTTGCAGAAAGATGCAGCCAAGCTCGGGGTCATCTTTGCTGAAGGCACCATGGCGAGATGAGGCTCGGAAAAGCTAGAAAAGGGGAAAGAAGGGGGTCGGACCGCTTTTATAGGCTCCAAAAACAATTCAGGAAATACCGAACAAGTCCGGATTTCCGGGCGCATGGGACTTTCGGGCGCGCACTGTAGCAGCCCGAAAATCCCCCACCCCCCCCCCCCCCCCGCGCACTGTAGCAGCCCGGAACTCAGCTGGGCCTCCACGTCGCCTGCCAAACAGGCGACAGCAACCCCCGCCGCTCACACTGCGACACGTGGCGCCACCACGCCGACACGTGGCCGCCCCAACGCGCGAGAACAGCCCGTCAACGCGCCCACATGCGCTCTGCGCCCGCCGCCTGCGCCTCTGCACGCACGCTTCCCGAGGCGCCCGCAGCTGCACCGGGACGAGTGCACGTGGACCGGCCAACCGGTGTGCGCCACGTGCCCCCACCGGTCCACGTACACCCGCCTTTCCCGTGGACCGCGCCCGCTGCGCCGGCCCAACCGGGAGCCCACGTGGGCCCGCGACCGGTGCACGCCTCCGCGGTGGACCGCGCACCTGCCTGAGCCTGCTCCGCCGCTGCCCGCCGCCGTACGCCGCCGCCGCCGGTGCCGGAACAGTAACCTTGCCTCGAAAAATGTGCCGAATCATCCGGACTACGGAAAAAAGCAAGTGAATAGCCCATTTTCATCGTTTTCGCGCGCTGAATCCAAAATCCGAAGTCCAATTTGCCAAATTCCAACTCTAAAAATTGCCGAAGGCATCCGGGAAGATGTTCTTGATCCAAACTTCGCCCCGAGTCCAATTTTAATATCCATTGCGCGCGAAAACCACTTCTAAGCATTCAAGGGGTTCTCTGACTACTCTCGTGATCCAATAACACACCGAGTCCATCAAAAGTGTCCAATTGGTGTACAAACGCCACGAACACGCCACATAGGCCCCCAGAAGATGCTGGTCAGCCAGTAATCACATCGGGAAAAACCAGGTCCTCACATCGAATGTGACACCCCGGAATTTGGATTAGTCCTATATATAAATGATATAATAGGACTAAATCTCTAACCGGCTATAGCATTTTGGGGTAGCAAAATCAAGAGGACATAGAAGTTAAAGCGTGCTAGAGCTAGAGTATTCTAGGATGGGTGACCCCTTGGAAGTGGGGCGTCACAGTTGGTATCAGAGACATTCACCAGCCGGAAATGTGAGATGAGTCTCGGCTGAGCCAGGTTATTATGCGGGTAGAGCGAGGCTCCCGGCTAATGACCTTGTGAGTGTGTAGTGCAGCTCCTCACAAGGTCGGCTAAGGCTAGCGAGACGAGGCTCTCAATCGCCTGGTGCTTGTGAGTGTGCTTGAGCTTGACGTGGACGTCAGGGCTTAAAGGGGGGGGGGAGGAATGTGACACCCCCGGAATTGGATTTAGTAAATATATATAAAGATATAATAGGACCTAAATCTCTAACCCGGCTATAGCATTTTGGATGGTAGCAAAATCCAAGAGGAACATGAGAGTTAAGCGTGCTAGAGCTAGAGAGTTCTAGGAGGGGTGACCCCCTGGGAAGTGGGGCGACACAT
>CM055070.1:29575762-29833051 GCA_029204045.2 Tillandsia leiboldiana
GCCTCAGTTTACGGCCGTGGGCGTTCGGAGCGGCGAGGGCCTGGGGGATCCGAGGCCCCCACAGCATCAGCAAGCCCAGCGACAGCACAGCACTCGCAGCAGCAGAGGTCGCAGTCGCGACAGCAGGGATCTCAGCGGCAGTCGCACAGGCAGCACAGCAGCAGCATCCGGCAGTTCGGGCCCCTGGCAGTTGTATCTTCTGCGGGGTCAGCATTCCCCGGCACTTGTGATCAGAGGTGGGGGCGTTGTTTGGCTGTGGTCAGGCAGGGCACATACGATCTTCATGCCCTTTTGTCGCATCAGTGCACCTTCTTCCTCGGCCTCAGTTTCTCTTCCACCTCAGCAGCGACCGCCAGCTCAGCGGCCCTATGCTCCAGCGAGCAGGGCTCCTTCCTCCCACCCTGCAGACTACCGACCACCAGCTCAGAGCGGGCGAGTCTACGCCGCTCAGGTAGGGGACTCCACGGCAGCCGACCACGTGGTGGCAGGTATCACTTTACCTTTTTGGTATTCGAGGCTCGCACTTTATTTGATCCGGTGCATCACATTCTTTTATCAGTAGAGCATTTGCATCATCTCATGGACTAGAGTAGGTCGGTTGCCACATGCATTAGAGGTACAGATTCCCGATCATATATTGCATGTAGAGGAGTGTTGTTGGTCTTGCCTGTACAGCTTGAGTCTTGGGATTTTGCCAGCGGACCTGATGGTCCTTGGTCAGCTGCGAGATTTTGACATTGTACTGGGGATGGATTGGCTGGCTCGCTATTTTGCGACGATTGATTGCGCCGCGAGGACTGTTACTTTTAGCGAGCCAGGCCAAGAGGTGTTCGTTTTCGGGGGGTGCCAGAGTGCTTCTCTTTGCCTCTGTGGTTTCGACTTCTCGTGCGAGGCAGATGATGCGCAGTGGACTGCGTAGCCTTTATGGCATCTGTGGTTAGGAGCCTACGGCGGCTCCGGGACTCGCGGATATCCCGAATTGCCCACGAGTTCCCGGATGTGTTTCCTCCAGAGCTGATTAGTATGCCGACGGATAGGGAGGTTGAGTTTTTGATTGACGTAGTCTCAGGAACTGCGCCAATCTCTAAGGCTCCTAACCGAAATGGCACCGGCTGAGCTGCGGGAATTAAAGGCGCAACTCCAGGACTTAATGGACAAGGGTTTTGTGAGACCGAGTGTATCGCCTTGGGGAGCGCCGGTGCTATTTGTGAAGAAAGAAAGATGGTTTGCTTCGACTAGTGCGTTGATTACCGGGAGCTGAATAAAGCGACCATCAAGAACAAGTACCCCTTTGCCGCGCATTGATGACTTATTTGATCAGCTGCAAGGGTCTTGTGTCTTCTCCAAGATTGACTTACAGTCTGGTTACCACCAATTGAAGGTGAAGGCCGAGGACATCCCAAAGACGGCATTCAGGTCGCGGTACGGGCATTATGAGTTCACCGTCATGCCTTTTGGATTGACAAATGCCCCTGCTGCTTTTATGGATTTAATGAACAGGATTTTTCGACCATACCTGGATCGGTTCGTCGTTGTTTTTATTGATGACATCCTAGTTTATTCCCGAAGCGATGTGGAGCACGAGGAGCACTTGAGGATTGTGCTACAACTTATGAGAGAGAGGAAGTTGTATGCCAAGTTATCTAAGTGTGATTTCTGGCTTCGGGAGGTTGTCTTTCTGGGCCACGTGATTTCAGCCGCTGGAGTGGCAGTAGACCCGGCGAAGATCGAGGCAGTCCGGGATTGGCCCCGACCGACGACGGTATCAGAGGTCCGCAGTTTCATGGGCTTAGCAGGATATTACCGTCGGTTTGTGGAAGGTTTTGCGAAACATTCCACACCCCTCACTCGTTTGACGCGAAAAGGGATTAAGTTTACTTGGAGTGAGGATTGCCAGAGGAGCTTTGAGGAATTAAATAACAGATTGATGTCGGCTCCTGTCCTTTCCCTCCCCGTTATGGGGAAAGGATACGTGATATACAGCGATGCATCGCACAGTGGACTTGGTTGCGTGCTGATGCAGGAGGGAAGGGTAATCGCTTATGCCTCTCGGCAACTGAAGGATTATGAAAAGAATTACCCTACCCATGATTTGGAGCTAGCTGCAGTGATTTTTGCACTAAAGTTGTGGCGCCACTACCTGTATGGGGAGCACTGCGAGATTTACACCGACCACAAGAGCTTGAAATACCTGTTCACACAGATGGAGCTCAACTTGAGGCAGCGCAGATGGTTGGAATTGTTGAAAGATTATGATGTAGACATATTATACCATCCTGGCAAGGCCAACGTGGTTGCTGATGCCCTGAGCAGGAGAGCAGTACAGAGTCTATCTTTGATGATCACCGAGCAGGCGCCATTACTTGAGCAGATGAGGCGGTTAGAGCTCGAGGTTGTGTCCCCTGGGGTCTCTGCTAGACTTATGTCTCCAGTCGTGCAGCCCACTCTGTTGGACAGGATTCGGGAGAGACAGAGTGAGGACCCCCACCTGATGAGGATTCGAGAGCAGATGCAGACTGGTTTGATAGGGGACTTTTCAGTTGATGCTGCGGGAGTACTGCGGTACAGGGACCGAGCTTGTGTGCCTATGGATGCAGAGATCCGAGAGCAGATCTTGAGGGAGGCCCACTATACACCTTATACCATCCATCCTGGTGGGACTAAGATGTATAGGGATCTTAAGGCACAGTTTTGGTGGAATGGGATGAAAAGAGACATCGGGAGATTTGTAGCACACTGTCTAACTTGTCAGCAAGTAAAGGCTGAGCATCGTGTACCTGCTGGCAAGTTGCAGAGTCTCCCAATCCCCGAATGGAAATGGGAACATGTTACGATGGATTTTGTCACTAGTTTGCCGAGAGCACAGACGGGAGCGGATGCTATCTGGGTAGTCGTGGACAGGCTTACCAAGTCCGCTCACTTTTTACCGGTTCAGATGACTTGGCCGATGGAGCGACTGGCACAGGTGTACTTGGCTGAGGTGGTTAGATTGCATGGGGTACTCGTTTCTATCGTATCAGATAGAGACCCGAGGTTTGTCTCGCATTTCTGGAGGAGTTTACAGACAGCCTTGGGGACGCAGCTCCGATTTAGTACAGCATTCCACCCACAGACCGATGGGCAGTCAGAGCGCACTATTCAGACCCTCGAGGATATGTTGAGAGCATGCGTTCTGGACTTTGGAGGAGGATGGTACCGACACTTGGGATTAGTTGAGTTTGCGTACAACAACAGCTATCAGGCGAGCATTCAAATGGCTCCGTTTGAAGCGTTGTATGGACGCAAGTGTCGGTCACCCCTATATTGGAGTGACGTGGGTGAGAAGAAGACATTGGGTCCTGATCTACTATTAGAGGCAGAGGAAAAGGTCAGATTGATACGACGACATCTCGAGACCGCCCAGAGTCGACAGAGGAGTTATGCTGATACTCGACGGTGAGACTTAGAGTTTCAGGTGGGTGACCATGTTTTTCTAAAAGTCTCGCCTTCGAAGGGGATTCAGAGATTTGGCATTCGTGGGAAACTGAGCCCTCATTATATTGGACCTTTTGAGGTGTTGGAGCGCTTAGGGCCAGTTGCCTACAGGCTTGCGCTTCCTCCCAGGCTTCCAGGTGTTCACAATGTTTTTCATGTATCGACTCTGAGGAGGTATGTTCATGACCCGTCCCACATCATCGATTTCACCCCATTGGAGGTTGCTGAGAACCTGAGCTATGTTGAGCGGCCGTTGAGGATCTTGGACCGTGAGGTTAGGGAGTTGCGCAGTCGGGCCATCCCTTATGTGAAGATCCTCTAGAGCAGTCATGATGAGCGCGAGGCTACCTGGGAGCTGGAGTCAGCGATGATGGATGCTTACCCCCACTTGTTTGAGGCTCCTGCTTGAGGTATGACTTTTGTTTCGAGGACGAAACTTTTTCTTGTGGGGGAGGATGTAGTGTTCTGGTTTTTCCCATGCAACTTTTCGATGAATCCACTGTGTAGAACACCTAGTGTTGGTGTGTCTGGCCCATGGTGCATCGAAGGGGTGCCACAGATGGACCTTGTGAGACTTTGATAGCGGATTTGGCCTTTGGCTGCATTTGCCGAATTTTAGAAAAGGTTTTGGGCCAATTTGAGGTTGGATTTGGATTCAGCGCGGAAAAACGCTTGAAAACGGCTATTTGCTTGTTAAATTTGGAGTCCGGATGACCAAAAGCGGGCTTCCGGAAGTTTTCGGGGATTTTCGGTGCATGGGGGAGACTCGTGGACCGGCCTGAGCCACGTGGCGGCCTATTATTGGCCGGCTCACGCAGCTCGGTCCACGGGGAGGCGCGGCGGTGCATGGACCGCGGGCGGGGGATGCGTGGCGTGCCCTGAATGGCCGGCGCACGCGGCACGGCTCAGCGATTTTGCGGGGTTGCGGTGGACCGGGCGCATGACACGTGGCGGCTTTGGATTTGCTGGCTCACGTGGGCGCGGTCCACGGTGCGCGCAGTGGGGCGCCTCGGGACGGCGCGCGCACAGTAGCGCCAGGCGGGCGGTCGGCCGCACTCGAGTGCGCCACGTGTCGCCTCGTGGTTGGGCGGCCGTACTTACCCCCGCTGACCGCGAGGGGACACGCGGCACGCAGCGGGCCACCTTGCACCGCTGTCCCCTGTTTGGGGTGACGTGGCATCACCAGGAGTTTTCGGGCGCGTCGGACGGGGAGTGTGCGACCGGGTTTTCGGGCGCTGTGCGCCCGAACCTTGCGCCCGAAAACCCGGCCCGTTAGTGTTGTGGGCTGGGACTATAAAAAGGGGTCTTTGGGTCACTTAGCTCTTTTTCTGAGCGGTTTTTCATAGGGATTTCTCTTGGGCGATTTTTCCTCTACTTGTTCCTCATCCAACTGAACATCCCTGGGATTTTTAGGGGCACGCATCCCGCGGTTAGCGATTTTTCGGCGCGGCGCAGCGCGACGCTTGCTCTCCGGCGACCCGCTTCGCCCCTTCTCAGTGTTTGGGCTTCCCCGACTCACCCCGACATCCGATTTCGCCGATTCTTGCGCCGTTGGACTCCTGGCAGGTAGGACTTCAACTCCTATGTTTTGAGGTTCCTCGATTTCCGTGCTGATCTTGGAGTTTTCTGAGCACCCATTTGACCCATTTTTCTTTGCGGACTTTTGGACAGCACCGTGGTGTTCTTGCCGTATCTTTTCGCTCAGACGTCGGATTGAGGTGATTCAAAAGGCATTTTTCATCTACATTTCGCAAGGAGTCTCCTGGATTTTTCTCAGATTTTTCTGGATTTTTCTCGAGGGTGAGAATCTCCTTTTTCTGTGGTTCTTTGTTACAGAAATTTGGTACAGTTTGGATTGGGGTGTTTCCTTTGCCGGATTTTTATCTCAGCGTAAGAAACTCCGATTTGGGCGTGCAGGTACTCGTTTCGACGGGTTCGTCGCGAGGATCGCGATAGTATTTTTCTTGGATTTTTCTGGGCATTTTTCGCAGGTAAAAATTGGAGAATTCTGGACTGTGGTATTAAGGGACAGATTTTGGAAATTGTGAATGATTAGCTTATGTACTTTCCTTTGGGGTATTTTGTTCAGATTGGTGGTGAGTATTTGGACTGAGCTTGGGTTTCGCTTTTGGGAACTTGGATTAGCGCTCGAGGTGGGTGATGTTGTGAACCTCCTACTTGTGAATGTCACTAGGCCTATTAGAATGCCTTGATCATGTGCTATTAATTGTGAATGTATCTAGCATGCTTGTATGAGATTAAGGTTCCTTTGTTAATATTTGCATTGTTAGCAAGCTACAGGTTGGTAAGTGGTGTTTCCATGTTTTAGATATGCAGTTTAATTAGTTGGAAATTATACTAAAGCCATATCATGTCATATGTTAAGGGAAGGTTTGGGCATGTGGTTAGAATGCATGTTGTAAAAAGGGGTACTTGCTAGTAGATTATGCATCTAAATTGTATCATGTATCATATATCCTGCCACATGTACATCGGAGGTTCCAAACACTTAATGTTGCATATGTTAGAATAATTGAAATGATTTTATCAAATAAAGGACTTTGCATGCTTGAATGGTCATCTAGCTAGGCCACCTTTTTCTGCTACACAAACATGTTGGAATTGACTTAGGAGAAACCATGCTTTTATTCTTTCTCCTGTCGTCTAGTCTTAGGGGATTGTGTAGGCAGATGTTTAGAGTTGGGACAGGCGGGGGTCGATGTTTGGGTGTTGCGGCAACCGCGGACTGTGGGCGGTTGACCGGCTTGTTATTATCATTATTATTGCATCAGATTGGAGGTAGGGGATCGAGTTTCCCTTTAGTGGATGGGTTTTCCCACTTTGATCAGAGTCGTGACCCAGTCCTGCTATTTTATGATACTGATGATACTAGTTACAGTGATACTATGCTCGTGTGGGTCGCTCCCCTCGAGTGCCACTCCGGAGTAGGTTTCAGACCGTGTTGGGTGCCGGTCAGACCGTGTTGGGTTCCGGTCATTTGGACAGGGGAGATACTGAGTTGTGAGGTTGACAGCAGAGCAGGCAGTACCAGTGTTTACTGGTGTTTTGATTGGGTTGGTCAGGCAGTCTTTGACGTTCTGGTGCATGCTTTCAGCTATTCTTTTAGCTAGGCATCTTAGAGGCATGTTAGTGGTAGCTCTTCATCAGTAGTGTTACTTGTAGCTTACCACCTTTGTTTTCATTTTCGCCTCTGATAGTCCTAGTGGGCATGTCTGAGTTTGAGGTCTACCCACTAGGGGAGGCTACTATTTTTATAGTAGTTCTCACCCCCCACTGCTTTCTCTTTTCTTTTCCCCATTGTTTTGCAGAGTCCTCTGCGGGAGTTGCGGGACCCTCTTCCCTGGATCGAGGTAAGAGGATCGCTGATTAGATAGCTACTGCCCCGAGTTCGAGTTTTGTAGTTTTGATGTATCCCCTGTACACTCAGACGGTTGTATTTCCTTTTATTTTGGGTCTGGCTGCGGCCAGCTGGTTGTATTTATTTCGTGAGCTGGGAGAGACACTTGTATATTTGTGAGAGCTTATTGTACTTTTATTTCCAGCATTTGTCTGAGTTGTATTAGTTTTAGTTTAGCTCTCTTTTATGCTCCTTTATTATATATTTTATATCTGAGCAGGTTACCAGCGCTTCGTGTACACGGAAAATTTCGTATGCACGGCGGATCTGTGTGTTGGGTTATATGTAATAAGGATCTAAATAGGGGAAAAAACACCTAGAGGGGGGTGAATAGGTGTAAACGTATAAACACTCAAAAATCGTTACGATAAAAACCCAATGCGGAAATAAAAAATAATACGCAAGATTTTTACGTGGAAAACTCCATCACCGGAGTAAAAAACCACGGGACCGATAACACGGCAGGAATCCACTAGAATTAAAACACGTACAAGGTGATTTACCGTACACAATTACGACTCAACCTTTTCCATACGCTCCTAGAGGATCTTCTCCGCTCGCTCCGCGACGCTTCTCGAATCCACGATCTGCGCCCAACGCCGAATCCACGGCGTCCAACGTCGAATCCACGACGTCCGACCGAATCCACGGTCTTCACCCAATAGCACCCTTCGAATCCACGAACGTGCCTCGCTCCGAATCCACGAGAGCGGTTGAACCTTGAATCCACAAGGACACGCGAATCCACGCGCAAATTTTTGGGGTAAATCGATGTTTTTGGGTGGTGATGATCCGCCGAATACTTAGATCAAAGATAGATCGGAAATACCATCTAAGTATTCATTAGTTTGATTCAACTCAAGATGTGAGTATGAAAACCTAGAATCAAACTAATCAATATAGATGAAGAAACATAGAGTATTCTCTAATGATTTCCTTTCTTCTCTATATGTGGATCTAGAGCCGTATAAGATGATACAAGAAAAATGACGGCTATCTCGACTCACTGGATTAACCCTAGAAAAAGAGTCATAGGGTCTATTTATAGGTTAGAAACCCTAGGAAGGAGATAAGAATCAAAAACCTAACATTTTTGGAGATTTTACGGACGGCGATCCGGATCGGATTAACTGTGATCCGGATCGTCGTAACGAGTCAGGTAATTCCAGAAAAACGAAGGTTCGGGATCCGGATCGAAGTGCTTGATCCGGATCGTTCATACAGTTCACCAAACATCAACGTTCGGGATCCGGATTGCGAAGCCTGATCCGGATCGTTCAAGGAAGATGGTAAACTCAGTGTTCGGGATCCGGATCAAGAGAGGCTACGATCCGGATTGAACTGGTGTATGAACGAACCACCTTCGGGATCCGGATCGAACAACCTGATCCGGATCCTGAACATGTCCCAAGTCCAGTTTTTGATTTTTATGCAATGAAAGATTCTTCCAAGTGTTTCTACACTACAAGAAGTATTCGGATCACACAAAATCTTAGGTTAAACATACCTGATCCTTTTGAATTCTTCTTTCTTGAGATTGAGTTAAATGATCCAACTTTCTTCACCTTCAATCTTCAAGACTTGAGACTTTCACGAAACTACGCCAACTCAAATTCCGTAACAATCTCCCCCTTTGGCGGTTTCGTGACAAAACACAGATCCACTAAAGAAAATTCAAAAAGATATTTTTGTTGCTATCACCATACAACAAAAATTTACAATGGAGATCCAAAAATTTAAAAACATAAGATAAACTCCTAAAACAGACTCTAGACTTAGACATCTGTACTCTCTGCACAAAGAAATCATTCTTGACAAAAAGAGATCGTTAGATACCTCAAGAATATTTAGCATACAAAACCTAGTACAGAGATAGAGTTTATCTGATCATCATGACATTTGAGAATTCAGATATGTAAGAGAATCATAGTCAAAAACCAACATATCTTCTATGCAATTAAAAACCAAATGTCACAAAATGTTAGTCCAACATCAACTTGTTAGTCATATTACATGCCCAAATAGTTAGTCGAATAGTTAGTCGAGACATGCAAACAATCACAAGATAAAGACCAAAGTTGAAGTTGAAGTGATACTTACCTTGACGTATACAAAAACTTCATCAGCAAGATTTTTACAATCATTGTTCAAATCATTGTTCTAAACTCTCTCCCCCTTTTTGTCACAAACAAAGCCAAAGATTACAGAAGTGGAGAGAATGGTTAACAGTTCAAGTTGGAGAACTAAGGACTCAAATTAAAACTTAAAAACCTGCACAAAAGAGGGATTTAAACATATGCATAATAAACAGAAATTGGAAGGATACGGATTATTCAGACTCGTCTGAACTGATACAACCGAGGATTTGGAATATCTTCTTTAATCGCTTGTTCATTGATGATTGATTCTTATTTACCTTCTTGATTTCTTCCTTTACCTCAATTAGTTCATTTGATATACGTTCTTGCTCGTTGGAGTGCCTTTGCTGCTCTTTATAGATTGAGGTAACAGATGCATCATCATCAGAAGTTGATTGCGGTGCTTGTTGTGCCGGAGGTGCTGGTTGTGATGGTGGTGCTGGTCGGACTGGAGGAGCTGCTGCCGGTGCAGAGGTTGTTGCTTGTTGTCGTTGTTCTCGTTGCCGGTGAAGAGGTATGAAAGGTTCATCTGGCTTCGTCGAAAGAGACTTTACAATTGTTGTGTCATTGATCGTTCCTAGACTGTGCAGATAGGAACTCGCATTTGTGTCAGCTTTAAATTTGCGAAGAATGCGCATGATGATCATTGGATAAGGTAGTCTCTCTGACGGATGAGCTTGCTCCACATATCGTGCCATCCTTGACCAGATGACGTAGGGAATGTTTAAGTTAGCTCCCATTGCTGCTGCGGGGTTTCCAAGTAGATAAAGGAATATCATTCTTTCCCACCGAAGAACCTTTGTGTTCATGTTTGGAATAACATTGTAACAAACAATAAGGTTTAAGATGCGGTACTCTGGTCGTAGTTCTTTCGAGAAAACGGAGTTTCCTGTCGACCGAGTATTTGGAACACAGATTCCATCAACTACCACTCTCCAGGAGTAGGTGTTGAAGGCTTGATTCTTCAGGTAATGAGTGCCATCGGCTCGGGCGTCCATCCCTAGTACTTCACCAATTAGCTGAGGCGTTACTTTGATTCTGACATTCTTGACTAATGTTTGAAAATCCCGACGCCCGCTTTCCTGATCAACTAGATAGCAGGCATTCTGATAAAACATCCTCACTGAGTGAAGACAATACCCAGTGGTCTCCGGGAAATCGCAAATGGAAGCAAAACCTATCTGGTCAAACAAAGTCCCAAACGTCTGAGAACGCTGCTTTAAGGCTTTTACATCAACATGCCTTTCTCCAATGCATTCTCTGTTTTCAAAATCCTTTATTCTAGCCGAGCTGACAAAGTCTTGAGGAGGTGCTTGCCTATCAGCTGGTTGCTCAATGGAGATTCCTTGTGCACTCCCTCTTTTGCGAGCAATACTTTTTCTTCTTGTCTTCCCAGAAGTTTCTTCCATTGGAGCTTTGCCTTTCTCAGCAGCAGTGGGCGGAGCCTTTGATGTCTCTGCAGGTGCCTTTCCCTTTGAAGTAGTCGGAACAGTCGTTGCTTCAACTTGCAGTTCATCCCAATTAATTGATTCCGTTTCAGATTCTGTATCGGAATCATCTTTAGCTTTCTTCGCTTTCTTAGCCTTCTTAGCCCTCTTGGGCTTGACGGTGTCTCTCGTATGTACCATAGCCGCAAGTAGGAAAACAAACCAAGTGATCACCATTGCTAATGGTTTCTTGAGAAAAGGAATCCTGTGTGGAACGACTCAAGAACACATGAGAAAATTGTTAATTTTCAAAGATTTGAAAAATTGTACCCAAACAATCATAATCATGTAGAGAGACTAAGAATCAAATTAGTTTTGCAAAAGGACTTTTAAAAATGGATCAATTGCATGATTTTCGAAAATCCTTATTATATGCCCTAAAACCGAAATTTTAGAAATCGAAGCCTAAAAATCTGTTAATCAGGAGAATACCTAGCATATAATCAAAACTAATCTACCCAGAGTTCTTATTTCAAAAGAAATTTGATCAAAAACCATCCACAAACAAAGTTGATCCAAGAAATTCATGACGTTTGAGGAAGAAGAGAGAAAAACGGTGAAAAACCGAGATTTTGATCAATAAAACTTACTTGGAGTTGAAGAACTTGAGTTTGAAAGCTTCCAGGAAGGATGAAATCTAGAGAGAGAGGCTCTGGAAACTTTGGAACAAAAGATTGGAGTAAAAGAAATCAAAAACCCTTTTGTTCTTTATAAAACCTAGCCGCGATCCGGATCAGTTCATAACTGCGATCCGGATCGGCTACCCGCAGTGAGAAACTGCGTTCGGGATCCGGATCGGCAGATACAATCCGGATCGTCAGCCCGCAGAGTAATTCCTGCGTTCGGGATCCGGATCATCTTGCCCGATCCGGATCGGCTCCAACTTTTTCTTTAGAAAATTTCAGAGAAATTCAAGAAAAACCAGAAAAAGATGGTAAGCACAAATGTGTATCAACTTTAAACAAAAATCATCGTTTCATACAACAAGAATTAGATTATGCCAAATCTATCAATAATATCCAAAAATGAAACGAAAATTTACAAAAATTAAATCCCTTAAAGTTGAACACCTTCAATTACATCTAACTTGATCTTATGAGTAATGCCTTTATCAAATCATCAATTCAGTAAAGAAAATGAAATACAAAGATCAATAGATGTTTGAAATCCCAAATATAATAGATAATGTATCTAGACAATCTGTTGAAGAGAGTGGCTCTTTGAGCATCTTTCTTTAAAAACCCACCTTATACCAACCTTGAAATCTGACGGAGTCAAGTATTTCAACATGCATTTTACTTAATCAAAAAATTTGAACAACCATGCTTGGTATACATGTGGTAGCTGCACACAATACTCGGACGACCGAGGTGGTAGCTCTTTCCTCCATGTGGTGGTAGTTTTCACACTCCTCATTGGGATGTAACTCTTTCCACATCTTTTGAGCATTTTACTTTTTCTATGACTCCCCCTCAATTGGCTATCAATTATTTAAGATATAAAGTATTCAACCAAATATTGATCTCGATTTCATACTCGACTAAGTAGTCAAATAAGATAATGACTATACCAAGAGATCATAGAGAGAGAGAAATTGACTTTGATCACTTAGAAGATGATTTAATTAACATAAATGATCATTGCAACAGTGAAATATTATGATGGCAAAAGCATAATAAATTTCTAAATGTGCGAAAAGATGCAATTAAAGTCAATTATGATCTATGCTCAATTAATGTCCTATGTACAAACATAGATAATGAACAAAACAAAAACAAATACAAAACCTATCCTAAGCAAAGGTTTCAAAAAGAAGTTTATTTTAAGGAAAGCATTCCAATTGCTTTTCGTAAATGAATAAAACGTTTTTGATCCAAAGGTTTTGTTAGAATGTCAGCTAATTGATCCTCAGTTGAAATATATGAAAGTTGAAGAGTATTTGATTCAACTAGCTCTCTAAGAAAATGATATCTAAGTTCAATATGTTTTGTTCTAGAGTGCAACACAGGGTTTTTAGAAATGTTAATTGCACTTGTGTTGTCACAAAGAATTGTTACCGAAGATGCTGAAATGCGGAAATCGCTCAATACGCTTTTCATCCAAATGAGTTGAGTTGAGCAACTTCCAGCTGAAATGTATTCCGCTTCGGCAGTCGAGAGTGCTATGCAGTTCTGCTTTTTACTGTGCCATGCAACAAGGCAATGGCCAAGATAGAAGCATGCACCACTCGTGCTTTTCCGATCATCCACTATTCCTGCCCAATCGGCATCTGAGTATCCAACAATACCCAAACTTGTTCCCATAGGATACCAAATTCCGAAATTAATTGATCCTTTGATATACCGGATGATCCTTTTCACCGCTTTTAGGTGAACCTCCTTTGGTGCTGATTGATATCTCGCGCAAATCCCAACACCAAAAGATATATCCGGGCGACTAGCCGTGAGGTAAAGTAGACTTCCAATCATACTTCGATACAGTTTCTCGTCTACATTCTCACTATGTGATTCACTTCCAAGTCTCTTGTGGCTAGTTCCCATTGGAGTCGGAAAATCTTTACAATTTTCTAGATCAAACTTTTTGACCAACTCCATTGCATACTTGGATTGACTCAAGTGAATACCTTCATCATTTTGTTTAATTTGCAATCCAAGGAAATAAGTCAATTCGCCCATCATGGACATCTCAAATTCGCTTTCCATGGTCTCCGCGAATTTAGAAGCATCATTATCTCTTGTTGCGCCAAATACAATGTCATCGACATAGATTTGTGCTACAATGAAATTGCTTTGATAATGCTTCACAAAGAGAGTCCTATCAGCTCCCCCTCGAGTATAGCCCTTCTCCAAAAGGTGCTTTGTTAACCTTTCGTACCATGCTCGCGGTGCTTGTTTCAGACCGTAAAGAGCCTTTTTCAAACGAAAAACATGGTTAGGTTGTTTATGATCTACAAAACCTTTCGGTTGAGCCACATAAACTTCCTCATTTAAAAACCCATTTAGAAATGCGCTCTTAACGTCCATTTGAAATAATTTGATTTTAAAATGACAAGCAATAGCAAATAGTATACGAATGGACTCGAGTCTAGCTACAGGGGGGAATGTTTCGTCAAAGTCTATACCTTCTACTTGAGAGTAGCCTTGAGCAACTAATCGTGCCTTGTTCCTGATGATAGTACCATCCTCATTTTTCTTGTTCTTGAAGATCCATTTGGTACCTATCACATTGTGTTGCTTTGGAGGCTTCGTTAATTCCCAGACTTTGTTTCGCTCAAATTGATGGAGCTCTTCCTGCATTGCTTTAATCCAGTAGTCATCCTGAAGAGCTTCATCTATGTTCTTTGGTTCGATTAAAGATACGTAGCAAGCGAATCCACAAACCAACTGCCTCCGAGTTCTAACTCCTTCTTGTGGATCTCCAATAATATTCGATTCCGGATGATCCTTGGAGATTCGTAATGTTTGCTGAAACGGAGTACTCGGAGATACATGAGATGATTCCTGCACATCAGATAAACTTGAAGAACCATTAGATGCATCATTAATATTGGAAGTATTATTATGAGAAGATGCATTAGCAGGAGAATCATCATCTAGAGAGATATCGAGGGTAGATTTTCCAGATCCAAAGTGAAAAGCTTCATCTACTTTAACATTTATAGATTCTACGATCGTCTTAGATTCAATGTTAAATACTCGATATGCTTTGCTATTCGTAGAATAACCCAAAAAGATCCCTTCATCACTTCGAGAGTCGAACTTTTCAAGTTTTTCACGATCACGTAAAATGTAACATCGACTCCCGAAGACACGAAAATATTTGATGTTGGGTTTTCTACTAAACCACAGCTCATATGGTGTATTTAAAGTTCCTGGGCGCAAGTAAACTCTATTAATGACATAGACAGCGGTGTTCACGGCTTCAGCCCAAAAATGTAGCGGTAAATTCCGGCTATGAAGCATCACACGCGCCATCTCTTGAACAACCCGGTTCTTGCGCTCAACAACACCATTCTGCTGAGGTGTATAGGGTGCCGAGAATTCATGTTTAATGCCATTTGAAGTGCAAAAATCAATGAATTTTGAATTTATGAATTCTCCACCTCTATCACTTCTAACACGAATGATCTTTTCATTCTTTTCAATCATAATACGATGGCAAATCTCATGAAAAGAGTCAAACGTATCAGCTTTCTCTTTTAAAAATGCTACCCAAGAAAACTGAGAGAAATCATCAACCAATAAAAAAATGTACCATTTACCTCCCAAAGATGGTTGACGGGTCGGCCCCATTAAGTCCATGTGCAAAAGTTCCAAGGGCCGTTTTGTACCAACGTGGTTCAAGTTCTTGTGTGCAGTCCTAGACTGTTTTCCCTTTTGGCAACCACCACACACAACGTTTTGTTTAAATAAAAGCTTTGGAACCCCCTTGACCACGTCCTTGTTTGAAATTCTAGTAAGTTCCTTAAAATTTAAGTGACCTAGCCTTTCATGCCAAAGAGTTTCATTATTCAAGGCGGCTAAGTTACAATTTTCAGAAAATTTATTAGGAACAACATAACAATTGTTTTCAGATCTAACCCCTTTTAAAAAGAAGACATGGTCCTTATCAGTTACAACGCATTCAACAGATGAAAAGTTAACTGAAAAACCATTGTCGCAAAGTTGACTTATGCTTATGAGGTTAGTCTTAAGGCCATCAACAAATAAGACGTTTTTCAAAATTGGGCCATCTGGAATAGCTACCGTCCCTTTTCCAACAATTTTGGAAGATCGACCGTCTCCGAAAACTACGTGTCCTCCGGAGATTTTCTCAAGATTTTGAAAACTATTTTTGTCACCGGTCATGTGACGGGAACACCCGCTATCCAGATACCAAGACGAACTATCATATGCATGCAAGGAAACATTGGAAACAAGACAAGGGAAAATTTCACCTTTGCGCACCCAAACCCTTTTGGAGTGCGTCAGTAATGGTCGTGAAGTTATATGCCTAGGTGAAGGCGTCTTGTTATAGCGATTGTTGTTCCTTGATGAAATTGTCTTGCGCGATGAACTACCAAGTCTCTTTTCATTTGAAAAGTTTTGCTTTGATTTTCGGGGAGGAGCCTTTTTGGTAGTTGTTGCAAGAGGTCCTTGAGATGAGCGTTCGACTCCCGTCTTGCAATATCTTCTTATGTGCCCTGAAACACCACAACGAAAACATACCTTAGATCTTGACGATCCCAAAGAGGATGAAGTAGGTTTGTTGTCGTTGTTTGTCTTGAATTCCGGTGTCGGAGGAGGAGATACCGACTGAGGCACAAAAACTGTCTCACTCGAACTTGGACTGTTTCCAGTTTGAGTGTATCCGAGGCCGAACCGATTTGATTGACCAAGACCAAGAAGTCTATCCAACTTACTCCTTCCTGAAGAGAATCGCTGTAAGTCATTCTTGAGTTGGAAAATGGTCTTTGTCATTTCCAGGTTATCCTGTCGAGCCTCGTTGTAGAGCTTTGAGAAGTGATTCGCGTTATCCACCAGATTTGTATGTTCCTTCTCAAGTTGCTCATTGGACTCTTGAAGGGAAACATTTGCCTTTATCAGGTTTTCCCTTTCCACTTCAAGAGCGTTTGAGAGAGAAATCGCTCTTTTTGCTTCTTCTTCGAGATCATGCACTCTCCCTCTCAAACTCTTGTTTTGCTTAGCCACTTTCTTTGAGTCCCTCAAAAGTCTGTGGTAGGCTAGAGCAAAATCTTCACCTTCCGAATCATCCGATTCGTTGTCCGTTGCGTTCTTTTCAACAGTGGAGTTGGACAACGACTCGGATGTACTTGCCATAAAGCACATGAAGGGTGAAGATACGAACGCGTGGAATGCGGCGGAGCTCTTTTCTTCATCACTCGAAGACGACTCATTTGACGTTGAGTTGTCATCCCAAGTGACGACCTGCATCGCCTTCTTCTTTGCCGGATACTTGTTAGGACACTCTGTTGTAATGTGGCCGTAGCCTCGACATTTGAAGCATTGAAGTTGTCCTTCTGAACTTTTCTTATCCTTTGATAAGTTCTCTTGCTTTCTTGACTTGTAACTTGAAGTACCCTTGCCTTTGTTCGACTTTCCGAAGGATGGAGATTTGCTTGAATTACCCCTTCGAAAGTTGCGGCGAAACTTCCTTGTCAAGAGAGCGAGCTGCTTCTCAAATTCCTCCATAGAAAGGTTCTCGTCATCGTCTGAGGAGGATGTATCCGCGTCTTCTTCCTCAGTTGTTTTCAACGCATAACCTGAAGACTTAGAAGTGGATGCCTTTCCAGAAGAATTGTTAGTAGTAAACGTCATTTCATAAGTTTGTAATGAACCAACTAATTCTTCTACACGTATTTCGTCCGGGTGTTTAATAGTTTCAATGGCAGTAACCTTTGGGCGAAATCGTTCAGGAAGAGTTCTTAAGATCTTTCTTACAATCTTA
Source organism: Tillandsia leiboldiana (assembly GCA_029204045.2). Lineage (NCBI taxonomy): Eukaryota > Viridiplantae > Streptophyta > Magnoliopsida > Poales > Bromeliaceae > Tillandsia > Tillandsia leiboldiana. The sequence continues at coordinate 29,592,727 of CM055070.1, forward strand.
AATTCTGGAATCTTCTCTCCCAGATTAGCACATGAGTTTACGATGTCTTGCAATCGTGTATAGTAGTCCGTGAAAGATTCATTTTCTGCCATTAAGATAGAGTCAAACTTGCTCGTAAGCATTTGCAGTTTCTGAATCTTCACGAGGTTAGTTCCCTCATGTGTAACCTGAAGAACATCCCAGATTTCTTTCGCAGTCTCACATGCCGAGACGCGAGAGAATTCAGTTTGAGATAAGGCATTAAAGATAGCATTAATTCCCTTGCCATTGTAAGAAGATGAATCTAACTCTTCCTTGGTCCATTTCGACCTAGGTTTTAAGGTGCGAACATCACCAATAAGTTCAGTTGGATTAGACCATCCTAATTCAATTGATTGCCACACCCGTTCGTCGATGGAAATTAAAAAGGCTTTCATCCGTACTTTCCAGTATGCATAATTTGTTCCATCGAAGAACGGGGGTCGGTTGATGTTTCCACCTTCAACCATTGTTTACAACCCTATTCCCGCTCTGATACCACTTGTTGGGTTATATGTAATAAGGATCTAAATAGGGGAAAAAACACCTAGAGGGGGGTGAATAGGTGTAAACGTATAAACACTCAAAAATCGTTGCGATAAAAACCCAATGCGGAAATAAAAATAACTCGCAAGATTTTTACGTTGAAAACTCCATCACCGGAGTAAAAAACCACGGGACCGATAACACGGCAGAAATCCACTAGAATTAAAACACGTACAAGGTGATTTACCGTACACACTTACGACTCAACCTTTTCCATAAGCTCCTAGATGATCTTCTCCGCTCGCTCCGCGACGCTTCTCGAATCCACGATTTGCGCCCAACGCCGAATCCACGGCGTCCAACGTCGAATCCACGACGTCCGACCGAGTCCACGGTCTTCACCCAATAGCACCCTTCGAATCCACGAACGTGCCTCGCTCCGAATCCACGAGAGCGGTTGAACCTTGAATCCACAAGGACACGCGAATCCACGCGCCAATTTTTGGGGTAAATCGTTGTTTTTGGGTGGTGATGATCCGCCGAATACTTAGATCAAAGATAGATCGGAAATACCATCTAAGTATTCATTAGTTTGATTCAACTCAAGATGTGAGTATGAAAACCTAGAATCAAACTAATCAATATAGATGAAGAAACATAGAGTATTCTCTAATGATTTCCTTTCTTCTCTATATGTGGATCTAGAGCCGTATAAGATGATACAAGAAAAATGACGGCTATCTCGACTCACTGGATTAACCCTAGAAAAAGAGTCATAGGGTCTATTTATAGGTTAGAAACCCTAGGAAGGAGATAAGAATCAAAAACCTAACATTTCTGGAGATTTTACGGACGGCGATCCGGATCGGATTAACTGTGATCCGGATCGTCGTAACGAGTCAGGTAATTCCAGAAAAACGAAGGTTCGGGATCCGGATCGAAGTGCTTGATCCGGATCGTTCATACAGTTCACCAAACATCAACGTTCGGGATCCGGATTGCGAAGCCTGATCCGGATCGTTCAAGGAAGATGGTAAACTCAGTGTTCGGGATCCGGATCAAGAGAGGCTACGATCCGGATTGAACTGGTGTATGAACGAACCACCTTCGGGATCCGGATCGAACAACCTGATCCGGATCCTGAACATGTCCCAAGTCCAGTTTTTGATTTTTATGCAATGAAAGATTCTTCCAAGTGTTTCTACACTACAAGAAGTATTCGGATCACACAAAATCTTAGGTTAAACATACCTGATCCTTTTGAATTCTTCTTTCTTGAGATTGAGTTAAATGATCCAACTTTCTTCACCTTCAATCTTCAAGACTTGAGACTTTCACGAAACTACGCCAACTCAAATTCCGTAACACTGTGGACGGGGCCGGGTTCTGGTTTACACCCGGGGCGTGACAGGACGCTTCGCCTATACGGGATTTTGTATAGGCGGCGGATCTGTTGGCGAGCCCGGGTCGCAGTTTCGATCCGGGGGCGTGATAGATTAGAGTGGTATCAGAGCCTAGGTTGTAGGTCATGGTGGACCTAGAAACTCTAGACTTGTGGTTTGACCTAGGATGACTTCGCGAGAGTCGTGATTTATAGCGAGAGTCTTGATTGAGTTTTATACCTCTCCCAAGGGACGGGATGAGTGATCGGCATGTTTATTCTCCTAAGTGATTATGTTGGCTGCAAACAACATAATCCTGTGGAATGGGTGGCATGCTCTAGACTTTTGCTAGATTGGGTCGAGTGTTTGTTGTGTGCTGATTTGCGGTTTTGTCGTGGTGAGCGGTGTCTCCCCGACGCTGGTTTTTGACCCGTGTGCACCTTGTCGCAGCAGTTGAGCCTGAGCTGTTAGATCCAGGCCCGATACCCAGATTGAGGTCAGAGAGCTCCGAACCCAGATGGCAGGATTGTTAGAGGTAGATTAGCGACGGAGTGAGCAGCTGGATTCGGTGTTACAGTAGTCGGAGCACTGAGTAGCCCCCTCTGTGCCGGCGTTTAGTGTCGAGGCACCGAGGCAGGGTGGACAGTTGATAGCAGATGAGCTGTGGGGCATCATCGATCTATTGAGCCTGTTTTGGCAGATGAACCACCCCGGTTCTTAGGATTGAGTCTGGAGCCTTTGGAGGCAGAATCGTGTTTGGTGGTGATGGAGCGACTACCTAAGATCCTCTTTGTGTTAAAGAGTTTACGCAGTTGCTGAACTGCGCGCTCCATGTTTTGAGGAACGAGGCGCAAAGGATATGTGTGTTTGGGAGTGGATTGCGCCAGGATATCTTTCAGCTCATTCGGTCCCTACGTTACAGATTTGGAACGCCTCGATGGAGTAGGCATTGTGTACGGAGCGTGGCGCTGCAGTTGTCACGCCCCGGGGTCGAAACTGCGACCCGGGCTCACTAACAAATCCGCCATCTGTACGGAAACTGCCGTACAGACGAAGCGTCTAACCTGCAAAAAGAATCAACTACAGTATACAGATATCAGAGCTGAAAGTAACTACTAAAAACTGAAAATAATACAATATCCATCTCCCAAATACGATCGTATACAAAGTTCTCTGATACAAAACTCAAAAGGGAGATATCTCCAATAAAATACATCGATGTACAAGCTCTCAATACAAAAAAAATCCTCACTACATCAGTCTCTCAAACTGTAAAATAAAGTACAACTCTATACCTCACAACAAAGGTCTCTCAACAGAGGAAAAAGAAGTAAACTAATCTACTGAAGCTTTCCTCTAAAGGGGTACCGCTACACTCCAACAACGGGTCGGGAACTAGCTCGCGACTCCCCTCGCCTCGGTCAGAAGGATCAGCAACAGAAGCACAGGAACAGGAGAAGAAGTTCCTGGGGAAAAGACACCATGACGGGTGTGAGAACTACTTCCCACAGTAGTTCTCAGTGGGTGCCGTCAACAAGCCCAACGGTCTGCCCACCAAGTCTACTAGAGGCAAAAGATAACAGTGCAATGAAATCTGAACAAGAAAAGCTGGAGCTACTCTACAGCTACCATGCCTCTATCTAGATGCTCAAAAAGTGAAACAGATGAAAGTAAATGTGGCCACACGCACCCAAGGTGCTCAATCGACCCAATCGAACTGACTGCCTCATAGGGTCCAGTCAAGCCTGCTCCTGTCGACTAGGAACGCACCTGTCCACTACCACACATCCACATGAGGACGGGATTTACATGGGGCGTCCTGTCCGACTAACTCACCCCTCGCGCAAAACTGCCTCAACAGGCCCATCGTTGCATCCACTGCGGAAAACTGCCTCAACATGCCAACCATCGTATCCACAGCGGCATCTCAGGAATGCGACTCCAACTGAGGAAAACGGCGCGGCATAGAGTATCAAACATTGGCATAAGCAGGCTATAGTCAAGATCCACGCTCACTCCCAGAACGATAGGACTCAAGATCCCCAAATATCTCGCACAACAGTCGGAGCACTCTCGATGACTCAGCTGATCAGCTCGCATGAAACACGAGACACTAGCCTCTCCAACAGCTCGCAGCACAAAGCACACTGGTTGGAGGTATTCCACAGCCAGGAACGACCCACAACTCAGGCTAACAATACTGGTCGGACAACACTCAACGACCTGGGACCACCGTCAACCACAACGGTTCCCAACAACACTGACCGGAAGATACCCGACGGCCCGGGACTACCGTCTGCTCAACGGCTCCCTCCCACGACAGCACAACAGGGATACAAGACCTCCCGGGACTACCGTTTACCCAATCGGCTCCCGGCACAGATAAGCAACCCACTAACAACTACCAGACTCCACTCTGCTCCCAAGCACGAGTGCAAAGGCATCCCACACTAAAAGAAAGTCCCGACCTCTCGGCCCACTACCCGGGCGAGGATAACACTATTTCCAAGAATAGAAAAACAGTGTGGGTGTCTAAACATAAATAACCCTAGCCCAAGTGAGGGTTTTCTACTGGTCTGGTTACACATGCAACATATGACGGGGGTGCTAGGTCAAGTTCCAAGATAACTATATTAACAGATGATAAAAGGAATAACAATTCCTACAATCTAGCATGCTACACAAGGAAATAAACTATCATGCATTGTCCTACAACAGTAGAATTGCTGTACAGTCCATAAAACTTGGAGATAAGGCCACCCACCTCGATTTGCCACTAATTGCTCGTAGACACTTGCAATTGGCCTCCACGCGATCCGCACGCAAAACGGAGCAAGGTGCCGGAGTTCGCACGCAAAACGGAGTCCGCACGCAAAACGGAGCACGGTGCCGAAACCTACACGCAAAACGGAGTCTGCACGCAAAACGGAGCACGGTGCCGAAACCTACAAGCAAAACGGAGTCTGCACGCAAAATGGAGCACGGTGCCGAAACCTGCACGCAAAACGAAGCACGGTGCCAGAATTCGCACGCAAAACGGAGTCTGCACGCAAAACGGAGCACACCGTCAGGGTCCGCACGCAAAACGGTGCAGAAAAACACGGTCCCTAACACAGATAAGAGCAAGAGGGTCAATTCACTGTCCAAAGAACACCCCCAAAACTGTGCTAAAAATACCGTAAAACTAATGCTTGGGACCTACCCGACTGCGCCGCCGCCGCCGAAACGCTCCGTTGGAAAACCTTGCGCGCTCCACGAGGCCCACGAAGCACCGTCGCACCACCCGAAATCTCCTCCTCACTCCCTCTATCGCTCGGGTGAAGAAGAAAGAAAAGAAAATGGAGGAGAAAAGGTGTGCGGGGAGAAAGAAGAAGAAGAAGAAAAAGAGGAGAGAGGAAAGCGGTCCACGGACCACGGGTCCACGGTGCACCACCAATAGGGAGCCACCGCCGGCCGGTTCACCACACACGGGCGCGTGCACCCGGCCCAGGCACGCGCCCGCCTGCCCACGTGGCGCGCGGCCAACGCGCCATGGGGGCGCGGTTGTTGCGCGCCACACGGGCGCGGTTACACCGCGCCACCCACAGGCGCGTGACACGCACGCGCCACACGGGTGCGTGCCCCCGCGCCCGCGCGGGCGCCAACGGGGGCCCGCCACGTGGCGGCCCCCGCGCGACCCGCGCCGAAGGCGCGTTTCCCCCTGCGCCTAACGCGCCAGCCGCTCGCCTCGAACCGCGTGCCGCCGCCTCCTCGGGATCCGCGCCGCGCCAACGCCTCGGTTTGCATGCCGCGTCGCCTCGAAAAATGTGCACACCTACCGGACTCCAAAACCAACAAATAAATAGTCCATTCCTAGCGATTTCGCGCGCTGAATCCAAAAACGATGTCCATTTTTCCAAATTCTCATCCAAAAATTGTGGAGTGCCCCCGGATAGCCCACTTGATCCGATTTTTTGCGCCGGGTCCAATTCTGAAGTCCGATTTGCCAAATTCCAACACTAAATATTCCCAAAGGCGACCGGAGAAATAATCTTTAATCCACACTTCGCCCGGAGTCCAAATTGACATCAACGTCGCGCGAAACCACCTCTAAACACTCGACGGGTCCCACAATTTCCCACTGGATCTCCTTTTAAGCCTAAAGTCCAACACTTGAGTCCAAATTGCGCGCAAACACCACCGACACACCACGCAGGCCTCCAGTGATGCAACTAAATTCCAAATTGCATCACAAATCCATTTCTCGGGCCCGACACGCTCACAAACACTCCCAACGGCCACTAAAAGCTGCCCAACAACCAGCAAACCCTTCGCGGGGGATTCCGGGACCTCACATCCTCCCCCACTAAAAGAAAGTTTCATCCTCGAAACTAGATCAAGTCCATCAGGAGTCACAAATACCACGGGTAGGTATCCATCAATACGCCTCCAGCACCCAAAACACCACTCACTCCCCGTGATTACTCCGCAACAAACAACATCAACAAGTACGGTATGGTCCGATGTGTAATTCTCTCATCTCTCGAGCCAGAAATTGCAACGGGCGTCCCTCGTACTCCAACAATCACAGATCTCAAAGGGGCAAGTAAATCACGGGCGAGGATAAACACATCACTCCTGATCTGAGACGTGAAATACCAAAGGGGCTCCAATAAAAGGCTGGGGGAAACTGAAATAACCACATCATGGTGCCAATCACAACAAGACGACCTGAAGTACCCACACGTTCATCCAATAAGGAAAGGAATCCAATAAGCTGGGGTCTTCACTCGGTTACTTCCTGATCCAAAACCACCCGAGTGGACTACACAACTGCAGGCTACCCTCAAAAGGGATCCTCAAGAGACACAATCTCGTGCCACAGTTGGTCGCTCAACATGCTATCATAATCCCAACGGATCCACGGACCGTCGGTGAACGGGACTGAAAACTGGCTCGCAAGGCGATCATAAAGCTGATGCCCAAACTCGCGGTCAAAAGTCCGAAGCATCCAAAAACCCTCACCGTTGTGTACCTACAACGTGGCATCACTGCTGTGCACCAACAGCGTGGCATCACCACCGTGTATCAACGGTGTGGCATCACCACCGTGTATCAACGGTGTGGCATCACCACCGTGTATCAACGGTGTGGCATCACTCAAGCATCAAGGTCTCAGATCCTCACAGTCCTATACCCAACACTACCTCGAAATCTCGGAGCTGAGGAAGGGCCAAAAGATCAACAGGCAAAAACCAGGGCCCTAACTGCACTGGGCAGGACCAACAACACTCATCTATGTGCAACACGTGATCAGGTATCTGAACCTCACGAGCACAAGCTAAGGGTCCTATCTCTAGCCCATACAACAATGCAAATGCCCTACAGAAGAAATGAATGCGATGTTCCGGTAACAAAAAAACGCTCAAGTGCGTGTAGGGGAGATAAGATTAATACCTGCCACCACATGGCTAGCTGCCCCCGAATCCTCATCCTGTGAGACATAGACGCTCCCGCTCGGGGGTGGTCGTTCGTCGGACTACCGCGAAGAAGTGGCCCTAACTATCTGGCCATAACCTGTCGAAGCTCCGCCTGTCTGGAAGAGCGGAGGAGGAGGAGCCGAAGCTGCCAATGCGACTGATGACCCCGCTTTAGGACAAGACCATGATCTGTGCCCTGTCTGTGGTCACACTGCGGCGCAGAATGCGGCCCACCACAAATGACACAGTCATCCCGCTGCTGCTGCTGATAACCTCCTGGTCTCTGTCTCCTCTGAGAATCACGACCCTCAGACTGGGATCGTGGCGGCCCCGGGGTCTCGATCTACTCAACTGTCCAAACTCAGGCGGCACTGGATGCCTCTCCCCGGAGCTGGTCCCTGGCGTCCGTCTTTCTCTGACATGGTCACTGATCCTCGGCCAACCCACCGGGCATGTCCAATCGCTGCCTCTAACGTCGGCACTTGCCGAGAATACACCAAGTGATAGATATTCCGATGCAGTCCACTCTCAACTAGCTCAACCTTCTGGGCCTCATGCAGGCGACATGGGGTACACCGCTCAACAATCGCAAACTCGCGAACATACTCCAGAAGAGATCGACTCCCCTGCTGCAGGCGTCCAAGATCCCCTTCCAGTTTCTGCTTACACTGTCAGGAAAGAAGGCCCTGAGCAGCAAAGCACGAAACTGGTTCCAAGTCAACAACTGCGCTCCCGGTGGTCCAACAGGACGAACTCGACGCCACCAAATCTCGGTGTCCTGTCAGACCATCTCAATCTCACTAAAGCAACCACCTGGTAACTCGGCCAGGGCATGTACCCACCTGGTAACTCGGACAGGGATATGTACCCACCTGGGAACTCGGCCAGGGGTATGTGCCCACCTGGTAACTCGGCCAGGGGCAATGTATCCATCTGGTAGCTTGGCCAGTGGAAAGTATCCTCCTGGTAACTCGGCCAGGAAAAAGTGTCCTCCTGGTAACTCGGCCAGGGCATATACCCACCTGGTAACTCGGCCAGGGGCAATGTATCCATCTAGTAGCTCGGCCAGTGGAAAGTATCCTCCTGGTAACTCGGCCAGGGCATGTGCCCACCTGGTTACTCGGCCAGGGGCAATGTATCCATCTGGTAGCTCGGCCAGTGGAAAGTATCCTCCTGGTAACTCGGCCAGGGCATGTGCCCACCTGGTAACTCGGCCAGGGGCAATGTATCCATCTGGTAGCTCGGCCAGTGGAAAGTATCCACACAGCTGGGACCGCCGTCACTCCAAACGGCTCCCACAACAACACCCCACTCATAGGCGAGAAGAACCGACTGACGCAGCAAAGATCCGAAAATCCCGATAGACCGGTGCCTAGAACCCCAATCAAACAAGAACAGACTCTAGGCTCAGCCTATCGAAGTTCTCGATCCTTTACCGTTCAGGGATTTGGCCCTTCTCGGTTAAAGTTGGAAACTATCTCAACACACAAACTCCTGGGTCTCGCTCCGCTCTGATAGCTTTGCCTCCCGCTGCTCGGGTACTCATCAGATGCGGGGTGTGTGTCCTCTTCACAACATGACGTCTCAGGGGTATCACAATCCACTGCACAATAACAAACATCAGGACACAACAACCATACGACCCAATCCAGCGAAAGTTTAAGACATGCCATCCATTCCATAGCATTATGTTGTCTACAGCCAACATAATCGCTTAGGAGAAAAAACATGCCAATCACTCATCCCGTCTCTTGGGAGAGGTAAAAACTCAATCAGGACTCTCGCTAAAAGTCACAACTCTCACGTAGTCATCCTAATATCCAACCACAAGCCTAGGGTTTCTAAGTCCACCACGACCTACAACCTAGGCTCTGATACCACTCTAATCTGTCACGCCCCGGGGTCGAAACTGCGACCCGGGCTCACTAACAGATCCGCCATCTGTACGGAAACTGCCGTACAGACGAAGCGTCTAACCTGCAAAAAGAATCAACTACAGTATACAGATATCAGAGCTGAAAGTAACTACTAAAAACTGAAAATAATACAATATCCATCTCCCAAATACGATCGTATACAAAGTCCTCTGATACAAAACTCAAAAGGGAGATATCTCCAATAAAATACATCGATGTACAAGCTCTCAATACAAAAAAATTCTCACTACATCAGTCTCTCAAACTGTAAAATAAAGTAAAACTCTATACCTCACAACAAAAGTCTCTCAACAGAGGAAAAAGAAGTAAACTAATCTACTAAAGCTCTCCTCTGAAGGGGTACCGCTACACTCCAACGACGGGTAGGGAACTAGCTCGCGACTCCCTCGCCTCGGTCAGAAGGATCAGCAACAGAAGCACAGGAACAGGAGAAGAAGTTCCTGGGGAAAAGACACCACGACGGGTGTGAGAACTACTTCCCACAGTAGTTCTCAGTGGGTGCCGTCAACAAGCCCAACGGTCTGCCCACCAAATCTACTAGAGGCAAAAGATAACAGTGCAATGAAATCTGAACAAGAAAAGCTGGAGCTACTCTACAGCTACCATGCCTCTATCTAGATGCTCAAAAAGTGAAACAGATGAAAGTAAATGTGACCACACGCACCCAAGGTGCTCAATCGACCCAATCGAACTGACTGCCTCATAGGGTCCAGTCAAGCCTGCGCCTGTCGACTAGGAACGCACCTGCCCACTACCACACATCCACATGAGGACGGGATTTACATGGGGCGTCCGGTCCGACTAACTCACCCCTCGCGCAAAACTGCCTCAATAGGCCCATCGTTGCATCGACTGCGGAAAACTGCCTCAACAGGCCAACCATCGTATCCATAGCGGCATCTCAGGGACGCGACTCCAACTGAGGAAAACGGCGCGGCATAGAGTATCAAACATTGGCATAAGCAGGCTATAGTCAAGATCCACGCTCACTCCCAGAACGGTAGGACTCAAGATCCCCAAATATCTCTCACAACAGCCGGAGCACTCTCGACGACTCAGCTGATCAGCTCGCACGAAACACGAGACACTAGCCTCTCCAACAGCTCGCAGCACAAAGCACACTGGCTGGAGGTATTCCACAGCCAGGAACGACCCACAACTCAGGCTAACAATACTGGTCGGACAACACTCAACTACCTGGGACCACCGTCAACCACAACGGTTCCCAACAACACTGACCGGAAGATACTCGACCGCCCGGGACAACCGTCTGCTCAACGGCTCCCTCCCACGACAGCACAACAGGGATACAAGACCTCCCGGGACTACCGTTTACCCAAACGGCTCCCGGCAAAGATAAGCAACCCACTAACAACTACCAGACTCCACTCTGCTCCCAAGAACGAGTGCAAAGGCATCCCACACTAAAAGAAAGTCCCGACCTCTCGGCCCACTACCCGGGCGAGGATAACACTATGTCCAAGAATAGAAAAACAGTGTGGGTGTCTAAACATAAATAACCCTAGCCCAAGTGAGGGTTTTCTACTGGTCTGGTTACACATGCAACATATGACGGGGGTGCTAGGTCAAGTTCCAAGATAACTATATTAACAGATGATAAAAGGAATAACAATTCCTACAATCTAGCATGCTACACAAGGAAATAAACTATCATGCATAGTCCTACAACAGTAGAATTACTGTACAGTCCATAAAACTTGGAGATAAGGCCACCCACCTCGATTTGCCACCAATTGCTCGTAGACACTTGCAATTGGCCTCCACGCGATCCGCACGCAAAACGGAGCAAGGTGCCGGCGTCCGCACGCAAAACGGAGTCCGCACGCAAAACGGAGCACGGTGCCGAAACCTGCATGCACAATAGAGTCTGCACGTAAAATGGAGCACGGTGCCGAAACTTGCACGCAAAACGAAGCACGGTGCCAGAATCCGCATGCAAAACGGAGTATGCACGCAAAACGGAGCACACCGTCGGGGTACGCACGCAAAACGGTGCAGAAAAACACGGTCCCTAACACAGATAAGAGCAAGAGGGTCAATTCACTGTCCAAAGAACACCCCCAAAACTATGCTAAAAATACCGTAAAACTAATGCGTGGGACCTACCCGACTGCGCCGCCGCCGCAGAAACGCTCTGTTTGAAAACCATGCGCGCTCCACGAGGCCCAGGAAGCACCGTCGCACCACCCGAAATCTCCTCCTCACTCCCTCTCTCGCTCGGGTAAAGAAGAAAGAAAAGAAAATTGAGGAGAAAAGGTGTGCGGGGAGAAAGAAGAAGAAGAAGAAAAAGAGGAGAGAGGAAAGCGGTCCACGGACCACGGGTCCACGGTGCACCACCAATAGGGAGCCACCGCCGGCCGATTCACCAGACACGGGCGCGTGCACCCGGCCCAGGCAAGCGCCCGCCTGCCCACGTGGCGCCCGGCCAACGCGCCACGGGGGCGCGGTTGTTGCGCGCCACACGGGCGCGGTTACACCGCGCCACCCACAGGCGCGTGACACGCATGCGCCACACGGGCGCGTGCCCCCGCGCCCGCGCGGGCGCCAACCGGGGCCCGCCACGTGGCGGCCCCCGCGCGACCCGCGCCGAAGTGGCGTTTCCGCGTGCGCCTAACGCGCAAGCCGCTCGCCTCGAACCGCGTGCCGCCTCCTCGGGATCCGCGCCGCGCCAATGCCTCGGTTTGCGTGCCACGTCGCCTCGAAAAATGCGCACGCCTACAGGACTCCAAAACCAACAAATAAATAGTCCATTCCTAGCGATTTCGTGCGCTGAATCCAAAAACGATGTCCATTTTTCCAAATTCTCATCCGAAAATTGCGGAGTGCCCCCGGATAGCCCACTTGATCCGATTTTTCGCGCCAGGTCCAATTCTGAAGTCCGATTTGCCAAATTCCAACACTAAATATTCCCAAAGGCGGCCGGAGAAATAATCTTTAATCCACACTGTAGAGTTATTATAGGATCCACAAGGATCTAAATAGGTACTATCAAACAACTAGAGGGGGGGGGTGAATAGGTGTAATACTTATAAAACCAAATCTCAGTGCAAAATAAAAACCAATGCGGAAAATAAAAACAGCACACCGAGATATACGTGGAAACTCCAATCCAGGAGAAAAACCACGGGACCAACACGCAATAACAATCCACTAAGAATAGAAGAATAACAAGGTGATTACCGACTCCACGGACTCAACCCCTCCTTCAGCTTCTTCGGACCTTGCGCTGACCGGTTGGATATCCACGCAATAACAATCCCTAAGAAAAAAAGAATAACAAGGTGATTACCGTCTCCACGGATTTAACCCCTCCTTCAATTTCTTGGACCTCGCGCTCCACCGATTTTGCACGCCCACTGCACACGTTCGAATCCACGAACGCCACTCGAATCCACGAGCACACGTTTCGAATCCACGAAACACCTTTAGCACACCGAATCCACGATGCCACGTCGAATCCACGACGCAAACTCAGTCGATAAGAATATTGACTTCGATGGTGATCCTTTGCTTAGATTCTCAATGAGGAACCGTAGAAGAAATCTCTAAGCAAAGATTAGATCAATTCGACAAAAGATATGTTCTTGAAAGAACCATCGAATTGACCTAAAAGAGGCTATAAAGAAGAACGATGAAAACCTAGCATCTAGGGTTGCTCTCAAGTGTTTTAGAAATTGATCGGCCGTAGCTCCCACGTTTTTGAGAAACCCTAAATGTCTATTTATAGGTTAGAAACCTTTGGAAAGAGATAAGAATCAAAAACATACCTTATCTGGAAATTTTCAGGACGGCGATCTGGATCAGATTTATTGCGATCCGGATCGTCGTAACGAGATTGACGATTCCAGAAAACCAAGGGTTCGGGATCCGGATTGCAAGGCCCGATCCGGATCGTTCATACAAATCAGAAAACTTAACATTCGGGATCCGGATCGAAAATTGCATGGATCCGGATCGAAGTCTTGTATGAAGCAACAACCTTCGGGATCCGGATCGTTGGCTCTGATCCGGATCCTGAACAAGTCCGAACACCAGTTTTTGATTATTATGCAATTAAAAGTTCATCCAAGTGTTTCTACACTATAAGAAAGTATTCGGATCACCACAATTATTTAGTTAAACATACCTGATCCTCTTGAATACTTTCTTCTTGAGATTGATATAACTGATCCACAATTCTTCAACTTCAATCTTCAAGATTCAAGACACTGAGTGTCAACTTGAGCTCTTGTTGAATCTTCTCTAAGTCTTTGATTGCTGATTGACAATTTGATCCCTTTAAGACTCCGACTCAACTCACTGACTTGACTCACGAAATATGCTAACACCAAAATGCCGTAACAATCTCCCCCTTTGGCAATTTCGTGACAAAACCCAAAAATACATAAAAGCGCTCAAGTCACTCATCTTAAACCAAAAAGTCGAAACTCAATGTCATCACCAAAACATTGATTTTCTTTGCGTGAAAGATCCAATAAATACAAAATTACATTTGAACCAAACAGTCCTAGAACATACTCTATGACTTAGGACTTGGAGTCTTAAAGTGATGTAATTCCTGCAAAACAAAACTCCAAAACAAAATCAAACGTTAGTCGTTAGAAATTAGAATCCTACATTTGATCCGTCTTCCTTTTGGTTCTTTTGTTTTTCGGCTCTTTCAATTTTTTCTTTGTCTCCCCCTATCTTGAGCATCTCTAACATGTTCTCCATGTTCTTGAGCATCTATGTTCTCCCCCTTTGTGATACGATCATCATTTTCCGTTCTCCCCCATTTTTCCATTTTCGTTTCGTTTATCCTCTCTTGATGATCTCATCTCCGTCATTTCTCTTCTCCCCCTTTTTGTCACAAATTGTCAAACAGTGAACATACTAGACAAAAGGAAATCACTAACAATATTAGTTCATAGAGAAAGAGAGATAAAAGCTCAGTTCTGGTATATAACAAAAATGCAGATTCCGTACCTGTACCAGAAAACAAAAATCAAATAATTTCTTGAAACAAATCCAGATTTTAGAATCCTTTCAAAAAACGATTTGTATTCCATCAAGAAATCAATTTAAGTGCTTTAAACAGTGAATTCACACAGATGTCATTCAATCCAACTAATTTCACAAAATTAAAAAGATTTACTCCAAAATCATGAAAAATAAAGGTAAAACATTATAAACCGTTTTTCATGTTATATTCATCAAACACAAGTCATCAAAAATAATCTTGAGATCCAAAGTCTATCAAGATGTAACGGATGTACAAAGATGACTTACAGAGATTTCCAAATGACATCAATTTGATTTCTTACCCTTTCAAATTTGAGATAAGCACTAAAATACCTAAGGGAGGCTCTTTGAGCATCTTTCAACTATCCCACCTTATACCAACCAGGAGATTGTTCAAAATATAAGAGTTTTGCATATAAATCTCCAAATGCTTCAACTAAAGATTTTCTCATAAAATACTATCAAGCATCCATAACATGTGGTAGCTTCACACACAAACCGGACGACCGGGGTGGCAGCTCTTTCCAGCATGTGGTGGAAGTTTTCACACTCCTTTCGGATGTAACTCTTTCCACATCTTTTGCAAATCATTTCAATACCCTTGTAAGAATGCAATCTCTTACGTGAAAGAATTAAATCCCAAATTTTAGTCTATCGGTTGTCTCACGTTTATCACAATGAACTCACACAACCGAGATAGATTAAGCATCTAAAGATCACACATGATTTCTAAAATTTGATGCTTATAATATCAAAAACTCCTATAATGAAGTATCTTCAAGATTATGATTATGGAGTAAAGTTGATAATCCATATAAAATTAAATTGGAGTGAATAAAAGTGAAACCCTTTTTATTCAATGCACTTGTTCATTAAAAACCCTTTTGTTCAAAAACAAAGTATAAAAACAAAGAGCATTGAAAAACATGTAATGCAAAGATTAAGAAAGATATGAAGGGAAAACCAATCAAAGCATTACATACAGTCATAAGATATTTAGAACTTAAGACAAGGAAAGATATCACCTTTTCGAATCCAAAATCGCTGGATTTTGGGTTGTCTTGATTCGTTGTGGCCGGGGGTTGTCCGCTTTGACTGTTGGTCCACCTTAGGTCTTTGCCTCGCAGTGATCCACTTGTATGATTGATGTTGTGGCTCGGACCTTTGGTGGTTTGAGTGAACTCCATTGAATTGATGTGTCATTTGATTCCGTTGAGTCCGCTCCGTAGATGAAGTTGCCGAAGGACTCTTCTTTCTCTTTTTCGGGCAATTCTTCACCAAATGTCCTTCAAGTCCACATAAGTGACAAGTTCTTCCTTTCAATTTCATTGTGGAACTTGAAGCATTCACAGTTTGGTTCTTTTTGAATCCCAAACCAACCTTGCTTGTTTGACCTAATCGGGACATACATTCAAGTTTCTTGGAACCGGTTGAAATCCTTTGTATGTCGGATTTAAGTTGATGAACTTGCTTGGTCAATGCTTGGTTGGTGACATGAATTTCCTCAAACTGCTTTTCAAGAAAATCAATCTTGTTAATATGGGAATTAACGACCGTTTCCGATTGATTTATCTTTTCTTGGAGGATTTTATTATTATTCAATAAAAGCTCTCGTTCCTCCTCGAGATCATGAAGTTTGATCTTTAAAGCATGATTCTCGTCTTGATTCTCAAGTCGTTGCTTCCTCAACTTCTTGATATGTTTGGCCATCTTCTTAGATTCCGCAAGAAGTTGTTGATATGCCTCAACGAGTTCTTCCTCGTCCGACTCCCCCTCACTTGATGACTCTCCGCCGGTTGTTGATGTTTCATACAAAATCAAAGGAGTAGAGTCAGTGACTAAAGATGATAAGCACAAATTAGAAGAGGGAATTTGAGAGGCATGTAAAGCAACGACATTTTCCTCTTTACTTGAGGTCGATTCATTAGAAGTAGAATCGTCCCAAGTTTTCACTTGCAAAGCCTTCTTTTTATATAATTTCGGAGTAGGACAATCCATTGAAAAATGGCCGTAGCCTTTGCATCGATAGCATTGGATTTCCCCTTCGAAATCATCTTTTTCTTTTTCTTTAGAAGGTTTTGCAAAGCTTTTGAGTTTAGAGGATTTAGAACCCGATGATCCTTTAGAAGATTTCGTGGATGAAGATCCATCGGTTCGATTCTTCCAAAACTTCCGACGAAATTTCTTTACGATCCGCGCCATTTGTTCTTCAAAATCGGCAAAAGAGATTTCATCGTCGGAACTTGATTCGCTATCTTCTTCCTTTGTTGATTTGAATGCAATACCTGTAAGCTTAGAAGAAGACTTGGAAGAAACTTGATTAGTAGGAAAAGTCATTTCATAAGTTTGCAAAGCACCTACTAATTCCTCTATACTCATCTCATCCGGATGACTAACGGTTTCAATGGCGGTAACCTTTGCCCTAAACCGTTCCAGAAGAGTCCGAAGTATCTTTCTTACAATTTTCGACTCCGGGATCTTTTCTCCTAAATTAGCACATGTATTTATTACATCTTGAAGTCTAGTGTAATAATCTGTAAACAATTCATGCTCTTCCATATGAATAGAGTCAAATTGACTTGTAAGCATCTGGAGCTTTTGAATTTTTACAAGATTAGTACCCTCATGTGTAATTTTGAGAATATCCCAAATTTCCTTCGCGGATTCACACGCGGAAATTCGTGTGAACTCAGTCGAGGAAAGAGAATTAAATAAAGCGTTCATACCTTTCCCATTGTAAGAAGATCTTTCAAATTCCTCTTTGGACCATCTAGAGCGAGGCTTTGGGGTAGTAGAATTTCCTACTTCCTCAACAGGATGCACCCAACCGTGTTCCACGGTTTGCCAAACACGCTCATCAATTGAGATGAGAAAAGCTCTCATCCGCACTTTCCAATAAGCATAATTAGTCCCATCAAAAAGAGGAGGTCTATAAATATTACCACTTTCACCCAACATGATAGATAAACCTAAAACCCGCTCTGATACCAATTGTAGAGTTATTATAGGATCCACAAGGATCTAAATAGGTACTATCAAACAACTAGAGGGGGGGGGGGGGGGTGAATAGGTGTAATACTTATAAAATCAAATCTCAGTGCAAAATAAAAACCAATGCGGAAAATAAAAACAGCACACCGAGATATACGTGGAAACTCCAATCCAGGAGAAAAACCACGGGACCAACACGCAATAACAATCCACTAAGAATAGAAGAATAACAAGGTGATTACCGACTCCACGGACTCAACCCCTCCTTCAGCTTCTTCGGACCTTGCGCTGACCGGTTGGATATCCACGCAATAACAATCCCTAAGAAAAGAAGAATAACAAGGTGATTACCGTCTCCACGGATTTAACCCCTCCTTCAATTTCTTGGACCTCGCGCTCCACCGATTTTGCACGCCCACTGCACACGTTCGAATCCACGAACGCCACTCGAATCCATGAGCACACGTTTCGAATCCACGAAACGCCTTTAGCACACCGAATCCACGATGCCACGTCGAATCCACGACGCAAACTCAGTCGATAAGAATATTGACTTCGATGGTGATCCTTTGCTTAGATTCTCAATGAGGAACCGTAGAAGAAATCTCTAAGCAAAGATTAGATCAATTCGACAAAAGATATGTTCTTGAAAGAACCATCGAATTGACCTAAAAGAGGCTATAACGAAGAACGATGAAAACCTAGCCTCTAGGGTTGCTCTCAAGTGTTTTAGAAATTGATCGGCCGTAGCTCCCACGTTTTTGAGAAACCCTAAATGTCTATTTATAGGTTAGAAACCTTTGGAAAGAGATAAGAATCAAAAACATACCTTATCTGGAAATTTTCAGGACGGCGATCCGGATCAGATTTATTGCGATCCGGATCGTCGTAACGAGATTGACGATTCCAGAAAACCAAGGGTTCGGGATCCGGATTGCAAGGCCCGATCCGGATCGTTCATACAAATCAGAAAACTTAACATTCGGGATCCGGATCGGAAATTGCATGGATCCGGATCGAAGTCTTGTATGAAGCAACAACCTTCGGGATCCGGATCGTTGGCTCTGATCCGGATCCTGAACAAGTCCGAACACCAGTTTTTGATTATTATGCAATTAAAAGTTCATCCAAGTGTTTCTACACTATAAGAAAGTATTCGGATCACCACAATTATTTAGTTAAACATACCTGATCCTCTTGAATACTTTCTTCTTGAGATTGATGTAACTGATCCACAATTCGTCAACTTCAATCTTCAAGATTCAAGACACTGAGTGTCAACTTGAGCTCTTGTTGAATCTTCTCTAAGTCTTTGATTGCTGATTGACAATTTGATCCCTTTAAGACTCCGACTCAACTCACTGACTTGACTCACGAAATATGCCAACACCAAAATGCCGTAACACACACTTCGCCCGGAGTCCAAATTGACATCAACGTCGCGCGAAACCACCTCTAAACACTCGACGGGTCCCACAATTTCCCACTGGATCTCCTTTTAAGCCCAAAGTCCAACACTTGAGTCCAAATTATGCGCAGACACCACCGACACACCGCGCAGGCCTCCAGTGATGCAACTAAATTCCAAATTGCATCACAAATCCATTTCTCGGGCCCGACACGTGCACAAACACTCCCAACGGCTACTAAAAGCTGCCCAACAACCAGCAAACCCTTCGCGGGGGATTCCGGGACCTCACAGCAGTCCCTTTGGATGGGGATCTGCTGCCAGAGGCGAGTTCTGGATAGAGGCGCTCGGCGTCGGGTGATGGAGGATCGATCAGCCGGCAGAGGCATTCCCGATTTCTTTCCCCAGGGTAGTGGATTTTTTGAGGCGCCAGAGGTCGGATGGACCCCGATGGCAGCATCCGCATTAGTTTTAGCAACAGCAGTAGCATGGATATGTTATCTAAGGAGGGCCGCTTTCGTCGCCTCAGTGTGAGCAGAGGCAGAGGTCGTGCTCCCTATGTGATTGGTATAGATATTTTCTGGCAGATTGGACTTTGATGATGAGGCAGACTGAGCGACGACCACCTGCATGGAGCGGATGAGTCTGTGCCGCCTGGTTGGAGGGCGCCACGATAGTGGATTGGGTTGTCGCATGTGTGATTTCATTACAGCAGTATGAGTTAGAGCATTGTGCATTCCTGCATGGACTAGAGGCAGAATCGTTACCACGTGCACTAGAGGTATAGGTTCCTGTCGGTGTTGTGCATGTGGAGGAGGCTTGTGGATCATGTCCAGTGCAGTTGAGACTATGAGTTATACCAGCAGACTTATTGGTATTTGTGGAAGTTCGGTGTTTTTGACCCAGTGCTTGGGATTGGTTGGCACGGTACCAGATGATGTTTGACTTCGGAGAGAGAGGACTATGACCTTCTGCGAGGCAGACAAGATGAGGCTTGTTTGTAGAGACAATTAGAGCACACAGGTTATAGCGACAGTGTGAGAGGTGCCTACGGCGGCACCGGGACTCAAGGATATCCCTATTGCCCGTGAGATCCTAGGTGTGAGTCCACCTGAGCTGATGATGATGCCGCCGGTTAGGGAGATTGAGATTGCGATTGACGTGGTTCGGGGAACCGCGCCAACCTCGATAGCAACTCATTGGATATCACTAGTAAATCTAAAACTAAAAATGTATCAGAGCTGAAAAAGAACTAAAACCCAAAAACTAAAGCAATCAACTGAACATCTGAATAAATAAAATAATCCTCAATACAAGTCACTCAACTATGATAATACAAGTACAATCCTCACAGATCTATCAGAATGTCCAGTACAAAAGTGTAATCAAAACCATATACAGGGTACATCTACCTCTGACTCTCAATGCTGGTAAGGAACTACTCGGCCACGTCCTCACCTCGATCAGCTGTCTCCGCGCGAGCTAAGCCGGAACAGCAGCCTCAGGAAACCTGTCACCGCAGCGGGTGTGAGATCTACTGCAGAAGGTAGATCCCAGTGGGTACCGTCACCAATATCCACGGTATGCCCACTAAGTCTACTAGAGGCACAACAGATAGGTATGCAGATAGATAATAGAAAAGCTGAAAGGAAACTACAGCTACCATGTCTCAATGATCATGCTCAAGAAACTCTACTAAAGATGAAATATGCATACACTCGCTACTGCTAATATGCCTCAAGTATCATGCTCAAAGGAAAACTCATCTAAGAACATGCTATGCAATCACTCTCTCATATCACCCAATCTCAGTGACTGCCACATAGGGTCCAGTCAAGCCTGCGCCAAACCTACTGCCACCACATCCACACTGGGACGGGACTTACGTAGGGCGTCTCACACGGACTATCTCAATCTCACACAAAGTGACCCTATGGTAACTCGGCCAGGGGTATCAAGCGACCACTAGTATATCAACTAGGCGCATCAACAACACGCACCCGTGGAGTAGCTCGAGGGGAGCGACCCCACCAAACTCAAGTTTCTCATCAGTCTCAACTGTCTCATAAGCGGCACATGGAGGCTATGATCCACGATCAAACAGATCAGAAACTCAAATGCACAACAGCTCAACTCAGTCGGAAAAAAGAAACCACGACTCAATCGGGAAATGCCCAAATCCTCACATAATCTGACGGAGAACTCTCTACGACTCAATCTGATAATGCACAACCCATGGCGAAGTCGGGAAACCTCCACGACTAAATCAGAAATACGACCCATGATCTATAATGAACCCAACAATCCCAACCAGGAAATGCATCTCTCAAGACACTAGAAACTCAACACACAATGCACTTCAAAATCCGCTCGGCCCTCTGGCATGAGCATACATGCAATCTGAACCAACTCAACCCCTTTGGGTGATCTCACAGTTTTAGAAACATTTTTCAAAGCCCGGTTTTCATTAAACATGTCCGACGATTTTTAAAACGGTTCAGATGCCAATTCAATGCAAAATTATCATGCAGTCTAGTGTCAAGACACCTCTAGATCATGCTAAAAATATCAGGGGCTCGGGAAAGTATTTCTACAATTTTCTAGGCAACTATAAGATTTATAAAGCATAAAATAGATAAACTAAACATGATCGACATGCTTACAGAAGCTTTAGAGGGCATTCCATACATTTTGGAGAAATTCCAACCCACCTCAAAAGCATTCCGCAGGCAAACGCTGAAGTCGGTGATGTGTTGCGCCGCTCACTGTCAGAAACTGCCGGAAAACACCCAAAACTGCGCCCCGCGCGCGCGCGCTCTCGCGATCCTCGGAAAAATCCCCGGAAGCTCGAACGGATCCCACGTGTCCTCTAATAAAAAATCCGGTGCACTCCGGCTCCGTCGCCGTCCGCTCACAGCATGCGCGCATGCCCTCGCCTCCGCGCAAATGCAAAAATGCACACACAACCCCTCAAGATGAGTGCAAAAGAGAGAGAGGAATAAACCATCAAAACCAGCTCAATTATCCACAAAAATCCCTTTAAAGAAAACTTAAAATCCATAAAGGAAAACAACTGTCACCTACCTCACACACGGCCGACGCGCGCGCGGCCCCGCTCAGCTCGAAGCAGCAAGATCACCCACGCAGCACCCATGCTTGCTTTCTTTCTTTCCACCTCTTCTCTTTTCATTTCCTTACTTCTTCTCATTTCTTTTCTTTCTTTTCCTTTTCTCTGTATCCAAGGGAGAAGAGAGGAGTCCATTTATATAGAGAAAAGAGGGGTCAATCCGGTCAACAGGTGGTGGGAAGAAAAATTACCGAAATGCCCAAGCTTAAAACCCATAAAAAAAAACACCCTGCAAGGTGGGGTACCGGTACCCTCCTTGGTGTACCGGTACCCAACACCCCGTTCCGGAATCCCCACTCGGGTTCCGGAACACCAAGCCAATCCGCAAGGAAGAAAAAAGCCAGCTGCAGCATGCGCGGCGCATGGGCCCAGCCCGCTACGCGCAACCCCCCAGCGCGCACCTGCGCAGCGCCCGGGCTGCGCCCGCGCGGCGCCCTACGCGCTCCTGCACAGCACCCGCGCGCACCTTGCACCAGCCGCGCGCGCCACTGCTGCCTCTCCTCCACTCATGGGCAGCAACCAACCCACACACACACTCACACACACCTCCAACACCATCACCAAGGTCAAACCAAGCTCTCTCTCTCTCTCTCTAGAAAATAGCAAATCACCTTCATGAGGCTCGACGCGCGCTTGCTCCGCTCGGCACCACGCGGCTACAAGCAATAGATCCGCACCGTCAACACGATCAAAATCCCCATTTTCCTCACCTCAATTCCCCTTCTTCTTCTCCTTCTTCCCTTTCTTCTCATTCCTCTGTTTGTCTTCAATTCCTCTGTTTTTGTTTTGGAGAAGGTGATGACATGGCACCTAATTAATTAGTGCTGGTGCATGGTGCATGGTGTAAAGAACCTCATACTCATCCAACACTCTTCCAACACCAACACTAACACCAATCCACACCTCATTTAATTCCTTTTTCTTTCTTTAGTCTTTCTTTCTCTAATTCCCTTCATAGGCAACACTTAATAGATTAATTAATTAAATAATCCAAATTAAGCCAACTCCAACTCACTTTTTGCCCTCGTGGCCCCCGCATCAGTCCGGATGTGACACCCCCGGAATTTGGATTAGTCCTATATATAAATGATATAATAGGACTAAATCTCTTAACCCGGCTATAGCATTTTGGATGGTAGCAAGATCCAAGAGGTTATGAGAGTTAAGCGTGCTAGAGCTAGAGTAGTTCTAGGATGGGTGACCCCCTGGGAAGTGGGGCGTCACAGTTGGTATCAGAGCCATTCACCAGCCGGAAATATGAGATGAGTCTCGGCTAAGCCAGGGTTATATAGCGGGTAGAGCGAGGCTCCCCGGCTAATGACCGTTGTGAGTGGAGTGCAGCTCCTAACAAGGTCGGCTAAGGCTAGTGAGACGAGTCTCACATCGCCTGGTGCTTGTGAGTGTGCCTGAGCCTGACGTGGACGTCAGGGCTTAAAGGGGGGAAGAATGTGACACCCCCGGAATTTGGATTAGTCCTATATATAAATGATGTAATAGGACTAATCCAAATTCTGGGGGTGTCACATTCTTCCCCCCTTTAAGCCCTGACGTCCACGTCAGGCTCAAGCACACTCACAAGCACCAGGCGATGTGAGACTCGTCTCGCTAGCCTTAGCCGACCTTGTGAGGAGAATGTGACACCCCCGGAATTTGCATTAGTCCTATATATAAATGATATAATAGGATTAAATCTCTTAACCCGGCTATAGCATTTTGGATGGTAGCAAGATCCAAGAGGTTATGAGAGTTAAGCGTGCTAGAGCTAGAGTAGTTCTAGGATGGGTGACCCCCTGGGAAGTGGGGCGTCACACCGGAACTTCCTGAACTCCGCTGTAATCTGAAAATACACATGTCCAAAGTTTTCCCCACTCAAAAAGTTCTACCGTAGAGTCAATGTGCTCAATCCAAGAACCGGCTCCCATAACTGCCGACTCCGACTCACTTTTCGCCTTCGGGGTCTCCGCACCAGTCCGAAACCTCCCGAACTTCACTGTAAACTGAAAATACACATGTTCCAAACCTTCTCCAATTTTTCTGCATACAACAGTGGAGTCGAGGCTCTAACAAACCAGTCCTCTAACGGCGCACAATGCCCGGAAAAATTCCGATTCCAGCTAGGGCTTCCACGTCGATCCGACTCAACCCGAACTCATCTGTAACCATATATGGAACACGCCCGAGGCGATTTCTCCGCACCACGCCATCTTGCGAGGTTGGTACACTCTACAAAGTCCCGGTACTCTACATATACTCCGGCAGATGTTCTTTCATGATGCAAGTATCTATTTGGGATCATACAGCCGAGGACTTTGCCAAGACGGCGTTCAGGAGACGATAGGGGCATTATGAGCTCATAGTGAGGCCTAGTGGATTGACTAATTCCCTGCCCCCTTTATTATTTGAGGAATTGTATGTTCCAGCTGTACTTGGACGGATTGGTAGCGGTATTTTTCAGGGATATTTTGATTTACTCCCTGAGTGCCTTGGAGCATGAGAAGCACTTGTGGATGGTGTTACAGTGTCTGTGAGGAAGAAGCTGTATGCCAAGTTGTTGTGGTACAAGTTTTAGCTTCGGAAGCTTACCTTCTTGGGCCATATTATTCTGGCCGTAGTAGCGGCGGTGGAAATCCGGCCAAAGTGGATGCTATTCGAGATTGGCCGAGATCGACAATTATTGTTGAGGTGAGGACCTTCTTGGACTGGGCAGTGTCAGCAGAGCTTGACGAATGGATGATGAGACTGAGATCAGTGCCAATTTTAGCGTTGCCAGTGATGGTAGATGGATTTGCGAGTTATAGTGATGCCTCCCATAGTGGCTGTGGAGTTGCTGATGGATTATTGATGAGCATCCAGTATCACCCCGACAGGGCCACTATGGTGGCAGATACCTGGAGCAGGAGAGCTGTCTGGGGTTGAGTTTGATCATTCCACAGCTGGCGCTGTGTGGAATTATTGAGGCGAACAGGGCTTGAGGTTGTGTCCCTGGGAGTCCCTTTTTGATTGTAGCCTGCGGTTGTGTAGTCCAGTCAGATGGTAAGGATCCGAGAGTGACTTAGTGAGGACCCCAGCTTGTTGGGCTCCTTTCCTTCTTGGATGATCATGTGGGTGTATTTCGGGTCGCCTTGGTTGAGTGGGCACCAGGGTGTGGTTTCGGTGCGTGTTGCACTGGTTGTTCTTTCTTTCCCCCCAGCCTCCTTGTTGGAGTCCCTGATGTTTTTCCACGTCTCAGCTCAGAGGTGTTATGTGTTTGGATCCCTCGCCCGTGATTGACTCGCTCCATTTGAGCTTTGTGAGTGTTTGGAGTACAAGGGACGCCCGTTGCGAATTCTAGCTTGTGAGATGAGAGGATTACGCAACCGGGCCATGCAGTACTGGTTATTGTTGTTGTTGAGGAGTAATCATGGGGAGTGAGTGGTGACTTGGGAGCTGGAGACGGTGATGATGAGTACCTACCCTTGGTATTTGAGACTCCCTTTTGAGTTGTGTTAGTTTCGAGGACGAAACTTTCTTTTAGTGGGGGAGGATGTGATGACTTGGATATCTGCAGAGCTTTTGCAATGTGATCAGCGACTTCTGGAGCCATATTCGGTGTGATGGAGGTGCTTGTGTGCAAATCGGGCCTCAGGATTGGACCCAGCATGAAATTTGGATTAAGTTTACCTGTCTGGATGCCTTCGACAAATTTTAGAAGTGGAATTTGGCAAAATGGACATCGGATTTGGACTCAGCGTGCGAAAATGATAAAAATAGACTATTTACTTGTATTTTTTTAGAGCTCGGATGCCAAAACACGGATTTCGAGGCTTGGTGTACTGTTCCGGCGGCGAGGGGCAGCGCCGGCGGCCGCGGGCAGGCGGCGGAGCGTGGCGGCGCCGCCGCGGGCAGGCGCTGGCAGCTGCGCGGGTTGGCGGGTCCACGGGGCTTGGGCGTGCACCGGGCACAGCCAGCGCGGAGGCTGCCACGTGGCGAGCTCCCATTAGCTAGGCGGCGGCGCGGGAGTCGAGGCGCCAATCGTGTCGGGCGTGGCGCACGGTGGACTGCGCCTGGACATGTGGCGCACGCCCATTGGCGGGCGCAGCGACCCGGCAGTCCCGGCGTGGACCGCGGCCCGTGCGCCCCGCCATGAACCCCGCTACCACGCGTCGCGCCGTGATTCGCGGGGGTGCGGAGAAAGCCACGTGGCGCGCCCAGGGGATTCCGGGCGCGCACAGTAGCGGGCCGGGGCCCGATTGGGGCGCCCAAATCTGGATCCTTTTTCTTTGTGGGCTGGGCTATAAATAGCCCCTTTCTTTTGTCTTTGGGCCTTTTCCCGAGCTCCTCTTGGGTTGAGGCCTTAACGAAGGTTGTTCCTCACCTTGTCCTCTACTTCTTTATGGATTCCTAGAATTTTTGGAGGCCGTGGCATCGGCGTTTTCTGCGACATGGCTCACTTCGACGCTCCTTCGTTTGTGGCTTCTACTGTAGTCGTCCAGTTTTCCCATGCAACCTTTCCGATGAATGCACTGTGTAGAACACCTATTGTTGGTGTGTCCCTTTATTATATCTTTATATCTGAGCAGGTTACCAGCGCTGAGCAGGTTACCAGCGCTTCGTGTACACGGGAAATTCCGTGTGCACGGCGGATCTGTGGACGAGCCCGGGTTCTGATTTACACCCGGGGCGTGACATCTACCGTCGCATTTCAGTGCGCGAGGCCCCCTGAGCTACTCTAATGGAATTTTGAGCTGATTTTTGTGGCTGCTCATTCATGAGAGGTACTCCTTCGAATTCCATGTTGATCAATTTGCTCTGTTTCGAGTTTTTGGTGGTGTTCTCGAGGTACCTTTTGACCCCTTGTACTGTTGTGATGTTTGGGACATCGGTGAAGTATTGTTGGGATTTCTCCACCTACGGGCATCGGATCAGGGCGTGTGAGGACTCAATCGGCATCTACGCTTCGAGAGGAATGCGACCATATTTTTATCTGAATTTTCGGAGGACTCTTGGAAAGTGATTTTAAGCTTCTTCGTGACTGATTTTCGCAGATTCTCAAGTTGTGGATTGATTGGCTTACCGCGATGTTCTATTTGTATCTTGGCCTACAGGTGTCGGAACGAGGAGTATAAATACTCGATTTGTCTCTACTCATCGTGAGGATCGCAACCGTGATTTTTCTAGATTTTTAGGAGGAATGCACGCAGGTGAAAATCCCCTTTTCTCTGCTGGTTTGTAAAAACAGCAAGTGCTATTTTTGGGATGTGTTTGTGGTGTCATTTGATTGTTGGCTGTGATGTTGGTTGGAGTAGAGGCTTGTGCGACCGAGTACCGAGGGTGCGGTTTCGGCGGATTTTGTTGTGAGTGACATCGGCTTTGCCTGCGAAAAGCGATTCAGGTAGGTTGCTTCGTCTCCAGAACCGGTGGACGGTTCTCTAATTCTATTTGATAGAATGCATGCATGTTTATGTACCCATATATGGTTGAGGGGTAAGCTTAGAAATGGTATTGTATGGGAAATTGCAAGATAAGTATTCATGTGAGGTTTTATGAGAACTTGCAAGATTTGGATATTCATGATTGTGATTAATGAAAGCTTACCTCAGGGAAGTGTTACCCTATGTGATTGATAGCATGCATAATTAATGTACAACCAATAGGATTGAGATGTAAGCATGAGAATGGCCTAGATCATGTGGATTGTAATACTATTGTAGTGTTATATTAGCATGCCATGTTAGCACATAGCCTTTCATGAGAATTGATTATTCCAGGGGACAAGATGATATATCTATGTGCGGGTACTACTCTGAGGAGTTATTATGGATCATGGATTATGGACAGGTGTAGTTCATTAGTGATTTTGGCATGTGGTTATACCTTTGTCGAGCTATTATTTGTTACACTCCCTTTTATCTTCCTTGAGGACAATTGCATGTTTGTATGGACATCTAGATAGGCCATCTTTACTGTTACACTATCAAGTTGGGACTTGACTTAGGAGAAACCATCTTTACTTCTTTTCTCTTTTTTAGTCAAACATGTGATTCATGTTGCTCGGGTTCGAGCAGGGGTTTGGGATAGTGTAGTCGAGACTTTGTGTCATGCCCCGGGGTCGAAACTGTGACTCGGGCCCGCCAACAGATCCGCCGCCCATGCGGAAAACCCCGTATAGAGGAAGCGTCTAACCTGCAAAAAGAAGGATACTATAGCTATACAGATATCAAAGCTGAAAAGTAAACTACTGAAATAAATATATACAACTCCTCAAATAGTACATGCTAGGTCCTCACAAAACATAAGTCTCTCCAAAAACTAAAACTCTCAAAAGTAAAATGTATATGATACAATCCCAAAATCACTGACAGTACTAGTACATCCCCAAAAGGGGTACAACTACTCTCTCTAGATGAAGACTGGTAGGGATCTAGCTCGCGACTCCCTTACCTCGATCAGCAGGATCAGCAACAGGAGCAGCAGGAACAGGAGAAGAGGTCCCTAGGGAAAAATCACCACAGCGGGTGTGAGAACTACATCCCACAGTAGTTCTCAGTGGGTACCGCCCCCAAGCCCGACGGTCTGCCGACTAAGTCTACTAGAGGCATAAAGTAACAAATGCAATACTGAAAGGAAAAGGGCTGGAAAATAACTCTACAGCTACTACGCCTCTATCTAAATGCTCAAGGAGTGATACAGATGGAAACATGATGCATCTATTAACTCTCAAAATACAGTCACCCAATCTACACTGACTGCCACATGGGGTCCAGTCAAACCTGCGCCTACCTACTGCCATTACATCCACGGAGGACTGGACTTACGTAGGGGCGTCCGTGACTGCCAAAACTGGCCTAGCCAGAGGGACTGCGTCGATAAGTCGCGATAGCAAAGTAACAGGCCCAACTTCGGAGTGGCACTCGAGGGGTGTGAACCCACTGAGGAAAGTATCTACGCATCTCTGTCGAGCTCAATATGGCTCATTGTCACGCCCCCGGGGGTTTTTGAGTCTATCAAAGCGAAAAATTGCGTGTATTATTTTTTTTTCTTAACAAAGTAACTTAAACCTCATCCCCGGTGCGTGCCAGACCGCCACATACACAAATTCTCTCTGCCCACGGACAGAGTCTCCTTTGTATATGCACGGCGTCTCATTTACAACGTGCGTTTCCTTTACAACATCATACATCAACCATCAACCATACAATAGACATACCTCGTCAAACAGAGTACAGTAATTTAACTAATGTTTTAAAAGACCGGTGTCCACTCGACACCTTGTTATTTTTTTTTCAAGCGAGTTATTAAAGCGGCATCAACGTTTAGAAAGGATAAAACCAGCGGTTGCAAAACCCGTGCCCACACGGCACTTCGTTTTGAGAAAACATTTCCGAAATCATTTGGTTTATCATGAAAACGTGCCGCGTATGAAAACATCACTAAAAGTATCAAAGTATAAAAGTACACCTCATCCACAGCGCTAACTAATACATGTCCACGACTAATATGATCCACAAGCAAATTAACTATTTAAAGTATAAGGAAAACG
The DNA here is from genome assembly GCA_029204045.2 of Tillandsia leiboldiana. Lineage (NCBI taxonomy): Eukaryota > Viridiplantae > Streptophyta > Magnoliopsida > Poales > Bromeliaceae > Tillandsia > Tillandsia leiboldiana. The sequence continues at coordinate 29,622,076 of CM055070.1, forward strand.
AGATAAAAACCAAGTATCCTGACTACGGTCCTTGCGACGCTGTCTCACCGCCATCCCGACTAACGCACCTAGTAATACCTGTCACGGAGTGGGTAAAGTCAGTGACAAACAAAGTAGATGTCTAAATATCAATAAGGAATAAGGAGCAAACCGATTACACCGGAACCTTTCGCTAAAACCCTGTACATAATTAAGCTGGGCACCAATCCCAGATTTATTAATTAAGTTGGGCACCAACCCCAGAGTACCTGTCGGAGAGACTAAAGTCTCCCCTCGTGCGCAAACACCTTTTTAATGCTTTTAACCTCTTCACGGTGCTGGTGTGCTATTTTTAGCAGGCGCGAAGAGGTCCTCACGGCTCCCACCCCTTTGTGAGGCACACGGGTCAAAAAGACCACTTCTTCGGAAAAGTACACCCATGCGGAGGCCAATCCGCCTGTGTACGTGCAGCATCCGAAAATGGATTTGCCGAGATCGGCGTGTAGTGAGCACCGCGACTGCAGCCGCTTCAATTGTTAGATAAAATACAATTATGCGAAAGGTTAAACTGTCCATCTACTTTGTTAGACAAATTAAGACCATTTTAATGATGATAGATGCACTTACTGCACTTGTTGCACTTATAGCAACCGTACCCACCTAGTTGAAGAGAAATCGGAACACCTGAATCCTTCGCGCACCCCCGCTGCGCACCTGGACCTAAAGAAAGTCCGCAAGGATAACTATAGTCAAAAACGTGTACTAACATCCCAAAACAAAAGACCCAATTTACTCTTTTCAACGGAAAAGTCCAACACCGTCCGAGTTGACGAAAACCGGAATCCCGCACCGCCGTCGCCGTCCGCCGGAGCCCCGCGCGGTTCGCAACCGCGCGGCTTGTCTCCGCGGGCGGCGCCCACGCGGCGCGGCGCCTTCCCGTGCGGCGGCCGCATGGCGCCCGCGTGGGTGCGGCCCCGCACGGCGCCCGCGCGCGGGGTTGCCCGCACGGCGCCTGCGTGGGTGCCCCGCGCGGCGCCCGCGCGGTTGCGGGTCCGCGCGGGTGCCGCCCGCACGGTGACCGCGCGGTGTAGGTTTTTATATAGGATCCACAAGGATCTAAATAGGTACTATCAAACAACTAGAGGGGGGGTGAATAGGTGTAATACTTAAAAACTCTATCTCAGTGCAAAATAAAAACCAATGCGGAAAATAAAATCAACACACCGAGATTTACGTGGAAACTCCAATCCAGGAGAAAAACCACGGGACCAACACGCAATAACAATCCACTAAGAATAGAAGAATAACAAGGTGATTACCGACTCCACGGACTCAAACCCCTCCTTCAGCTTCTTCGGACCTTGCGCTGACCGGTTGGATGTCCACGCAATAACAATCCACTAAGAAAAGAAGAATAACAAGGTGATTACCGTCTCCACGGATTTAACCCCTCCTTCAACTTCTTCGGACCTCGCGCTCCATCGTTTGCACGTCCACTGCACACGTTCGAATCCACGAACGCCACTCGAATCCACGAGCACACGTTTCGAATCCACGAAACGCCTTTAGCACACCGAATCCACGATGCCACGTCGAATCCACGACGCAAACTCAGTCGATAAGAATATTGACTTCGATGGTGATCCTTTGCTTAGATTCTCATTGAGGAACCGTAGAAGAAATCTCTAAGCAAAGATTAGATCAATTCGACAAAAGATATGTTCTTGAAAGAACCGTCGAATTGACCTAAAAGAGGCTATAAAGAAGAACGATAAAAACCTAGCGTCTAGGGTTGCTCTCAAGTGTTTAATTAATTAATCGGTAGAGAACCCCCGTTTTAGAGAAACCCTAAACGTCAATTTATAGTTTAGAAACCTTTGGAAAGAGATAAGAATCAAAAACATACCTTATCTGGAAATTTTCAGGACGGCGATCCGGATCGGATTTACTGCGATCCGGATCGTCGTAACGAGATTGACGATTCCAGAAAACCAAGGGTTCGGGATCCGGATTGCAAGGTCCGATCCGGATCGTTCATGCAATTCAGCAAAGTCCCATGTTCGGGATCCGGATCGGAATGGCCTAGGATCCGGATTGAAATTGCCAATGAACAAGTACCCTTCGGGATCCGGATTGCAAGGTCTGATCCGGATCCTGAACATGTCCCATGTCCAGTTTTTGATTTTTATGCAATTAAAAGATCATCCAAGTGTTTTTACACTATAAGAAAGTATTCGGATCACCACAATTATTTAGTTAAACATACCTGATCCTCTTGAATACTTTCTTCTTGAGATTGATGTAACTGATCCACAATTCTTCAACTTCAATCTTCAAGACTCAAGACACTGAGTGTCAACTTGAGCTCTTGTTGAATCTTCTCTAAGTCTTTGATTGCTGATTGACAATTTGATCCCTTTAAGACTCCGACTCAACTCACTGACTTGACTCACGAAATATGCCAACACCAAAATGCCGTAACAATCTCCCCCTTTGGCAATTTCGTGACAAAACCCAAAAATACATAAAAGCGCGCAAGTCACTCATCTTAAACCAAAAAGTCGAAATTCAATGTTATCACCAAAACATTGATTTTCTTTGCGTGAAAGATCCAATAAATACAAAATTACATTTGAACCAAACAGTCCTAGAACATACTCTATGACTTAGGACTTGGAGTCTTAAAGTGATGTAATTCCTGCAAAACAAAACTCCAAACAAAATCAAACGTTAGTCGTTAGAAATTAGAATCCTACATTTGATTCGTCCTTTTGGTTCTTTTGTTTTTCGGCTCTTTCAATCTTTTCTTTATCTCCCCCTATCATGAGCATCTCTAACATGTTCTCCATGTTCCATGTTCTCCCCCTGTCTTGAGCATTTACGTTCTCCCCCTTTGTGATACGATCATTATTTTCTGTTCACCCCCTTTTTGTCACAAATTGTCAACAGTGAACATACTAGACAAAAGGAAATCACTAACAGCATTAGTTCATAGAGAAAGAGAGATAAAGGCTCAGTTCCGGTATATAACAAAAATGCAGATTGCGTACTTGTACCAGAAAGCAAAAATCAAATAATTTCTTGAAACAAATCCAGACTTTGAAATAATTGAATTACCGATTTGTATTCCATCAAGAAAACAATTTAAGTGCTTGAAAATAATATGAGATCACATAGATGTCATTCAATCCAATTAATTTAACAAAAATTAAAAAGATTTACTCCGAAATCATGAAAAATAAAGGTAAAACATTATAAACCGTTTTTCATGTTATATTCATCAAACACAAGTCATCAAAAATAATCTTGAGATCCAAAGTCTATCAAGATGTAACGGATGTACAAAGATGACTTACAGAGATTTCCAAATGACATCAATTTGATTTCTTACCGTTTCAAATTTGAGATAAGCACTAAAATACCTAAGGGTGGCTCTTTGAGCATCTTTCAACTATCCCACCTTATACCAACCAGGAGATTGTTCAAAATATAAGAACTTTGCATATAAATCTCCAAATGCTTCAACTAAAAATTTCAAGAAATATTTTTCAAGCATCAAAACATGTGGTAGCTTCACACACAGACCGGACGACCGGGGTGGCAGCTCTTTCCAACATGTGGTGGTAGTTTTCACACTCCTTTCGGATGTAACTCTTTCCACATCTTTTGCAAATCATTTCAATACCCTTGTAAGAATGCAATCTCTTACGTGAAAAAATTAAATCCCAAATTTTAGTCTATCGGTTGTCTCACGTTTATCCCAATGAATTCACACAACCGAGATAGATTAAGCATCTAAAGATCACACATGATTTCTAAAATTTAATGCTTATAATATCAAAAACTCCTATAATGAAGTATCTTCAAGATTATGATTATGGAGTAAAGTTGATAATCCAAATAAAATTAATTTGGAGTGAATAAACGTGAAGCCCTTTTTATTCAATTCACTTGATCAGTAAAAACCCTTTTGTTCAAAAACAAAGTATAAAAACGAAGAGCATTGAAAACATGTAATGCAGAGATTCAGAAAAATATGAGAGGAAAACCAATCAAAGCATTACATACAGTCATAAGCTATTTAGAACTTAAGACAAGGAAAGATATCACCTTTCCGAATCCAAAATTGTCGAATTTTGGGTTGTCTTGATTCATTGTGGTTGGGAGATGATAGCTTTGACTGTTGATCCACCTTAGGTCTTTGCCTCGCAGTGATCCACTTGTATGATTGATGTTGTGGCTCGGACCTTTGGTGGGTTGAGTGAACTCCTTTGACTTGATGTGTCTTTTGATTCCGTTGAGTTCACTCCGTAGATGAAGTTGCCGAAGGACTCTTCTTTCTCTTTTTCGGGCAATTCTTCACCAAATGTCCTTCAAGTCCACATAAGTGACACGTTCTTCCTTTCAATTTGAATGTGGAACTTGAAGCATGCACAGTTTGATCCTTTTTAAAACCCAAAACAACCTTGCTTGTTTGACCTAATCCGGACATACCGTCAAAGTTTTTGAAACCGGTTGAAAGCCTTTGTATGTCGGATTTGAGTTGATGAACTTGCTTGGTCAAAGCTTGGTTGGTGACATGAATTTCCTCAAACTGCTTTTCTAGAAAACAAATCTTGTCCATATATGATGTAGCGTTTGTCTCCGATTGGTTTAGCTTTTCTTGGAGGATTTCATTATTATCCAATAAGCCTTCTCGTTCCTCCTCGAGATCATGAAGTTTTATCTTTAAAGCATGATTCTCGTCTTGAATCTCAAGTCGTTGCTTCCTCAACTTCTTAATATGTTTGGCCATCTTTTTTGATTCCATAAGAAGTTGTTGATATGCCTCAATGAGTTCTTCTTCGTCCGACTCCCCCTCACTTGATGACTCTCCGCCGGTTGTTGATGTTTCATACAAAATCAAAGGAGTAGAGTCAGTGACTGAAGATGATAAACACAAATTAGAAGAGGGATTTTGAGAGGCATGAAAAGCAACGGCATTTTCCTCTTTACTTGAGGTCGATTCATTAGAAGTAGAATCGTCCCAAGTTTTCGCTTGCAAAGCCTTCTTTTTATATAATTTCGGAGAAAGACAATCCGTTGAAATATGGCCGTAGCCTTTGAATCAATAACATCGGATTTCCCCTTCAAATTCATCTTTTTCCTTAGAAGGTTTTGCAAGGCTTTTGAGGTAAGAGGATTTAGAATCTGATGATCCTTTAGATGGTATCGTGGATGAAGATCCATCGGTTCGATTCTTCCAAAATTTCCGACGAAATTTCTTTGTGATCCGCGCCAATTGTTCTTCAAAATCGGCAAAAGAGATTTCATCGTCGGAACTTGATTCGCTATCTTCTTCCTTTGTTGATTTGAATGCAATACCTGTAAGCTTAGAAGAAGACTTGGAAGAAACTTGATTAGTAGGAAAAGTCATTTCATAAGTTTGCAAAGCACCTACTAATTCCTCTACACTCATCTCATCCGGATGACTAACGGTTTCAATGGCGGTAACTTTTGCCCTAAACCGTTCCGGAAGAGTCCGAAGTATCTTCCTTACAATTTTCGACTCCGGGATCTTTTCTCCTAAATTAGCACAAGTATTGATTACATCTTGAAGTCTAGTGTAATTGTCACGCCCCGGGGGTCGAAACTGCGACCCGGGCTCGCCAACAGATCCGCCACCTATGCGGAACCCCGCATAAGCGAAGCGTCCAACCTGCAAAGTACCAACTAACAACTAAACAGATATCAGAGCTGTAGAAAAACCGCTGTAATAAAAATCCGAATCACTGTACAACTGAAAAATAAAAGTACAATATCCATCTCCCAACATAATAGTACAATAATCCGATCCACCGAAACTGTAATACAAGTAAAAGCCACCTATACAACATCTATAAATCCAAAAAGGGAGATAACTAAAATAATAAAATACAACTGAGTACAGTGAAACCTACAATCCGGGTTGGTACATCTATCCCACTGTAGGAATCAACACTGGTAGGGATCTATCTCGCGACTCCCTTGCCTCGAACCGTCAACCGAAGATCCGCAACTCCCGCTGCAGACACTGCAAAACAAAGGGAGTAAAGGGGAAAAACAACAATGGGGGTGAGAACCACTAGTAAAACCAGTAGCCTCCCCCTGTGGGTAAAGCCTCAAACCCCGACGTACCCACAAGTCTACCAGAGGCAAGAAAAAGAATAAGAGAGGTGGTAAGCTATAAACAGAACTACTGATAAAAGAGAGCTACCACTAAAATGCCTCTAAAATGCCCAGCTAAAAGAATAGCTAAAAGTATGCCTGAGAAAGTCAAAGCCTGCCTGACCAAACCCAATCAATACACCAGTAAACACTGGTACTGCCTGCTCTGTCATCAATCTCACGAACTCAGGGTCTCCACTGTCCAAATGACCGAAACCCAACACGGTCTGACCGGCACCCAACACGGTCTAAAGCCTACTCCGGAGTGGCACTCGAGGGGAGCGACCCACACGAGTAAAGTATCTCAGTATCCAGTAACATAAGTATCATAAGTCAGCAGGACTGGATCAAGACTCTAAGTAAGTGGGAAAAACCATCCACTAAGGAAGCCCGATCCCTCACCTCCAATCTGATGTAATAATAATAACCCGGTCAACCGCCCACAGTTCGCGGTTGCCGCAATCCCTGCCATCAGGCCCTGCCTGTCCCAAATCCCCAGAAACCTGACTACACTATCCCAAACTCCCTGCTCGCACCCGAGCCACAAATACCCAGAGTCTAAAATGAAAAGGAGAAAAGTATAAAGCATGGTTTCTCCTAAGTCAAGTCCAACATGATAGTGTAGCAGAAAAAGGTGGCCTATCTAGATGACCATACAAGCATGAAGATGTCCCAAGATGATGTAAAGTAAACAGGTGTCGATGTTCTTACATTTATTAGAGCATGCTATCCAAATTACATAATCAATCTCATAAAGGATTGGATGTTAACATAGCATACATCAAGTCTACACAAGTATGCACCTTTCACATTTGGAAATAAAGTGAGAATAGTATCCAACATGGTTTTCACCAAACATGAATCAGGAGATAAATGACAATCATTACTTTCATAAAGAGTGAATCTCACATAGATAGATCAAGATTAATGTAGTCAGTTATTCTCACACAAACCACTAACCACCCTCAAATGAAACATCCATTCACATATAGACTTGCCAAAGATCATTTAACATTACTTGAATATGGTCATTCAATCCACTATCACCAATGAATAGACTAAGGTTCAACAACTTTTATTGATCTCACCTAGGTTGCACATAGGATCTACCAACAACATCCCATCTCATTTGTAGGAATTAGGAGTCATTAACAAAGCTTAGTCTCATAAGGAATAGGCCTCATCTCACAATGATAGTCATCTTTTTATGAGTGAATTAAGAGTCAAAAGCATAGGTCATTCGCACATCAACTAGATCAATAATCAACATCAACACCCATTTTCTCATAAGCTAGATCGAAGATCAATCAATTAATTATTCTCACATAGATAGGTTACAAATCACATCTATGCCCAACATCATACATTGTAGGTTAAAGATCGACAACTATAATTCAAATCACAAAGTGGAGACTAAGAATCACCAAACCAACTACTCTCACATAAACCATTCTCAAATAAATCAACCAAGTCCTTCTCACAAAAGCAACCAAGCACTTGTCACATAATCCCCTCAAGTCCTCACATAAATCAACCAACCATTCACATATAACTATCACCATCATTCTCACATAATTATATTAACCATTTATCACAAGGTATAGGTTGAAGATTAATTTCCCAATTACCCTCACATAGCATAGGTTTAAGGATGATCACTTAATAATCAACTTCATATGAGATGATGCACATCAATCAAACTATTCATTCACTTATGTATACAATGAGGATCAATTAACTTAATCGAAACATGGATATTCAAACACATCACACCAAGGGGAAGAGAACAACAATCAACTATGCCATGGGGAAAACCAATAGCCCGAGTGGGTAAATCGTTGTTTTCGGCAAAGCACAACCACCCACCTGAAACTTGACGATCCGCTGCCCGCTGTAGCTCAAATTTGGCGTGAGTAATCTTTATCCTCCCAGGAGACCGATGCCGCGAAAATCATCCAAATCCGCCTCACGGATTGGGCGCAATCACTGAAACAATGCACACTGCGCACTCAAAATCCAGAATTTCAGCAAGTGCAACAAGATTAAATAAAAGGTATGTGCAACCTCAAATACCTCAAAATGAAGTCTCCAACAGTAAAACAAAGATTTCCTCTTTCATACAAATATCTTCAAGTCCTCAAAAACCCACCATTAATTTCCCTTAACATTCAAATGAAGCAAAATCACAATGCTGTCCAAAAACTGCTAACATAAACTTGTTAGCATTTCCAAGCTTAATTAGAGGCTTTTCCAAAGGGATTTATCCACAGATCACAAAAGAGAATTTGCTCACCTTGAAGTTAAGAAGAAGTCCCAACTTGAATTTCTGAAAAAGACCTTGTATCCACAAAGTTATCTGCATTCCAAGGCGCATTGCTCAAATCCAAATTAAAACAGGGACTGTAGTAATCCATAAAATAGAACTTGAAAAGATCATTAATTTTACCTAACCAAACGTGCTCCAAATCCTGCAAGAGAGGTACCATTGGATTCCTTGTCGAGATTAGATACAAATTGAGCTAAATAACTCCAAATTTCATGCTCGGATGAAGGAGAAAACCCATAAACACTTTGAACTATCCACCAAGTTCCATCTGTGCACAAATGCAGCAAGGTGTTCCAAAGATCATGCATAAACCCTAATAAGAACTCAGATCTGGGGAAAATAATACATACCAATATTGTAGATCTTCGAGTCTTGGAAATTTCTCCGCAAAAATCATCCAAATATTCCACTCATACAATTCAGAAAAGCCAAAATACTAAAGGCTGCCCAAAAATCCAGACTGAAACAAAGGGTCCCAAATATGGCCCTAAAACTCTGTAAAAACATGAGGTCTGAGGGGAGAGTTGAATACCAAGATTGTAGCCTTACCTCTTGTGAAAACATAGAACCAAAAATGAGCTCAAAATTCCAAGAAATGAAGCCTGGGGAATTTTCGTACTGAAACGCGACGGAAAGGCCCACCAATCAGCAACAATGGTGGTACATGCCTCATGGAGAAGATGATGGTGATGAAGCCCCTTTTGTCCATCTCTTTGCTGATTAAGGTGAAGGAGGTGATGAAGATGCTCTGCCTGTGAAGTCCCCCCAAAAAAACCCTGGTCCAAGGAGGAAGAAGGAGGAGGAAGAAGAAGGTGAAAAGAAGAAGAAGAGAGAGGAAGCACAATAGCTCCCCTCCCTCCACACTCCCTCTACTACAGTGCAGGCCCGGCCCGCTCGGCCCCGCGGGCCGGGACACGTGGCGGCCATCCGGGCCGCCACGGCGCTGTAGCAGGGCCCCCCGGATCAAGCCACGCGGCTTGATCCGGGAGGGTGCCGCGCCTCCACTAAGCGCGCGCCGCGTGTCCCCGCGCGGGGACAGCGCGCACGTGGGCGCGCGCTGCGACGGTGGCGGGCCATTAACAGCCCGCCACGTGTCCGCACGGGCGCTTGGTGGACCGCGCGCTCAGCGCCGGCCCAACCGGGCGCCGCCACGTGGCACCCACGGTCCACAGGCATCCCATGCACCCGAAAGACCTCCCGAACTTCTGGTTGCTCGTTTTCGCTCATCCGGACTCCGAAAAATACAATCAAATAGCCGATTTTCAACGTTTTTCCGCGCTGAATCCAAATACGATATCCATTTCGCACAGAACCACCTCTAAAAATTTACGGGGGCATCCGAACACACCAACTCGATCCATTTTTCGCGCTGAGTCCGGTTTTGAAGTCCGATTTGCGCGCAAAGCCTCCAACACTCAACAAAAGGCTTCCAGAAGTTGCCGAACCAACAGTAATCCTTATGTGGGAATTTCGGGTCCTCACATCCTCCCCCACTAAAAGAAAGTTTCGTCCTCGAAACTAACCCAACTCAAAATGAGTCTCAAAAACCAAGGGTGGGTACCCAACGACACCGTCTCCAGCTCCCAAGTCGCTACTCACTCCCCGTGATTACTCCTCTACTACAACAACAACAACCACAACTAGTACAGAATGGCCCAAATTGCGCAATCCTCTCATCTCACGAGCCAGAATTCGCAACGGGCGTCCCTCGTACTCCAAACACACACATATCTCAAACAGAGCGAGTCAATCACGGGCGGGGGAATCCAACAGCATAGCACTCCTGAGCTGAGATGCGGAAAACCTCAGGGACTCCACAAAGGCTGGGGAAAGGGAAGAACAACCAGTGCCACACGCACCAACACCACACCCCGGGTGTCAACTCAACCAGGCGACCCAAAACACACCCACATGATCAACCAAGAGGGAAAGAATCCAACAAGCTGGGGTCCTCACTCGGTCACCCCCGAATCTTGACCATCCGAGTGAACTACTCAGCCGCGGTCTATCATCTAAAGGAACCCTCAGGGGTACAACCACAAGCCATGTTTGCCTCAACAGTCCACACAGCACCAGCTGTGGAATCATCCAACTCAACCCCAGACAGCTTTCCTGCTCCAAGTATCTGCCAACACAGTGGCCCTGTCGGGGCGACCTAGAATGCTCAAAAGTAAACCAACGGTAACTCCACCGCCATCATGGGAGGCATCGCTGTAACTCGCAAGTCCATCACCCCACACTAACCATGCAAAAGTCGACGCTGATATCAGTGTCAGTATCCATTAGCTATGCTCTCCTGGCACTACCAAGTCCAAGAAGCTCCTCACCTTGACAATAATTGTCGACCTCGGCCAATTCCCAAATGGTATCTATATTGGCCGGGTTTCCACCGCCGCCCCTACGACTAACACAATGTGACCCACGAAGGTGAGCTTTAGAAGCTAAAACATGTATCTCAATAACTTGGCATACAGCTTCATCCACACAGGCACGGTAGCACATCCCCAAGTGCCCCTCGTGCTCCAAGTTGCTATGGGGGTAATTCAAATATCTTCGGGAAACACCGCTCCCAATCTGTCCAAGTACATCTGGAACACACGATTCCTCAGATCTTGAAGACAACAGGGCATTAATTATTCCATTTGGCCCACTGTGCGCTCATAATGCTCCTACCAGATCCTGAATGCCATCTAGGCAAAGTCCTTGGACGTCTGATTCCAAGTAGGTACTCGCATCATACAATAACTGTCGGAGTATGACTCCATCACAAGGCTCTAGATACCACCCGGACCTGTCTACACTCGAACCATAAAAGGATCCTCACAGTCGTGTATCAATGACGTGGCATCGCCACCGCGTACCAACGGCGTGGCACTAGATCAAGCAGAACCCTCGAACCATCAGATCCTGCAACGGCGCCATCAGCTCTCTCAGCTCTACTGGCGATATCCAATGAGGTGCTGTCAAGGGTGACGCGGTTCCCCGAACCACGTCAAACGAAATCCCTATCTCCCTAACTGGCGGCATTATAAACAGCTCAGGTGAAATCACACCCCGGGATCTTATGGGCAACAGAGATAACCTTGAGTCCCGGTGCCGCCGTAAGCACCCCTCACACTGTCGCTAAAACCAGTGTGCTCTAACAATCTCAATAACCAAGCCTCCTCAAGTCTGCCTCGCATAAGATCAACGTCCTCTCTCTCCTCAGTCAAAATATCCTGTGGCATTGTGCCAAACAATCTCAAGCACAGGGTCAAATACCGAACTACCACAATTACCAATAAACCTGTCGGTAACTCATAGTCTCAGCTGCACTGGACATGACCCACAAACCTCCTCCACATGCACAACACTAACAGGAACCTGTACCTCAAGTGCACGTGGTAACAAATCTGCCTCTAGTCCATGCAGGAATGCAATATGCTCTAACTCCGACTGCTGTGACGAAGTCACACCTGCGACAACTCAACCCACTACCATGGCATCCTCCAACCGGGCGGCACAGATTCATCCGCTCGATGTAAATAGTCGTCGCTCAGTCTGCCAGAAAAATCACGACTAATCACAAAAGGAGCACGACCTCTGTCTCTGCTCACACTAAGGCGACGGATACGGTCCTCCACAGATAACAAATCCACGCTACCGCTGCGCTACTCTGATATGGATGCTGATACTGCCATCGGGGTCCACCCGATCTCTGGCATCTTGGGAACTCGTTATCCTGGAAAAAGAAATCAGAAATACCTCTGCCGGCCAATCTGTCCTCCAAAGGCTCCGACTCAATCTTACGAGTCGGGGTGGTTCATCTGCCAAATCTGGCTGAATAGATCGATCATGTCCCCTCAGCTCACCAGCTGTCAACTATCCACCCTGCCTCGGTGCCTCGAGACTAAACATTGGCACAGAGGGGGCTACTCGCTCCATCGGTACCACAGAAATCCCTACCACTGAGGATACTGCAACCGGGTGGTCTCAGAAGGAACACTGTCGAGCTGCCCGCTGCTCCGACAACTGTATCATCCTATCCGCTGCTCACTCTGCCGCCGATATGCCACTGCCAATCCTGTCATCTGGGTCCGGAGCTCCCTGACCTCGATCTGGGTATCCAGCCCGAAACTGCCTACCCTAGCCCACAAGCTGCAATTGGGTGCACACGGGTCAGAACTCTGCGTCAGGGAAACACCGCTCACTGCGACAAACCACACAACAGAACACACAACAAGCACTCGACCCAATCCAGCGAAAGTCTAAGACATGTCACCCATTCCATAACATTATGTTGTCTGTGTTACGGCATTTTGGTGTTGGCATATTTCGTGAGTCCAGTCAGTGAGTTGAGTCGGAGTCTTAAAGGGATCAAATTGTCAATCAGCAATCAAAGACTTAGAGAAGATTCAATAAGAGCTCAAGTTGACACTCAGTGTCTTGAGTCTTGAAGATTGAAGTTGAAGAATTGTGGATCAGTTACATCAATCTCAAGAAGAAAGTATTCAAGAGGATCAGGTATGTTTAACTAAATAATTGTGGTGATCCGAATACTTTCTTATAGTGTAGAAACACTTGGATGATCTTTTAATTGCATAAAAATCAAAAACTGGACATGGGACATGTTCAGGATCCGGATCAGACCTTGCAATCCGGATCCCGAAGGGTACTTGTTCATTGGCAATTTCAATCCGGATCCTAGGCCATTCCGATCCGGATCCCGAACATGGGACTTTGCTGAATTGCATGAACGATCCGGATCGGACCTTGCAATCCGGATCCCGAACCCTTGGTTTTCTGGAATCGTCAATCTCGTTACGACGATCCGGATCGCAGTAAATCCGATCCGGATCGCCGTCCTGAAAATTTCCAAATAAGGTATGTTTTTGATTCTTATCTCTTTCCAAAGGTTTCTAAACTATAAATAGACGTTTAGGGTTTCTCAAAAACGTGGGTTCTCTACCGATTAATTAATTAAACACTTGAGAGCAACCCTAGAGGCTAGGTTTTCATCGTTCTTCTTAATAGCCTCTTTTAGGTCAATTCGACGGTTCTTTCAAGAACATATCTTTTGTCGAATTGATCTAATCTTTGCTTAGAAATTTCTTCTACGGTTCCTCAATGAGAATCTAAGCAAAGGATCACCATCGAAGTCAATATTCTTATCGACTGAGTTTGCGTCGTGGATTCGACGTGGCATCGTGGATTCGGTGTGCTAAAGGCGTTTCGTGGATTCGAAACGTGTGCTCGTGGATTCGAGTGGCGTTCGTGGATTCGAACGTGTGCAGTGGGCGTGCAAAATCGGTGGAGCGCGAGGTCCAAGAAATTGAAGGAGGGGTTAAATCCGTGGAGACGGTAATCACCTTGTTATTCTTCTTTTCTTAGGGATTGTTATTGCGTGGATATCCAACCGGTCAGCGCAAGGTCCGAAGAAGCTGAAGTAGGGGTTTGAGTCCGTGGAGTCGGTAATCACCTTGTTATTCTTCTATTCTTAGTGGATTGTTATTGCGTGTTGGTCCCGTGGTATTTCTCCTGGATTGGAGTTTCCACGTAAATCTCGGTGTGCTGTTTTTATTTTCCGCATTGGTTTTTATTTTGCACTGAGATTGAATTTTTAAGTATTACACCTATTCACCCCCCTCTAGTTGTTTGATAGTACCTATTTACATCCTTGTGGATCCTTTAAAAACCTACAATTGGTATCAGAGCGGGTTTTAGGTTTATCTATCATGTTGGGTGAAAGTGGTAATATTTTTAGACCTCCCTTTTTGATGGGACTAATTATGCTTATTGGAAAGTGCGGATGAGAGCTTTTCTCATCGCAATTGATGAGCGGGTATGGCAATCCGTGGAATACGGTTGGGTGCATCCTGTTGAGGAAGTAGGAAATTCTACTACCCCAAAACCTCGCTCTAGATGGTCCAAAGAGGAATTTGAAAGATCTTCTTACAATGGGAAAGGTATGAACGCTTTATTTAATTCTCTTTCCTCGACTGAGTTCACACGAATTTCCGCGTGTGAAACCGCGAAGGAAATTTGGGATATTCTCAAAATTACACATGAGGGTACTAATCTTGTAAAAATTTAAAAGCTCCAGATGCTTAGATGTGACACCCCCGGAATTTGGATTAGTCCTCTATATAAATGATATAATAGGACTAAATCTCTAACCCGGCTATAGCATTTTGAATGGTGGAAAGATCCAAGAGGAACATGAGAGTTAAGCGTGCTAGAGCTAGAGTAGTTCTAGGATGGGTGACCCTCTGGGAAGTGGGGCGTCACAGTTGGTATCAGAGCCATTCACCAGCCGGAAATGTGAGATGAGTCTCTGCTGAGCCAGGGTTATATAGCGGGTAGAGCGAGGCTCCCCGGCTAATGACCGTTGTGAGTGGAGTGCAGCTCCTCACAAGGTCGGCTAAGGCTAGCGAGACGAGTCTCACATCGCCTGGTGCTTGTGAGTGTGCTTGAGCCTGACGTGGACGTCAGGGCTTAAAGGGGGGAAGAATGTGACACCCCCGGAATTTGGATTAGTCCTCTATATAAATGATATAATAGGACTAAATCTCTAACCCGGCTATAGCATTTTGGATGGTAGAAAGATCCAAAAGGAACATGAGAGTTAAGCGTGCTAGAGCTAGAGTAGTTCTAGGATGGGTGACCCCCTGGGAAGTGGGTAGTCACATTACAAGTCAATTTGACTCTATTCATATGGAAGAGCATGAATTGTTTACAGATTATTACACTAGACTTCAAGATGTAATTAATACATGTGCTAATTTAGGAGAAAAGATCCCGGAGTCGAAAATTGTAAGAAAGATACTTCGGACTCTTCCGGAACGGTTTAGGGCAAAGGTTACCGCCATTGAAACCGTTAGTCATCCGGATGAGATGAGTGTAGAGGAATTAGTAGGTGCTTTGCAAACTTATGAAATGACTTTTCCTACTAATCAAGTTTCTTCCAAGTCTTCTTCTAAGCTTACAGGTATTGCATTCAAATCCACAAATGAAGAAGATAGCGAATCAAGTTCCGACGATGAAATCTCTTTTGCCGATTTTGAAGAACAATTGGCGCGGATCACAAAGAAATTTCGTCGGAAATTTTGGAAGAATCGAACCGATGGATCTTCATCCACGAAACCATCTAAAGGATCATCGGGTTTTAAATCCTCTTACCTCAAAGGCGTTGCAAAACCTTTTAAAGAAAAAGAAAAAGATGATTTCGAAGGGGAAATCCAATGCTATCGATGCAAAGGCTACGACTTTTTTTCAACGGATTGTCCTTCTCCGAAATCATATAAAAAGAAGGCTTTGCAAGCGAAAACTTGGGACGATTCTACTTCTAATGAATCGACCTCAAGTAAAGAGGAAAAAATCGTTGCTTCTCATGCCTCTCATTTTCCCTCTTCTAATAATTGTTTATCATCATTAGTCACTGACTCTACTCCTTTGATTTTGTATGAAACATCAACAACCGGCGGAGAGTCATCAAGTGAGGGGGAGTCGGACGAGGAAGAACTCGTTGAGGCATATCAACAACTTCTTGCGGAATCTAAGAAGATGGCCAAACATATCAAGAAGTTGAGAAAGCAACGACTTGAAGATCAAGACAAGAATCATGCTTTAAAGATAAAACTTCATGATCTCGAGGAGGAACGAGAATGTTTATTGGAAAACAATAAAATTCTCCAAGAAGAGCAAAACCAATCGGAGACAAATGCTAAATCATATATGGACAAGATTGGTTTTCTAGAAAAACAGTTTGAGGATATTCATGTCACCAATCAAGCTTTGACCAAGCAAGTTCATCAACTTAAATCCGACATACAAAGGTTTTCAACCGGTTCCAAGAAATTTGATTGTATGTCCGGATTAGGTCAAACAAGCAAGGTTGGTTTGGGATTTAAGAAGGATCAAACTGTGCATGCTTCAAGTTCCACATTCAAATTGAGAGGAAGAACGTGTCACCTTTGTGGACTTGAAGGACATTTGGTGAAGAATTGCCCGAAAAAGAGAAAGAAAAATCCTTCGGCAACTTCATCTACGGGGCGGACTCAACGGACTCAAAAGATACATCAAGTCAAAGGAGTTCACTCAACCCACCAAAGGTCCGAGCCACCACATCAATCATACAAGTGGATCATTGCGAGGCAAAGACCTAAGGTGGATCAACAGTCAAAGCGGACAACCCCCGGCCACAACGAATCAAGACAACCCAAAATCCAGCGATTTTGGATTCGGAAAGGTGATATCTTTCCTTGTCTTAAGTTCTAATTAGCTTATGACTGTATGTAATGCTTTGATTGGTTTTCCCTTTATATTTTTCTTAATCTTTGCATTACATGTGTTTTCAATGCTCTTGGTTTTATGTTTTGATCTTTAACAAAAGGTTTTTAATGAACAAGTGCATTGAATAAAAAGGGGCTTCACGGTTATTCACTCCAAATTAATTTTATATGGATTATCAACTTTACTCCATAATCATAATCTTGAAGATACTTCATTATAGGAGTTTTTGATATTATAAGCATCAAATTTTAGAAATCATGTGTGATCTTTAGATGCTTAATCTATCTCGGTTGTGTGAATTCATTGTGATAAATGTGAGACAACCGATAGACTAAAATTTGGGATTTAATTCTTTCACGTAAGAGATTGCCTTCTTACAAGGGTAAATAATTGAATTATGAAAGATGTGGAAAGAGTTACATCCGAAAGGAGTGTGAAAACTACCACCACATGCTGGAAAGAGCTGCCACCCCGGTCGTCCGGTTTGTGTGTGAAGCTACCACATGTTATGGATGCTTGATAGTATTTTATGAGAAAATCTTTAGTTGAAGCATTTGGAGATTTATATGCAAAGCTCTTATTTTTTTGAACAATCTCCTGGTTGGTATAAGGTGGGATAGTTGAAAGATGCTCAAAGAGCCACCCTTAGGTATTTTAGTGCTTATCTCAATTTGAAAGGGTAGAATTCAAGATTGATGTCGTTTGGAAATCTCCGTAAGTCATCTTTGTAAATCCGTTACATCTTGATAGACTTTGGATCTCAAGATTATTTTTGATGACTTGTGTTTGATGAATATAACATGAAAAAACGGTTTATAATGTTTTACCTTTATTTTTCATGAGTTTGGAGTAAATCTTTTTTATTTTTATAATTAATTGGATTGAATGACATCTATGTGAATTCATTGTTTTTCAAAGCACTTAAATGGATTTCTTGATTGTATACAAATCGGTATTTGAAAAGATTTCAAAATTTGGATTTGTTTCAAGAAATTTTTGCTTTTTGGCTCTGTTGTTCCGGTACCTGCTTTTTAGTACCTGAAAATCCAATCCGGATTAGAAAATCCAATCCGGATCCCGAATGTGAAGTTTTTTGGTTTTTCACTTGCGTACCGGTACTACATTTTTAGTACCGGAACTACATTGCGGATCCGGATCCCCCTGCCTGTCAATCCGGATCCCGAACGATGGTTTTTCGGCTTTTACACTGCGTACCGATACGCGACTTCTGGTACCGGTACGCGATCTGGGATTCCTTATATTCCGAGACTACAATGTTTTTATTTCATCTCTCCCACTTCAAAACCCTCCCTCTCTCTCTCTAAAACATCTCTAAGGGGTTTTTCATTAAGATCAAGTGATTTGTTGCTTTGATTTGTAAGTTTCTTCATTAATCTTGCTTACTTTTGTTTCAAAACCCTAGTTTTTAGGTTATGATGTTTTATTTTGGGATTTTTGAGTTGATCCTTACTCCAAATGAAATCTCTTGCTTAAATCACTCTTAATTCATGTTTAGAACATATTTGGTTGCTTTCTATCTAATTAGATTCATGTTTCCATGCTTATTTGATTGAATCTAACATTTTCATGTGTTCTTGACATAGAAAAAATTGAGAATTAGGGCTTTTAATGCAAATGAATTTTAAATGATGAATCATCAATTGTGACATGTTTAGAATGTTTCTTAGACATGTTTAAGCCTTCCTATACGATCAAATCATAGTGCATTGTGTTCTTTGTAGGAAATGGCATTTTCATGGCTTCTTGCACTAGTGGTTTTGATGGCCACTGGAAGTGGACGTGGTCGCGGTTCTGGAAAGAAAAAGGCTACCAAGCGATCACGCAACGAGGATTCAACTAGCTCAGATTCTGAACATTCCTCAGAATATGAAGAGGAATTAGTTCAAGGAAAGGGGAAAGCACCTTTGGCTTCAAGGAAAAAGAAGGGTGCGGATTCTCCTCCGCGTAGAAGTACCGGTGGACCGGTAATACGCGAGCGCTCTCAACGGAGATCAAATGTTGATGAAAGTGAACCGCATGTGAGTGCAAAACGCCGTGCCAGATTTGCAAACCGCACATGCATTGGAGAGCGACACGTGAACTTTAACGAGCTATGTCGTGAGGTGCCAAACTTTGCAAGGCTTTTGGAACGAAGTCATATTCGGCCACTTGGCAGAGTTCAACCTAAGATGGGTTTTTGTGTGGACATCATCAGGGAATTCTACATGCAAGGTAACATACTTCAAAAAGACCATGACACCGGAGCTTTCGTCTTTGAAACAACAGTTAGAGGCGTCAAGTTTGACATTACTCCAGCAGTAATTGGTGCAAACCTTGGATTAGCTGTTGACACTACTGGTCTTTATTACACTGATGGTAATTTCCTACATGATACCCATTGGGATATGGTTGTGGACTCTATTTGCAAGACAGGGACGCACACGAACAGATCATATGTGGAATCAAAGGACCTAAAACCAGAGTATCATATTTTGTCCTTAATTGTATGCTACAACCTATTGCCCACACTGGGGACCAAAAGGATTCGATGGGATCGATTGTTACTTCTCTTTTTCCTCGGTCACCCGGAAAGTGCAAATGGAATTAACACCAACATCCCATTTCTCATTTGGCAGCAAATGGTACATGTCATTGAAGGATCTAGGCAACGTGACCTTCTACCGTATCCAATCTTGATTACTAGTATATTGGAAGATCACAGAGTGGACATTTCTTGTGCCAAATATGATTATGGCTTGGGGGCAATTGATGGAATCACTTTAGCCAAGTCGATTAGCACTTTGAAGACATTTGGGCATACAAAAGCCTATGTAAGTGAAGCGACAGTGAGTGCACCACCTCGTCAAGAATCTCCTGAACCAGATGAAGTCATTACTCTTCAAACCTTGCATCGGGATGTTCGTTCATTAAAGCAAAGAATGGAGCAAGGCTTCAAGAAACTTGAGGATGGTTTAAAGAAAATCTTCGATATCCTTGGGTGCAAACAGGATGATGTGGTCACTAGAGCAACTGCACCGAGTACATCGCATGGACCAACATCACATGATGATGATGATGATTCAAATGAGGATGAGTGATTTCTTTTCCTTCTTGTTTTTGGTTTTCAGTTTCTTTTCACGTTGTGATGAATAAGAACTCTAATCGTCTTGTAACTAAGAACTTATCCTCCTAGTATTTTTACTTTTTGTTTATATTAACTGTTTGACAATTTGTGACAAAAAGGGGTAGAACGGAAATGATGGACATATCATAAAAAGGGGGAGACAGAAAATAATGATTGCATCACAAAGGGGAGAACATGGATGCTCAAGACAGGGGGGGAACATGGATACTCAAGATAGGGGGAGATAAAGAAAAGATTGAAAGAGCCACAAAAGAAAAAGCTGGAAAAACAAAAGAACCAAATGGAAGACGAATCAAATGTAGGATTTTAACTTCTAACGACTAACGTTTGATTTTGTTTGGAGTTTTGTTTTGCAGGAATTACATCACTTTAAGACTCCAAGTCCTAAGTCATAGAGTATGTTCTAGGACTGTTTGGTTCAAATGTAATTTTGTATTTATTGGATCTTTCACGCAAAGAAAATCAATGTTTTGGTGATAACATTGAATTTCGACTTTTTGATTTAAGATGAGTGACTTGAGCGCTTTTATGTATTTTTGGGT
Organism: Tillandsia leiboldiana; assembly: GCA_029204045.2. Taxonomy (NCBI): domain Eukaryota; kingdom Viridiplantae; phylum Streptophyta; class Magnoliopsida; order Poales; family Bromeliaceae; genus Tillandsia; species Tillandsia leiboldiana. Next base: position 29,642,525 of record CM055070.1, read on the forward strand.
TTTGTCACGAAATTGCCAAAGGGGGAGATTGTTACGGCATTTTGGTGTTGGCATATTTCGTGAGTCCAGTCAGTGAGTTGAGTCGGAGTCTTAAAGGGATCAAATTGTCAATCAGCAATCAAAGACTTAGAGAAGATTCAACAAGAGCTCAAGTTGACACTCAGTGTCTTGAGTCTTGAAGATTGAAGTTGAAGAATTGTGGATCAGTTACATCAATCTCAAGAAGAAAGTATTCAAGAGGATCAGGTATGTTTAACTAAATAATTGTGGTGATCCGAATACTTTCTTATAGTGTAGAAACACTTGGATGATCTTTTAATTGCATAAAAATCAAAAACTGGACATGGGACATGTTCAGGATCCGGATCAGACCTTGCAATCCGGATCCCGAAGGGTACTTGTTCATTAGCAATTTCAATCCGGATCCTAGGCCATTCCGATACGGATCCCGAACATGGGACTTTGCTGAATTGCATGAACGATCCGGATCGGACCTTGCAATCCGGATCCCGAACCCTTGGTTTTCTGGAATCGTCAATCTCGTTACGACGATCCGGATCGCAGTAAATCCGATCCGGATCGCCGTCCTGAAAATTTCCAGATAAGGTATGTTTTTGATTCTTATCTCTTTCCAGAGGTTTCTAAACTATAAATAGACGTTTAGGGTTTCTCAAAAACGTGGGTTCTCTACCGATTAATTAATTAAACACTTGAGAGCAACCCTAGAGGCTAGGTTTTCATCGTTCTTCTTAATAGCCTCTTTTAGGTCAATTCGACGGTTCTTTCAAGAACATATCTTTTGTCGAATTGATCTAATCTTTGCTTAGAAATTTCTTCTACGGTTCCTCAATGAGAATCTAAGCAAAGGATCACCATCGAAGTCAATATTCTTATCGACTGAGTTTGCGTCGTGGATTCGACGTGGCATCATGGATTCGGTGTGCTAAAGGCGTTTCATGGATTCGAAACGTGTGCTCGTGGATTCGAGTGGTGTTCGTGGATTCGAACGTGTGCAGTGGGCGTGCAAAATCGGTGGAGCGCGAGGTCCAAGAAATTGAAGGAGGGGTTAAATCCGTGGAGACGGTAATCACCTTGTTATTCTTCTTTTCTTAGGGATTGTTATTGCGTGGATATCCAACCGGTCAGCGCAAGGTCCGAAGAAGCTGAAGGAGGGGTTTGAGTCCGTGGAGTCGGTAATCACCTTGTTATTCTTCTATTCTTAGTGGATTGTTATTGCGTGTTGGTCCCGTGGTTTTTCTCCTGGATTGGAGTTTCCACGTAAATCTCGGTGTGCTGTTTTTATTTTCCGCATTGGTTTTTATTTTGCACTGAGATTGAGTTTTTAAGTATTACACCTATTCACCCCCCTCTAGTTGTTTGATAGTACCTATTTAGATCCTTGTGGATCCTTTAAAAACCTACAGTCTGCAGCCAACATAATAGTTTAGGAGAATAAACATGCCAATCGCTCGTCCCGTCCCTTGGGAGAGGTATAAAACTCAATCAGGACTCTCGCTATAAGTCATGACTCTCACGTAGTCATCCTAAGGTCCAACCACAAGCCTAGGGTTTCTAAGTCCATAATGACCTACATCCTAGGCTCTGATACCACTCTAATCTGTCACGCCCTGGGGGTCGAAACTGCGACCCGGGCTCGCTAACAGATCCGCCACCTATGCGGAACCCCGCATAAGCGAAGCATCCAACCTGCAAAGTACCAACTAACAACTAAACAGATATCAGAGCTGTAGAAAAACTGCTGTAATAAAAATCCGAATCACTGTACAACTGAAAAATAAAAGTACAATATCCATCTCCCAACATAATAGTACAATAATCCGATCCACCGAAACTGTAATACAAGTAAAAGCCACCTATACAACATCTATAAATCCAAAAAGGGAGATAACTAAAATAATAAAATACAACTGAGTACAGTGAAACCCACAATCCGGGTTGGTACATCTATCCCACTGTAGGAATCAACACTGGTAGGGATCTATCTCGCGACTCCCTCGCCTCGAACCGTCAACCGAAGATCCGCAACTCCCGCTGCAGACACTGCAAAACAAAGGGAGGAAAGGGGAAAAACAACAATGGGGGTGAGAACCACTAGTAAAACCAGTAGCCTCCCCCTGTGGGTAAAGCCTCAAACCCCGACGTACCCACAAGTCTACCAGAGGCAAGAAAAAGAATAAGAGAGGTGGTAAGCTATAAACAGAACTACTGATAAAAGAGAGCTACCACTAAAATGCCTCTAAAATGCCCAGCTAAAAGAATAGCTAAAAGTATGCCTGAGAAAGTCAAAGCCTGCCTGACCAAACCCAATCAATACACCAGTAAACACTGGTACTGCCTGCTCTGTCATCAATCTCACAAACTCAGGGTCTCCACTGTCCAAATGACCGGAACCCAACACGGTCTGACCGGCACCCAACACGGTCTAAAGCCTACTCCGGAGTGGCACTCGAGGGGAGCGACCCACACGAGTAAAGTATCTCAGTATCCAGTAACATAAGTATCATAAGTCAGCAGGACTGGATCAAGACTCTAAGTAAGTGGGAAAAACCATCCACTAAGGAAGCCCGATCCCTCACCTCCAATCTGATGTAATAATAATAACCCGGTCAACCGCCCACAGTTCGCGGTTGCCGCAATCCCTGCCATCAGGCCCTGCCTGTCCCAAATCCCCAGAAACCTGACTACACTATCCCAAACTCCCTGCTCGCACCCGAGCCACAAATACCCAGAGTCTAAAATGAAAAGGAGAAAAGTATAAAGCATGGTTTCTCCTAAGTCAAGTCCAACATGATAGTGTAGCAGAAAAAGGTGGCCTATCTAGATGACCATACAAGCATGAAGATGTCCCAAGATGATGTAAAGTAAACAGGTGTCGATGTTCTTACATTTATTAGAGCATGCTATCCAAATTACATAATCAATCTCATAAAGGATTGGATGTTAACATAGCATACATCAAGTCTACACAAGTATGCACCTTTCACATTTGGAAATAAAGTGAGAATAGTATCCAACATGGTTTTCACCAAACATGAATCAGGAGATAAATGACAATCATTACTTTCATAAAGAGTGAATCTCACATAGATAGATCAAGATTAATGTAGTCAGTTATTCTCACACAAACCACTAACCACCCTCAAATGAAACATCCATTCACATATAGACTTGCCAAAGATCATTTAACATTACTTGAATATGGTCATTCAATCCACTATCACCAATGAATAGACTAAGGTTCAACAACTTTTATTGATCTCACCTAGGTTGCACATAGGATCTACCAACAACATCCCATCTCATTTGTAGGAATTAGGAGTCATTAACAAAGCTTAGTCTCATAAGGAATAGGCCTCATCTCACAATGATAGTCATCTTTTTATGAGTGAATTAAGAGTCAAAAGCATAGGTCATTCGCACATCAACTAGATCAATAATCAACATCAACACCCATTTTCTCATAAGCTAGATCGAAGATCAATCAATTAATTATTCTCACATAGATAGGTTACAAATCACATCTATGCCCAACATCATACATTGTAGGTTAAAGATCGACAACTATAATTCAAATCACAAAGTGGAGACTAAGAATCACCAAACCAACTACTCTCACATAAACCATTCTCAAATAAATCAACCAAGTCCTTCTCACATAAGCAACCAAGCACTTGTCACATAATCCCCTCAAGTCCTCACATAAATCAACCAACCATTCACATATAACTATCACCATCATTCTCACATAATTATATTAACCATTTATCACAAGGTATAGGTTGAAGATTAATTTCCCAATTACCCTCACATAGCATAGGTTTAAGGATGATCACTTAATAATCAACTTCATATGAGATGATGCACATCAATCAAACTATTCATTCACTTATGTATACAATGAGGATCAATTAACTTAATCGAAACATGGATATTCAAACACATCACACCAAGGGGAAGAGAACAACAATCAACTATGCCATGGGGAAAACCAATAGCCCGAGTGGGTAAATCGTTGTTTTCGGCAAAGCACAACCACCCGCCTGAAACTTGACGATCCGCTGCCCGCTGTAGCTCAAATTTGGCGTGAGTAATCTTTATCCTCCCAGGAGACCGATGCCGCGAAAATCATCCAAATCCGCCTCACGGATTGGGCGCAATCACTGAAACAATGCACACTGCGCACTCAAAATCCAGAATTTCAGCAAGTGCAACAAGATTAAATAAAAGGTATGTGCAACCTCAAATACCTCAAAATGAAGTCTCCAACAGTAAAACAAAGATTTCCTCTTTCATACAAATATCTTCAAGTCCTCAAAAACCCACCATTAATTTCCCTTAACATTCAAATGAAGCAAAATCACAATGCTGTCCAAAAACTGCTAACATAAACTTGTTAGCATTTCCAAGCTTAATTAGAGGCTTTTCAAAATGGATTTATCCACAGATCACAAAAGAGAATTTGCTCACCTTGAAGTTAAGAAGAAGTCCCAACTTGAATTTATGAAAAACACCTTGTATCCACAAAGTTATCTGCATTCCAAGGCGCATTGCTCAAATCCAAATTAAAACAGGGACTGCAGTAATCCATAAAATAGAACTTGCAAAGATCATTAATTTTACCTAACCAAACGTGCTCCAAATCCTGCAAGAGAGGTACCATTGGATTCCTTGTCGAGAGTAGATACAAATTGAGCTAAAGAACTCCAAATTTCATGCTCGGATGAAGGAGAAAACCCATAAACACTTTGAACTATCCACCAAGTTCCATCTGTGCACGAATGCAGCAAGGTGTTCCAAAGATCATGCATAAACCCTAATAAGAACTCAGAGCTGGGGAACATTATACATACCAATATTGTAGATCTTCGAGTCTTGGAAATTTCCCCGCAAAAATCATCCAAATATTCCACTCCTACAATTCAGAAAAGCCAAAATACTAAAGGCTGCCCAAAATTCCAGACTGAAACAAAGGGTCCCAAAGATGGCCCTAAAACTCTGTAAAAACATGAGATCTGAGGGGAGAGTTGAATACCAAGATTGTAGCCTTACCTCTTGTGAAAACATAGAACCAAAAATGAGCTCAAAATTCCAAGAAATGAAGCCTGGGGAATTTTCGTACTGAAACGCGACGGAAAGGTCCACCAATCAGCAACAATGGTGGTACATGCCTCATGGAGAAGATGATGGTGATGAAGCCCCTTTTGTCCATCTCTTTGCTGATTAAGATGAAGGAGGTGATGAAGATGCTCTGCCTGTGAAGTCCCCCCAAAAAAACCCTGGTCCAAGGAGGAAGAAGGAGGAGGAAGAAGAAGGTGAAAAGAAGAAGAAGAGAGAGGAAGCACAATAGCTCCCCTCCCTCCACACTCCCTCTACTACAGTGCAGGCCCGGCCCGCTCGGCCCCGCGGGCCGGGACACGTGGCGGCCATCCGGGCCGCCACGGCGCTGTAGCAGGGCCCCCCGGATCAAGCCACGCGGCTTGATCCGGGAGGGTGCCGTGCCTCCACTAAGCGCGCGCCGCGTGTCCCCGCGGGGGGACAGCGCGCACGTGGGCGCGCGCTGCGACGGTGGCGGGCCATTAACAGCCCGCCACGTGTCCGCACGGACGCTTGGTGGACCGCGCGCTCAGCGCCGGCCCAACCGGGCGCCGCCACGTGGCACCCACGGTCCACAGGCATCCCATGCACCCGAAAGACCTCCCGAACTTCTGGTTGCCCGTTTTCGCTCATCCGGACTCCGAAAAATACAATCAAATAGCCGATTTTCAACGTTTTTCCGCGCTGAATCCAAATACGATATCCATTTCGCACAGAACCACCTCTAAAAATTTACGGGGGCATCCGAACACACCAACTCGATCCATTTTTCGCGCTGAGTCCGGTTTTGAAGTCCGATTTGCGCGCAAAGCCTCCAACACTCAACAAAAGGCTTCCAGAAGTTGCCGAACCAACAGTAATCCTTATGTGGGAATTTCGGGTCCTCACAGTAATAATCTGTAAACAATTCATGCTCTTCCATATGAATAGAGTCAAATTGACTTGTAAGCATCTGGAGCTTTTGAATTTTTACAAGATTAGTACCCTCATGTGTAATTTTGAGAATATCCCAAATTTTTCTCGCAGTTTCACACGCGGAAATTCGTGTAAATTCAGTCGAGGAAAGAGAATTAAATAGAGCGTTCATACCTTTCCCATTGTAAGAAGATCTTTCAAATTCCTCTTTGGACCATCTAGAGCGAGGTTTTGGGGTAGTAGAATTTCCTACTTCCTCAACAGGATGCACCCAACCGTCTTCCACGGTTTGCCATACCCGCTCATCAATTGAGATGAGAAAAGCTCTCATCCGCACTTTCCAATAAGCATAATTGGTCCCATCAAAAAGAGGAGGTCTATAAATATTACCACTTCCACCCGACATGATAGATAAACCTAAAACCCGCTCTGATACCAATTGTAGGTTTTTATATAGGATCCACAAGGATCTAAATAGGTACTATCAAACAACTAGAGGGGGGGTGAATAGGTGTAATACTTAAAAACTCAATCTCAGTGCAAAATAAAAACCAATGCGGAAAATAAAAACAACACACCGAGATTTACGTGGAAACTCCAATCCAGGAGAAAAACCACGGGACCAACACGCAATAACAATCCACTAAGAATAGAAGAATAACAAGGTGATTACCGACTCCACGGACTCAAACCCCTCCTTCAGCTTCTTCGGACCTTGCGCTGACCGGTTGGATGTCCACGCAATAACAATCCACTAAGAAAAGAAGAATAACAAGGTGATTACCGTCTCCACGGATTTAACCCCTCCTTCAACTTCTTCGGACCTCGCGCTCCACCGTTTGCACGTTCACTGCACACGTTCGAATCCACGAACGCCACTCGAATCCACGAGCACACGTTTCGAATCCACGAAACGCCTTTAGCACACCGAATCCACGATGCCACGTCGAATCCACGACGCAAACTCCGTCGATAAGAATATTGACTTCGATGGTGATCCTTTGCTTAGATTCTCATTGAGGAACCGTAGAAAAAATCTCTAAGCAAAGATTAGATCAATTCGACAAAAGATATGTTCTTGAAAGAACCGTCGAATTGACCTAAAAGAGGCTATAAAGAAGAACGATAAAAACCTAGCCTCTAGGGTTGCTCTCAAGTGTTTTATTAATTAATCGGTAGAGAACCCCCGTTTTAGAGAAACCCTAAACATCAATTTATAGTTTAGAAACCTTTGGAAAGAGATAAGAATCAAAAACATACCTTATCTGGAAATTTTGAGGACGGCGATCCGGATCGGATTTACTGCGATCCGGATCGTCGTAACGAGATTGACGATTCCAGAAAACCAAGGGTTCGGGATCCGGATTGCAAGGTCCGATCCGGATCGTTCATGCAATTCAGCAAAGTCCCATGTTCGGGATCCGGATTGGAATGGCCTAGGATCCGGATTGAAATTGCCAATGAACAAGTACCCTTCGGGATCCGGATTGCAAGGTCTGATCCGGATCCTGAACATGTCCCATGCCCAGTTTTTGATTTTTATGCAATTAAAAGATCATCCAAGTGTTTCTACACTATAAGAAAGTATTCGGATCACCACAATTATTTAGTTAAACATACCTGATCCTCTTGAATACTTTCTTCTTGAGATTGATGTAACTGATCCACAATTCTTCAACTTCAATCTTCAAGACTCAAGACACTGAGTGTCAACTTGAGCTCTTGTTGAATCTTCTCTAAGTCTTTGATTGCTGATTGACAATTTGATCCCTTTAAGACTCCGACTCAACTCACTGACTTGACTCACGAAATATGCCAACACCAAAATGTCGTAACACGCGGCGCCCGCGCGGAGCACTCGCGGTGCCCGCGCGGTCGCATCGCCACTTGCGGCGGCGATCGGCCGTCCGTGATTCTCCTTCGCACGATGCCCTAGCGGCACTGCGCGCCTCCGCCATCCGTTCCGTGCCCTAGCATGACGATGATGACGGCGGCGGTGACGGATACGACGGAGAAACCCAAGAACTCAAACAAAAAGGACGACGGAAAAATCCCAAATAATTTATAACAATTATTTTACTAACCGAAGATCGACGGGAAGGTTGTCCGGTCGCGTTCTTGCCTTCGGTTCGATGTCCGGGAAGATCGGGCTCCTTCTCTTTCTCCTTTCCCTTTCTTCCGGCTAGGGTTCCGTCTTTTCCTTTTTCTCTTTCTTTCTCTCCTCACCGGTTAGGGTTTTATTTTTTTCTTTTCTTTTCTTTCCGATAATCGGGATCCCTTATATAGCTCGTATTATATCTTTAATTAATTTCCTCTTTAATTCGTACGTAAGAAAATTCTATTTTCCGTCATCGGATAATTAATTAATTAATTAATTATCCCCTACGAGATAACCCACCTTATCTCCAACGGGTGCAAGATATTTTGCATGGATTCCGGTGCATGACTAATCACCGCATCACTAAGAATTCCGTTCCGGGAGATCCCGACATCGGATTTCAGATCCGATCGCACCGTCGGCCATCATTTTTCGCGCTCTATCGCAGAACAATACCAGTACCACACACTGGCCAACTCTTAAGAATTGAATAATTTTATTTCACTTAAAGGCTTAAATAATTACATGTGAGTCAAAAATACCCCTAAGGGCCGGATCACTACACCACTCACACTTTATAAAAAGTTTCGTCCCGAAACTTAAGTACAAACCGCACTAATCAATTCGGGAAAACATTCTCTCATCTTCGATTCCAGTTCCCAAGTCGCCTCGCGCTCTTCGTGGTTGCTCCACTGGACCTTTACATAGGGGATTGTCCGTTTGCGCAACTTCTTGTCCTCTCTCGCCAAAATCCGCACCGGCGTCTCCTCGACGCTTAAATCCTCTCGCAACTCGATGGTGGAGGCATCCAAGGCATGAGAGGGATCAGCTAGGTACTTCCGGAGCGTTGAGACATGGAACACGTTATGGACTCGTTCGAGGTTCGGCGGCAGGGCTAATCGGTACGCCACCGGTCCTATGCGTTCTAGGATCTCTGTGACGCCCCGAGTCCGCCAATTTGTACGGTTCGGGCACGCCAATAGACCCGCCAATCGGGTATGACCTTTCACTACCCGAAAGGAACGGTAACATCCATAATCATACAACAAGTATATGCGGAAGCTCAATATCAGAGTACTAAAAATCACTATAAATTTGAACTTTCATTTTATAAACAAACAGTTTAAGCGATAATGAAAGCATACAAGAGTGAACCATGAACTAAATTTATTACACTTTACATTTCTGAACTTGCAAATAAAATTATTACAATTCTATTACATAAATTCCTCACCATACAAAGTTCACTCAAGAAATATATAAAAGGGATACCTCTGCTAGACCCTCTAGGTCTCTATGCTGCTGGGCCCTTGCCCCTGTCGTATGCCTCGCCGTCTGCATCTGAAACGTCTCGACCGCCGTATCCATACCTGAACCTGGGGGGGGGGAGTCACCCAAGAGGTGTGAGAACTACGACATAGTTCCCAGTGGGTTCAACCACCGAGATAAAGTGTTCTACACCACTTGGTCCAATAGAAGCAATAATAATAGTGCTAGGAAACTAAAATCCTCAATATCAAATGCGGCTATGCAATATACATGTCACTACCCAATCTGTGTATACTCATCGACCCAGCACTACCCTGTCTAGCCACACTAGGCTGCTAAGCACCAACTCGGCCACTATGCCGCTGTATACAGGGTCAAACTAACCCGGCCACCTTGGCCACTCTAATTTTTCTTTATTTCTTTAAATTCTGGTGCTTTAGTTCAAGTTAACCCTCAGAAATTCTTATCCAACGGGCCCCAGCCCGGTAGTCCTGCTACCATAAGATAAGATTTCTAAGGTTGCCGATAACACTCGCAAGTGTTACCCCGTCCTACGGGAGAAACGTGCCAGACGGGTCACTGCCCGGGAGAGGGATCCTGCCGCTCCTCCAACAAGGGTCACGTTTCCTCCCCGCAGGTACGCCCGTTTTATCTTTATATTTTCTTTGTTTTCTTTTCTTTTTCTTTCTCTTTTTACTTTAGTTCTTAGCCTCTTTGCCTTAGAACACTTGCTTTTCTTTCTTATTCGAGCTTATAGCTCCCTTTTTGCCACTACCAAATCTCTTTCTCTTTTCTTTGAGCATTTATGTAGTAACCACACGTAAAAAGGGTTTTCATTTTTTTAGTTTTCCGCATCCCTTTTTGGGGTCCGGAGGGCCGGCTAATAATTCTTTGTTTCTGGGCAGACCGTCGGGGCTCGCGGGTATTTTTAGGCAATAAAGCTCACGAAACGGAGAACGGTGGCGCGATCGGATTCGAATTCCGACCCCGGGATCTCCCAGAATAAATTTCGGAAGGTTACCAGCAGTCCCGGGTGCATCAGAAAGCGTGCGGGAGATCGGCACGCTTTTCGAGGTAAGTGGACCCTGATCCGCACCCGATCGCTAAATTTCGAATCTAGGGTTTTAGGGTGCAATCCCGCCGCCCCATTCTCCCTCGTGCGATCATTTATATCTTTGGTTGGGGGCGTAGGGTTGGTTCCCACTTCCCTTTTCGGTGCGTAGTTTCCACCCGAGCGTGTGCGAGGAGCCCGACCCAAGCTTTTTCCCCTCCATCGGTTGGCGGGACGATCTTCCTCCTTCCTCCCTTACCGGCGAAAACGAGGTGAACGATTCGGGTCTTTCGGATTTTGCGGTGTGGGTTTTCCTTTCCTGTCGTGTTGCGTGCGAGGCGAATTGGGGACCAAACGGGAGGCCGCCGCCGCCGTGGGTAAACGGGAGGCCGCCGCCGCCGTCACCGTGTTCACGGGGTCATCGCCGGAGCCGCCGTGATCGCGGGGTCGCAACCGAAGCCGAAATCGGGCAAATACTGTTCACGTTTGGGGATTTCTGGCCGCGGTTCACACGCCCGCGTGCACCCGGCGCACGCCCCACGGCCCAAGGGGCGCAGACCCGGCGCACAAGGCTGTGCGCCAGGCCGCGCGGTCCACCGAGCCGGCGTGCACCCGGCGCACGACTTCGCAGCCCGGGGCCGCAGTCCCGGTGCACAGAGGGGTGCGCCAGGCCGCGCGGTGCATCCCTGGGCGTGCACCCGGTGCTCGCCACCGCAGCAGGAGGCCGTGGACCCGGTGCGCGCCCGTACCCGTGCGCGGCCCGGCCCAAGGCGCCGTGGTCCATTGCTGCAGTGTGTTCCCGGCCCGCGCCGTGGCCGCGTTTGGTCGTGGACCCGGTCCACGCCAGGACCCGTGCACTGATCTTCAGAAAAGGGTCCAGAAGCTCCGTTTTTAGCCCGTTTCGCCCCGTTTTTGAGTGTTTTTAACCACGATGATGTCTCTTTAACAATCTTTTCTTACTGTAGCTGTTCGGGCACCCGGCGAGTATATTTTAGTGGAGCGTCCGCACGACTCCTCCGACGTGGTTGAGGTGGGTTTTATTTTGGGACTTAGCATCGAGTTGTAGACAGCTGTAGTCGTTTAAATTAAATTATCTATGATGCTAACATGATAGCGGTTGACGTGCTTACTCCTGATTATACATTTATGTTGCTAACGTGATAGCGGTTATGGTTTTATTACTGAGTACTGTTGGTATTGTCGGTTACTTTGCTCGAGGCAGCTGCACGCACACCCGCGGTTTGGCCACCGCAAAGGGTGCGCTTTTCCGGAAAAGTGGTCCATGACCCGTGTAAACCCACGAGGTGACGTAGTGGGGGCCCCCGCATGTGGGGGGTTTGAGGCGCCGAGGTGCGAGCGGTGGCTCTTTATGAGCGGTGGCTCTTTGTGAGCAGTGGCTCTTTGTGAGCGGTGGCTCTTTATGAGCGGTGGCTCTTTGTGAGCGGTGGCTCTTTGTGAGCGGTGCGACCAGTCGAAGTAGATGCTCGACGTGATCAGATTTTACAGGTGTTCGTGTTTCCCTTCCCCTCTTGGGAGGGTGGTTGCTCCGGATCGTCTGACGGTCGGCTTTACTACTTTTACTGCTTATTTTTGTATTATCGCGTCACTGACTTCCCACTCCGTGACAGGTTCCTCCAGGGGTGAGAGCTAGGCGACAGTGAGGCCGAGTCAGGAGCTTTCGGGTCCTTCGAGATCCCAGACGGTGTTTCCCCTTTCTGTCGCACTTCATTTATTTCTTGTGGACTATTGTGTGGTTCTCGATACCCTCGTGGGGTCGGTGTGGATGTCGGTACTCTACTCTATGGATGTTAATTTCTTATCTCTGTTCGGCCGTATTTCAAAAGGGGAAAAAAAAAATAAAGGGAAATTGCGAAAATCGTTTTCAATACTTGGGTGTCGTGTAGGCACCGTTTTCAAAACCCTGTGGATTTATGGATTTTAGTAAACGGATTTCAAAACCTAATTGTCGAGTGGGCACTGTTTCCAAAACCCTGTGGTTTTATGTTGTTTTCGAAACTGGCTTTTCAAAATCTAGGCACCGAGTGGGCGCCGTTTTTAACCATTGTGGATTTATCCTTTCAAACTGATCGGCCGTGAGAATTGTTCAGTTCTGTACGTGTATGCATGTTTAGAAACTGTTGTGATTAAATAAACGACTGTGATTGGATGTTGTATTAGCCGCGACGCCATGCATATACAGAGGAAACTCTGTCCGTGTGCAGAGTGAATCTGTGTATGCGGCGGGTCTGGGCACGCTCTGGAGAAGAGAGGATTTCAAAAAAAAAATTATATGCAAAACAAACCCCTTTTTCGATGATTGTTTCCGCTGAATGAAACCCCCGGGGCGTGACAGATGTAGCACTCGAGAAATTCTAGTGTGCTTGCGGGCGAGGAAGCAGATCTAACCTTAGTGATTTGCATACCGGTGTGTGAATTGCACAGTTTCCGATGCACAAAATTCCGCCTTTCCGATCCGAGTCTGATCTCTGAAATCTGAGGTCGCCAGTGCGACCGTCTCATCGAATCGAGTGGAAATGGTATAGACCGTTTGCTGATCCGATGGTCGGATCGTCCGAAAATCAGCAAGAAAACCTTGGGACCCGAGAGCGGTTAGCTCAAGTCTACATCAGCGAGATCGTGAGGCTGCATGGAGTGCCGACATTGATCACCTCGGATAGAGACACGCGCTTTGTCTCAAAGTTCTGGTAGAGTCTGCAGCGGGCCATGGGGACCAAGCTACAGTTCAGCACAGCCTTCCATCCCCAGACGGACGGATAGTCGGAGCGAGTGATATAGACTCTCGAAGACCTGCTTCGCGCCCGTGTACTTGACTAGGGGGTAGGTTGGGCACGCTACCTCCCTCTCGTGGAACTCGCTTACAACAACAGCTATCAGGCTAGCATACAGATGGCGCCCTACGAAGCATTATACGGGAGGCGCTGCCGATCCCCAATCTGTTGGGACAATTTGGGAGAACGGAAGTTCTTGGGACCCGACTTAGTGGAAGAAACTGAAGAAAAGGTACGCTTCATCAAGCAGCGTTTACTAACCGCCCAAAGCCGATTGAAGAGCTACGCAGACCAGAGGCGCCGCGACTTGGAATTCCAAGTGGGAGAGCACGTGTTTTTGCGGGTCTCACCATCCAGAGGAATCAAACGTTTCGGGCTGAAGGGCAAGCTGAGCCCATGGTTTGTGGGACCGTTTGAGATCTTGGAGCGCATTGGCGCAGTGGCGTACCGCCTTGCCCTACCACCAAACCTCGACCGAGTCCACGATGAATTCAACGTGTCCATGCTCCGGAAGTACCTTTCCGACCCATCACACATTCTGGACGTCTCTGCACTCGAACTTAAGGAAGACCTAAGCTTCGAGGAGACCCCTGTGAGAATCCTAGCAAAGGAGAGCAAATCGCCGCGAAACCGAGCCTTTCCCTACGTGAAGGTGCTCCGGAGCAACCATGAGGAGCGAGAAGCGACGTGGGAGCTGGAGTCAAAAATGAGGGAGTGCTGCCCCAACCTTTTCACCGCGACCCAGGGTTGAGTTTCGAGGGCGAAACTCGTTTTAAGAGGTGAGTGGTGTAGTAACCACACGTAAAAAGGGTTTTCATTTTTTTAGTTTTCCGCATCCCTTTTTGGGGACCGGAGGGCGGGCTAATAATTCTTTGTTTCCGGGCAGACCGTCGGGGCTCGCGGGTATTTTTAGGCAATAAAGCTCGCGAAACGGAGAACGGTGGCGGGATCGGATTCGAATTCTGACCCCGGGATCTCCCAGAATAAATTTCGGAAGGTTACCAGCAGTCCCGGGTGCATCAGAAAGCGTGCGGGAGATCGGCACGCTTTTCGAGGTAAGTGGACCCTGATCCGCACCCGATCGCTAAATTTTGAATCTGGGGTTTTAGGGTGCAATCCCGCCCCCCCATTCTCACTCGTGCGATCATTTATATCTTTGGTTGGGGGCGTAGGGTTGGTTCCCACTTCCCTTTTCGATGCGTAGTTTCCACCCGAGCGCGTGCGAGGAGCCCGACCCTAGCTTTTTCCCCTCCATCGGTTGGCGTGACGAACCGAGGTGACGAGAGCGGGACGATCTTCCTCCTTCCTCCCTTACCGGCGAAAATGAGGTGAACGATTCGGGTCTTTCGGATTTTGCGGTGTGGGTTTTCCTTTCCTGTCGTGTTGCGTGCGAGGCGAATTGGGGACCAAACGGGAGGCCGTCGCCGCCGTGGGTAAACGGGAGGCCGCCGCCGCCGTCACCGTGTTCACGGGGTCATCGCCGGAGCCGCCGTGATCGCGGGGTCGCAACCGGAGCCGAAATCGGGCAAATGCTGTTCACGTTTGGGGATTTCTGGCCGCGGTCCACACGCCCGCGTGCACCCGGCGCACGCCCCGCGGCCCAAGGGGCGTAGACCCGGCGCATAAGGCTGTGCGCCAGGCCGCGCGGTCCACCGGGCCGGCGTGCACCCGGCGCACGACTGCGCAGCCCGGGGCCGCAGACCCGGTGCACAGAGGGGTGCGCGAGGCCGCGCGGTGCATCCCTGGGCGTGCACCCGGTGCTCGCCACCGCAGCAGGAGGCCGTGGACGCGGTGCGCGCTCGTACCCGTGCGCGGCCCGGCCCAAGGCGCCGTGGTCCATTGCTGCAGTGTGCTCCCGGCCCGCGCCGTGGCCGCGTTTGGTCGTGGACCCGGTCCACGCCAGGACCCGTGCACCGATCTTCAGAAAAGGGTCCAGAAGCTCCGATTTTAGCCCGTTTCGCCCCCTTTTTGAGTGTTTTTAACCACAATGATGTCTCTTTAACAATCTTTTCTTACTGTAGCTGTTCGGGCACCCGGCGAGGATATTTTAGTGGAGCGTCTGCACGACTCCTCCGACGTGGTTGAGGTGGGTTTTATTTTGGGACTTAGCATCGAGTTGTAGACAGCTGTAGTCGTTTAAATTAAATTATCTATGATGCTAACATGATAGCGGTTGACGTGCTTACTCTTGATTATACATTTATGTTGCGTACGTGATAGCGGTTATGGTTTTATTACTGAGTACAGTTGGTTTTGTCGGTTACTTTGCTCGAGGCAGCAGCACGCGCTCCTGCGGTTTGGCCACCGCAAAGGGTGCGCTTTTCCGGAAATGTGGTCCATGACCCGTGTAAACCCACGAGGTGACGTAGTGGGGGCCCCCGCAGGTGGGGGGTTTGAGGCGCCGAGGTGCGAGCGGTGGCTCTTTATGAGCGGTGGCTCTTTGTGAGCGGTGGCTCTTTGTGAGCGGTGGCTCTTTGTGAGCGGTGGCTCTTTCTGAGCGGTGGCTCTTTGTGAGCGGTGCGACCAGTCGAAGTAGATGCTCGACGTGATCAGATTTTACAGGTGTTCGTGTTTCCCTTCCCCTCTTGGGAGGGTGCTTGCTCCGGATCGTCTGACGGTCGGCTTTACTACTTTTACTGCTTATTTTGGTATTATCGCGTCACTGGCTTCCCACTCCGTGACAGGTTCCTCTAGGGGTGAGAGCTAGGCGACAGTGAGGCCGAGTCAGGAGCTTTCGGGTCCTTCGAGATCCCAGACTGTGTTTCCCCTTTCTGTCGCACTTCATTTATTTCTTGTGGACTATTGTGTGGTTCTCGATACCCTCGTGGGGTCGGTGTGGATGTCGGTACTCTACTCTGTGGATGTTAATTTCTTATCTCTGTTCGGCCGTATTTCAAAAGGGAAAAAAAAAAAGGGAAATTGCGAAAATCGTTTTTAATACTTGGGTGTCGTGTGGGTGTCACGCCCCGGGGTCGAAACTGCGACCCGGGCTCGCCAACAGATCCGCCATCTGTACGGAAACTGCCGTACAGACGAAGCGTCTACCCTGCAAGTCAGATCTATAGCTATAATGTATCGGAGCTGAAAGGAGAACCAGTAGCTACAGAAATCCACTGAACATCTGATATAAATAAAATCTCAGTACAAAGTCTCTCGGCTACAAAAGTACAAGAATCCTCACTGATCTCTCAGAATGTCCAGTACAAAAGTGGAGTCATAAAATACACAAGGTACATCCACCTCTGACTCTCAGTGCTGGTAAGGAACTAAACGGCCACGTCCTCACCTCGATCAGCTGACTCCGCGCGAGCTAAGCCGGAACAGCAGCCTCAGGAAACCTGTCACCGCAGCGGGTGTGAGAACTACTGCAAAGGTAGTTCCCAGTGGGTACCGTCTCAATATCCACGGTATGCCCACTAAGTCTACTAGAGGCACAACAGATAGGTATGCAGATAGATAGATAGATAGATAAAAGCTGAAAGGAACTAGCTATCATGTCTCAATCATCATGCTCAAGAAAAACTCATCTATGAACAGGCTATGAAACTCCCTCACACATATCACCCAATCCCAGTGACTGTCCCTCTTTGGACCAGTCAATCAAGCCTGCGCTCATCTACTGCCGCGCATCCCGTAGGAACGGACTTACGTAGGCATCCACTGCCGCACATCCCGGAGGAACGGACTTACGTAGGGTGTCCCTCTAGGACCATCTCAGTAATCACATCGCAGCCTCGTCAGGCTCGGTATCATCATCGCACCCGGGGCGTAGCTCGAGGGGAGCGACCCCACCGAACTCAAGTATCTCAAGTATCTCATAACTGGCATAAAAAGCCAGGCTCAGCAGGCTATAATCCACGATCAAACAGATCGGATCTCAATGCTCAACTAGCATAACTCAGTCGGAGGAAGACTCCACAACTCGAACAGAAAAGCCCAAACACTCTCACAGCTATGTCGGAGAACCCTCAACGACTCAAGGCTAAAATACACGATCAAACAGATTGGATCTCAATGCTCAACAAGCATACTCAGTCGTAGAAAGACTCCACGACTCGAACAGGAAAGCCCAACACTCTCACAGCTATGTCGGAGAACCCTCAACGACTCAATCTGATAATGCACGCCCCGTGGCTGAGTCGGGAAACCTCCACGACTCGATCTGCCAGAGCCCCCAAAACTCTCAAGGCTAAGTGGGAGAACCATCTCCACCACTAAATCAGAACACGACCCATGATCTAGAGTAACCCAATCAGGGAATACATCCTCAATACCCCGCGAACTCAAGTATCTCAAAACTCTCTCATGACACTAGAAAGTCATCTCATAATGCTCTAAAAATCCACTCGGCCCTCTGGCACGAGAACACATGCATCCTGAACCTACTCAACCCCTCGGGAAGATCTCAATGTTTTAAAACTATTTTCAAAAACCCAGTTTTCCTTAAAACAGTTCCGACGATTTTTAAAACGGTTCAGATGCCAATATAAAGCCAACTAAACATGCAGTCTAGTGTCAAATCACTTCTAGATCATGCTAAAAATATCTGGGGCTTGCAATTGTATTCCTACAATTTTCTAGGCAACTATCAGATTTACCAGCTATGCAAATAATTAAGCTAAACATGATCAACATGCATTCAAATAGCTTTAGAGGGCATTCCACACATCTTGAAGAAATTCCAACCCACCTGGAATGCTTTCCGAAGGCCGCGCCGAAATCGGTGAAGAAACGGGCGAAATCTGACGAAAAACTGAACTGCGCCTCTCGCGCGCACGCGCGCCGTTGCGCATCTCGAAAAAAATCCACAAAGCTCCAGTCAACCTCCACAGCACCCAGCTAGGCCACCACAAAAATTTCAGCACAAACCGATCACCCAGAACACGAATACAAGCATTGCACAGTGCCAAGGATTTGCGCAGTAATCCCAGCCTGTTGCCTCAACCCGAGAGCACAAGAATGGAGCAAGGATGGAAATTAGCTCAAATTACCATTCAATTCCATCAATAAAACCCAAGAGGAGAATCAAAGAGTCCAAAACCACAATCTCCAACAATCAATTTACCTCAATTTTGCTCCCGAGCGCGCACGTTGACCGGGTCAACTCCCACAATGCAAGAAGCTCACAGACCCTTCTCTTCTCCTTCTACTTCCTCCTCTTCTTTCTCTTCTCTGGCAGCAAGAAAAAGGTGGAGGGGATAAGAAATGATGGGTGGAGAGGGAGCATGTGCCGGGGTATAAAAATCAACGATGGAGTGGTTGGAACAGAAGAAGCCCATACCTCAAGCTACAGTGCACCAAACCGAGCTAACTGGGCACTTTCTGTGCTTGTGTACCGGTACCACCCACTTGGTACCGGTTCACGGGCCCTGGTTCCGGAACCAAATGGCTGGTTCCGGAACCAAGCCACCCAAAAGCTCCAGAACTAGCCAGAAAATCTCCGAAATGCCCAGTCAACTCACTTTCTCGCCTCGGGACCTCCGCATCACCCCGAAACCAACCGAACACCTCTGTAAACTCATAATACACATGTCCCAAGGGATCAACTCACATCAAACCCATCCATGAAGCCGATGCTCGACCCGCAAGCTCTCAAGCCGACGCCAACTCACTTTTCTACCAAATTACTTCCGCGTCGCTCCGGGACATCCCGAACTCATCTGTAATTAAAATCAGAACCTGCTGAAGGTATTTCCACAATACCAGGCTGCCACGTGGAGTCGGCACACTGCCCGGTACTCTACACTCTCCCCTCCTTAAAAAGGTTTCGTCCTCGAAACCTCAAAAATCCAAAAACTCAGGATGGTGACTCAAACAAGTGGGGATAGGAGATCCTCAACTCATCCTCAGGCTCTCAAGTGGCCTCTCGCTCCTCATGATGACTCCATAAGACCTTTATCAAAGGTAAGATCCGGTTGCGTAATTCTCTCGTCTCTCGAGCAAGAATTCGCACCGGTCGCTCCTGATAGCCCAAGTCCTCGTCTGACTCCAAAGAAACGAAGTCCAAATCATGCAAGGAATCCAAATCCATACTTCCCTCAGAACGGATACACCAACGTCCTCGTGGGTACTTGCCAAATCATGGCGGTAGCGCAACTCGGTGAACAACTAATCCAATGCGCTCTAACTCCTCGAATATGCCAATAATTTGCGGATTCAACTTCCCGCGAAATCTCAAATCTACACATTTCTGCGGATAGTGATTCTCAGAAGTCACCAAAACTCCCTGCTTCCAATTGGCATAACTTTTCCGTTGCTCCTTAGCAACCACAATGCTGAGAGCTTCACAAAAGCATTCTTACATCCATCTACAGGGTAAGAAGTCCAACATCGGGAACAACACTCAATCCCTAACTCTCGAAATCAGCTCTCGGATCTCGGAATCCACGGGCACACCGATGCGGTCCTTGTACTTCAGTACTCTCGCTGCATTCACTGAGAAGTTCCCTCTCTAATCCTGTCCAACGGAGTGGGTTACAAGTCCAAAACACAAGTTTTGCCACATTCCCAGGGAACACCACCATAATCTCAATTCGTCTCAATTACTCTTTCAGCGGCATCTGCTGAGTAACCATCATACACCAAAACTGCACCGCTCGCCTATTCAAGGCAGCTGCGACCACATTGGCTTGGTCGGGGTGTTACTGTAAGCTCAAACATACATCCCTAATAACTCTATCCACCGGCATTGCCTCAAATCAAATTCTTTCTGAGTAACCCAGTACCTCAGGTTCTAGGATCGATAGATATCTCAAATTTCTCTCTATCCCAAGCAACTATTCACAATAATGCTAATACCATCCACAGCTTGAACTCCTCAAAGTTAAGCTGGCACTGTTTAATCCACAACTCTGGACCTCTGTCACTAACGTGGGTCTAAGCCGAACCCAAACGGCAACACCCTTCGTCGGGTCCACTGTCACCCTTGCAGCTGAAAACACCTGGCCTAACCACAGAACCTTTCAAAGTCAAGCACAACTCTCTCAACTTGGCAACCAACAACTTTTCTCTCCCCGAAGTTGCAGCAATATCCTCAAGTGCTCCTCGTGCTCTATGTCACCTCGGAAATAAATCCCAAGTATATAACTAACCAACCACTGGCACGGCAACTCACTGTAGAGCTCAAACTCACACTGGTTCTACAGCCCGGTCCAAGTACCGCCGGAACACACAAGTCCTCAAATCCAAAAGGCCGCAGGGCCTTAGTCACTCCGCTTGACCTCACTGTAAGCTCAAAATGTCTCTATCGGGTTCAGACTCTATCTGGCACAGCCCTCAGCTGTAGGGTTCCACAAAGCCTTCAATGTCCCGCAAGGCATCAACCCAACACAATCCAAATCTAACTGTGCTCGAATCGTCACAGCACTCTCACCGTTGTGCACTCACAACGCGGCATCACTGCCGTATACCACGGCATGGCATCACCACCGTGTATCAGCGGCGTGGCATCACCACCGTGTATCAACGGCGTGGCATCACCACCGTGTATCAACGGTGTGGTAACACATCCAAAATATCAATCTCTCGGATCCTCACTGTCGTATCCCCACGACGTGGTACTGGGTCACACAGACCCCTCGATCCCTCGGATCTCGCAACTGCGCTAACAGCTCTCTCACTGGCTCACGAGTGATACTCCAAGAGATGCTGCCGAAGTCGGCGCGGTTTCCAAACCACGTCGATCACTATCTCGATCTCAGTCTCCCTAGACGGCGGCATCAACATCAGACCAGGTAAACTCCTGTCCGGGATCACACGGCGATAAAGATATTCCTTTAGTCCCGGTGCTGCAGTAGGCACCTCTTCTACCGTCGCTAACAAAGCGACACGACCACGACTCAACCTCTGCCGTGCTCTAGCATCCTCTATAACCACACTCCTCCTGGCCAGGTCCACGGAGGGTCATGTCCACTCTCGGCAATCCAAGATAGCATAACATTGGGATAACCAATCCCTAACCAACCTTATATCAACATCTCGGAGCTGATGTAGGACTAACAACTCTAGGATCAATCCAAGGTCCTACAAAACTGGGCGGAACTGGCAACACTCATACCTGTGCTATACGTGATCTGAAACCTAATCCTCACGTGCACAAGCCAACAGTCCCATCTCTGGCCCACGCGAAGCTACCCCTGCTCTAGTGAAGCACACACCCGCGGTGTCGGCATCAACATGCTCCAACTCTAAAGACCATAAGAAAACCACACCTGGTAAGACGCGCTCCACTATCCTGGCGTCCTCCAACCAACTACACCATTTCATCCACTAGATGCTGGTGGCCATCGCTCAATCTGCCTCGGCATCTCGGCTCAATCAGCCTACTGGTAAGTCGGGTGAACCGCGGCATCCTGAAGGGGTAGAGGGGTGCCGTCGCAGGCGGCAAATCTAGGAACACCACTCTGGGACCCTCTGCCTGAAGATGTCCTGACTAAACACATGAAAAACATCGCCCTCATCCTGAAGTCACTCTATAGCGAAGAATGCGGCTCACCACCAAAGACACAATCATACGAATACTGCTGTTGGTGCCTCGACTGTCGAGAACCTCCTAGTCTCTGTCTCCTCTGAGACTCATAATCCTGTGACTGGAATCATGGCAACCTCGATCCACTCGACTATCCCAAAATCAGGCGATACTGGACATCTCTCTCTGGAGCTAGTCCCTCGCTCTCCGTCCCTCTCGGACATGATCACAGACCTCAGTCAATCCATCGGGCATGCACAACCGCTGCATCTGAAGTCGCTCGTCGAGAATATCCAAAATGATAACATCTCGAAGCAGTCCCCTCTCAAACATGATCAATCTCCTGGGCCTCATCCTGGGCGACATGGGGCACTCTGCTCAACAATCATAGAAACTCGCTCCAAATCCTCAACCGCTCTCCTGATGGTCCAACGGGACAGACTCGACGCCACCAACACACGGCGTCCCTATCCAAAAGTGCGCAACTAAGGGCACCTGATGCTTCTCCTGGATGAACAAGTCCTCAGCCAACTTTTCCATGGCAGCAATCCAGTTCCCGGCCTCCCAAGGTTCCAACTCCGCCCTGAAATCTGTAGGGGATGGAACTAGCGGATGCACGACTATCAATCAGCAATCTCTCGCTGCTCCCGCACCACTCACAGTGCAAACGGGGCCGAAGTCGACGATGTCGCGGCTGGAGGTACTACGGCGATACCTCAAACGATACTCTCTGCTCAAACATGCGCATCACGCGCTCCGTGTTCTCTTCCTGGCGCCGCGTCGCCTAAACAACTGAGCTACCTGGGCCCGTAACTCGCAGACCTCGCTCTGCTCTGTCCATTCAGCCCCCCGCTGTTCGGGCTCCTCATCCGAGGTCAAACACGCCCTCGCCGCTGCACGGCAACACAGGGCCAACAAGAAGAACAGTCACGGCCAACCAAACCACAAACACTCTCGACCCAATCAAGCGAAAGTCTATAACATGTTAACCGTTCTAAAGTATTATGTTGTCTGCAGCCAACATAATCACTTTAGAGAATAAACATGTAAAATCACTCGCCCCAATCCCTCGGGGGAGGTACAAACTCAATCAGGACTCTCGCTACAATCACGTCTCTCACGACAGTCATCCTACTGTCCAACCAATAGCCTAGGGTCACTAAGTCCTCAACGACCTATATTCCTAGGCTCCGATACCACCCTAATCTGTCACGCCCCGGGGTCGAAACTGCGACCCGGGCTCGCCAACAGATCCGCCATCTGTACGGAAACTGCCGTACAGACGAAGCGTCTACCCTGCAAGTCAGATCTATAGCTATAATGTATCGGAGCTGAAAGGAGAACCAGTAGCTACAGAAATCCACTGAACATCTGATATAAATAAAATCTCAGTACAAAGTCTCTCGGCTACAAAAGTACAAGAATCCTCACTGATCTCTCAGAATGTCCAGTACAAAAGTGGAGTCATAAAATACACAAGGTACATCCACCTCTGACTCTCAGTGCTGGTAAGGAACTAAACGGCCACGTCCTCACCTCGATCAGCTGACTCCGCGCGAGCTAAGCCGGAACAGCAGCCTCAGGAAACCTGTCACCGCAGCGGGTGTGAGAACTACTGCAAAGGTAGTTCCCAGTGGGTACCGTCTCAATATCCACGGTATGCCCACTAAGTCTACTAGAGGCACAACAGATAGGTATGCAGATAGATAGATAGATAGATAAAAGCTGAAAGGAACTAGCTATCATGTCTCAATCATCATGCTCAAGAAAAACTCATCTATGAACAGGCTATGAAACTCCCTCACACATATCACCCAATCCCAGTGACTGTCCCTCTTTGGACCAGTCAATCAAGCCTGCGCTCATCTACTGCCGCGCATCCCGTAGGAACGGACTTACGTAGGCATCCACTGCCGCACATCCCGGAGGAACGGACTTACGTAGGGTGTCCCTCTAGGACCATCTCAGTAATCACATCGCAGCCTCGTCAGGCTCGGTATCATCATCGCACCCGGGGCGTAGCTCGAGGGGAGCGACCCCACCGAACTCAAGTATCTCAAGTATCTCATAACTGGCATAAAAAGCCAGGCTCAGCAGGCTATAATCCACGATCAAACAGATCGGATCTCAATGCTCAACTAGCATAACTCAGTCGGAGGAAGACTCCACAACTCGAACAGAAAAGCCCAAACACTCTCACAGCTATGTCGGAGAACCCTCAACGACTCAAGGCTAAAATACACGATCAAACAGATCGGATCTCAATGCTCAACAAGCATACTCAGTCGTAGAAAGACTCCACGACTCGAACAGGAAAGCCCAACACTCTCACAGCTATGTCGGAGAACCCTCAACGACTCAATCTGATAATGCACGCCCCGTGGCTGAGTCGGGAAACCTCCACGACTCGATCTGCCAGAGCCCCCAAAACTCTCAAGGCTAAGTGGGAGAACCATCTCCACCACTAAATCAGAACACGACCCATGATCTAGAGTAACCCAATCAGGGAATACATCCTCAATACCCCGCGAACTCAAGTATCTCAAAACTCTCTCATGACACTAGAAAGTCATCTCATAATGCTCTAAAAATCCACTCGGCCCTCTGGCACGAGAACACATGCATCCTGAACCTACTCAACCCCTCGGGAAGATCTCAATGTTTTAAAACTATTTTCAAAAACCCAGTTTTCCTTAAAACAGTTCCGACGATTTTTAAAACGGTTCAGATGCCAATATAAAGCCAACTAAACATGCAGTCTAGTGTCAAATCACTTCTAGATCATGCTAAAAATATCTGGGGCTTGCAATTGTATTCCTACAATTTTCTAGGCAACTATCAGATTTACCAGCTATGCAAATAATTAAGCTAAACATGATCAACATGCATTCAAATAGCTTTAGAGGGCATTCCACACATCTTGAAGAAATTCCAACCCACCTGGAATGCTTTCCGAAGGCCGCGCCGAAATCGGTGAAGAAACGGGCGAAATCTGACGAAAAACTGAACTGCGCCTCTCGCGCGCACGCGCGCCGTTGCGCGTCTCGAAAAAAATCCATGAAGCTCCAGTCAACCTCCACAGCACCCAGCTAGGCCACCACAAAAATTTCAGCACAAACCGATCACCCAGAACACGAATACAAGCATTGCACAGTGCCGCGGATTTGCGCAGTAATCCCAGCCTGTTGCCTCAACCCGAGAGCACAAGAATGGAGCAAGGATGGAAATTAGCTCAAATTACCATTCAATTCCATCAATAAAACCCAAGAGGAGAATCAAAGAGTCCAAAACCACAATCTCCAACAATCAATTTACCTCAATTTTGCTCCCGAGCGCGCACGTTGACCGGGTCAACTCCCACAATGCAAGAAGCTCACAGACCCTTCTCTTCTCCTTCTACTTCCTCCTCTTCTTTCTCTTCTCTGGCAGCAAGAAAAAGGTGGAGGGAATAAGAAATGATGGGTGGAGAGGGAGCATGTGCCGGGGTATAAAAATCAACGACGGAGTGGTTGGAACAGAAGAAGCCCATACCTCAAGCTACAGTGCACCAAACCGAGCTAACTGGGCACTTTCTGTGCTTGTGTACCTGTACCACCCACTTGGTACCGGTACACGGGCCCTGGTTCTGGAACCAAATGGCTGGTTCCGGAACCAAGCCACCCAAAAGCTCCAGAACTAGCCAGAAAATCTCCGAAATGCCCAGTCAACTCACTTTCTCGCCTCGGGACCTCCGCATCACCCCGAAACCAACCGAACACCTCTGTAAACTCATAATACACATGTCCCAAGGGATCAACTCACATCAAACCCATCCATGAAGCCGATGCTCGACCCGCAAGCTCTCAAGCCGACGCCAACTCACTTTTCTACCAAATTACTTCCGCGTCGCTCCGGGACATCCCGAACTCATCTGTAATTAAAATCAGAACCTGCTGAAGGTATTTCCACAATACCAGGCTGCCACGTGGAGTCGGCACACTGCCCGAAGCTCCGGTACTCTACAGTAGGCACCGCTCTTTGTGAGCAGTGGCTCTTTATGAGCGGTGGCTCTTTGTGAGCGGTGCGACCAGTCGAAGTAGATGCTCGACATGATCAGATTTTACAGGTGTTCGTGTTTCCCTTCCCCTCTTGGGAGGGTGGTTGCTCCGGATCGTCTGACGGTCGGCTTTACTACTTTTACTGCTTATTTTGGTTTTATCGCATCACTGACTTCCCACTCCGTCACAGGTTCCTCCAGGGGTGAGAGCTAGGCGACAGTGAGGCCGAGTTAGGAGCTTTCGGGTCCTTCGAGATCCCAGACGGTGTTTCCCCTTTCTGTCGCACTTCATTTATTTCTTGTGGACTATTGTGTGGTTCTCGATACCCTCGTGGGGTCGGTGTGGATGTCGGTACTCTACTCTGTGGATGTTAATTTCTTATCTCTGTTCGCCCGTATTTCAAAAGGGAAAAAAAAAAAGGGAAATTGCGAAAATCGTTTTCAATACTTGGGTGTCGTGTGTGCACCGTTTTCAAAACCTTGTGAATTTATGGATTTTAGAAAATGGATTTCAAAACCTAAGTGTCGAGTGGGCACTGTTTCCAAAACCCTGTGGTTTTATGTTGTTTTCGAAACTGGCTTTTCAAAATCTAGGCGCCGAGTGGGCGTCGTTTTTAACCATTGTGGATTTATCCTTTCAAACTGATCGGCCGTGAGAATTGTTCAGTTCTGTACGTGTATGCATGTTTAGAAACTTTTGTGATTAAATAAACGACTGTGATTGGATGTTGAATTAGCCGCGACGCCGTGCATATACAGAGGAAACTCTGTCCGTGTGCAGAGTGAATCTGTGTATGCGGCGGGTCTGGGCACGCTCTGGGGAAGAGAGGATTTCAAAAAAAAATTTATACGCAAAACAAACCCCTTTTTCGATGATTGTTTCTGCTGAATGAAACCCCCGGGGCGTGACAGATTAAGATGGTATCAGAGACAATTTCTTTAATCACAACAGTCAGTGTCCGACATCCACGGGGATACCACACTTAGCTACGAATGAATGAAATGAATAAGGCATAGAAGCGTAGAACGCGAGTGATCGGGGGAGCGGGGGAAAAGTATAGGTCCCGTTTTCTCGATAGTTGGTTGAGTGCTATGCTAGCGGAGTCTAGAACTGACTTGTGTGGCGTGTGTGTACGGGTTAAGTTTCGTTTCTCGGTTTAGCTCGGTTGTCGTGTTTGTGTAGTCGTGTTGTTTTGGCTCGTGTAGTAGTGTTATTATGGGGGCTGGGATCGAGGCCGGCTGCCACCGGGGTATTGATGGTTGCTAGGAATCAATGGATTAAGCAACCAGCGCGGGACATGGTGGGCCTGCTGACAGGTGTTCATGCACTTGGTGCGGCTGTTATCACAGCAGATCGTTGCGCCGGGTGATGTTTTTCGAACCCCTCCCTCTGCCAACGCTTTGGTCGTCGTTAGTGACGGCGACTGGTGGTAGGGTAATCCGCCGGTGTTTGTTAGTGAATCGGCCGTTTTGTCGGTCGTGAGTAGCTGGGTAGTCTCTTTGCTTAAAATTGTACCTTCCAGGACAACTGGTTTTAGGTTACAGCAAAGAGTCGGCCGATTCTTTTGCATCTTGGATAGGGTAGGGGTAGGTATGAGGACTCTTCCCCTACGGTTGTTACCCATGGTTCGGCTCTTTGCTGTGGTCACTGCGATGGTTGTAGGAATCATCACGGTGGGGTCTTGGGGTTCCCCCTAGGGTTGAGAAAAGAGACCACCGGGGCTAGCAAATCTTGTTCGTTTGGGCTTGATTCTTTCTTTTAGTTGAGCGGACCTAGAGCTTAGGATACTCCTAGTTGGGAATGCGATCGTTTGGTCTGGGGGTATGCAGCTCGGCTCAGTGCATGGTGCTTGGAAGGGCAATGGATTTGGACCGAGCGGTAGAGGTTAATCTGTCACGCCCCGGGGGTTCGAATCGCGCGGAAGAGGAGCCACCGATGCCCCTGATTCAGCCATATATTTTTTTTTGTAAAACATTACTCCCCGGCGCGTGCACAGACCCGCCGCATACACAAATTCGCTCTGCAAATGAGCAGAGGCCCCTTTGTATATGCACGGCGTCTCAACTACAAAGTGTCTCACAAGGCGTAGTACATACAATCTCTAACCACATCAGTTGGGGTCTCGTACACATACAACCAAACAATTCACGTGACATTCTAGCATTCACTTAGAGCATAGAGGCCGGTGTTTTGAAAGGATAAATAATCACAAGGTTTTGAAAGCGGCATCCACACGATGCCCTCGTTTGTGAAAACAGTTCGTAAACACATAAATCCCACAAGGTTTATAAAGCTTGGTGCCCACACGACACCCACGTTTTAAAAATAGTTTTCGCAAACGGTTTTCTTTGTTTTTCATCGTTCAAAACGGCCAAGTAAGAGAGAACGTAGTATTCATTCAATTATTCAAAAAGAAAGGAAAGAAAAGGGCAACATCCACTTCGACCCCACGGGGGTGTCGCAATCCACAACTAGCTACCATGAATAATAAAAGAAAAGGGAAAGAAGAGTCACTGTATCTGAAGTCACCCATAAATCAGATCAGCACCCTAACGTCCTCACCGGCGCCCTAGCACTCGCCCCTGGACGAACCTGTCACGAAGTGGGAAGTCAGTGACTAGAAATAGCATGATAAGCGTAGTAAACAAAGATAAGGCAAACAAAAAACACCGGAGCAACTATCCCTCCCATGCACCTTCCACCTTAACCACACCCTGTATCATTACGACATCGGGCACCTTCCCCGATGCCCACCGCCGAGCACCTGCCTCACAAAGCAACATCGGGCACCTTCCCCGATGCCCACCGCCGAGCACCTGCCTCGGCCGCCGAGCACCTGCCTCGACGTCACCGCTCACACCCCCCACCCATGGGGGCCCCCATTCCTAACGCCACCTCCGCGTGGGGTACACGGGTCAACGTACCACTTTTCCGGAAAAGCACACCCTTGCGGTGGCCAAACCGCGGGTGTGCGTGTAGCAAATTTGAGCCTCAGATTGACATTGAGTATCATAACATAACATAACAGGGTTAGTGCATAAACAGAAGGAGACTGACAATTCCACCTTGCCCCAACATGCTATTTCTAACAGTTAAACCCCATTCGCGAAACCCCCGGGAACGTACCCACCTTGTGTGCGTCGTCCTGCGTTCGTCCAGTCCGCGTCTGTGCTCCAGTCGCCCACAGCGTCCCGCACTCCTGAAGGAACATAGGCAAATCGAGACTTAGAAGTCCGAAACTTACAACGACTCCCTACAGCGTGCGGCGGAGTTCTTCGCACGGCACCGGCCCGTGCGACGAACACCCTGCCAGGGCGCAGCCCCGCGCGGCACCAGCCCGCGCGGCGCCCCTCCTGCGGGCGGCCCCGCGCGGCCGAGCGCCGCGCGGGCGCGCGGCCCGCGGTGCGGGGCGACCCCGCGCGGCACCAGCCCGCGCGGGCGCCCCTCCTGCGGGCGGCCCCGCGCGGCCGAGCGCCGCGCGGGCGCGCTGCCCGCGGTGCGGGGCGACCCCGCGCGGCACCAGCCCGCGCGGCGCCCCTCCTGCGGGCGGCCCCGCGCGGCCGAGCGCCGCGTGGGCGCGCTGCCCGCGGTGCGGGGCGACCCCGCGCGGCACCAGCCCGCGCGGGCGCCCCTCCTGCGGGCGGCCCCGCGCGGCCGAGTGCCGCGCGGGCGCGCTGCCCGTGGTGCGGGGCGGCCCCGCGCGGCACCAGCCCGCGCGGGCGCCCCTCCTGCGGGCGGCCCCGCGCGGCCGAGCGCCGCGCGGGCGCGCGGCCCGCGGTGCGGGGCGGCCCCGCGCGGCACCAGCCCGCGCGGGCGCCCCCTCCTGCGGCGGCCCCGCGCGGCCGAGCGCCGCGCGGCCCGCGGTGCGGGGCGGCCCCGCGCGGCACCAGCCCGCGCGGGCGCCCCCTCCTGCGCGCGGCCCCCGCGCGGCCGAGCGCCGCGCGGGTGCGCGGCCCGCGGTGCGGGGCGGCCCCGCGTGGCACCAGCCCGCGCGGGCGCCCCCTCCTGCGGGCGGCCCCCGCGCGGCCGAGCGCCGCGCGGGCGCGCGGCCCGCGGTGCGGGGCGGCCCCGCGCGGCCGTGCGCCGCGCGGGCGCGTGGCCCGCGGTGCGGGGCGGCCCCGCGCGGCACCAGCCCGCGCGGGCGCCCCTCCTGCGGGCGGCCCCGCGCGGCCGAGCGCCGCGCGGGCGGGCGGCCCCGCGCGGCCGAGCGCCGCGCGGGCGCGCGGCCCGCGGTGCGCGACGGCGCCGGGCCTCCTCCCTCCCCGTGACCAACAAAAGAAAGAAAGAGGGAGATTCCCCCGAACGAAACGCGTCCGACTCACCTTGATGTGCGAAAGAGGAGGAAGAGAGGGATCGTCCGCTTGCCTCCACCGGTCCACCCTTGCGGTGTGCTTGGTTTCTCTTTGCCGGCGGCTACGAGGGAGGAAGAAAAAGAAAAGAGGCGGCCACCAAAAGAAAAATAAGAGGAACCTTAATCCTCTTTCCCTCACGGCTACATATATATACTAAGAGAATTAGGGTTTACCTTAAAAGGTGTGCGGCTGCCAACACGGATCCCGAGGCGTCTAAGGGGGACCCCAACTTCGAGAATTAATTCTGGTCAGACCGGGAGTCGGAAAAATAAACCGATCGCGCCCACGCGCTCCGTTCCGCGAGCTCTACCGCCTAAAATTATTTGCGGGCCCCGACGGTCTGTCCGGAAAAATGCCAAAAATGAGGCCCCCGGTCAGGCATTACAAGAAGAGGGTGACCAGAAGGGTTAAGGAAAAGCCGGGTCTTACACCACTTACCGCTAAAAACAAGTTTCGTCCCCGAAACTTAATCTTCCCCAGCGGCGAACAGGTCCGGGTAGCACTCCCTCATCTTTGACTCGGGTTCCCAAGTTGCCTCACGCTCTTCTTGATTGCTCCAAAGCACCTTTACGTAGGGAATCGTCCGACTACGCAGCTTTTTGTCCTCCCGGGCTAGGATCCGCACTGGTACTTCCGCGAAACTTAGATCCTCCTTGAGTTCAATCGCGGAGGCGTCAAGCACTCGCGATGGGTCGGGGAGGTATTTCCGAAGCATGGATACGTGGAACACATCATGAACGCGGTCAAGGTTCGGCGGTAGGGCGAGGCGGTAGGCTACCGGGCCGATGCGCTCCAGAATCTCAAACGGCCCTATGTACCGCGGGCTCAGCTTGCCCCTCAACCCAAACCGCTTCACCCCCTTCGACGGCGACACCCGCAGTAACACGTGCTCTCCCACCTGGAATTCCAAGTCGCGACGTCTCTGGTCCGCGTAACTCTTTTGCCGGCTCTGGGCGGTCGCCAAACGTCGCCTGATGAGGCGCACCCTTTCCTCTGTCTCGGCCACTAGGTCCGGCCCCAAAAACTTTCTCTCCCCCAGATCGTCCCAGCAGATCGGGGATCTACAGCGTCTGCCGTACAACGCTTCGTACGGCGCCATCTTAATGCTCGCTTGGTAGCTGTTGTTATAAGCGAACTCTGCAAGGGGTAGGTAGCGCGACCATCCGTCTCCCAAATCCAGCACGCACGCCCGAAGCATGTCCTCGAGTATCTGGATCACCCGCTCGGATTGCCCGTCCGTCTGGGGGTGAAAGGCTGAGCTGAAGTGTAACTTGGTCCCCAAGGCTCGTTTAGACTCTTCCAAAAGTTCGAAACGAACCTCGTGTCCCTGTCCGAGGTGATCGTCGTTGGCACCCCGTGCAGCCTTACAATCTCGCTGAGGTAGACCTGTGCCAGCCGGTCACGTGTCCAGGTCGTGTGGATGGGTAGGAAGTGAGCTGACTTCGTTAGCCGATCCACGACAACCCAGATAGCGTCGTGTCCCTGTTGCGAACGGGGGAATCCGGTGACGAAGTCCATTGTGACTTGCTCCCACTTCCATTCGGGCACGGGTAGAGGTTGCAATTTCCCCGCCGGCCGCTGATGCTCGGCTTTCACCTGTTGGCAAATCAAACAGTGAGCCACGAACAGCGTCACATCTCCCTTCAATCTTGGCCACCAGAAGGTCTGTCGGATATCCCGGTACATCTTGGTGCCTCCAGGGTGCGCCACGTAGGGGGCGCAATGTGCTTCAGTCAGGATTTCTTTCTTTAGATCCGGCAGATCGGGCACGCAGATCCGCCCTCGGAACCGAAGGGTGCCGTCCGTTCCCACTGCAAAGTCTCCTTCTTGCTCCGGTGAAATCCTATCTCGTTCCAGCTGTAGCTGCGGATCCGCACCTTGGCCTTCCCGAATCCTCTCCAATAGGGTCGGCGCGACTGTTAGGGTCAACAGTCGCTCAACCGTCCCTGCTGGTACCACTTCCAACCTCAATCGTGAAAATTCCGCGATCAAGTCGTTCTGCTGCGTGATCGCGCCCGCCGAAGTTCCTTCTGCTTGTCCCTTTCGGCTTAGAGCGTCGGCTACCACATTTGCTTTCCCCGGGTGGTACTGGATGGTTAAGTCGTAGTCCTTCAGTAGCTCCAACCACCTCCTCTGCCGTAGGTTAAGCTCCTTCTGGGTGAAAAGGTACTTAAGGCTTTGGTGGTCCGAGAACACGTTGCAATGCACACCGTAGAGGTAGTGCCTCCACAGTTTCAGAACGAAGACCACTGCGGCAAGCTCCAAGTCATGGGTCGGGTAGTTCTGTTCGTAATCCTTGAGTTGTCTTGAAGCATAGGCAATGACTCTTCCTTGCTGCATTAGTACTCCTCCCAGTCCTATTCGCGATGCATCGCAGTAGACTTCGTAGTCTTCTCCAGGGGTTGGTAAGGCAAGCACAGGCGCTCTTGTTAACCGTTTCTTAAGTTCTTCAAAGCTCTCTTGGCATTGGACCGTCCATATGAACTTTACTCCTTTCCGGGTTAGGCGGTTCAGAGGGGTCGCAATCTTCGAGAAATCCTCCACGAAACGTCTGTAGTATCCCGCAAGGCCCAAGAAGCTGCGCACCTCTGTCACTGTGGTCGGCTGGGGCCAGTCGGTCACCGACTCCACCTTCTTGGGATCCACTGCGACTCCTGCTGCTGAAATGATATGCCCTAGAAACCCCACTTCGCGAAGCCAGAATTCGCATTTCTTAAGTTTTGCGAACAGCTCCTGCTCCCTAAGGGTCTGTAGAACAATTCGAAGGTGCTCCTCGTGCTTCTCATCGGTGGTGGAGTAAATCAGGATGTCGTCGATGAAGACCACAACGAACTGATCCAGGAAGGGTCTGAAAACTCGGTTCATCATGTCCATGAACACCGCTGGGGCATTGGTAAGCCCGAACGGCATTACTGTGAACTCGTAATGGCCATACCGAGTCCGGAATGCCGTCTTCGGAATATCCTCGTCTCGAACTCTGAGCTGGTGGTAGCCCGACTGCAGGTCGATTTTTGAAAAGACAGTTGCACCCCGCAGCTGGTCAAAGAGGTCATCAATCCTAGGTAAGGGGTACTTGTTTTTCACTGTGACTTTGTTGATTTCCCGGTAGTCGATGCACAACCGCAAGCTCCCGTCTTTCTTTCGTACAAAGAGTACAGGTGCGCCCCAAGGGGACACACTCGGTCGGATAAACCCCTTGTCCAGAAGGTCCTCTAGCTGCGCCTTAAGTTCCTTCAGCTCCGCGAAGGCCATCCTGTAGGGGGCCTTCGTGATTGGTCGAGTGCCGGGTGGAAGCTCAATGGGAAAGACAACTTCTCGCTCGGGGGGTAATCCAGGTAGTTCGGCCGGAAAAACATCTGGGAAGTCCCTCACCACAGGGATGTCGGGGAGTGCCGTGGAGGATCCGGCGGCCAGGGCCACCGACACCAAGTAGGCCATACACCCGCCCTCTACCAGCTTCCTGGCTCGGGATGCAGGAATCATGGAAGAAAAGGAAACGCTCTTGCAAGCCAAGTACACGTTCTCCGGAAAATCGGGGTACATCAGTCGTACCTCGCGCTTCTCGCAGTCTATGACCGCAAGGTACCACGTGAGCCAATCCATTCCGAGCACTACATCATACTCTTTCAATAGAATGACTACCAGATCCCAGGGGCACGGAAGCCTTCCCATCCATATAGGGCAGGAAGGCACCATGTTGCGTGCCTCCAAGGATCCCCCGCGGTGTGTACGGTCATCAAACTGGGTAAGGGTCTCAACTCAAAATCATGGGTCAGTGCGAAGTCTCGGGACATAAACGAGAGGGTCGCTCCGGTGTCAAAAAGGGTTCTAGCGCGATAAACAGAAGCAAGAGTGATACCTGCGACGACGTGCTCAGACGGGTGCGTCTCCTGCTGACCCATCGAATAGACGCGGCCTCCAGTTGTTTCTTCACGCTGTTGGTAAAGAACGCCCCGAATAGCTGCTGTTTAAAGGTAGTCCATGACGGAAGGGTAGCGCCCGACGCAGAGTCGGGGCGTACGGTCTTCCACCAAATGCGGGCGTTCCCCTCGAGCAAGTGGGCGGCCAGGGGGACCCGCTCATGGTCTTCCATCAATAGGTCCTCGAATAATTTCTCCATCGTATCCACCCATTTCTCCACAACCCAGGGGTCCGTCGTGTCCCCCTCGAACGTTGGCGGATCGTATTTCTTGAAGTCGGCCAGGTTGGCGCGCACACGGTCTCGCTCGTTTGGTAGGTTCGCCCCCTTGTCCTCGGCTGTGGATCTAGTCCTGGCCATGATCTGAACATTTGCACGAACCAGTTACTCCTAGTTTAAATAAGACGGCACGCCACTAGTGCTGGCACTAGAGGGAGAAAAGAAAAGAACACTAATTCCCTCCCCCCTTTTTCCCCCAACGAGCACTCGCGTTTTATTTATCCCGTGTTCACTTTATTACTCAGTAGCCAGAGTATTGCGCCCGTGGATGTTAGGCCCCGACTGTTGTGGTTAAAGTTTACCTCTCTGATACCATCTAAATCTGTCACGCCCCGGGGGTTCGAATCGCGCGGAAGAGGAGCCACCGATGCCCCTGATTCAGCCATATATTTTTTTTTGTAAAACATTACTCCCCGGCGCGTGCACAGACCCGCCGCATACACAAATTCGCTCTGCAAATGAGCAGAGGCCCCTTTGTATATGCACGGCGTCTCAACTACAAAGTGTCTCACAAGGCGTAGTACATACAATCTCTAACCACATCAGTTGGGGTCTCGTACACATACAACCAAACAATTCACGTGACATTCTAGCATTCACTTAGAGCATAGAGGCCGGTGTTTTGAAAGGATAAATAATCACAAGGTTTTGAAAGCGGCATCCACACGATGCCCTCGTTTGTGAAAACAGTTCGTAAACACATAAATCCCACAAGGTTTATAAAGCTTGGTGCCCACACGACACCCACGTTTTAAAAATAGTTTTCGCAAACGGTTTTCTTTGTTTTTCATCGTTCAAAACGGCCAAGTAAGAGAGAACGTAGTATTCATTCAATTATTCAAAAAGAAAGGAAAGAAAAGGGCAACATCCACTTCGACCCCACGGGGGTGTCGCAATCCACAACTAGCTACCATGAATAATAAAAGAAAAGGGAAAGAAGAGTCACTGTATCTGAAGTCACCCATAAATCAGATCAGCACCCTAACGTCCTCACCGGCGCCCTAGCACTCGCCCCTGGACGAACCTGTCACGAAGTGGGAAGTCAGTGACTAGAAATAGCATGATAAGCGTAGTAAACAAAGATAAGGCAAACCACAAACACCGGAGCAACTATCCCTCCCATGCACCTTCCACCTTAACCACACCCTGTATCATTACGACATCGGGCACCTTCCCCGATGCCCACCGCCGAGCACCTGCCTCACAAAGCAACATCGGGCACCTTCCCCGATGCCCACCGCCGAGCACCTGCCTCGGCCGCCGAGCACCTGCCTCGACGTCACCGCTCACACCCCCCACCCATGGGGGCCCCCATTCCTAACGCCACCTCCGCGTGGGGTACACGGGTCAACGTACCACTTTTCCGGAAAAGCACACCCTTGCGGTGGCCAAACCGCGGGTGTGCGTGTAGCAAATTTGAGCCTCAGATTGACATTGAGTATCATAACATAACATAACAGGGTTAGTGCATAAACAGAAGGAGACTGACAATTCCACCTTGCCCCAACATGCTATTTCTAACAGTTAAACCCCATTCGCGAAACCCCCGGGAACGTACCCACCTTGTGTGCGTCGTCCTGCGTTCGTCCAGTCCGCGTCTGTGCTCCAGTCGCCCACAGCGTCCCGCACTCCTGAAGGAACATAGGCAAATCGAGACTTAGAAGTCCGAAACTTACAACGACTCCCTACAGCGTGCGGCGGAGTTCTTCGCACGGCACCGGCCCGTGCGACGAACACCCTGCCAGGGCGCAGCCCCGCGCGGCACCAGCCCGCGCGGCGCCCCTCCTGCGGGCGGCCCCGCGCGGCCGAGCGCCGCGCGGGCGCGCGGCCCGCGGTGCGGGGCGACCCCGCGCGGCACCAGCCCGCGCGGGCGCCCCTCCTGCGGGCGGCCCCGCGCGGCCGAGCGCCGCGCGGGCGCGCTGCCCGCGGTGCGGGGCGACCCCGCGCGGCACCAGCCCGCGCGGCGCCCCTCCTGCGGGCGGCCCCGCGCGGCCGAGCGCCGCGTGGGCGCGCTGCCCGCGGTGCGGGGCGACCCCGCGCGGCACCAGCCCGCGCGGGCGCCCCTCCTGCGGGCGGCCCCGCGCGGCCGAGTGCCGCGCGGGCGCGCTGCCCGTGGTGCGGGGCGGCCCCGCGCGGCACCAGCCCGCGCGGGCGCCCCTCCTGCGGGCGGCCCCGCGCGGCCGAGCGCCGCGCGGGCGCGCGGCCCGCGGTGCGGGGCGGCCCCGCGCGGCACCAGCCCGCGCGGGCGCCCCCCTCCTGCGGCGGCCCCGCGCGGCCGAGCGCCGCGCGGGCGCGCGGCCCGCGGTGCGGGGCGGCCCCGCGCGGCACCAGCCCGCGCGGGCGCCCCCTCCTGCGGGCGGCCCCCGCGCGGCCGAGCGCCGCGCGGGTGCGCGGCCCGCGGTGCGGGCGGCCCCGCGCGGCACCAGCCCGCGCGGGCGCCCCCTCCTGCGTTCGGCGCCCCGCGCGGCCGAGCGACGAACACCCTGCCAGGGCGCAGCCCCGCGCGGCACCAGCCCGCGCGGCGCCCCTCCTGCGGGCGGCCCCGCGCAGCCGAGCGCCGCGCGGGCGCGCGGCCCGCGGTGCGGGGCGACCCCGCGCGGCACCAGCCCGCGCGGGCGCCCCTCATGCGGGCGGCCCCGCGCGGCCGAGCGCCGCGCGGGCGCGCTGCCCGCGGTGCGGGGCGACCCCGCGCGGCACCAGCCCGCGCGGCGCCCCTCCTGCGGGCGGCCCCGCGCGGCCGAGCGCCGCGTGGGCGCGCTGCCCGCGGTGCGGGGCGACCCCGCGCGGCACCAGCCCGCGCGGGCGCCCCTCCTGCGGGCGGCCCCGCGCGGCCGAGCGCCGCGCGGGCGCGCGGCCCGCGGTGCGGGGCGGCCCCGCGCGGCACCAGCCCGCGCGGGCGCCCCCCTCCTGCGGCGGCCCCGCGCGGCCGAGCGCCGCGCGTGCGCGCGGCCCGCGGTGCGGGGCGGCCCCGCGCGGCACCAGCCCGCGCGGGCGCCCCCTCCTGCGGGCGGCCCCGCGCGGCCGAGCGCCGCGCGGCCCGCGGTGCGGGGCGGCCCCGCGCGGCACCAGCCCGCGCGGGCGCCCCCTCCTGCGGGCGGCCCCCGCGCGGCCGAGCGCCGCGCGGGTGCGCGGCCCGCGGTGCGGGGCGGCCCCGCGCGGCACCAGCTCGCGCGGGCGCCCCCTCCTGCGGGCGGCCCCCGCGCGGCCGAGCGCCGCGCGGGCGCGCGGCCCGCGGTGCGGGGCGGCCCCGCGCGGCCGTGCGCCGCGCGGGCGCGTGGCCCGCGGTGCGGGGCGGCCCCGCGCGGCACCAGCCCGCGCGGGCGCCCCTCCTGCGGGCGGCCCCGCGCGGCCGAGCGCCGCGCGGGCGTGCGGCCCGCGGTGCGCGACGGCGCCGGGCCTCCTCCCTCCCCGTGACCAACAAAAGAAAGAAAGAGGGAGATTCCCCCGAACGAAACGCGTCCGACTCACCTTGATGTGCGAAAGAGGAGGAAGAGAGGGATCGTCCGCTTGCCTCCACCGGTCCACCCTTGCGGTGTGCTTGGTTTCTCTTTGCCGGCGGCTACGAGGGAGGAAGAAAAAGAAAAGAGGCGGCCACCAAAAGAAAAATAAGAGGAACCCTAATCCTCTTTCCCTCACGGCTACATATATATACTAAGAGAATTAGGGTTTACCTTAAAAGGTGTGCGGCTGCCAACACGGATCCCGAGGCGTCTAAGGGGGACCCCAACTTCGAGAATTAATTCTGGTCAGACCGGGAGTCGGAAAAATAAACCGATCGCGCCCACGCGCTCCGTTCCGCGAGCTCTACCGCCTAAAATTATTTGCGGGCCCCGACGGTCTGTCCGGAAAAATGCCAAAAATGAGGCCCCCGGTCAGGCATTACAAGAAGAGGGTGACCAGAAGGGTTAAGGAAAAGCCGGGTCTTACATAATCAGTGTGTCGCACCCCCTTGGGTGTCAAGACGGAAGTAGGACCGTGCTTCTTGGGTTTTGTCGCCAGCTCCCCATGACCAAGGCATAGTCTTGAGGTTTTGGGTTGCGAGTTTGTGATTGTGAAGCAGTACAGATCGGCGAGGGGTTGTTGACTGCATGGCGCTCTGGCATCGGTTACTTTCGGCTAGGATGCCCTGCTTTCAGCTTTCTCTGTGGGTTAGACCTTGTGGTAGGTCTTAGAGCTGAAACCTAGCTTTAGTTTTGACCGTCGCCTCGGTAGGACGGACAGTCGGAGCAGACAATCCGGGATGGTGGTTATGCTCCGAGCTAGTAGTCCGTGTTGGCGACGGGTGGGTTCGTCGTTTTCAAAGGAGGATTACTTGTAGGCGGTGACCCGGCGAGTTGGATTGGCACACCCCGGAGTTTTTGTAAGGGTATTAGTGTGGCTTCCCTCTTTGTTGTCGGGTTAGTTGGGCATTTAAGGGCCGTCGGTTCGAGTTTGGTAGTAGGACCGGGGTACTTCGGTGCATCGCAAGACTTTGGTTGCTGGCTGCTCAACAAGGTCAGAGGTGGTCCGCGAACCAGTGGCGTCATAACAGGGAACTCCAAGTCGAGGAGCAGGCATACTCATGTTAGTTTCGATCAAGATGGACGGAACGGTAGGGCTGCCGGGCGGGTCGAGCCCGTCGTCTGTTTGAAATCTTAGGGCGGTTCCGTCCGGTAGTTTTTCGTTCAGGATTACCACCGAGTTTCGCCAAGAGACATATGGCGTTTCGCGTGTCATCGCTTCGGGGATGGATTATTGAGCGCCCCAACGGTGTTCGCGGGTGTGATGATCAAGTTTCCAGACCCTTTTTGGGTCAACCTGCGGGGAACGTCTTCGGGTGACCTTACAGGCCCTCGGGGACCAGAGAGGGTAGGACAAACTCCAAAGGTGTGAGTTTGGGCATCGCGGGGTGAGCTTTTGGGACGGCCAAACGTCCGGAGGGCTTCGAAGAACGCAGGAGTTAAGGCCTTTACGACCAAGCAATTCAAGGAAACGATGCGTCCAATCAAGATCACTCCGGAAAGACAAGTGGAGCAGTCGACGCCTGGAGCGGCAAGGGTCAGACGGGAGACATACCGGTGACCGCGTTTATGCAGCTGGACGGATCAACAGCAGACTTTTGGTGGTTTAAATTGACAAGGGATGTAGCACAACTCGTGGCTCGCTTTTGGGGTTGGTCATCGATTAAAGGCCGAACTTCAGCGCCCGGCGGTAAAACTGCAATCTCTCCTAGTGCCAGCGAGAAATGAGAAGATCACGAGGGGCGCAAGGCCAATGGGAAGCGCAAGTCGGACATGTTTGGCCACTTTCCCCATGTATTGGATTCCTGGAGTATTTAAGTTTCGGGGACGAAACTTCTTTTAAGGTGTGAGTGATGTAGCACTCGAGAAATTCTAGAGTGCTTGCGGGCGAGGAAGCAGATCTAACCTTAGTGATTTGCATACCGGTGCGTGAATTGCACAGTTTCCGATGCACAAAATTCCGCCTTTCCGATCCGAGTCTGATCTCTGAAATCTAAGGTCGCCAGTGCGACCGTCTCATCGAATCGAGTGGAAATGGTATAGACCGTTTGCTGATCCGACAGTCGGATCGTCCGGAAATCAGCAAGAAAACCTTGGGACCCGAGAGCGGTTAGCTCAAGTCTACATCAGCGAGATCGTGAGGCTGCATGGAGTGCCGACATCGATCACCTCGGATAGAGACACGCGCTTTGTCTCAAAGTTCTGGTAGAGTCTACAGCGGGCCATGGGGACCAAGCTACAGTTCAGCACAGCCTTCCATCCCCAGACGGACGGACAGTCGGAGCGAGTGATATAGACTCTCGAAGACCTGCTTCGTGCCCGTGTACTTGACTAGGGGGTAGGTTGGGCACGCTACCTCCCTCTCGTGGAACTCGCTTACAACAACAGCTATCAGGCTAGAATACAGATGGCGCCCTACGAAGCCTTATACGGGAGGCGCTGCCGATCCCCAATCTGTTGGGACGATTTGGGAGAACGGAAGTTCTTGGGACCCGACTTAGTGGAAGAAACTGAAGAAAAGGTACGCCTCATCAAGCAGCGTTTACTGACCGCCCAAAGCCGATAGAAGAGCTACGTAGACCAGAGGCGCCGCGACTTGGAATTCCAAGTGGGAGAGCACGTGTTTTTGCGGGTCTCACCATCCAGAGGAATCAAACGTTTCGGGCTGAAGGGCAAGCTGAGCCCACGGTTTGTGGGACCGTTCGAGATCTTGGAGCGCATTGGCCCAGTGGCGTACCGCCTTGCCCTACCACCAAACCTCGACCGAGTCCACGATGAATTCAACGTGTCCATGCTCCGGAAGTACCTTTCCGACCCATCACACGTTCTGGACGTCTCTGCACTCGAACTTAAGGAAGACCTAAGCTTCGAGGAGACCCCTATGAGAATCCTAGCAAAGGAGAGCAAATCGCCGCGAAACCGAGCCTTTCCCTACGTGAAGGTGCTCTGGAGCAACCATGAGGAGCAAGAAGCGACGTGGGAGCTGGAGTCAAAAATGAGGGAGTGCTGCCCCAACCTTTTCACCGCGACCCAGGGTTGAGTTTCGAGGACGAAACTCGTTTTAAGAGGTGAGTGGTGTAGTAACCACACGTAAAAAGGGTTTTCATTTTTTTAGTTTTCCACATCCCTTTTTGGGGTCCGGAGGGCGGGCTAATAATTCTTTGTTTCTGGGCAGACCGTCGGGGCTCGCGGGTACATTTAGGCAATAAAGCTCGCGAAACGGAGAACGGTGGCGCGATCGGATTCGAATTCCGACCCCGGGATCGCCCAGAATAAATTTCGGAAGGTTACCAGCAGTTCCGGGTGCATCAGAAAGCATGCGGGAGATCGGCACGCTTTTCGAGGTAAGTGGACCCTGATCCGCACCCGATCGCTAAATTTCGAATCTGGGGTTTTAGGGTGCAATCCCGCCCCCCCATTCTCACTCGTTCGATCATTTATATCTTTGGTTGGGGGCGTAGGGTTGGTTCCCACTTCCCTTTTCGGTGTGTAGTTTCCACCCGAGCGCGTGCGAGGAGCCCGACCCTAGCTTTTTCCCCTCCATCGGTTGGCGTGAAGAACCGAGGTGACGAGAGCGGGACGATCTTCCTCCTTCCTCCCTTATCGGCGAAAACGAGGTGAATGATTCGGGTCTTTCGGATTTTGCGGGGTGGGTTTTCCTTTCTTGTCGTGTTGCGTGCGAAGCGAATTGGGGACCAAACGGGAGGCCGCCGCCGCCGTCACCGTGTTCACGGGGTCATCGCCGGAGCCGCCGTGATCGCGGGGTCGCAACCGGAGCCGAAATCGGGCAAATACTGTTCACGTTTGGGGATTTCTGGCCGCGGTCCACACGCGCGCGTGCACCCGGCGCACGCCCCGCGGCCCAAGGGGCGCAGACCCGGCGCACAAGGCTGTGCGCCAGGCCGCGCGGTCCACCGGGCCGGTGTGCACCCGGCGCATGACTGCGCAGCCCGGGGCCGCAGACCCGGTGCACAGAGGGGTGCGCCAGGCCGCGCGGTGCATCCCTGGGCGTGCACCCGGTGCTCGCCACCGCAGCAGGAGGCCGTGGACCCGGTGCGCGCCCGTACCCGTGCGCGGCCCGGCCCAAGGCGCCGTGGTCCATTGCTGCAGTGTGCTCCCGGCCCGCGCCGTGGCCGCGTTTGGTCGTGGACCCGGTCCACGCCAGGACCCGTGCACCGATCTTCAGAAAAGGGTCCAGAAGCTCCGTTTTTAGCCCGTTTCGCCCCGTTTTTTAGTGTTTTTAACCACGATGATGTCTCTTTAGCAATCTTTTCTTACTGTAGCTGTTCGGGCACCCGGCGAGGATATTTTAGTGGAGCGTCCGCACGACTCCTGCGACGTGGTTGAGGTGGGTTTTATTTTGGGACTTAGCATCGAGTTGTAGACAGCTGTAGTCGTTTAAATTAAATTATCTATGATGCTAACATGATAGCGGTTGACGTGCTTACTCTTGATTATACATTTATGTTGCTAATGTGATAGCGGTTATGGTTTTATTACTGAGTACTGTTGGTATTGTCGGTTACTTTGCTCGAGGCAGCAGCACGCGCACCCGCGGTTTGGCCACCGCAAAGGGTGCGCTTTTCCGGAAAAGTGGTCCATGACCCGTGTAAACCCACGAGGTGACGTAGTGGGGGCCCCCGCAGGTGGGGGGTTTGAGGCGCCGAGGTGCGAGCGGTGGCTCTTTGTGAGCGGTGGCTCTTTGTGAGCGGTGGCTCTTTATGAGCGTTGGCTCTTTGTGAGCGGTGCGACCAGTCGAAGTAGATGCTCGACGTGATCAGATTTTACAGGTGTTCGTGTTTCCCTTCCCCTCTTGGGAGGGTGGTTGCTCCGGATCGTCTGACGGTTGGCTTTACTACTTTTACTGCTTATTTTGGTATTATCACGTCACTGACTTCCCACTCCGAGACAGGTTCCTCCAGGGGTGAGAGCTAGGCGACAGTGAGGCCGAGTCAGGAGCTTTCGGGTCCTTCGAGATCCCAGACGGTGTTTCCCCTTTCTGTCGCACTTCATTTATTTCTTGTGGACTATTGTGTGGTTCTCGATACCCTCGTGGGGTCGGTGTGGATGTCGGTACTCTACTCTGTGGATGTTAATTTCTTATCTCTGTTCGGCCGTATTTCAAAAGGGGAAAAAAAAAAAAAGGGAAATTGCGAAAATCGTTTCAATACTTATGTGTCGTGTGGGCTCCGTTTTCAAAACCCTGTGGATTTATGGATTTTAGAAAACGGATTTCAAAACCTAAGTGTCGAGTGGGCACTGTTTCCAAAACCCTGTCGTTTTATGTTGTTTTCGAAACTGGCTTTTCAAAATCTAGGCGCCGAGTGGGCGTCGTTTTTAACTATTGTGGATTTATCCTTTCAAACTGATCGGCCGTGAGAATTGTTCAGTTCTGTACGTGTATGCAAGTTTAGAAACTGTTGTGATTAAATAAATGACTGTGATTGGATGTTGTATTAGCCGCGACGCTGTGCATATACAGAGGAAACTCTGTCCGTGTGCAGAGTGAATCTGTGTATGCGGCGGGTCTGGGCACGCTCTGGGGAAGAGAGCATTTCAAAAAAAAATTTATACGCAAAACAAACCCCTTTTTCGATGATTGTTTCCACTGAATGAAACCCCCGGGGCGTGACAATTTAGCTCTTTACTTTCACTTTAAGCCTTTCGAAAGTACCTCGTCCGACGGGTCACTGCCCAGGGAGTCCTGCTCCACTTGACGAGTCTCAAATTCGAAGGCGCCATTTACATTTCTTTACATTCTCTTTATCTTGAGCAATTTGCTTGTCTTTCTCCTTAATCAATTTTAGCTCTATCTTTGAGCAATTTGCTTGTCTTGCTTATTAACCACTTTTTCATCCCTTACCCTAGGTCTTGCCACACGGGTAACCAGAGAGTCTTCTGGACTCTCACACATTTCTCTTTTACTTATTTAACTCAAATTGAAGTTAAAGTTACTTTCCATTTGCCCAGACACCCTATGACTTTCTAGGGTTATATTTGTTTAATTCTTTAACCTTGGGATCTCATCCCACTTTCCTGATTCCTCATTGAATCCTAGAGTTAACTTAACTCTATTTTCCTGTTCCACTATTAACTTAGAGTTACACTGACTCTAATTCCCTATTTCCCTTTCATGTCTCCGCACTTGATCCACTTTCCCATTCTCTTGATTCCTTACTGAATCCTAGAGTCAACTTGACTCTATTTTTCTGTCTGTGAGTTTAAACTCTTCTAGCTCACCTTAGGTTCCCTTTACCTAAGTTCCATGTCATACTTGTCCTAGAGTTCCTTGACTCTATGCTGATCACTAGTTCACCTTAGGTTCTCTTTACCTAAGTTCCATGTCATATACATCCTAGAGTTCCCTGACTCTATGTTGATCACTAGTTCTCCTTAGCTTTCCTTTACCTAAGTTCCATGTCATATACATCCTAGAGTTCTCTGACTCTATGTTGATCACTCTATCCAGTGTCCTTAGGTTGTCACCTACGACCATGCCACTCGTTCTCCTTAGGATAACTCCTAAGTTGATGTCACTCGTCAAA
The DNA here is from genome assembly GCA_029204045.2 of Tillandsia leiboldiana. Classification (NCBI taxonomy): domain Eukaryota; kingdom Viridiplantae; phylum Streptophyta; class Magnoliopsida; order Poales; family Bromeliaceae; genus Tillandsia; species Tillandsia leiboldiana. The sequence continues at coordinate 29,686,861 of CM055070.1, forward strand.
CCCCTATACTAGGTTTTCTCCTAGTCTTACTACCAACAATGTTGTTCTTTTCCCTGATGTCACATGAGTCCTAGGGTTATACCCTAACATGATCACAGATAACAAATAATTGATTCCCCTTTTTACGCATGCAATTATTTCCATCTCAATCATCAATAAAGTTTAACACCTACGCAGGCAATTATCATCCGTATTTAGCAGTTCAGAAAAATCCACTTTTCTATCTGTATCCTTCTACACATGCAAGTTTATCTCTTATTCTAATAATTAGAAAAGTTTACTTCTCTTCTATATCCATCTACACATGCAAATTCAATCATAACTACCCAACGCCTCTAACAGGCTACTATCATGCTTCTAGATCGAAAAGCAAAGGAGCAAGGGGAGAGGTCACCCAATTTCGGCAGAATCCCCCACCTCGATGTGCTTTCTTGGTTCCTGGAGGAGACAATTTTAGCTCCCTTTGCCTCTGTGGTTTCCCTACATTGTAAGGAAGGAAGAACATAAAGTAACCGTCTTTACACGATCCACTAACTCCATCAAACGATAAAACTAACCCCTTTTGACAACTAAAAGGGGAAAATTCTTATTTAATCATTTTCCCCACAAAAAGGCTACTTTTTGATTGGCTTACAGAAATGGGAGAAAAATGATCATCCCATGGCATGTTGCCAAAAAGAAACTTGCTCAACTCGATCCGGGGTCAAAATGCCCTCAAAAATTTGAGAAAAGCTCAATTTGAGCAATTTCCCACCAATTCATCGATTTTGCATTTTGCAAATCGAGAAATGGTAATTTTTGCATTGGAGAAAAGAGAAGAGAAGAAGTTTTTATCTTCCTTCTTTTCTTCTTTTCTTTTCTTTCTTTCTTCATTTTTTTTTTGTAAGGTTCCCCTGCTGCCTGGGCAGCAGCGTGCATAGCTGCTGCCCAAGCAGCAGCATGTGCAGCTGCCAATGCAGCTGCCTGGCAGCTGCCATGCACTCTCTTTTTCCTTTTTTTTTTTTGTCGAATTCCTGCTGCTGGGCAGCAGCTTGCACAGCTGCTGCCCAGGCAGCATTGGCAGCTGCTGCTGCCAAGCAGCAGCAGCAACAGAAGCTGCATGCAGCTGCCTTGGCAGCTGCCAAGGCAGCTGCACAATGCCACTGCCAATGCAGCTGCTCCCTGCAGCTGCATTGGCCCTGCAGCTGCATGGTGCAGCTGCCATTTGGGCAGCTGCTCCATGCATAAGAGCTGCTGCTGTTACGGAATTTGAGTTGGCGTAATTTCGTGAAAGGTTCAAGTCTTGAAGATTGAAGGTGAAGAAGGTTGGTTCATTTAACTCAATCTCAAGAAAGAAGAATTCAAAAGGATCAGGTATGTTTAACTAAAGATTTTTGGTGATCCGAATACTTCTTGTAGTGTAGAAACACCTGAAAGAATTTTTCATTGCATAAAAATCAAAAACTGGACAAGGGACATGTTCAGGATCCGGATCAGACATTCCAATCCGGATCCCGAAGGGTGTTCGTTCATACACTGGTTCAATCCGGATCGCAGCATCTCATGATCCGGATCCCGAACACTAGTTTTACCTTTTTACTTGCACGATCCGGATCAGGATTTGCAATCCGGATCCCGAACGTTGATGTTTGGTGAAACTGTATGAACGATCCGGATCAGCCATTTCGATCCGGATCCCGAACTGTTGTTTTTCTGGAAAACCGTCTTTCTTGCTACTGCAATCCGGATCGCCGAAATCCGATCCGGATCGCCGTCCGTAAAATTTCCAGAAATGGTAGGTTTTTGATTCTTATCTCCTTCCAAATGTTTCTAACCTATAAATAGACCCTATGTTTCTTTTTCTAGGGTTAAGGAAAATAGCCGTCATAATCAAATATCATCTTATACGGCCTAAGATCCACATATAGAGAAGAAAGGAAATCATTAGATAGTACTCTATGTTTCTTCATCTATATTGATTAGTTTGATTCTAGGTTTTCATACTCACATCTTGAGTTGAATCAAACTAATGAATACTTAGATGGTATTTCCGATCTATTTCTAATCTAAGTATTCGGCGGATCATCACCACCCAAAAACAACGATTTCCCCAAAATCGGCGCGTGGACTCGCGTGTCCTTATCGATTCAAGGTTCAACCGCTCTCATGGATTCGGAGCGAGGTACGTTCGTGGATTCGAAGCGTGCTACTGGGTGAAGACCGTGGATTCGGTCAGACGTCGTGGACTCGACGTTGGACGCCGTGGATTCGGCGTTGGACGCAGATCGTGGATTCGAGACGCGTTGCGGAACGAGCGGAGAAGATCAACTAGGAGCGTATGGTAAAAGGTTGAGTCGTCTGTGAGTACGTTAAATCACCTTGTACGTGTTTTAATTCTAGTGGATTTCACCATGTTATCGGTCCCGTGGTTTTTTACTCCGGCTTGGAGTTTTTCCACGTAAAAATCTTGCGTGTTCATTTATATTTCCGCATTGGGTTTTATTGCGCAATGATTTTTTGAGTGTTTATTGTTTACACCTATTCACCCCCCTCTAGGTGTTTTTTCCCCTATTTAGATCTATATTACATATAACCCAACAAGTGGTATCAGAGCGGGAATAGGGTTGTAAACAATGGTTGAAGGTGGAAACATCAACAGACCCCCATTCTTCGATGGAACAAATTATGCGTACTGGAAAGTACGGATGAAAGCCTTTTTAATTTCCATCGACGAACGGGTGTGGCAATCAATTGAATTAGGATGGTCTAATCCAACTGAAATTATTGGTGATGTTCGCACCATCAAACCTAGGTCGAAATGGACCAAGGAAGAGTTAGATTCATCTTCTTACAATGGCAAGGGAATTAATGCTATTTTGAATGCCTTATCTCAAACTGAATTCTCTCGCGTCTCGGCATGTGAGACTGCGAAAGAAATCTGGGATGTTCTTCAGGTTACACATGAGGGAACTAACCTCGTGAAGATTCAGAAACTGCAAATGCTTATGAGCAGATTTGACTCCATTTTTATGGCGGAAAATGAATCTTTCACGGACTACTATACACGATTGCAAGACATCGTAAATTCATGTGCTAACCTGGGAGAGAAGATTCCAGAATTTAAAGTTGTAAGAAAGATCTTAAGAACTCTTCCTGAACGATTTCGCCCAAAGGTTACAGCCATTGAAACTATTAAACACCCGGACGAAATGCGTGTAGAAGAATTAGTTGGTTCATTACAAACATATGAAATGACATTTTCTACTAACAATTCTTCTGGAAAAGCATCATCTTCTAAGTCTTCAGGTTATGCATTGAAAACAACTAAGGAAGAAGACGCGGATACATCCTCCTCAGCCGATGACGAGAACCTATCTATGGAGGAATTTGAGAAGCAGCTCGCTCTCTTGACAAGGAAGTTTCGCCGCAACTTTCGAATGGGTAATTCAAGTAAATCTCCATCCTTCGGAAAGTCGAAGAAAGGCAAGGGTACTTCAAGTTACAAGTCAAGAAAGCAAGAGAACTTCTCAAAGGATAAGAAAAGTTTAGAGGGACAACTACAATGTTTCAAATGTCGAGGCTACGGCCACATTGCAACGGAGTGTCCCAACAAGTATCCGGCAAAGAAGAAGGCGATGCAAGTCGTCACTTGGGATGACAACTCAACGTCAAATGAGTCGTCTTCAAGTGATGAAGAAAAGAGCACCACGGCATTCCAGGCGTCCACATCTTCACCATTCATGTGCTTAATGGCAAGTACATCCGAGTCATTGTCCAACTCCACTGTTGAAAAGACTGCAACGGACAATGAATCGGATAATTCGGAAGGTGAAGATTTTGTTTTAGCCTACCACAGACTTTTGAGGGATTCAAAGAAACTGGCTAAGCAAAACAAGAGTTTGAGAGGGAGATTGCATGATCTCGAAGAAGAAGCAAAAAGGGCAACTTCTCTCTCAAACGCTCTTGAAGTGGAAAGGGAAAATCTGATAAAAGTAAATGTTTCCCTTCAAGAGTCCAATGAGCTTTTTGAGAAGGAACATACAAAACTGGTGGATAAAGCGGATCACTTCTCAAAGCTCTACAACGAGGCTCGACAGGATAACCTGGAAATGACAAAGACCATTTTCCAACTCAAGGATGACTTGCAGCGATTCTCTTCTGGAAGGAGTAAGTTGGATAAGCTTCTTGGTCTTGGTCAAACAAATCGGTTCGGCCTCGGGTACACTCGAACTGAAAACAGTCCAAGTTCGAGTGGGATAGTTTTTGTGCCCCAGTCGGTATCTCCTCCTCCGACACCGGAACTAACGACAAGCAACGACAACAAGCCTACTTCATCCTCCTCGGGATCGTCAAGTACTAAGGTATGTTTTCGTTGTGGTATTTTAGGGCACATAAGGAGAAATTGCAAGATGGGAGCCAAACGCTCAACTCAAGCACTTCTTGCAATGACTACCAAAAAGGCGCCTCCCCGGAAATCAAAGCAAAACTTTTCAAATGAAAAGAACCTTGGTAGTTCACCGCGCAAGACAACATCATCAAGGAGCAGCAATCGATCTGACAAGACGCCTTCACCTAGGAGAATAACCTCACGACCATTACCGACGCATTCCAAAAAGGTTTGGGTGCGCAAAGGTGAAATTTACCCTTGTCTTGTTACTAATGTTTCCTTGCATGCATATGATAATTCGTCTTGGTATCTGGATAGCGGATGTTCCCGTCACATGACCGGTGACAAAAATAGTTTTCAAAACTTTGAGAAAATCTCCGGAGGACTCGTTGTTTTCGGAGACGGTAGATCTTCCAAAATTGTTGGAAAAGGAACAGTAGCTATTCCAGATGGCCCGATTCTAAATAATGTGTTATATGTAGAAGGCCTTAAGACTAACCTCATTAGCATAAGTCAACTTTGCGACAATGGTTTTTCAGTTAACTTTTCATCTGTTGAATGTACTGTAACTGATAAGGACCATGTATTCTTTTTAAAAGGGGTTAGATCAGAAAATAATTGTTATGTTGTTCCAAATAAAATTTCTGAAAACTGTAACTTAGCTTCTTTGAATGATGAAACACTTTGGCATGAAAGGCTAGGTCACATAAATTTTAAGGAACTTGCTAGAATTTCAAACAAGGACGTGGTCAAGGGGGTTCCAAAACTTTTACTTAAACAAAACATTGTGTGTGGTGGTTGCCAAAAGGGAAAACAGTCCAGGACTGCACACAAGAACTTGAACCACGTTGGTACAAAACGGCCTTTGGAACTTTTACACATGGATTTAATGGGGCCAACTCGTCAACCATCTTTGGGAGGTAAATGGTATATTTTCTTGATGATTGATGATTTCTCTAGATATTCTTGGGTAGCATTTTTAAAAGAGAAAGCTGATACTTTTGATTCTTTTCACGAGATTTGCCTTCGTATTATGATTGAAAAGAATGAAAAGATCATTCGTGTTAGAAGTGATAGAGGTGGAGAATTCGTTAACTCTAAATTCATTGACTTTTGCACTTCAAACGGTATTAAGCATGAATTCTCAGCACCCTATACACCTCAACAGAATGGTGTTGTCGAGCGCAAAAATAGGGTTGTTCAAGAGATGGCACGTGTTATGCTTCACAGCTGGAATTTACCGCTACATTTTTGGGCTGAAGCTGTGAACACTGCAATCTATGTAATTAATCGAGTTTATTTGCGCCCGGGAACGTTAAATACACCATATGAACTATGGTGTGGTAGAAAACCCAACATCAAATATTTTCGCATCTTCGGGAGTCGGTGTTACATTTTACGTGACCGTGAAAATCTTGGAAAGTTTGACTCTCGAAGTGACGAAGGAATTTTCTTGGGTTATTCTACAAATAGTAGAGGATATCGAGTATTTAACTTGGAATCTAAGACGATCGTAGAATCGATAAATGTTAAAGTAGATGAAGCTTTTCACTTTGCATCTGAAAAATCTACCCTCGATATCTCTCTAGATGATGATACACCTGCCATTGCATCTTCTTATGATAATACTTCCAATATTAATGATGCATCTAATGGTTCTTCAAGTTTATCTGATGTGCAGGAATCGTCTCATGTACCTCCGAGTACTCCGTTACCTCAAACGTTACGAATCTCCAAGGATCATCCGGAATCAAATATTATTGGAGATCCACAAGAAGGAGTTAGAACTCGGAGGCAGTTGGTTTGTGGATTCGCTTGCTACGTATCTTTAATCGAACCAAATAACATAGATGAAGCTCTTCAGGATGACTACTGGATTAAAGCAATGCAGGAAGAGCTCCATCAATTTGAGCGAAACAAAGTCTGGGAATTAACGAAGCCTCCAAAGCAACACAATGTGATAGGTACCAAATGGATTTTCAAGAATAAGAAAAATGAGGATGGTACTATCATCAGGAACAAGGCACGATTAGTTGCTCAAGGCTACTCTCAAGTAGAAGGTATAGACTTTGATGAAACTTTCGCCCCTGTAGCTAGACTCGAGTCCATTCGTATACTATTTGCTATTGCTTGTCATTTTAAAATCAAATTACTTCAAATGGACGTTAAGAGCGCGTTTCTAAATGGGTTTTTAAATGAGGAAGTTTATGTGGCTCAACCGAAAGGTTTTGTAGACCATAAACAACCTAACCATGTTTTTCGTTTGAAAAAGGCTCTTTACGGTCTGAAACAAGCACCGCGAGCATGGTACGAAAGGTTGACAAAGCACCTTTTGGAGAAGGGCTATACTCGAGGGGGAGCTGACAGGACTCTCTTTGTGAAGCATTATCAAAACAATTTCATTGTAGCACAAATCTATGTCGATGACATTGTATTTGGCGCAACAAGAGATAATGATGCTTCTAAATTCGCGGAGACCATGGAAAGCGAAATTGAGATGTCCATGATGGGCGAATTGACTTATTTTCTTGGATTGCAAATTAAACAAAATGATGAAGGCATCCATTTGTGTCAATCCAAGTATGCTATGGAGTTGGTAAAAAAGTTTGACTTAGAAAATTCGAAGGATTTTCCGACTCCAATGGGAACTAGCCACAAGGGACTTGGAAATGAATCACATAGTGAGAATGTAGACGAGAAACTGTATCGAAGTATGATTGGAAGTCTACTTTACCTCACGGCTAGTCGCCCGGATATATCCTTTAGTGTTGGGATTTGCGCGAGATATCAATCAGCACCAAAGGAGGTTCACCTGAAAGCGGTGAAAAGGATCATCCGGTACATCAAAGGATCAATTAATTTCGGAATTTGGTATCCTATGGGAACTAGTTTGGATATTGTTGGATACTCAGATGCCGATTGGGCAGGATCAGTGGATGATCAGAAAAGCACGAGTGGTGCATGCTTCTATCTTGGCCATTGCCTTGTTGCATGGCACAGTAAAAAGCAGAATTGCATAGCACTCTCGACTGCCGAAGCGGAATACATTTCAGCGGGTAGTTGTTCAACTCAACTTATTTGGATGAAAAGTGTGTTGAGCGACTTCCGGATTTCAGCATCTTCGGTAACAATTCTTTGTGACAACACAAGTGCAATTAACATTTCTAAAAACCCTGTGTTGCACTCTAGAACAAAACACATTGAGCTTAGATATCATTTTCTTAGAGAGCTAGTTGAATCAAATACTCTTCAACTTTCATATATTTCAACTGAGGATCAATTAGCTGACATTTTAACAAAACCTTTGGATCAAAAACGTTTTATTCATTTGCGAAAAGCAATTGGAATGCTTTCCTTGAAATAATTTTTAAAACCTTTGCTTAGGATAGGTTTTGTTTTTGTTTTGTTTTGTTCTTTATCTATGTTTATACATAGTACATTAATTGAGCATGTGTATTATTGACTTTACTTGCATCCTTTCATATAATTAGAAATTTATTATGCTTTGGATATCATAATAATTCAGTTGATGCATTGATCATTTATTTAAATTAAACCATTTTTAATTGATCAAAGTCAATTTCTCTCTCAATGATCTCTTGGTATTGTTTTTATCTTATTTGACTATTTAGTTGAGTATGAATTCGAGATCAATCCTTGGTTGAATACTTTATATCGTAAATTAATTGATAGCCAATTGAGGGGGAGTCAAAGAAAAGTAAAATGCTCAAAAGATGTGGAAAGAGTTACATCCCAATGAGGAGTGTGAAAACTACCACCACATGGAGGAAAGAGCTACCACCTCGGTCGTCCGAGTACTGTGTGCAGCTACCACATGTATACCAAGCATGGGTTTGTAATTTTTGATTAAATAAATGCATGATTGAAATACTTGACTCCATCAAATTTCAAGGTTGGTATAAGGTGGGTTTTTTAATGAAAGATGCTCAAAGAGCCACTCTCTTCAACAGATTGACTAGATACATTATATAATTTATTTAGGATTTCAAACATCTATTGATCTTGGTAATTCATTTTCTTTACCATTTTAATGATTTGATAAACGCCGTACTCATAAGATCATGATGGATGTGTTTGAACTTGATCAACTTTAAAAGTTTTAATTTCTGTAAATTGTCATGTCATTATTTGAATGTTATTGATAGATTTAACATAATTTATTTCTCTTGACATGAAACGATGATTTTTGTTTAAAGTTGATGTGCTAAAACGCTTACATACTTTTTCTGGATTTTATGGATTTTTTCTAAATTTTTCTGAAGAAAAAGTTGCAGCTGATCCGGATCGGGTTAAGTGATCCGGATCCCGAACGCAGGCTTCTTCCTGCGGCTAGCCGATCTGGATCGAAATCTCGATCCGATCCGGATCACGGCTAGGGTTTTAAAAGAACAAGAGGGTTTTGATTTCTTTTACCTTAATCTTTTGTTCTCAAGTCTCTAGAGCTTCTCTCTCTAGAATTCTTGCACCTTGGAGCTTTCCTAACTCAAGTTCTTCGAATCCAAGTAAGTTTTATTGATCAAAATCTCATTTTTCACAGGTTTTCTCTATTTTCTTCAAAACGTGATGAGATTTTTCTATCTTTTTCGTTTGTGAATGGTTTTTGGTCAAATTTCTTTTGAAATAAGAACTCTGGGTAGATTAGTTTTGATTATATGCTAGGTATTCTCAAGATTAACGAATTTTTGGTCTTCGATTTCAAAAATTTCGGTTTTAGGGCATATAATGGGAATTTTCCAAAATCATGCAATTGATCTAGTTTTAAAATTCCTTTTATCAAAACTAATTTGATTCTTAGTCTCTCTACATGATTATGATTGTTTGGGTACAATTTTTCAAATTTTTGAAAATTAACAATATTTTCATGTGTTCTTGAGTTGGTCTTCACAGGATACATTTTTCACTAGCGATCAAAATGGTGATCATATGGATTATTTTCCTACTTGCTGCCATGGTTCATGTCAAGGATACTGCCAAGCCTAAGAAGGCTAAGAGAACGAAGAGAGCTCAGAATGATTCCGACACGGAGTCGGAAACGGAATCAATTGATTGGGATGAGCTTCAAGTTGAAGCAACAACTGTTCCCACTGCTTCAAAGGGAAAGGCGCCTGCGGAAACGTCAAAGGCTCCTCCTACTGCTGCTGAAAAGGGCAAAGCTCCCATGGAAGAAACTTCTGGGAAGACAAAAAGAAAAAGGCTTGCTCGACGGCTTGGACGAGCTCGGGGTATTGAAATAAATGAAACAGGTCAAGCAAAAACAAAGGATACTCCTCAAACTGAAACTGAGTCTGAAGACGATTGGGACACATTTCTTGATGAAGTACAACAAGGTATTGACACTACACCAAATCTAATTTTTGCCGGCACTTTTGTGGTGGCATTTAGGAAAAAAGCCACCAAAAATAAATTTTTGCCGGCAGTTTTTTAAAAATGCCGTTAAAAAAAATTATATTTATTTTATTATATTTATTTGTTTAATTTTTTTAAAAAATAAATTAAAAATGTCCAAAAAAAATTTTTACTGGCATTTTTTTACTAGCTTTTACATGAAATGCCACTAAAACCCAGTTTTTAATTTGCTAAATATTTAGTGAACCGCCGGCAAGAGATCCGCCATTTTTTTGGTGAGATTTCATTTTCCCGCGCGCGCACACCAGGGAATTGCGCTCGCGTTCCTTCCCCCCTCCACCACCATCTCTGGCTGTTCTCTTCCCCCCTCCACCACCATCTCTGGCCCGTACCGATCAAGTACTGCCCCACGCACGCGCGGACCAAGCTCGGACACGCGCGGACCATCTCTGGCGGACCATCTCTGCCCCACACACGCGCGGACCATCTCTGGCGGTTCTCTTCCCCCCTCCACCACCATCTCTTCTACAACCACGCTCGGACCTCTGTCTAGGTTCGACCCTCTTCTCCAACGACTTCTCCAACGACATTAGAAGCTCGAAGCTCTGTGGAGCGCCATGCACGCGGACACCACGACTGCCCCACGCACGCGGACACCACTACTGCCCCACGCACACGGACACCATGACGCTCTCAGGCTGAAGATCGAAGCTCTGTGGAGCGCGCGTCTTCTCCACTACGCGCGGTGTCGACGCTCTGTCCAGGTTCGAGCCTCTTCTCCAACGACATTAGATTGTTCTGTTTTTTTTTGGTTATTTTGTTTTAGATGTTGCTCACATTAAGAAAATGCACCTTTTTATTTTATATATTAGGTTGAGTTAGTGGAGGTTATATATTAGGTTGAGGCACATTAAGAAAAGACACATTAAGAAAATGCACCTTTGTTTCAGATCTTGCTACCAAAAAGCAAAAGAATCCATCCTTAATTAAATGAAACAAACAAATAACATATAATACATAGAACACATATGTACTCTGCACAAGTATGTAATCCTATCAAGCAAAAAGCTTTGAAACCAAAAACTTAATCCCTCCAACCCTCCCACACTGCACAAAGAAAAGCCGAAACTCCTAAAAGGAAAATGAGATGGAGATCTCTAGAAATTTAGTAGTTTCATCCAAGCGGCCTGAGAACTTATCAAACTTTTGAGAGGTTTAAACCAAAAGAAAAAACCAAAAGTAAGGGTATTTAAAGCTGTTTAGAAATCAGAGGCATATCATGTAGAAGAATACACATTTGTCTGAACTTTTGTAAGAAAATTTACCTATTTAAATTTGGCAGGAAATGTGAGGCCCCAAATCTTTTATTGTTGACTCAGTAAAGTTGATACACCCTCAACTTATTTGGTCCAAGACCAACAAAACTCTTAACCAAGATTATGTCAGGTTAATCACCTGCGCCATTTAATAGTTCCTTAATTACTTCCGGCCAATTTTTTCTGAAAGACTTATATAACCTCCACTAACTCAACTCAAATCTGTTAAACATTAGATCACATTTGATAATTATACCTGATAATTGTACCTCTTAAAGAATTATTGTATCATCTTGCTACCACTTGATCTGAGAGAGGGATATCTCTTAAAGAATTATTGTATCCTCTTAAAGAAATATTGTATCCTCTTGCTACCACTTGATCTGAGAGAGGGATATCTATTTTTTTTTGAGAGAGAAAGGTGAGAGAGGGATATCTGTTATATTAAGTACACATCTTCGCGTATTGTGTTCCCTTGCTACATGTTTTAGTGTACAATCTATTGAAAATAAATTAGAATATAACTTTGGATTGCCATCTTTTTCTCCATTATGATTGACTGCATCACCTGGATTATGTTGCAGGATCTTCTTTGTTTGGGCAAAAGCCAGCTTTTGGAGCCTTTGGATCATCGCCTAGCCAATCAAGTCCTTTTGGTAGCAAGATCATCAACAAAGGTGCCTATAACATAACTAAATAGGCCTATAATTAATTGGAAACATATAGATAGGATATCTAAAACCGCAATATATAATTTTGACGGTTTACTTAATTGAACATAACTAAAAAGTCTTGTGATTGAATTTGCTTATGGATTTGTTTGAGTAAAAGGTAAGTCAATTTAGAGGACTCAATTTTTGTTAAGGTGCTTATTTCTTAATGTTTTTATTTTTTTAATACTTCTATTAAATAGTACATAAGTATTTTACTGATTCTAAAAGATGATATAATATATCTTTTTTTAACTGTTTTGCAGGAGGCTTAGCATTTGACTATGGCGCGTACACGATTTCAGCCAGGACGTTCTATACTTGGTCCTCGAATTGCAACAAAAAACTTTCGTGATCCTAGTCAGAAAAATACACCATCAAGTAATCACTCGCTTAGGCAATCTGGAGGTGACGTTCAGGAGAATTTTTTTGATTTGGGTATTGATAAGGACAACCAGTTTATATCGGATGATGACCAACTTGAAGAAAATATGGGTATTCATTAATCCCTAAGATATGCATGTTCATCGAACTTTAGGAATTTAGTTTATAAAATCAATTGATCAGTATTGAATATTTATTTCTTAGCTATCTCTTATGATTATTTGAAAACAGATTCTTCTAAAAAGTCCAGTAATCGGAGAGGTCCAACTCGCATGCATAAAATATGGGCTAGGCATGATGGTGATATGTTGGCACTTACTTTTAATGAATTTGATCAGCCTATTGGTGATAAAGCTGCGCAATTCACAAACTTCTTAGGCACTGTTGCTAGAAGTGGAAAAGATGCACCATTAACATATAAGAATTGGAGGCACATGCCTTTGGATAATAAAAAGATCATGTGGAACATTATTAAGGTATCAATTTCTTAGTTGATTTATCTTTATATTTTTAATACATAAACATCTATCAGTAAATTGATATTTGTGAATTTCTTATAGTTAAAGTATAATCTTGAAGATGATAAGTGGTTATGGGTTATGAAAGCTCTTGGAAAAAAATGGAAGGACTTCAAATGTGAGCTTAAGAAAAAGCGCTATGATGCTCACAATACTTATGAAGAACGTCTTGTTGATCGCGATTCTAGAGTCCTCCCGGAGCAATGGAGACAATTGATTGAATTTTGGGATACTGAAGAAGGACAGGTGCTTTAAACAATTTTTCATTCTTTATCAATTTCACTCTTCATTTTTTCTTTTAACCAAGTGAATGTTTTCTAGTGTAGCTATATAGATGTTTCTTTTAACCAAGTTGATGTTGTATACAGACGCGTAGTTTAAGAAACAAAAGTAACCGCTCTAAGCAAATTAATACTCACACTGCTGGCTCAAGAAGTTTTGCTCGTATTCGTGAAGAAAAGGTAAATCACTTAATTCACTTATTCTCTTCTAAATTCATATATATGCTATAACACGAATTCACTGAATTATAAACTTTTTTATTGTTAACAGCGAAAGGAAAATGGAGTAGTGCCAACTAGGGCCGAACTATTTAAGATTACTCATGTTCACAAAAATGGGGATCCGATGAATGAAGAATGTGCTAACTTTATTGTAAGTAGATTAATATTTTTTAAAGTTTTTATTTGTAAAGATTTTAGCTTTATTGTAAGTTGCTTTTTTTTTAAGGATCACTTTTATGGTAGTTTATACATTTATGTTCAGTTTCCTTTGATCCACAAGATGAGGAAATTTCAAATTATTTGCATTTCTACCTACTCATTGTGATATGCATGACTTGTTACAGAGAGAGATTGATGTGAAGACCAAGAATCAACCAGATCTTGCAAAAAAAGGTTCCAAAGAAGTAGATGATTTATTCTCAGATGTATTTGGAAAAGAAAAACATGGTCACGTGCGTGGCCTCGGTTTGGGCCCTGCTCCTACTCACTTTTCGACCTCGGAATAGGGCCTCAGAATAGGGCCTCGAAAAAGCTTACCGATAACAAAAATCAGAATTTCTGAAATTCGCTAAGTCCTTGAACTTCAACTCACTTTTCGACCCGATGCACCTCGCGTCGGTCCGAAACGCACCGAACTCGACTGTAACATATTTTAAATATGTATATGAAGTATATATGCCGATATAATTTTTTTGTTGCAATTAATTAAATTGATGGTATATTTTTTTGTCTATTATGGATGTTGATTAGATAATATATATACTTGAAAATTTATAAATTGATGGTATTTTTTGTCTATTATGGATGTTGATTAGATGATATATACTTGAAATTTTATAAAACGATGGTATTTTGCCTATGTCTAAAATTTATTGTGCTTAATTGTAATTATTTGCATGTTTTTAAATATCTTTTAAAAATCTTCCGTGTTGATATGAAACAAGTATTTGACATAATTAAACTATTATTTTATTGCTAATTATAAAAATGAATAAAAAATTCTCTTTTTGTCGGCATTTCTTTTTGTTAGGATATAAATTTATTTGCCGACACTTTTAATTATATTTGGCGACACTTTTTTGTTGGGATAATTAAATGGAAAAACTATAATTTTATAATTATTTTGGCACTTATGAGTGCCACTAAAAAGGGGTATGCTGGCGGTTTGGAGTGCCGGGACAGATAGTTTTGCTGGCACTTGTAAGTGCCACTAAAATCAGATACGCTGGCATTTTGGAGTGCCGGGACAGATAGTTTTGCTGGCACTTGTAAGTGCCACTAAAATAAGATATGCTGGCGGTTTCGAGTGCCGGAATAGATCGTTTTGCTGGCACTTGTAAGTGCCACTAAAATGGGATATGCTGGCGGTTTGGAGTGTCAGAATAGATCGTTTTGCTGGCACTTTTAAGTGCCACTAAAATCAGATACGCTGGCATTTTGGAGTGCCGGGACAGATAGTTTTGCTGGCACTTGTAAGTGCCACTAAAATAAGATATGCTGGCGGTTTCGAGTGCCGGAATAGATCGTTTTGCCGGCACTTGTAAGTGCCACTAAAATGGGATATGCTGGCAGTTTTGAGTGCCGGAATAGATCATTTTGCTGGCAATGTCGATCGTTTTGCCGGCGGTTTAAAGTGCCGGCTTTACCATCTATGCCGGCGGTTTGATATAAGTGCCGGTAAAAGATTTGTCGACGGAGTTTTCGCCGGCACAAAAAAATGCCACAAAAAAATGCCGGGAAAAATAATTGCCGGCACTTTTATGATGTTTCCCGGCAGTTTAAAGTGCCGCTAAAAGCCAACATTGGTGTAGTGTGATGAAGAAAATAAGGTCTACCTAAAGAGCAAGAAGCTGACAAAGTCTTCCATAAGAAAAAAGAATGTGCCAAGCAATGAACCTCTTGACAATTCACACTCTTTGCCGAGAAGATCTCCTCGGAATGAAGGACAGACTGCTCCGTCAATTGTCACACAACGTTCTTCAAATTCCAGAAGAATTGACCAAAAGGGAAACCTGGAGTCTTCCATCAAACAAGAGCAAGACAAAATGGCTCTAGGACTCAGAAAGATGTCCAAGGACATACATCAGATGAAACAAGAGTGTTCTACGATTTCGGGATTGCTTAAAGGAATTTTGAAAAAGCTGGGTTGCACGAGCTCTGAGGACTTCGCCTCGAATGACTCAGATTCAGATGCTTGAATCGTTTGTCCACTAATTCTCTTGTGTAGGAACTTCATTTTTTTTTACTTTTTTTTTGTGCAGGTCTTTAAGTTTTAGTTTTAAGTTTTAGTTCTCAAACTTTTGGTACTTGAACTGTTAACTATTCTCTCCATTTTGGTAATTTTTTGGCTAACTTTTGTGACAAAAAGGGGGAGAGAGTTTAGAGAGAACTTGAACAATGATGATGTGAAAACTGTGTGAATGTGTGAACATCAAGGTAAGTATCACTTCAACTTCAACTTTGGTTTTTTATCTTGTGATTTGTTGCATGTTCCTACTAACTATTCGACTAACTATTTGGACATGTAATATGACTAACAAGTTGATGTTGGACTAACACTTTGTGACATTTGGTTTTTGAATGCATAGAAGATATGTTGGTTTTTGACTATGATTCTCTTACATATCTGAATTCTCAAATGTCATGATGATCAGATAAACTCTATCTCTGTACTTGGTTTTGTATGTTTCAATTCTTGAGGTATCTAACGATTCTTTTTGTCAAGAATGATTTCTGTGTGCAGAGAGTACAGATGTCTAAGTCTAGAGTCTGTTTTAGGAGTTTATCTCATGTTTTTAAATGTTTGGATCTCCATTGTAAATTTTTGTTGTATGGTGATAGAAACAAAAATATCTTTTTGAATTTTTTTAGTGGATTTGTGTTTTGTCACGAAACCGCCAAAGGGGGAGATTGTTACGGAATTTGAGTTGGCGTAATTTCGTGAAAGGTTCAAGTCTTGAAGATTGAAGGTGAAGAAGGTTGGTTCATTTAACTCAATCTCAAGAAAGAAGAATTCAAAAGGATCAGGTATGTTTAACTAAAGATTTTTGGTGATCCGAATACTTCTTGTAGTGTAGAAACACCTGGAAGAATTTTTCATTGCATAAAAATCAAAAACTGGACATGGGACATGTTCAGGATCCGGATCAGACATTCCAATCCGGATCCCGAAGGGTGTTCGTTCATACACTGGTTCAATCCGGATCGCAGCATCTCATGATCTGGATCCCGAACACTACTTTTACCTTTTTACTTGCACGATACGGATCAAGATTTGCAATCCGGATCCCGAACGTTGATGTTTGGTGAAACTGTATGAACGATCCGGATCAGCCATTTCGATCCGGATCCCGAACTGTTGTTTTTCTGGAAACCGTCTTTCTTGCTACTGCAATCCGGATCGCCGAAATCCGATCCGGATCGCCGTCCGTAAAATTTCCAGAAATGGTAGGTTTTTGATTCTTATCTCCTTCCAAATGTTTCTAACCTATAAATAGACCCTATGTTTCTTTTTCTAGGGTTAAGGAAAATAGCCGTCATAATCAAATATCATCTTATACGGCCTAAGATCCACATATAGAGAAGAAAGGAAATCATTAGATAGTACTCTATGTTTCTTCATCTATATTGATTAGTTTGATTCTAGGTTTTCATACTCACATCTTGAGTTGAATCAAACTAATGAATACTTAGATGGTATTTCCGATCTATTTCTAATCTAAGTATTCGGCGGATCATCACCACCCAAAAACAACGATTTCCCCAAAATCGGCGCGTGGACTCGCGTGTCCTTGTGGATTCAAGGTTCAACCGCTCTCGTGGATTCGGAGCGAGGTACGTTCGTGGATTCGAAGCGTGCTACTGGGTGAAGACCGTGGATTCGGTCAGACGTCGTGGACTCGACGTTGGACGCCGTGGATTCGGCGTTGGACGCAGATCGTGGATTCGAGACGTGTTGCGGAACGAACGGAGAAGATCAACTAGGAGCGTATGGTAAAAGGTTGAGTCGTCTGTGAGTACGTTAAATCACCTTGTACGTGTTTTAATTCTAGTGGATTTCACCGTGTTATCGGTCCCGTGGTTTTTTACTCCGGCTTGGAGTTTTTCCACGTAAAAATCTTGCGTGTTCATTTATATTTCCGCATTGGGTTTTATTGCGCAATGATTTTTTGAGTGTTTATTGTTTACACCTATTCACCCCCCTCTAGGTGTTTTTTCCCCTATTTAGATCTATATTACATATAACCCAACAGCTGCTGCCTTGTGCAGCAGAAGCAGGCCAGCAGCTGCCAACCATGGCAGCTGCTCCAGCCTTGTGCACAAGCAGCAGCATGCAACACTGCAGCTGGGCAGGTGCTGCTGCCCACAGCAGCAGCAGGTCTTGCTGCTGCTGGCAGCAGCAAGGCTGCAGCCCCAGCTCCACACTCTCTTTTTTTTTTCTTTAATTCTCCTGCCAAGAAAGAGGAAAGAGAGAGAGAGAGAGAGAGAGAGAGAGAGAGAGGGAGAGAGAGAGAGTACCTTCTTCTCTTCCTTCTTCCTTTCCTTGTCCTTCTTCTTCTTCCTTTCCTTCTCTTTTCCCCCTTTCGTTTCTAGTTTGAGCTGAGAGAGGGAGGGAGAGAGAGAGAGTGAGGTTTTCAAAAGAGGAGAGAGAGAGAGAAGAGCATTTACTCTCTGCAGGGGTAGGTGGGGGAAAGGGGTGATTTTACCAAAAAGCCCCCAACTTAACCCCAATTTTACTCAAATACCCTTTAAAAATGCTGTAGTTTTCCTGCAGTGAGCAAATTTGAGTACCCTCTTTTCACTGCGCTTTGCCATCAGCTGGGAGATCGAAAATAAAATGTTTCTTCTTCCCTTTATTCTACAAATTTTTCTTGAACTTCCCACGATTTTGTTTAAATTTTTGGACTATTCTAAGCCCTCGAAAGAGAGCCCCGAAAAAGCTTCGCAATCAACCGCACTGTCAAAAACTGCAGTTTCAGAACTCACGAAGCATTTTTCTTCGCTTCTTTCTCCAATTTTTCCTTAATCGCTCACCTAATTTTTTCACTCATTTTACTCAGAAAACTTTTGTGAGATACCCCACGATTTCTTTTAAATTTTTGGGCCACTCTAAGCCCTCGAAAGAGAGCCCCGAAAAAGCTTCGTGATCACAATTTCAGAAAAATCAGAATTTTTTGCTTAAGTCCTCGGGGTTCATGTCACTTTTCGTCCCGATGCCCTTCGCGTCAGCCCGAAACGCACCGAGCTCGACTGTAATCATATTTAAAATGTGTTACAAGTCTTCTCGCCGAATTTCGCCATTTTGCGAACTCGGGTCCAAATTTTGCAAACTTGAGGCTTCGCTTTTCAACCACAACTCACTTTTCGACTCAACGGCTTTTGCGTTGATTCGAAACGCTTCTAACCCACTTGTAATCACATTTGGAATGTGTTACAAGTATTTTTGCTGAGTTTCGCCATTTCGCGAAAATTGCCAAACAAGGACCTGAGCTTCTCAATTGGAGCTTCATATTCTCAACTCCAACTCACTTTTCTCTGAATTCAATAAAAATAGTATTTCATACCATTTTTATTTGTATTATTTACATACCATAAATCTGGTACATTACATTCTACCCCCCTTAAAATAAGTTTCGTCCTCGAAACTTGCATCACATCTCGACTCCTACTTGATCGAGAGGGAGGAATTTTGCCCTCACTACTGGGCTCACTATATATCGTGACCGGCATCAAATTGCCTGCTCGCCGAGACTACACGAGCAACCCATTCATGGATCCCTATCTCTTTTTAGGGACAAACTCAGACCTGGTGTTTGGCCACATCCACCAAGTAGGTGAGAGACCCATTTGAGCACTTGCTCTCTCAATTCCCACGAATGACCAAGTCTTTTCTTGCGAAATCTTCACTTTAATTCCACCATCATTCTATCTTTCACAACGAGGTTGCCTCTGCAACCAATTACTTTTACCGCATTTTCCGGTCACTCCGCTGCCTAATGTGGAGTGCAAAGGCCAATCCACAAGTCCTCAACTATCTCACGCGCTGCTAGCGCTCTAAGTCCACGGGTTATCAGCTAACCCGACATCTCGGACTACTAATTGGTTCACAGACCACGGTCCAATAGGGGCCTATAGCCCAACTAGTCCAACTCTGTATAATGGCTCTCACTAGCACACAGACCCAATCGTCATACGGGTAGATCCTCACCTAGGATTACTACACCAACACTCCCACTAGGAGCTACAGTACCTCAATCACCACTGGCTCTACGGCCTGGTCATATCACACTCTCAGTGTACTAATAGCATCAACGCTCACACGTGACATTCCACGTTCCCGGGTCATCGCTCGGACTACCGTCCCGACCAAATCTTTATCATGCCCCGCCATCAGGTCTCGGGCCGCTGTCTCTCACAGCTGACTGCGCCTGCCCACTGGGCTACAGGCCCACAGTCCACAAACATGGTCCAGGCACGGATCGTCCCCAAGCGAACCCGCTAATCGTCGCCACGCGACCACTATTCTCACTGAGCAAAACCAACTAACAAGTCGTCAATCCACGACCCAAACTCTCTATCAACTCTGGCCACACTGGGCAAAGGCTACTATGCCAGCTAATCAGCTCTCTCTGGCTAAACAATACTTGTGCTCCATGAGCACCCAAACAATTGAGTGTCATACGCCCCCATGCTAACTCACAGAAAATTCCAGCGTTAAGCGATTCGCTTACGTACCCCTACGGCTCTTGTGCACTCTCCCAACTGGGTCGAGGCACCACAACAACAGTTCACCATTCTGGTGATTAACACGCAAATCCCGCGGTGGCAATCCTTGCCATCACACCCAGCCATCAGAACGGCGCCGGTAAAACCCTCGCTCTATCGAGAGATCCATGCATCCTGAAGCCTACTCTAGGCCTGCAAACCTTTCTTGCCCTAACCCTTAGGACATTAACTTGGTTCTCGCAACATAGCAATCACCAGCGTTCCATAAATCGGTCACGCACTGGACCTTTCCAACCACACCTTGCCAGCAAAATAGCTGCCACGAGCTTATAACACCCCTTACTGGAAGTGCGGGGTGCGCCGGCAAAAGCTCGGTGGCCACTGCCACCCTCGCTACTGTCGCCCCTACATGTGACGACGCCGTATGCTCGTGCGTCATCTATGCAGCCTCAGCTTACTGCGCTATCAGCCACTGGAGCCTATCTATCTGCTCCAACTGTCACGCTGACGCCACTCTTAGGCGTTGGAATTTGCCTCCGTGCCGGCGGAAAATTTCCGCCTAGCGGCAAAAAGCCTGATCTGCTGCTGGACCACCCAATAAGGGCGGCCACCTGCTATCGCAGCTCGCATACGTCGTTTGACCCCGAGCCCTCTCGTAACTCGAGTCGAAACAGGTGTGTTTCCCAATGTGGTGTCATCGCCAATATGCACAGCACAACGAAACAACTAGCCCAAACTTAGCCATTTGAGCAATGCGCAGTCTATATACCGACAAAAAGGCTCGTCGACTCAATCATGCGAAAGTATAGGAGGGTACTCCCTTTCATCTCCAACATTACGTTGTCGGCCGCCAACGTAATATCCGAAGAAGGAAAGCTCGTCGCCCTCGATCAGTCCCAACATCCTTTTTGGGAACAACAATAGCCAATCAAATACTTTCGCCCAATAATCCACACGCTCTCCCGTGCTAATCCCTAGGGTCTCCCTAAGGTTGCTAACCACCTAGGACTATTCCTAGGCTCTGATACCACTCTAATCTGTGACGCCCCGAGTCCGCCAATTTGTACGGTTCGGGCACGCCAACAGACCCGCCAATCGGGTATGACCTTTCACTACCCGAAAGGAACGGTAACATCCATAATCATACAACAAATATATGCGGAAGCTCAATATCAGAGTACTAAAAATCACTATAAATTTGAACTTTCATTTTATAAACAAACAGTTTAAGCGATAATGAAAGTATACAAGAGTGAACCATGAACTAAATTTATTACACTTTACATTTCTGAACTTGCAAATAAAATTATTACAATTCTTTTACATAAATTCCTCACCATACAAAGTTCACTCAAGAAATATATAAAAGGGATACCTCTGCTAGACCCTCTAGGTCTCTATGCTGCTGGGCCCTTGCCCCTGTCGTATGCCTTGCCGTCTGCATCTGAAACGTCTCGACCGCCGTATCCATACCTGAACCTGTGGGGGGGGAGTCACCCAAGGGGTGTGAGAACTACGACATAGTTCCCAGTGGGTTCAACCACCGAGATAAAGTGTCCTACACCACTTGGTCCAATGGAAGCAATAATAATAGTGCTAGGAAACTAAAATCCTCAATATCAAATGCGGCTATGCAATATACATGGCACTACCCTATCTGTGTATACTCATCGACCCAGCACTACCCTGTCTAGCCACACTAGGCTGCTAAGCACCAACTCGGCCACTATGCCGCTGTATATAGGGTCAAACTAACCCGGCCACCTTGGCCACTCTAATTTCTCTTTATTTCTTTAAATTCTGGTGCTTTAGTTCAAGTTAACCCTCAGAAATTCTTATCCAATGGGCCCCAGCCCGGTAGTCCTGCTACCATATGATAAGATTTCTAAGGTTGCCGATAACACTCGCAAGTGTTACCCCGTCCTACGGGAGAAACGTGCCAGACGGGTCACTGCCCGGGAGAGGGATCCTGCCGCTCCTCCAACAAGGGTCACGTTTCCTCCCCGCAGGTACGCCCGTTTTATCTTTATATTTTCTTTCTTTTCTTTTCTTTTTCTTTCTCTTTTTACGTTAGTTCTTAGCCTCTTTGCCTTAGAACACTTGCTTTTCTTTCTTATTCGAGCTTATAGCTCCCTTTTTGCCACTCGCAAATCTCTTTCTCTTTTCTTTGAGCATTTAGCTCTTTACTTTCACTTTAAGCCTTTCGAAAGTACCTCGTCCGACGGGTCACTGTCCAGGGAGTCCTGCTCCACTTGACGAGTCTCAAATTCGAAGGCGCCATTTACATTTCTTTACATTCTCTTTATCTTGAGCAATTTGCTTGTCTTGCTCCTTAATCAATTTTAGCTCTATCTTTGAGCAATTTGCTTGTCTTGCTTATTAACCACTTTTTCATCCCTTACCCTAGGTCTTGCCACACGGGTAACCAGAGAGTCTTCTGGACTCTCACACATTTCTCTTTTACTTATTTAACTCAAATTGAAGTTAAAGTTACTTTCCATTTGCCCAGACACCCTATGACTTTCTAGGGTTATATTTGTTTAATTCTTTAACCTTGGGATCTCATCCCACTTTCCTGATTCCTCATTGAATCCTAGAGTTAACTTAACTCTATTTTCCTGTTCCACTATTAACTTAGAGTTACACTGACTCTAATTCCCTGTTTCCCTTTCATGTCTCCACACTTGATCCACTTTCCCATTCTCTTGATTCCTTACTGAATCCTAGAGTCACCTTGACTCTATTTTTCTGTCTGTGAGTTTAAACTCTTCTAGCTCACCTTAGGTTCCCTTTACCTAAGTTCCATGTCATACTTGTCCTAGAGTTCCTTGACTCTATGCTGATCACTAGTTCACCTTAGGTTCTCTTTACCTAAGTTCCATGTCATATACATCCTAGAGTTCCCTGACTCTATGTTGATCACTAGTTCTCCTTAGGTTTCCTTTACCTAAGTTCCATGTCATATACATCCTAGAGTTCTCTGACTCTATGTTGATCACTCTATCCAGTGTCCTTAGGTTGTCACCTACGACCATGCCACTCGTTCTCCTTAGGATAACTCCTAAGTTGATGTCACTCGTCAAACCCCTATACTAGGTTTTCTCCTAGTCTTACTACCAACAATGTTGTTCTTTTCCCTGATGTCACATGAGTCCTAGGGTTATACCCTAACATGATCACAGATAACAAATAATTGATTCCCCTTTTTACGCATGCAATTATTTCCATCTCAATCATCAATAAAGTTTAACACCTACGCAGGCAATTATCATCCGTATTTAGCAGTTCAGAAAAATCCACTTTTCTATCTGTATCCTTCTACACATGCAAGTTTATCTCTTATTCTAATAATTAGAAAAGTTTACATCTCTTCTATATTCATCTACACATGCAAATTCAATCATAACTACCCAACACCTCTAACAGGCTACTATCATGCTTCTAGATCGAAAAGCAAAGGAGCAAGGGGAGAGGTCACCCAACTTCGGCAGAATCCCCCACCTCGATGTGCTTTCTTGGTTCCTGGAGGAGACAATTTTAGCTCCCTTTGCCTCTGTGGTTTCCCTACATTGTAAGGAAGGAAGAACATAAAGTAACCGTCTTCACATGATCCACTACCTCCATCAAACGATAAAACTAACCCCTTTTGAGAACTAAAAGGGGAAAATTCTTATTTGATCATTTTCCCCACAAAAAGGCTACTTTTTGATTGGCTTACAAAAATGGGAGAAAAATGATCATCCCATGGCATGTTGCCAAAAAGAAACTTGCTCAACTCGATCCGGGGTCAAAATGCCCTCAAAAATTTGAGAAAAGCTCAATTTGAGCAATTTCCCACCAATTCATCGATTTTGCCTTTTGCAAATCGAGAAATGGTAATTTTTGCATTGGAGAAAAGAGAAGAGAAGAAGTTTTTATCTTCCTTCTTTTCTTCTTTTCTTTTCTTTCTTTCTTCATTTTTTTTTTGTAAGGTTCCCCTGCTGCCTGGGCAGCAGCATGCATAGCTGCTGCCCAAGCAGCAGCATGTGCAGCTGCCAAGGCAGCTGCCAATGCAGCTGCCTGGCAGCTGCCATGCACTCTCTTTTTCCTTTTTTTTTTTTTGTCGAATTCCTGCGGCTGGGCAGCAGCTTGCACAGCTGCTGCCCAGGCAGCATTGGCAGCTGCTGCTGCCAAGCAGCAGCAGCAACAGCAGCTGCCAAGGCAGCTGCCCAATGCCACTGCCAATGCAGCTGCTCCCTGCAGCTGCATGGTGCAACTGCCATTTGGGCAGCTGCTCCATGCATAAGAACTGCTGCTGCCTTGTGCAGCAGCAGCAGGCCAGCAGCTGCCAACCATGGCAGCTGCTCCAGCCTTGTGCGCAAGCAGCTGCTACTTGGCTGCAGTAGCAGCCAAGCAGCAGCATGCAACACTGCAGCTGGGTAGCTGCTGCTGCCCACAGCAGCAGCAGGTCTTGCTGCTGCTAGCAGCAGCTGCAGCTAGGGCAGCTGCTGCTGGCAGCAGCAAGGCTGCAGCCCCAGCTCCACACTCTTTTTTTTTTCTTTAATTCTCCTGCCAAGAAAGAGGAAAGAGAGAGAGAGAGAGAGAGAGAGAGAGAGAGAGAGAGTACCTTCTTCTCTTCCTTCTTCCTTTCCTTCTCCTTCTTCTTCCTTTCCTTCTCTTTTCCCCCTTTCGTTTCTAGTTTGAGCTGAGAGAGGGAGGGAGAGAGAGAGAGTGAGGTTTTCAAAAGAGGAGAGAGAGAGAGAAGAGCATTTACTCTCTGCAGGGGTAGGTGGGGGAAAGGGGTGATTTTACCAAAAAGCCCCCAACTTAACCCCAATTTTACTCAAATACCCTTTAAAAATGCTGCAGTTTTCCTGCAGTGAGCAAATTTGAGTACCCTCTTTTCACTGCGCTTTGCCGTCAGCTGGGAGATCGAAAATAAAATTTTTCTCCTTCCCTTTATTCTACAAATTTTTCTTAAACTTCCCACTATTTTGTTTAAATTTTTGGACTACTCTAAGCCCTCAAAATAGAGCCCCGAAAAAGCTTCGCGATCAACTGCACTGTCAAAAACTGCAGTTTCAGAATTCACGAAGCATTTTTCTTCGCTTCTTTCTCCAATTTTTCCTTAATCGCTCACCTAGTTTTTTCACCCCTTTTACTCAGAAAACTTTTGTGAGATACCCCATGATTTCTTTTAAATTTTTGGGCTACTCTAAGCCCTCGAAAGAGAGCCCCGAAAAAGCTTCGTGATCACAATTTCAGAAATCTCAGAATTTTTTGTTTAAGTCCTCGGGTTTCAAGTCACTTTTCGTCCCGATGCCCTTCGCGTCAGCCCGAAACGCACCGAGCTCGACTGTAATCATATTTAAAACGTGTTACAAGTCTTCTCGCCGAATTTTGCCATTTTGCGAACTCGGGTCCAAATTTTGCAAACTTGAGGCTTCGCTTTTCTACCACAACTCACTTTTCGACTCAACGGCTTTTGCGTTGATTCGAAACGCTTCTAACCCACTTGTAATCACATTTGGAATGTGTTACAAGTATTTTTACTGAGTTTCGCCATTTCGCGAAAATTGCCAAACAAGGACCTGAGCTTCTCAATTGGAGCTTCATATTCTCAACTCCAACTCACTTTTCTCTGAATTCAATAAAAATAGTATTTCATACCATTTTTATTTGTATTATTTACATACCATAAATCCGGTAAGGGTTGCAATTTTCCTGCCGGACGCTGGTGCTCGGCCTTCACCCGTTGGCACACCAGGCAGTGTGCCACAAACCGAGTCACGTCTCCCTTCATTTTGGGCCACCAGAAGGTCTGTTTGACGTCCTTGTACATCTTCGTTCCCCCGGGGTGCGCTGCATATGGAGCAGTATGCGCCTCCCGCAGGATTTCCTCTTTGAGTTTCGGTAGATCCGGCACGCAGATTCGTCCCCGAAATCGTATCGTGCCGTCGGAGTTTACTGTGAAATCACCTTCTTGGTCGGCAGTTACTCTACTTCGCACCAGCTGGAGTTGGTCATCAGTCGACTGCCCCTCGAGAATTCTGTCAAGCAATGTAGGTCTGACCACCCGTGTCAGAAGTTGTGCGACTGTACCCGCCGGTACTACTTCTAGTCTTAATCGCGAAAATTCCGCAATCAGACTATCTTGCTGGGTGATGGCACTTACCCCTGCCTCCTCGGCCTGCCCCTTGCGGCTCAGGGCGTCGGCCACCACGTTTGCCTTTCCCGGGTGGTAGTGGATCGTTAAATCGTAATCCTTCAGTAGCTCGAGCCACCGTCTTTGTCGCAAATTTAACTCCTTTTGGGTGAAAAGGTACTTAAGACTTTTATGATCTGAGTACACATTGGAGTGTGCCCCATACAGGTAGTGTCTCCAAAGCTTGAGGACGAACACAACCGCTGCGAGTTCCAAATCGTGCACGGGGTAGTTCCGCTCGTATTCCTTGAGCTGCCTTGACGCATAGGCTATAACCTTTCCCCATTTCATGAGTACTTCGCCTAGTCCGTTTCGCGACGCATCACAATACACTTCATAATCCTCCCCTGGTTCTGGCAGGGCGAGAATCGGGGCTCGCGTCAATCTATCCTTGAGCTCCTCGAAGCTCCTCTGACATTTGTCCGTCCAGATGAACTTTTCCCCGTTTCTAGTCAAACGGTTTAAGGGGGTGGCTATCTTGGAGAAACCCTCCACGAAGCGCCGGTAGTACCCGGCTAATCCCAGGAAGCTTCGAATCTCCGTCACCGTCGTCGGTTGGGGCCAGTCCGTCACCGAATCTATCTTCTTCGGATCGACTGCAACTCCAGCCGCCGAGATTACGTGCCCCAAGAAGCCGACCTCACGGAGCCAAAACTCACACTTTTTGAGTTTGGCGTAGAGTTTCTGTTCCCGTAGGGTCTGGAGGACTGTGCGCAGATGTTCTTCGTGTTCCTCGTCTGCACGGGAGTAGATGAGGATATCGTCGATGAAGACCACCATGAATAAGTCCAGGAAGGGTTTGAATACCCTGTTCATCATGTCCATGAACACCGCCGGGGCATTTGTGAGCCCGAATGGCATTACTGTAAATTCGTAATGGCCGTAGCGAGTCCGGAAAGCCGTTTTGGGGATGTCCTCCCCCTTGACCTGGACCTGATGATAGCCCGACTGCAGGTCAATCTTTGAAAACACCATCGCCCCCTGTAGTTGGTCGAAGAGGTCGTCGATCCTTGGCAGGGGGTACTTGTTCTTAACGGTGACCTTATTTATCTCCCGGTAGTCGATGGACAACCGGAGACTTCCGTCCTTCTTCCTCACAAACAGGACGGGCGCGCCCCAGGGTGTCGCGCTAAGTCTGATGAAACCCTTATCCAAAAGGTCCTCCAAC
The DNA here is from genome assembly GCA_029204045.2 of Tillandsia leiboldiana. NCBI lineage: Eukaryota > Viridiplantae > Streptophyta > Magnoliopsida > Poales > Bromeliaceae > Tillandsia > Tillandsia leiboldiana. Next base: position 29,714,103 of record CM055070.1, read on the forward strand.
TGTGCCTTGAGTTCCTTCAACTCCGCGAAGGCCATCCTGTACGGTGCCTTGGTGATGGGTTTGGTGCGGGGAAGTAGTTCAATAGGGAAGTCGACCTCTCGTTCCGGTGGCATTCCGGGGAGCTCTGCCGGAAATACATCCGGAAATTCCTTTACCACTGGAATTTCGGAAGGCGAGGGAACGGGTCGGGTGGCTAAACCTACAGAGGCTAGATAGGCCACGCACCCGCCCTCCATCAACTTCCTAGCCCGCGACGCGGAGATGATAGCCAAAAAGGAAGTGCTTTTACATGCCAAGTACACGTTTTCTGGGAATCCCGGCTTCTGTAGTTGCACCTGGCGCTTCTCGCAGTCAATGACCGCCTGATACTCGGTAAGCCAGTCCATGCCCAAAACCACGTCGTATTCTTTTAGCGGTATGACCACCAGATCCCAGGGGCACGACAACCTTCCCAGTCTTATTGAACACGAGGGTACTAGGCCAGTCGCCGCGATTGGCCCCCCAGGGGTCTGGACGGTCAGTAAGACATCAAGGGGACTACTTTCTAGCAGATGTGTTTGTGCAAAAGTGCGGGAAATAAAGGAGCGAGTCGCCCCGGTGTCAAACAGGGTTCGAGCTCGAAAATTAGAAACGGAGGTAATACCTGCGACCGCCTCCTCTGGCAGTGTCGCTCCATGCTGGCCCATGGAGTAGAGCCTCCCTCCTGGTTGTGGTCGCGATTCTCCTTCTGCTCTTGGCGCCGGAGGGTGTGGGGGCATTCCCGTTGATGCTCTACCCTGTCCTGGTGGCTGCGCCGTTGGGGTGGAAGCTGCGGAAGATGCCGCTCCAGTGTTTAGGGGACAGTTGAATCGGAAATGCCCCGGTTTGCCGCAGCGGTAACAGTGATCCTGTCTCTTAGGGCATTCCGTCACTGGATGCGATGCTCCGTAAATAACACATGGCTTGTTCGCTGGTCGCGGCTTTCTGGTAGGCGCACTCTTGCTTCCTTGTTGCGTCTTTGGGTACTTTGGGGGTCGGCTCCCACCAGACGGGCCCCCTCCCGGGTAAGTCTGTGTCCGCTTCCTCTCCCGGTTATTTTCTGATCCCTCACGTCGAGCTCGGGTGATAGCGAATCCCCGCTCCACAATGGTGGCCCTGTCTACCACCTCCCTGAACGTGCGCAGGTCCACTGCCTGAACCATCTCGAAGATGTCGCTCCGTAACCCGTCCACAAAAAGACGGGCCTTGTGGGGTTCATCCCGTATAACAAACGGGACGCAGTTAACCAATCTTACAAACTCCCTTTGATATTCCATGACCGAGCGGTTCCCTTGTCTAATGTTCTTCAGGTCGTCTTCCAATTGCCGCTTGACGCTATCGGAGAAGAAAGCGCCAAAAAGTTCCTCTCTAAAGGCCGACCATGTCGGTAGCGGGTCGTTTGTAGACGGATCCGGGCGTACCGTCTTCCACCAGATGCGTGCATTCCCTTCGAGAAAGTGGGCGGCTAGTGGAACCCGCTCGTGCTCCTCCATCAGTAGGTCCTCGAAGAGTTTTTCCATGGTATCCACCCATTTCTCGACGACCCATGGATCGGTCGTCTCTCCCTCGAAAGTAGGAGGGTCATGCTTCTTGAACTTAGTCAAATTCGTCCTGACCCTTTCTCGCGTCGCTCGTTGCTCCGTGATCCCTCCTGCAGCGGCGGACCCCCCAAGAGTAGGGGTCGTTCCTGCCTCCCCCGCTATCGCTCCCAACACGGGCCCCGAGGTCATCGGAGTAGGTACATCCCTTGGGGCTAGGGGCTGTTCCGTCGTCGTACCACCGGTCCCTTGCGGTTCCGTAGTGGGTGCGGTGGTTTCGGGCGGAGGGGTCGGATCGCGTTCGGCTGGCGCGGTTGCCTGTCGCTGCGTCAGTTGACGAACCTGCTCCGTCAGCGTCGCTACCTGCCCGGCCATTTCCCGCAGTCGTCGCCGGAGGAGCTGGTTCTCTGCGGTGGTCGGGGTCACTCTGTCCGCGTCCGCATTCTCGGTGGACGATCTAGTCTGGGCCATCGTCCGCTATAAACAGAGAAACCATGTTAACCCTAAGGTTATAACCCTAGCACCCTGTCTTACGATTACACCTATATTACGTTCCCATTTCCCCGTACTCTCACGTACTACGCACCTATACCTTGGTTATCTCATGTCCAATTTGCTTGTGGCACCCTACACTGTGGATGTGGATCACGTCTACTATGGTTATGGTTGTTTTTCTCTGATACCATTTAATCTGTCACGCCCCCGGGGGTTTTTGAGTCTATCAAAGCAGAAAATTGCGTGTATTATTTTTTTTTTCTTAACAAAGTAACTTAAACCTCATCCCCGGTGCGTGCCAGACCGCCACATACACAAATTCTCTCTGCCCACGGACAGAGTCTCCTTTGTATATGCACGGCGTCTCATTTACAACATGCGTTTCCTTTACAACATCATACATCAACCATCAACCATACAATAGGCATACCTCGTCAAACAGAGTACAGTAATTTAACTAATGTTTTAAAAGACCGGTGTCCACTCGACACCTTGTTATTTTTTTTTCAAGCAAGTTATTAAAGCCAGCGGCATCAACGTTTAGAAAGGATAAAACCAGCGGTTGCAAAACCCGTGCCCACACGGCACTTCGTTTTGAGAAAACATTTCCGAAATCATTTGGTTTATCATGAAAACGTGCCGCGTATGAAAACATCACTAAAAGTATCAAAGTATAAAAGTACACCTCATCCACAGCGCTAACTAATACATGTCCACGACTAATATGATCCACAAGCAAATTACCTATTTAAAGTATAAGGAAAACGAGATAAAAACCAAGTATCCTGACTACGGTCCTTGCGACGCTGCCTCACCGCCATCCCGGCTAACGCACCTAGTAATACCTGTCACGGAGTGGGTAAAGTCAGTGACAAACAAAGTAGATGTCTAAATATCAATAAGGAATAAAGAGCAAACCGATTACACCGGAACCTTTCGCTAAAACCCTGTACATAATTAAGCTGGGCACCAACCCCAGATTTATCAATTAAGTTGGGCACCAACCCCAGAGTACCTGTCGGAGAGACTAAAGTCTCCCCTCGTGCGCAAACACCTTTTTAATGCTTTTAACCACTTCACGGTGCTGGTGTGCTATTTTCAGCAGGCGCGAAGAGGTCCTCACGGCTCCCACCCCTTTGTGAGGCACACGGGTCAAAAAGACCACTTCTCCGGAAAAGTACACCCATGCGGAGGCCAATCCGCCTGTGTACGTGCAGCATCCGAAAATGGATTTGCCGAGATCGGCGTGTAGTGAGCACCGCGACCGCAGCCGCTTCAATTGTTAGATAAAATACAATTATGCGAAAGGTTAAACTGTCCATCTACTTTGTTAGACAAATTAAGAGCATTTTAATGATGATAGATGCACTTACTGCACTTGTTGCACTTATAGCAACAGTACTGTAACGACCCGGCCCACTAGCAATAATAACTCGTTGGGCCCAAACCACAGCCCAAAATGCTTAAGCCCAGTTGTTATTACTAGTGTCCAAGTTTCATATAAACCCAATCACAATTCCATCCACATCCGATGTGGGACTATTAGGGGCGTCACAAACTCCCCCCGTTTAGGCCTGACGTCCTCGTCAGCCCAAACACACACACAGCAGCCCAAGATCACCAGGCGATGTGAGATTCGTCTCACTAGCCCTGTCATCTAGACCCAGGCTCAGCCGAGACTCGCCGCACACTTCCGGCTGGTTATTGGCTCTGATACCAAATGTAACGACCCGGCCCACTAGCAATAATAACTCGTTGGGCCCAAACCACAGCCCAAAATGCTTAAGCCCAGTTGTTATTACTAGTGTCCAAGTTTCATATAAACCCAATCACAATTCCATCCACATCCGATGTGGGACTATTGGGGGCGTCACAAGTACCCACCTAGTTGAAGAGAAATCGGAACACCTGAATCCTTCGCGCAGGTGCTGCCCGTGCGGCGCGGCGCCTCGCGCGGGTGCTGCCCGTGCGGCGGCCGCGTGGCGCCCGCGCGGGTGCGGCCCCGCACGGCGCCCGCGCGGTTGCGGGTCCGCGCGGGTGCCGCCCGCGCGGCAGCCGCGCGGCGCCCACGCGGTGCCCGTGCGGTTGCGGGTCCGCGTGGGTGCCGCCCGCGCGGTAGCCGCGCGGCGCCCGCGCGGTGCCCGCGCGGTGCCTGCGCCGTTGCGGGTCCGCGCGGGTGCCACCCGCGCAGTGGCCGCGCGGCGCCCGCGCAGGTACGACCCGCGCGGTGCCCGCGCGGTCCCATCGCCGCTTGCGTCGGCGATCGGCCGTCCGCGATTCTCCTCCGCGTGATGCCCTAGCGGCACCGCGCGCCTCCGCCGTCCGTTCCGTGCCCTAGCATGACGACGATGACGGCGACGGTGACGGATACGACGGAGAAACCCAAGAACTCAAACAAAAAAGACGATGAAAAAATCCTAAATAATTTATAACAATTATTTTACTAACCGGAGATCGACGGGAAGGTTGTCCGGTCGCGTTCTTGCCTTCGGTTCGATGTCCGGGAAGATCGGGCTCCTTCTCTTTCTCCTTTCCCTTTCTTCCGGCTAGGGTTCCGTCTTTTCCTTTTTCTCTTTCTTTCTCTCCTCACCGGTTAGGGTTTTATTTTTTTCTTTTCTTTTCTTTCCGATAATCGGGATCCCTTATATAGCTCGTATTATATCTTTAATTAATTTCCTCTTTAATTCATACGTAAGAAAATTCTATTTTCCGTCATCGGATAATTAATTAATTAATTAATTATCCCCTACGAGATAACCCACCTTATCTCCAACGGGTGCAAGATATTTTGCATGGATTCCGATGCATGACTAATCACCGCATCACTAAGAATTCCGTTCCGGGAGATCCCGACATCGGATTTCAGATCCGATCGCACCCTCGGCCATCATTTTCCGCGCTCTATCGCAGAACAATACCAGCACCACACACTGGCCAACTCTTAAGAATTGAATAATTTTATTTCACTTAAAGGCTTAAATAATTACATGTGAGTCAAAAATACCCCTAAGGGCCGGATCACTACACTCATGCAGGCTATAGTCCAATCCACGATCAACAAGATCGACAGTACCCAAATCACCTCTCTAACTCACTAACAGAAACCACTCGAATAGTCGGGACCGCTGTCAACCCAACGGCTCCCCAAATAGGAATATCAACTCAACAAGCAAACTCACTAGCTGGGTATACCCCACAGCCGACAACAATGAAGGGTCCGGGAACCCCGAAAGACTAGAACCTACAACCCAAATCAAACAAGAACAGGCTCTAGGCATAGCCTCTCGTTGTTCTCGACCCAAAGAAAAAGGCAGCCCTTAGAACCCAGACCACTCGAATCCTCTCGAGTGGGGAAGTTTACAGGAAAAATGTAACATTTATTACTGAAAACCATTTTTCACTCAACCCACGCGGGGTGAGGACTAAAAGTAGTTCCTTTTTGAAAAACCATCTTGTTTTGAGGAAAACCCATTTTTAATGATTTTTAGTTATTTTAGGACAAATGGTTAGAAAACAAGTTTTATTCCCAAACCCCGAAGGGCTAATGCCTTCGTCCAATCAGACAAGAACATACTCCGGTGACCCTTCGATGTTTGGAAGAAAAACATTGGTTGACTAAAATCATGTGTGTCCAAAAAAGGTTCTGGGTTCAAGATCCTGCTATCACTGGTATACAACTGCCACTAACACAGTGGCGACACATAAAACAAAGAAACACGACATTCCGGGACCACCGTTTACCCAAACGGCTCCCGCCACAGATATAAGACCAGCTACATCTACCAGACTCCACTCTGCCCCCAAGCACGAGTGTAACATGCATCCCACACTAAGTGAAATCCTGACCACTCAGCCCACTACCCGGGCGAGGAAAACAGTATGTCCAGGGATAAGGAGTAAAGTGTGGATGTCTAAAACATAAAATAAACCTAGCCCAAGTGAGAGTTTTCTACTAGTCTGGTTACACATGCAACATATGACAGGGTGCTAGGTCAAGTTTCAATAGTGGTATTTAAGTTAACACATATATGAAGCATACATCAACATGATCATGATAACAACACGAGAACATCCTCTCTATATCTAACAAGCTTCCTAACACATCTAACAATCATGCATGATTTACTACACAATAGAATTAGTGAATAGTCCACCGATTTTGGAGACGAAGCAACCCACCTGAAGCGCGCGTCAAACCAAGATCCAAATGGCGGAAACTAAACGGGGATAATCCTCAAATTCCCACGATTCCAACGAGTCCAAGAATACCAGAAAACTCCTCCTGAGTACAAAGATATGGTCCAAACATCGCGATAAGCATCATTTCCCACAATCACAACACTGCTGTAAAATCAACCCAAAAAATGCTTAAATACCACCTGCGAGATGATCTCCAAAAATTCCAATAAAAATACGGCGGCGATCGTCGCGAAGAGTAGATGTCGATCGAGTCCTCATATGTTGAAATCCAACATCAGAGCGCAGAGATAAAAATCCGACAAGCCTCCGCTGTCCAGAAAAACCACCAGCAGGAAAGGGGTTCAAAGATGTTCCAGAAATCCTAATAAAAACCCAAAACTGAGAGGATCGGAAAACACGAAAAACAAATATCTACCTCTCGTGAAACCGATCCCGTGAAAATTGGCCAAAAACTCCCTCCCGTCAGCCCTGGGGAGCTCGCGGAAGAAGAGTCGACGAAAAAACTCGGTATCCAAGGCGCTCGCGATGTCGAGAAGAACGCAGATGGCACGACTCCCAAAAATTCACGGGATCCTAAATATTGAAGAAGACTCACAGACGACGCTCACTATCGAAAATGGGCCGAAGAGCTCGGAGGAAAATCCCACAAATGAGACCCCAAATGGCTATTTATAGCCCAAGCCCACCAAGGAAGGGGTTCAGATTCGGGCGCCGGATTCGGGCGCCCGAATCCAGCCCAAGCCCGTTACTGTGTGCGCCCGAATCCCTCTCGGTGCACCAAGTCACCCGCTCCGCGCCCCGCGCGCCCTGTGCACGCGCGCCCGCCAATCGCGGCGCGCCGCGTGGCGACGCGGTCCACGGCGGGGTGCACGCACCACGGTCCGCGCCGGGCCACCCGGGTCGCTGCGCCCGCCAATAGGTGAGCGCCATGTGGCCTGGCACGGTCCACGGTGCACCGCGCCCGGCGCGAGTCACGCCTCACGTCACTCCCGTTGACCGCCCAATCCGCGCGCGCCACGTGTCCCGCCGAAGTCCGCTAGTCCCGGTGCACTCCCAAGTCTCGCGAACCGGCCTGCCCGCGCCTGCCCGCGCCTGTCTGCCACCGCGCTCTGCCGCCTGCCCATGCTGCCAGTGCTGCCCGCCGGCCCAGAACAGTAACCATGCCTCGAAATCCGTGTTTTGGCATCCGGGCTCCGAAAAATACATGCAAATAGTCCATTTTCATCGTTTTCGCGCGCTGAGTCCAAATCCGATATCCGTTTTGCCGAATTCCACTTCTAAAATTTGTAGAAGTCATCCGGATAGGTATTCTTAATCAAAATTTTGCGCTGGGTCTAATTCTGAGGTCCGATTTGCGCGCAACCATCCCCAACACACATCGTAGGCCTCCAGAAGCAACAATTCACTCCGTAAGACCTTCGCGGAGATCCGGGTCATCACACTTTGTGTCTGGGACAGGTTGGATTTAATTTTGGGTTGTGGGGTGTTGCGGTAACTGCGGATACTGGGCGGTTGACCGGATGTTGGTTGTTATACCAGATTGTGGACTTGTGAGGTATTGCGGTGAACGCGGACATTAGGCGGTTTACCGGATGTTTACTTGTGCATTAGATTAGGGATCGGGTTTTCTTTAGTGGATGGATTTTCCCACTTCGATCAGAGTCGTGATTCAGTCCTGCTATATCGTGATACTTGTTACAGTGATACTTTACTCGTGTGGGTTGCTCCCCTCGAGTGCCACTCCGGAGTGTCCGACCGTGCCGGTCAGGAGCCGGTCTGTTACTTATTTTGGGATGAGACCGTGCCGGTCAGGAGCCGGTCTGTTACTTATTTTGGGATGCGACCGTGCCGGTCAGGAGCCGGTCTGTATCCCGCGGATGAGTTCTTGAGTTCGACAGTTTGAGCAGGCAGTGCCAGTTTTTACTGGTCCATTGATTGGGTTTGTTCAGGCAGATACTTTTATTGTTGCACTCGTACGTGGGGGCTGCGTTGAGTCGTTTGGGTTGACGGTGATCCCGTGTCATTGGGAGTACTTCGACCATTGTGCGAGATGCTTGAGGATCTTGAGTATATCCGTTCTGAGAGAGAGCGTGAATTTCGACTATAGCCTGCATGTGCCATTATTCGATAGCGAGTTAGTCCGATTGGACACCTTACGTTGTTATACTAGGGAGGCGCAGGCTTGACTGGACCAGATGTGGCAGTCAACTCGATTGGGTCGATTGAGCACCTTGTGTGCGCGTGGTTGCATATCTTTCATCGGTTTTCCCTATTGAGCATTTAGATAGTGTAATATCACGAACTGTTTTGTGTTTCTTTTAACCCTTTTTGAATAAATTAGTTGTTTAAGAGACTAATTAGCGGGATTTCTTGGGTATAGTGTCGGTGCGTGCGGGTATTTTTCAGTGTTAGAGCTCGAAAAACGGGGAACGGCAAAGTGATCGGATCTGAAATTCGATTTGTGGATCTCCCGGAATGGGATTTTGTAGGTTTCGGTGTTTGGGGATGCACCGGAATCCATGCTGCGTGATCAGCACGCTTTTCGAGGAGATGGGAATCTTTCTGTTATATCTGCCGATTGAGGGTTTTGTTTTTGTACGTACGAAAGCGGAAACCCTAATCGAAGAGAAAAGAGAGAAAAAGAAAAGCGAAAATCCTAATTGGAGAGAAAATAGAGAAAAAGGAAAGAGGAACCGGAACCCTCTTCGATCATCGTGCGGGAAGCCGGGAACGAGACATTAGCGTCAGCGGGGAGCGGGTCCGGATACTCACCATCGCGAGGAACGGGAACGGATCATCTTCTCCATTAGATCAAGGTAAGCGACGTTAGTTTTTGGGTTTTCATTGTTTTGATTGGGGTTTCGTGGGCCTAAGGGGGTTTTGCCGTTCGTCGCGTCGCCACCGCCGCTGCACCACTTGCCGCGCGGGGCCGCACCACCTACGGTGCGACATGCCGAGCGGGGCCGCCGCCCGTGCGGGGCCACACCACGCACGGCGCAGAGCCGCGCAGGCGCTACCCACAGGCAGCGCGCACCGCATGGGCGCTGCCCGTAGGCAGCGCGCGGGCGCTACCCGCAGGCAGCCCACGCCCGCGCGGGTTGGCGCCGCGCGGGCGCTGCCTGCAGGTAGCGCTCGCACCGCGCGGGGCACAGCCCGCAGGCGACGCGTGTCCGCGCGGGCTGGTGCCGTGCGGACGCTGCCCGAAGGCAGCGCACGCCCATGCGGGCTGGTACCGCACGGGGCGCTGCCCGCTGGCGGCGCATGTCCGTGCAGGTTCGTGCCGCGCGGGCTGGTGCCTTGCGGGGCGCTGCCCGCAGGCAGTGCGTTTCTGCGCGGGGGTGCTCCGCAGCGCACGCCGCGCGGGGAAATCGCCCGCGCAGGGTTGTTAGGCTCCGCCGCCTGGTCTCGGTGTCCACCCGTGCGTCCTTTAGTTGGTTTTTCTACTCGGGTGGTCTTGGTTTTTATGTTAAGTGTTACTGATGTTTTGGTTGGGGACTTATAGGGTCCGGGAATCGTGCAAGGGTGCAGGACGGTTTCAGGTGTTCTGTTCAACGCGATTCAAGGTGGGTACTCCTTTCGTGCGTCCTTTTTAAAGTGAGGTCTCATCATGTTCTATGTAATAGTAAAGTAGATGTGCTGATGGTTTTCAACTAACACCTTTTCGTATGAGTATCCCTTTAATTACTATCTGTAGCGACTGATGTCGCGGTGCTCTATATCACACATGGATTTCGGTCATTATGCTCATGGTTGTTTACACGCACACCAGCGGTTTGGCCACCGCAATGGTGTACCTTTTCGGAACGGTGGTCCGTTTGACCCTTGTACCCCACAAGGTGACATAGTCGGGACCCCTCGCGGTTACTTAAGGTGCTGTTCAAGTGCCGTGGAGGGGTTGGTGGTAACAAGGTGAAGGTGAGAGCAAGGTGTTTCGTTTCGCTGGGGTTCCTTAGACCTTTTGGTAGGTGTCTCGTTCTGACTTACAGGGATATTGTGGATTCATGAGGGGGGAGTTTTGGATGCTCTGGTTTATCGGTTTGCTTTCCTTTTAGTACCTTTAGCATCTTATTTGTTTTACATCTACCTCTTACTCTTCGGTCACTGACTTTCCACACTGTGACAGGTTCGGTCAGGGGTGGGGTCCGGGACGACAGTGAGGCCGCTACTCGAGGATCTTTGCCCGATTAGGGGCTGGTGACATTTCTTTTACTTACGCTTTGATTACTTCTGGTTAGTTAGCTTATGTGCGTGTGATACGTTCTGGGGATGTTGGGTTTGAACTGTATTTTATCGTGGATGAACGTTTCTCTTACTGGTTGTTGTTTCGACCACTCTTTTCAAATCAAGTAAAATGATTGCAAAAATGTTTATTAAAATGTAGGTGTCGTGTGGGCACCGTTTTACAACCCGTGTATTTATCCTTTCAAAATGTGGGTGGCCGGCTTGGTTATTGCATATGATGATATCTTTCCCTTAACGTAACTTCTTGGCTAGTGTGGTTAAAGTACGTTTTATACTTGCGACGCCGTGCATATACAAAGGAGACTCCGTCCGATTGCGGAGTGAATTTGTATATGTGGCGGATCTGCGCATGTGCCGGCGGGGGTACTTATAAAAAAAAATATATGTATACACGTTTCCCGCTTATTTTAAATCCCCGGGGCATGACAGATAGAGGCATGGTAGCTGTTGAGTATCTCCAGCTTTTCTTTTCAGTCTTAACTGCATCATTATCTTATGCCTCTAGAAGACTGAGTGGGCAGACCGTCGGGCTTGCTGGCGGTACCCACTGAGAACTACGTGTTGGTGTAGTTCTCACACCTATTGGGGGTTCTCCCCCTCCTTTTCCTTTCCTCTTCTTTGTTTTGCAGAGTCATTTGTGGGTGTTGCTGATTCTGCTATTGTTGTTCGAGGCGAGGGAGTCGTGGGCTAGATCCCTACCTGTCTTTGAGGAGTAGTTGTACCCCCACATTGGAGATTTGTAGTACAGTCAGTAGACTAGTTTTATTTCCACTTTTGAGACTCTATTGTATTGTGAGGATCTGACTTGTACTGAGACCCTGTACACTGATGTATTATTTCAGTTTACCTCTCTGTTGAGTTCTGGGTTATTGTATCAGGGGATTTTATATATGATCATATTTGGGAGATGGATATTGTATCATTATTTCCAGTTGTACAGATGATTGGATTTTAGTTTTACAACAGTTTTCTTTATAGCTCTGATATCTGTTTAGCTGTAGTACATTTTCTTGTAGGTTGGACGCTTCGCCTATACGGGGTTTTGTATAGGCGGCGGATCTGTTGGTGAGCCCGGGTCGCAGTTTCGACCTCGGGGCGTGACATACAGTATGATGAAGGACATAATAAGCATGCAAGTTATGCATCAACGGTAGAACAAGCAAATACCCAATTTAAGCCACCATTTTGGTCAAATAGACCTCAGGAAAAAACCCCGAATAATCATGAATACAGTGCAGAGCATATCAAGTACCGAATACTAAAACAAGAGCATGCTGGTATAGGGACTGAATCAAGAAACTGGGTAATTAGCAGAGTACAATTACTAAGCATGCTAAGCCGGTAAACAATGCATCAATAGTAGAATAACCAAATACCCAATCAAAGCCACCATATTGGTCAACAAGACCAAAGGGAAAACGCCGAACCTGGCACCAACCTGGCTGACATACCCCGACACCCTCGGGCACTAACTTGGGAGCCTACACTCCGGCACCCTTGGGCACTAACCTGGGGGTCACGGGTCCTTCACCAGACCACTTTACCGATAAAGAACAGACACACGGGGCGCGACCCCGCTGATGTTCGTGAAGTACAGCAGTGCGTGCGATCATCATGCGAATGCTCAAGCTCACGATCCACAGACCGGGTAATCGACAACAAGCCGGAAATCCCTACAGGGATGCAATAACTGAAAGCCAAACTGATCTCAACACATGCAATAATAAATGCAAGATAGAATGAATGTCCAATCACACATGGCATATGTCCAGGAATAATCAAGATAGACTGTTAAGCATGATAATATACGAACGCTAGCTAGTGACCAATCAGGCATGGCAAAAGTCCAGGATAATACTATAAATCATAATGAATAACTGATAGCTAGTTAAGGATAAATCAGGCATGGCAATATATGAACTGATGATATATAAAATCAAACTGATAATGATCAATCAAAAGAAGAAGGCTCAAGTATAAGATCTGGCTACCACAAGAACAGGAGTCCAACCAATTACGATACCCCAGTGGGCCGAGATGATAAAGCCCGAACCGAAGATAAACCCACCTATCTACAGGCGAACGATTGACTCGAACAGAATGCTCGAAGACTAGAGTCAGACTGTGGCAACCTGAATCACAAATGTTGATCAGGGAACAACTCACACATACCCAACCACAGACTCACAAAAGCCTCTAATTGCTAGAACTTTAATTTCTGCTTGTGCAAACAGCCAAGCAACTTGAGCATCATGCTCAGAACATGTGGAGACTCGGAACTTTGCAGGGCTTTTGCAGTGTGACCAGCAGCTTCTGGAAGCCTACGCGGCATGTCGGCGGTGTTCGTGCGCCAATTTGGACACAAGTGATGGACTCAGGGCTTAAATTGGATCACGCGGGTAACCGGAAGACCCCGTCGGATGTTTAGAGGTGTCTTCGCGCAAATTGGATATCAAATTTGGACTCGGCGCGAAATTCGGATCAAAAATACCTTTCCGGGAGCCTCCGGCAAATTTTAGGATTGGAATTTGGCAAAATCGATGCCGGATTTGGAATCAGCGCGCGAAAACGGTCAAGATGGGCTGTTTACTTGAATTTTTCGGAGCTTGCTACAATGTTTTTACTGTTCACGGCCGGAACAGTAGCTCCGGCGATCGCCGGCGGCAGCGGGCAGCGCCGGCAGGCGGCGGCGCGGCCTCGGGCAGGCGGCACAGCGGCGGCGCGCGGCGCGGGCAGGGCGCGGGCAGCGCGTGGGGGCGCGGGGCAGGCGCGCGGTCCACGGCGGCGCGCGTGCACTAGGGCGGTGCCACGTGGCGGCCGCTGAGTGGAGGGCTCACAGCGCGCGGTCCACGGAGTTTCGCGGGTGCACGGTGGACCGACAGGGAGGACATGTGGCAGATTCCCATTGGATGGTGTTGTGAACTCGGTCCACGGAGCAGGAATTTGGTACCTCGGTTTGCGTGCCAGTATGGCCGCGACAGCACGCACGTTGGCGCGATTCCCGAGGCGTGGGGCGCGGGAAGGGGAGGCCACGTGTCACGCTTTGAGTGGCTTTGTTTGGTGTTTGTTGTTCGGGATGCCACGTGGCGCACAGTGATTGGCTCAATTCGGTGTTTCGTGTTCTGGGGACACAGGGGTAATTTTCTGGATTGTTTCTTTGGTTTTGCCTTAAACTTGCAACCGAGGGCTGTTGCAAGGGGGTTTTGGAACCCTTCGAGCTCTCATCTCGAAGGGTGGTGAGAAGGAGAATTCGTCTCCATGAAGTGAGGATTACACCCTCCAAGTTTCAGAATTTTAGGAGGCTCGAATCCCGAGGTTTTGGATTTTACGGCGCGGCACGACGTTGCATTTCCGGTGTTCTTCTTCGGCGGAGCAGCAGTGTTTTAGCTCCCCTGGTCTACTCCGAGATCATTCTTCTGTGATTCTTACGCCGACAGACTCCTAAGAGGTAGATCTTCATCTTTCATTTTGATCGCACAATCCCATTTTGACTCCTTGGCACGGATCCCGAGGCATTAATGTGTTCTGTGAGGAATGTGAGGACAGCATCGGAGTATTTCGGCCGTATCTTCGCGCTCGAGTGTCAGACGGAGACGAGCTTATACAACTTTTTCATCTACAGATCGCAAGGAATGCGCTCGTATTTTTCTTGGAATTTCCTGAGATTTATTTCGAGGTGAAAATCACTGTTTTCTCAGTGTTCAGTGTGCAGTCTTTTTCCACAGTTTGTTGTTTGGATTACCACCTTGCCGAATTTATAACTTGACTTACCGGACTCAGATTTGGACGTGCAAGCTACCGTTGCGAAGCTATCGATGCGAGGATCGCCGTGGTATTTTTCTGGGAATTTTCTGGGTACTTTATACAGGTGAAAATTTAGCAGTTTTGGGACAGATATTGTATGTGATTATAAGAGCATTATTTGGGAGCCTAAGTGTGTTTAGTGGATTTTGTATTGTACCAGGAGTGTTACGGGTGCGCTGAACTTGTTGGAGCAAGGGTTTGGAGTTTCTGGTATTTTCAGCTGTACGGGTCCGGACAGTTCGCACTTCAGGTGGGTGGTTGCTTTACTCCTCTTTTCTGATATACCCACTTGGAATATTAGAGTGATTCCCTTTATTGGACATGTTGAATGGTCACCTAATGGACATGCATGCTGAACTAAATAATTATGAGCCTATCATACGGATAATATCTTAGTGGAAAACGTGATAGTGGTTGGAACTTACACATGCTTATGGGAATATTATTGGCATTTAACTTAGCATGGGAGATTTACTTTTATGCTGGAATATTATGATATGTCTTGCGGGAGGGTACCACTTGAGAATATTTTGGACATACATAGGGGGATTGTTTATATGATGGTGATTAGCAGGTTATAGACGGGTGTGGTCGGATTATGATTTTAGCGTGATGATTGTACCCAGGTGAAGCTATTAATTGATACACTGGTCGAACCACTATTTGTCACTTTTTCTCCTATCTCTCATGAGGAGATAGGCTTGCTTATATGGATAATTAGTTAGACCATTTCTGATCGCTACACTTTATGTTGGGACTTGATTTAGAAGAAACCCTATTTGCTTCTTCTCCCCCTATTCTTTAGTCAGGTGACTATTTGTTGCTCGGGTTTGAGCAGGGGATCGGCATAGTGTAGCCGGGGCCTGCATTTTGGCTTTTGGGGTATTATGGCTACCGCGGATAGCAGGCAGTGGACCAGATGTTATATGTGGGACATGTTTGTGATCATGGATGTTGTTATTAACCCCTACTTTTGATTACCCACTAGGCAATGTAGTAACTTCTATGATTAGAAGGTTGATTACTAAATTGTGGACTTGGGCATGAGGTATAGACAAGCACAGGTTATCTCTTATTTACTATCCTTATGCATTTATCAGCATGCTTTAGCAAGGTAAGATTTTATCGATATCTGCTTTATTTTTATGTATACCATCTCGGGACATTTGCATGCTTGTATGGTCACCTAGATAGGCCACCTTTTTCTGCTACACTATCATGCTGGAATTGACATAGGAGAAACCCTTTTTGTTATTCTTTTCTCCTTTCATTTGAGGCTCAGGGTATTTGCAGCTCGTGCGCGAGCAGGTGGATGGGATAGTGTAGTCAGGGTCTTGGGTTTTGGGATAGGCTGGGTATTGCGGCAACCGCGGACATTGGGCGGTTGACCGGAGATTTCTTATGCATCAGATTGGGTATCAGGTCTCTTGTGGATGGGTTTTCCCACTTTGATCAGAGTCATGATCCAGTCCTGCGATATTGAGATACTTGACAGAGATACTTGTGATACTGATGACAGAGATACTTTACTCGTGTGGGTCGCTCCCCTCGAGTGCCACTCCGGAGTGTGCGACCGGACGGATCGAGGCCGGTCTGCTATTACTTTAGTGTTTGATCGGACGGACAGAGGCCGATCTGTTACTTACCTTGGGGACATGACCGTATCAGGCAGTAGTCGGTCAGTATTCCCACAGATGAGATTAGCAGGCAGTACCAGTGTTTACTGGTGGTCAGATTGGGTTATTCAGACAAGCAATTATATTCTGATGCATACCTTTAGCCATTTTCTTAGCTCAGCATTTTGAGGCATACTAGTGGTAGCTTTTCATCAGGAGTCTTATTCGTTTTGGCATACCACCTTTATTTTCTTTTGCCTCTGGTAGACCTAGTGGGCGTGTCAGAGTTGAGGTTTTACCCACTAGGGGAGGCTACTGGTTTACTAGTAGTTCTCACCCCCATTCTTCTTTCCTCTTTTTCTTTCCCCTTGTTTTGCAGTGTCTTCTGCGGGTGCTACTGGGCTTTCAGTGGCGGGTCGAGGAGAGAGGACGGCTGAGTAGATAGATCTCGAGGCAGGATGAGCGTATTAGCTGGACTGTTGGTGTACCCATGTTTTCCTCAGACGGTTGTACTTTCACTTTTGGGACTGGCTTTTGCCAGCAGGTTGTATTTTTTATTTGTGAGCTGGGAGAGACTGATATATCATTTATACAGATGTATTGTATTTTATTTCCAGCTTCAGCCTGAGATGTATTAGTTTTAGTTCAGCTCTGTTTTTATTGCTCTTTTATTATATCTTTTATATCTGAGCAGGTTGTTGGCGCTTCGTGTACACGGGAAATACTGTGTGCACGGCGGATCTGTAGACGGGCCCGGATTCTGGTTTACACCCGGGGCGTGACAGATTAAGTTGGTATCAGAGCTTAGGGATAGGTCAGTTGGGACTTAGGAAACCCTAGGCTTGTGGCGGACCCTAGGATGTTAGGGTGTGAGAGACGCGACATTTTGCGAAAGTCGGTGATTTGGTTTTGACTCTTCCTGTGAGTGAAGAGGGATCGACATACCCTATTTTCGTGGGACAGTTATGTTGGCTGCAGACAACATAAAGTTACAAAAATAGGGGGATGTCTTTGACTTTCGCTAGATTGGGTCGAGTGTTTGGGATGTGTTGATTTGTGGTTTGTCGTGGCGAGCGGTGTCTCCCCGACTTTGGGCCCTGATGTGATGATCTGGACTTTTGTAGAGATTTTTTTGCAGCGTTAACGGCGACTATAGGAAGCTTACATAGTGTAATGGAGCTTGTAGTATCGAAATCGGACCCCATAAGTGGACCCGACGTGAAAATCGGATCAAGTGGGCTTTTTCGGGGACTTTCGGGTAAATTTTGGATGAGAATTTGGCAAAACAGATGCCGTATTTAGATTCAGCGCGGAAAAACGCTTGAAAACGGCTATTTACTTGTTTTTTTCGGAGTACGGACGCCCAAAAACGGACCTATTTTAAGAGGGCCGGTTCACGGAACCTTGCCGGTGCACCAGGCGCAGCCAATTTTGCGGTTGCCACGTGTCGGGCCGCCATTGGCCCGACACGGGCGCGTGGTTGGGCGGCGCGCGTGCGCACACAGGCGGCTTCCCTCTCTCTTGCTGCCGCCGGCTTCGCGTCTCCCAAAACATCCCCAGAATCGTTTTACAGAGGAGGTTTTGGCCTATAAATAACCCATTTCTCTCCCATTTTTGGACTTTTGAAATCTTGCCAAATTATCTGATTTTTTCAGAGCTTCCCCATCTCCTTCTTCTTCTTCTCCTTCACCAGTTTTCGGATTTGGGGTGTCCTGTGGGTGCCCGTAGCTGTGCAAATGGTGGATGAACCCTTTGAAGCTGATTTCAACCATTTTCGTCCCATTTCAGTGCAGGAGCTCCACAGAACTCATCCCTTTGGATGTTGGCATGATTTTTGGTTCTGCATCTTCACAAGAGGTAGATCTACAACTTTGATATTCAAGACTTTGTCTAGATCTTGAGTTTTATTGAAGTTTTTAAGCCATCTTTGGGACCCTTGTGCACAGCCTGGGATTTCGGACAGTGCTCAGTGTTTTCCCACTCCTGGACAGTAGGAATGGAATTTTGAGATGATTTTTGTGGGAAACTCTTCAGGACTCGAAGAACTACAACTTTAGTATGTACCACTTTACCTATATTTGAATATTTTTGAGAGTTTATTAGCCATCTTTGAAGAACTTGTGCACAGCCTGAGATTTTGAACTGAGCTCAATGTTTTCCCTCCCCTTTTTCTGGTTTTTCCCGAGTGTTAGAGAGAGAAACTGAGGGAGTGGCCTGAAGTGAACTTGTTCCCCTCTCTGTCCTACATCTCTCCAGGAAGTTTCAGAATTTTTGGAGTTTCCGACAGCGAGTTCTCTGCGACCCGGCGCGTTTCGACGATTTCCATTTTCTGGCCCGTTTCAATCGCAGTTCAGCCAAAAATTTCCCGAGCGCCAACCAGGAGGAATTTTTTGGCGATTTCTTCGACAGCGTGTTCCTAAGAGGTAAGACTTCGATTTTCATGTTGATTGCGTTGCTCCGTTTTGCACTTTTGGCACGGTTCCCGAGGTATTTTTGACCCCCCTTTTTCTGTGATGGATTCTGGACAGTACCGGCTTGTTCGATTTATATCTCGGTCTACGAGCATCGGATCAAGGCGTTTAAAGAGTCGATTGACATCTACGCTTCGAGGGAAACGTACTCGTATTTTTATTAGATTTTTTTGGGGTAATCTCGAAGGTGATAATTAAGCTTCTCTGTGGCTGATTTTACAGATGTGTGAGTTGTTGATGGTTTGGCTTACCGCGATGTCCGATTTGTTTCTTGGCCTATAGGTATCGGATTTAAGTGTTTAAAGACTCGTTTCGGGGCTACTCGTCGCGAGGATCGCAACTGTGATTTTTCTGGATTTTTTTAGAGGACTGGACAGAGGTGATATTTATCCTTTTCTGTGCATTTTGGAAGACAGCAAATGCTGTTTTGGTGGTATTTTTACATCGGGTGCGATGTTTTGTGCAGTGGGGCACAGTTTTCGGTGGATTGTTGTGTTAGAGGACTGCGGGCAGCAAGGAGCTTCTTTTGGTGTAGATCGCGCTTTTTGAGGTGGGTGGTTGCTGCATTGTCACGCCCCGGAACCCGGGCTCGCCAACAGATCCGCCGTGCACACGGGATTTCCCGAGTACACGAAGCGCTGGTAACCTGCTCCGATATAATATGAACAATAAAAGAGTATAAAACAGAGCTAAAGTAGAAGAACCACATAGTATCTCAGACTGGAACTACAAATAAAGCTGTAATAAGTACAATAATCTCCCAGCTCACCAAAATAGTACAACCAGCTGGCGAAAGCCAGACCTAAAATAAAAGAGGAATACCACAGTCTGAGTAAAGGGTGCAGCATCTATCTAATAGCTCTTAGTCTCCCAGGAGATCTATCTACTCAGCGATCCCCTTACCTTTATCAGCCGTTGATAGCCTAGCAGCTCCCGCAGACGACTCTGCAAAATAAAGAAGAAGAAAGAAACAGAAAAGAATAATGGGGGTGAGAACTACCAGATAAACCAGTAGCCTCCCCTAGTGGGCAAAACCTCAACTCTGATGCACCCACTAGGATTACTAGAGGCCAGAAAGGAAAAAGTGGTAAAGCTGTAAGAAGAACTGCTGAATAAAGGGGAAACCACCACTAGCATGCCTCTAAATGCAGTGCCAAAAGGAATGACTGTATGTATGCATCAGTATCTAACATGCCTGCCTGAATAAACCCAATCTTATGCCACCAGTAAAACTGGTACTGCCTGCTGTGCCTTGCCTGCCAAATCGGGTATGCTGGCCAATGCATAACACCAATAGGGAATGAGAGTCTCAAGGACTCAAGCCTGCCTGTAACACACTCCGGAGTGGCACTCGAGGGGAGCGACCCACACGAGTAAAAGTACCTCAGTAATAAGTATCATAAGTGTCGTAAACAGCAGGACTGGATCATGACTATGATCAAAGTGGGAAAAGCCATCCACTAAGAAACCCTGATCTGATGCCATAGTACTCAATGAGTGGGAAAAACCATCCACTAGAGAAAAGCCCGATCCCCTGCTGATGCCTAAAATAGACCAGACTCAACCCCATTCTGATGCAAGAATAAACATCCGGTCGACCGCCTACAGTCCGCGGTCACCGCAACACCCCACAAGTTTATAATCTAACATAACCTTGGCTATACTATCCCAAACCCCTGCTCATACTCGAGCGGAAAGCAAAAGAGAGCAATAAAACATGTCAAGTCTTAATATGATAGTGTAGCAATAAATAGTGGCCCTACCTGATGTCCGGGCATGCATGCAACTGTCTTTATTTTAAAATTTGTAAAATAGTGTCAAAGATTTAAAAAGATTGATTTACTGAATAAAAGTCATTTGCATGCGAGATTATAGCCTTTGTCTCAATCACAGTGTCCCAATATAAGTCATCATATCATCTGTGGGGTTATATTAAATTTTAGGAGAGTTCGTCCCAGCGGTTCTCGTCAATTGTCATATTAGTTCGTCCCAATAGTTCTCATCAATTGTCCTGTTAGTTGTCCTGTTAGTTTGTCCTGTTAGTTGTCCTGTTAGTTGTCCTGTTAGTTTGTCCCAATGGTTCTTATCAATTATCATATTAGTTTGTCCCAGTGGTTCTCATCAATTGTCATATTAAATTTTAGGGGAGTTCCAGTAATCCCAGTGAGCTTGTCAAAAATAAGGTAAGCAACAACCGCCCACCTCGAACAGCTCAAATCACCCCCAGATAGTCTCCTGGCTGTCCACAGTCCCCTAGAACTGCTGTCTGCCGAAAACGGTGCCCTACAGCAACACACATTGCACAGGGTGTAACTATATTATTCATAAAAATACAGCTTTAGCTATTTTTCAAATAGCACGAAAAGAGAGGAGTTTTTCACCTCTATATAGTGCTCAAAAAAATCCAGAAAAATTACGGTTGCGTTCCTCGCGAAGAGTAGATCAAAATTGACTCTTTAAACACCTCGATCTGATGCTCCTACACCAAGATAAAAATCGGAGAAGTTGACACTGTCCAGAAATTTCCACAGCAAAAAGGGGGGTCAAATAGACCTCGGGAAACGTCCCAAAAGTATGAAATGGAGCAAAGTGATCAACACGGAAATCGAAGCCTTACCTCTCAGGAACGCGCTGTCGTGAAAATCGTTCAAAAATTCCTCCTGGTTAGCACTCAGGGAATTTCCGACGGAACTGCGACGGGAAATGGGCCGAAAAAGAGAACCGTCGCAGTGCGCCGCGTCGCAGATAGCTCACTAACTATAACTCCAGAAATTCTGGAATTTTGAAGAGAGAGAGAGGAGAGAGAGAGGAAGAACTTTCCTATCGAGCTCAAATTCGGATTCTCTCTCTAAGGGCTCGAAAACCGAGGTGCAAAGAGAGGGGGTGGGGGACCTCTTATATAGTGGGCCAAAGGGAATATTCCCACACGGGATCCGGATCCGAACAGGAAACACCGAAATGGGCCAACCAGAAAGCGCCACGTGTCCACAAAACAGCAAACAGCCTGTGCAGGCCCAATGAAAAATCGCCACGTGGCCACGTGGTGCACATGGCCGGTCCGCGCTCCGGGTCTTCCGGAAGTTGTCGGCCAATAGGATCTTGCCACGTGTCACAGTCCCCGTGGGCTTCTAGAAGCCGGCCAGCCAATAGGAAGCTGCCACGTGGCAGATGCAGGGTTCGGTGCTCCCGGTGCACGCCAGGCCCATGGACCGCGCACCCGAGCCCCCCGCCCGCGCCTGCGCCGCAGCCCTCTGCCGCTGTGCCGCCGCTGCGCCGCTGCCCGCCGCCGTGCGCCGCCGCCCGCCGCCGCTCGCCGGTCGCCGGAACAGTAATTCCGGCGGCCGGAGTTACTGTTTCGGCGTGAACAGTACCGAAGTGCCGAAAAATTAAAGTAAATATACCGTTTCGATCGTTTTCGCGCGCTGAGTCCAAATACGACGTCCATTTCGCCAAATTCTCATCCGAAATTTTGCCGAAAGCTCCCGGAAAATTCCATTTGCTCCGATTTTCGCGCAGAGTCTATATTAAATGTCCAATTTTGATTCTACAAGCTCCGTTGCACTACATAAGCTCTCCGCAGTCACTGTTTAATGTTGCACAGTTCCTGCGGGAGTCTGGATCATCACATCCTCCCCCACTAAAAGAGTTTCGTCCTCGAAACTAGACTAAACAATAATCCTCAGTCCAATGTCTCAAATAAGTAGGGGTGGGCATCCCTCATCTCCGACTCGAGCTCCCATGTAGCCTCGCGCTCGTCATGATTGCTCCATTGGATCTTCACATAGGGGATGGCTCGACTGCGCAATTCTTTCACTTCTCGATCCAGAATTCACAGTGGGCGTTCTTCATACCTCAAATCCTCGCTGATCTCAAGCGGTGTGAAGTCGATGACGTGCGATGGGTCGAAGATATACTTTCTCAAAGTAGAAACATGAAATACATCATGGACACCAGCAAGCCTTGGGGGAAGTGCGAGTCGGTAGGCAACTGGCCCAATACGCCCCAATACCTCAAAGGGTCCAATGTATCGGGGGCTAAGTTTCCCACGAATGCCGAACCTCCTGATTCCTTTGGACGGCGAGACTTTCAGGAATACATGATCACCAACCTGAAACTCTAAGTCTCGTCGCCGAACATCGGCATAACTCCTCTGTCGGCTTTGGGCGGTCTGAAGATGCTTTCGAATCACTCGGACCTTCTCCTCTGCCTCTAATAATACATCTGGTCCCAAGGTCCGCCTCTCGCCTACGTCACTCCAATAAAGCGGTGATCGACACTTGCGTCCATACAACGCTTCAAACGAAGCCATCTGAATGCTTGCTTGAAAGCTATTGTTGTACGAGAACTCAGCCAAGGATAAGTGTCGAATCCACCCTCCGCCGAAATCCAAGACACAAGCCCTCAGCATGTCCTCCAGGATTTGTATCGTCCGTTCTGACTGTCCATCCGTCTGCGGATGAAAAGCAGTACTGAACCTAAGCTGAGTTCCCAAGGTTGTCTGCAAACTCATCCAGAAACGCGAAACAAACCTCGGGTCTCTATCTGATACAATGGAGGTTGGTACTCCATGTAATCTAACTATCTCATCTAGATATAGCTGGGCTAGTCGCTCAAGTGGCCACGTAGTCTGCATGGGCAGAAAGTGTGCTGACTTGGTAAGTCTATCTACAACTACCCAGATAGCGTCTGCTCCTCCCTGTGCCCTTGGCAATCCGACCACGAAATCCATCGTAATGTGGTCCCATTTCCACTCGGGAATTGGGAGACTTTGTAACTTGCCAGCTGGCACTCGATGCTCAGCTTTCACCTGCTGACAAGTTAAACACTGAGCCACAAATCTCCCAATATCCCTCTTCATGCCTTTCCACCAAAAGTGTGCCTTGAGGTCCTTATACATCTTAGTCCCACCAGGATGTAGGGTATAAGGTGTATAATGGGCCTCTCGCAATATCTGCTCTCTGATCTCCGCATCTATTGGCACACATGCTCGGTCTCTGTACCTTAGTACTCTCGAAGCATCTATTGTAAAGTCTCCTGACTGATCACTCGGAGTTTGATCTCTAATCTTGGTCAAGTGGGGGTCTTCACTCTGTTTCTCCCTGATCCTGTCTAGCAGAGTGGGCTGCAAGACTAAAGATGTCAGTCTAGCAGTGACCCCAGGGGACACAACCTCTATCTCGAGTCGTCTCATCTCCTCTAATAGCGGCGCTTGGTCTGTGATCAACATAGACAAACTTTGCACCGCTCTTCTACTCAAGGCGTCAGCGACCACATTAGCCTTGCCTGGGTGGTAGAGAATATCTACATCATAATCCTTTAATAGCTCTAACCACCTACGTTGCCTCAAATTCAGCTCCTTTTGCGTGAACAGGTACTTTAGGCTCTTGTGGTCGGTGTAGATTTCACAATGTTCCCCATACAGATAATGGCGCCAGAGCTTTAGCGCAAACACCACAGCTGCAAGCTCCAAGTCATGGGTAGGGTAATTTTTCTCATATTCTTTGAGTTGTCTAGATGCATATGCAATTACCCTCCCTTCCTGCATCAACACACATCCGAGTCCACTGTGTGATGCATCGCTGTAGATCACATATCCTTTTCCCATAACAGGAAGGGAAAGGATAGGAGCGGTCATCAGTCTATTCTTCAGCTCCTCAAAGCTCTTTTGACAGTCCTCACTCCAGATAAACTTCACTCCCTTACGCGTCAAGCGAGTGAGGGGTGTGGAGAGCTTCGCAAAGCCTTCCACAAACCGACGGTAATACCCAGCTAAACCCATAAAGCTACGTACCTCAGAAACCGTCGTCGGTCGGGGCCAATCACGGACTGCCTCAATCTTCGCTGGGTCCACTGCCACACCCGCGGTAGAAATCACATGGCCCAAGAAGACTACCTTCCGAAGCCAAAACTCGCACTTTGCCAGTTTGGCAAACAACTTCTTCTCTCGTAGAAGTTGCAGCACAATCCTCAAGTGCTCCTCATGCTCCGCATCACTTCGGGAGTAGACCAAGATATCATCAATGAACACTACCACGAACCGGTCTAAGTATAGCCGGAAGATCCGGTTCATTAAATCTATGAACGCGGCAGGGGCATTAGTTAGCCCAAAAGGCATAACTGTAAATTCATAATGCCCATACCGTGATCTAAATGCCGTTTTCGGAATATCCTCGGCCTTTACTTTCAACTAGTGGTAACCGGATTGCAGATCTATCTTAGAGAAGACACAAGACCCTTGCAGCTGATCAAAAAGATCATCGATGCGCGGCAAAGGGTACTTGTTCTTGATGGTCACTTTATTTAATTCCCTATAGTCCACACACAATCGAAGTGACCCATCCTTCTTTTTCATGAATAGCACCGGCGCTCCCCAAGGCGACACACTCGGCCTAATAAAGCCCTTGTCCATCAAATCCTGGAGTTGCGCCTTAAGCTCTCGCAGCTCAGCCGGTGCCATCCGGTACGGAGCCTTTGAGATTGGCGCAGTTCCCGGAACTACGTCAATCACAAACTCAATCTCCCTATCTAGCGGCATGCTTGTCAGCTCAGGGGGAAAAACATCCGGGAACTCGCGGGCAATAGGGATATCCCCGAGTCCCGGCGCCGCCGTAGGCCCTTCAACAACACTAGCCAAAAAGGCTACACATCCACGATGGATCATCTGCCTCGCTCGGGAAGTTGAAACCATAGAGGCAAAGAAAGCACTCTGACATCCCCGGTATACCAACATTTCCTGGTCTGGCTCTCTAAAAGTGATGGTCCTCGCGGCACAATCAATGGTCGCAAAATACCGAGCCAGCCAGTCCATCCCGAGGACCACATCGAAGTCCTTCAATTGTCTCAGGACCAACAGGTCTGCTGGCATAATCCAGGACTCGATTTGCATCGGGCAGGACCAACAACACTCTTCTACGTTCAAGGTGTGATCGGGAATCTAAACCTCTCGTGCACGTGGTAGAAGTCCTACCTTTAACCCATGTAATGATGCAAATGATCTACTGATAAAAGAATGCGATGCTCCAGTATCAAATAATGTACGAGTCCTAATGCCAGAAAGTAAGGTGATACCTACCACCACGTGATCTTCTGCCGAAGAGTCCTCTACCTGCGCAGCATACACTCGCCCACTCTGGGGTGGAGGGCGATACTCCGTGGGATAGGAAGAAGATGGCCTGCTTGCTGGAGCATATGGCCGCTGAGCCGTCGACCGCTGTTGAGATGAAGATGGAGCAGATGCTGAAGAAGGGGCCGTCGATGGCGCATAAGGGCAAGTAGCTCGGACGTGGCCAGACTGTCCACATCTATAGCAGCGACCCTACCGCTGGTCGCAGGTGTTGGAAAAGTGCTGACCTCCACAGAAAATACAATTGCTGGGGGCCCGTGGTTGTCGTGACTGCTGTTGTTGCTGAGGCTGTCGCTGCAACCCACGCTGCGACGGCTGGGATCTCTGCTGCTGCTGCTGCCGCTGCTGGGGCCTCTGGGGTCCACCAGGCCCTCGCCGCTCCGACCGTCCTTGGCCGGAAAACTGAGGCGGTGGCGGTCGGGGTGGCCTCCAGGAACTGGCCTGTCTCCCGTCGTCCTGCGCTGGTCGCTTTCTGTCTGCGCTTTGAGCGACCAGGCCCCCACGTCTGGCGACGACGTGGTCTCCCCTCTCAACCCACTGGGCATGCTCTGCTGCTTCCTCCAAGGTTTGTAGTCTCTGGGCATGCACCAGAGTATAGATCTCTGGGCGCAGGCCCGACTCAAAGAGCTCCACCTGGTGCGGTCCGTCCCTGGCGATGTAAGGTACGCAGTTGAGTAACCGCGTGAACTCCTGAAAGTAGTCCAATGCTGTCCGGTCGCCTTGCTGAAGATTCTTCAGATCATCCTCCAGCTTTTTCTTCATACTCGTGGAAAAGTACATATCCAGAATCATCTTCTTGAACTCTGACCAGGGTAGCTGTCGAGTGATCTGGAACTCCAGAGGCTCTACCCGACGCCACCATGCATCAGCGTCCCCGTCTAAGCAGTGTACAGCCATATGTACCCTGTACTTCTGGTCAATGAAGAAGTCCCGGAATAACTTCTCCATTGACGAAAGCCAAGTCCCGATCTCCCACGGCTGGGTATTCCGCCCCGAAAACCTGGGCGGTCCCCGCTTACAGAACTGAGTAAGTTTGTCAGCAATCTCCTGCTCCCCCGCAGGAGTCAATGGCCGGATTGCTCCTTGAGCAACAGGGGATGCCGTGGTCACCGGTCCAACTGGGGAAGCCACAGCAGGGGAGGGTGGTACGGGAGAACTCTCTGGGGGTGCAACAACAGGCTGCGCCCTCTGTTCTAACATCTGCGTCAGCCGACCCATGGCCTCCTCCTGACGTTGCACGGCCTCTGCCATCTGGGCCATCTGAGCCTGAAGCTCCTGCACCTCACTCTGCTGGCCCTGCTCGGACTCCTCCGGCTCGGGCTCAGGGGAATCAGGCTGAGAACGCGTCAACATCCTACGTCGCGGAGGCATCCTACCACAAGAAACCACACTCAGTATCATATCCCCACACGACCTAATCTAGCGAAAGTCAAAGACATCCCCATATTTCTGTGACTTTATGTTGTCTGCAGCCAACATAACGGTTCACCAGAAATTGGGCATGTCGATCCCTCTTCTCTCACTGGAAGAGTCAAACAATAAATCAACGACTTTCGCAAATATCACGTCTCTCGTACCCTATCATCCTAGGGTCTGCCAAAAGCCTAGGGTTTTCTAAGTCCCAACTGACCTATCCCTAAGCTCTGATACCAACTTAATCTGTCACGCCCCGGAACCCGGGCTCGCCAACAGATCCGCCGTGCACACGGGATTTCCCGAGTACACGAAGCGCTGGTAACCTGCTCCGATATAATATGAACAATAAAAGAGCATAAAACAGAGCTGAAGTAGAAGAACCACATAGTATCTCAGACTGGAACTACAAATAAAGCTGTAATAAGTACAATAATCTCCCAGCTCACCAAAATAGTACAACCAGCTGGCGAAAGCCAGACCTAAAATAAAAGAGGAATACCACAGTCTGAGTAAAGGGTGCAGCATCTATCTAACAGCTCTTAGTCTCCCAGGAGATCTATCTACTCAGCGATCCCCTTACCTTTATCAGCCGCTGATAGCCTAGCAGCTCCCGCAGACGACTCTGCAAAATAAAGAAGAAGAAAGAAACAGAAAAGAATAATGGGGGTGAGAACTACCAGATAAACCAGTAGCCTCCCCTAGTGGGCAAAACCTCAACTCTGATGCACCCACTAGGATTACTAGAGGCCAGAAAGGAAAAAGTGGTAAAGCTGTAAGAAGAACTGCTGAATAAAGGGGAAACCACCACTAGCATGCCTCTAAATGCAGTGCCAAAAGGAATGACTGTATGTATGCATCAGTATCTAACATGCCTGCCTGAATAAACCCAATCTTATGCCACCAGTAAAACTGGTATTGCCTGCTGTGCCTTGCCTGCCAAATCGGGTATGCTGGCCAATGCATAACACCGATAGGGAATGAGAGTCTCAAGGACTCAAGCCTGCCTGTAACACACTCCGGAGTGGCACTCGAGGGGAGCGACCCACACGAGTAAAAGTACCTTAGTAATAAGTATCATAAGTGTCGTAAACAGCAGGACTGGATCATGACTATGATCAAAGTGGGAAAAGCCATCCACTAAGAAACCCTGATCTGATGCCATAGTACTCAATAAGTGGGAAAAACCATCCACTAGAGAAAAGCCCGATCCCCTGCTGATGCCTAAAATAGACCAGACTCAACCCCATTCTGATGCAAGAATAAACATCCGGTCGACCGCCTACAGTCCGCGGTCACCGCAACACCCCACAAGTTTATAATCTAACATAACCTTGGCTATACTATCCCAAACCCCTGCTCATACTCGAGCGGAAAGCAAAAGAGAGTAATAAAACATGTCAAGTCTTAATATGATAGTGTAGCAATAAATAGTGGCCCTACCTGATGTCCGGGCATGCATGCAACTGTCTTTATTTTAAAAGTTGTAAAATAGTGTCAAAGATTTAAAAAGATTGATTTACTGAATAAAAGTCATTTGCATGCGAGATTATAGCCTTTGTCTCAATCACAGTGTCCCAATATAAGTCATCATATCATCTGTGGGGTTATATTAAATTTTAGGAGAGTTCGTCCCAGCGGTTCTCGTCAATTGTCACATTAGTTCGTCCCAATAGTTCTCATCAATTGTCCTGTTAGTTGTCCTGTTAGTTTGTCCTGTTAGTTGTCCTGTTAGTTGTCCTGTTAGTTTGTCCCAATGGTTCTTATCAATTATCATATTAGTTTGTCCCAGTGGTTCTCATCAATTGTCATATTAAATTTTAGGGGAGTTCCAGTAATCCCAGTGAGCTTGTCAAAAATGAGGTAAGCAACAACCGCCCACCTCGAACAGCTCAAATCACCCCCAGATAGTCTCCTGGCTGTCCACAGCCCCCTAGAACTGCTGTCTGCCGAAAACGGTGCCCTACAGCAACACACATTGCACAGGGTGTAACTATATTATTCATAAAAATACAGCTTTTGCTGTTTTTCAAATAGCACGAAAAGAGAGGAGTTTTTCACCTCTTTATAGTGCTCAGAAAAATCCAGAAAAATTACGGTTGCGTTCCTCGCGAAGAGTAGATCAAAATCGACTCTTTAAACACCTCGATCTGATGCTCCTACGCCAAGATAAAAATCGGAGAATTTGACACTGTCCAGAAATTTCCACAGCAAAAAGGGGGGGCAAAGAGACCTCGGGAAACATGCCAAAAGTACGAAATGGAGTAAAGTGATCAACACGGAAATCGAAGCCTTACCTCTTAGGAACGCTCTGTCGTGAAAATCGTCCAAAAATTCCACCTGGTTAGCACTCAGGGAATTTCCGACGGAACTGCGACGGGAAATGGGCCGAAAAAGAGAACCGTCGCAGTGCGCCGCGTCGCAGATAGCTCACTAAATGTAACTCCAGAAATTCTGGAATTTTGAAGAGAGAGAGAGGAGAGAGAGAGGAAGAACTTTCCTATAGAGCTCAAATTCGGATTCTCTCTCTAAGGGCTCGAAAACCGAGGTGCAAAGAGAGGGGGTGGGGGACCTCTTATATTGTGGGCCAAAGGGAATATTCCCACACGGGATCCGGATCCGAACAGGAAACACCGAAATGGGCCAACCAGAAAGCGCCACGTGTCCACAAAACAGCAAACAGCCTGTGCAGGCCCAATGAAAAATCGCCACGTGGCCACGTGGTGCACATGGCCGGTCCGCGCTCCGGGTCTTCCGGAAGTTGTCGGCCAATAGGATCTTGCCACGTGTCACAGTCCCCGTGGGCTTCTAGAAGCCGGCCAGCCAATGGGAAGCTGCCACGTGGCAGATGCAGGGTTCGGTGCTCCCGGTGCACGCCAGGCCCATGGACCGCGCACCCGAGCCCCCCGCCCGCGCCTGCGCCGCCGCCTTCTGCCGCTGTGCCGCCGCTGCGCCGCTGCCCGCCGCCGTACGCCGCCGCCCGCCGCCGCTCGCCGCTCGCCGGAACAGTAATTCCGGCGGTCGGAGTTACTGTTCCGGCGTGAACAGTACCGAGGTGCCGAAAAATTAAAGTAAATATACCGTTTCGATCGTTTTCGCGCGCTGAGTCCAAATACGACGTCCATTTCGCCAAATTCTCATCCGAAATTTTGCCGAAAGCTCCCGGAAAATTCCATTTGCTTCGATTTTCGCGCAGAGTCTATATTAAATGTCCAATTTTGATTCTACAAGCTCCGTTGCACTACATAAGCTCTCTGCAGTCATTGTTTAATGTTGCACAGTTCCTGCGGGAGTCTGGATCATCACATGCATACCTCTACTTCTGACTTGCTCACTAAGTTTATTAGAGAAGCCCACTATTGAACATATTGATTGATTGCGATGCATGTTTGACTGATATAAATGTGAGCCTATCATTTGAGACTAATCATGTGGATATAACATGTTGGGAATCTTATTGGATAATATTATTGTGGAAACATGATTGCGGGGACATATTTAATAGTGATAATTAACATGCCATATTAGCACATAGATTTTATGAAAGTGGATTAAATGGATTAAATGTTGGGACATGATGACTTATCTATGTGCGGGTGCCACTTTGGGATTTATTATGGATCAGGTATTATTTACATGTGTAGTTGACTGATGATTTTAGCATATTGGGTATATCTATGTGTATTTATTATTAGTTACACATGTGGAACTGTTACTTGATGTTTTTCTCCTTCACTTTGCATGAGGACTTTTGCATGCCTGTATAGACATCTAGATAGGCCACTATTTATTGCTACACTATCATATTGGGATTTGACTTAGGAGAAATCATGATCGCTTTCTTTCTCCTTCTTATTTAGACTTTTGAGTCATGTTGCTCGGGTTCGAGCAGAGGTTTGGGATAGTGTAGCCGGGACCTTAGGGTCAGAGACAGGGTGTACTTGATGCTGGAGTTGTGGGTTATTGCGGCAACCGCGGACAGTAGGCGGTTGACCGAAGATTGATTATTTCATCAGATTTTGGGTCTTGTGGGGTGTTGCGGCGACCGCGGACATTGGGCGGTTGACCGGATATTTACTTATGCATCAGATTGGGTATCGGATTCCTCTAGTGGATGGAGTTTCCCACTTATTGAGTACTATTGCATCAGATTGGGGATCGGGGTTGCATTAGTGGATGGAGTTTCCCACTTTGATCATAGTCTTGATCCAGTCCTGCTATATTGAGATATGTGCTACAGAGATACTTATGATACTGGTGACAGAGATACTTTACTCGTGTGGGTCGCTCCCCTCGAGTGCCACTCCGGAGGTAGGCCTTTTGGACCCAGCCTTGTGTGCCGGTCTGATACTTATTTTGGGATGCGAGCCGTGCGGGCCGATCCCGCGGTTTCGAGCCTTGTGTGCGGATTCCGCTGAGCAAGCAATACCAGTTTTACTGGTGGTACTAGATTGGGTTATTTGGTCATATACCGTTTCCTGATGCATTCATACAGTCATTTCTTTCGGTATTGCATTTAGAGGCATACCAGTAGTGGTTTCCCTTTATTCAGCAGTTATGTTTACAGCTTTACCACTTATTCATTTTCTTGCCTCTAGTAGACTTAGTGGGTACGCCGGAGTTTGAGGCTTTACCCACAGGGGGAGGCTACTGGTTTACTAGTGGTTCTCACCCCCATTGTTGTTTCCTTCTTTTCTTCCTCCTGTTTTGCAGTGTCTTCTGCGGGAGTTGCTGACCTTTCGGTCGTTGTTCGAGGCGAGGGAGTCACGAGCTAGATCCTTATCGCCCGAGGAGCATAGCTGTATCCTCTGGTTGGAGTTTCCTTGTAGCTGTCAGATGGTTTTTACTGTTTACTTTGGAGAGAGATCTTTTGTATTTGGAGAGACCGATGTTGAGACTGATGTACTATAGTTTTAGTTTATCTCCCTTTTATAGTTGAGAGATGCTGTACTGAGGACATTGTATGATGATTATCTGTATTTGAGAAAAAGGATATTGTACTTTATTTTATGTTGTACAATGATTGAATTTTATTTTACAGCATTTTATTTCCACTCTGATATTTGCGTAGCTATAGTACTATCTTTTGCAGGTTAGACACTTCGCCTATGCGGGATTTTGCATAGGTGGCGGATCTGTTGGCGAGCCGGGTCGCAGTATCGACCCCGGGGCGTGACAGATTAGGTTGGTATTAGAGCTTAGGGATAGGTCAGTTGGGACTGTAGAAACCCTAGGCTTGTGTTTGGACCCTAGGATGACTTCGTAAGAGTCGTGACTTTTGGCGAGAGTTCTGATTGGGTCTTATACCTCTCCCAAGTGACGGGACGAGTGATTGGCATGTTTATTCTCCTAAGCAATTATGTTGGCTGCAGACAACATAATGCGGTGGAACGGTTGACATGCTCTAGACTTTCGCCGGATTGGGTCGAGTTTTGTCTTGTGCTGTGGTGCAGTTTGTCGTGGTGAGCGGTGTCTCCCCGACGCGTTATGCTGATTGGTGCGCACTCGTCGCAGCAGTTGAGCCTGAGCGGATTGTTTTGGGCCGGATACCCGGATTGAGGTCAGAGAGCTCCGGACCCAGATGACATGATTGTCAGAGGCTTATCAGCGGCAGAGTGAGCAGCTGGTCTGGGTGACACAGTTGTCTGAGCAGTGGGCAGCCCGACAGTGCTTTTCTCCTGAGACTACCTTGTTGCAGTATCCTCAGCGGCAGTGATTTCTGTGGCACCGATGGAGTGAGTAGCCCCCTCCGTGCCAATAGTTAGTGCCAAGGCACCGAGGCGGGGTGGATAGTTGACAGCTGATGAGCTGTGGGACATCATTGATCGATGGAGCCAATTTTGGCAGATGAACCACCGCGATTCGTGGAATTTGGTTGGAGCCTTTGGAGGCAGAATCGTGGTCGGTGGTGATGGGGTGATCAATTGAGAGTCTCCCTGTGCTGGAGAGTTTATGCAGTTGTTGAACTGCGCGCTCCAAGTTTTGAGGGACGAGGTGCATAGGATATGTGTGACTGGGAGTGGATTGCGCCAGGATACCTTTCAATTTATTTGATCCCTCCGTTTTGGATTTTGGATGCCTCGATGGAGTAGGCATTGTGTGTGGAGCGTGGCGTTGCAGTTCCTTTGGATAAGGATTTGCCGCCAGAGGTGAGTTCTGGATAGAGGCGCTTGGCGCTAGGTGTTGGAGGATTGATCGGCCGGCAGAGGCACTTTCGTTTTCTTTTCCCAAATGATGGATATCCTTGTGGACGGATTATGTAAAGCTTACCCAAGGGAATGTTACTCTTTGTGATTGATAACATGCATGTTTGGGGTACAACATATGTGATTGAAGGGTGAGCTTAGTAAGGATAATTGTATAAGGAATTGCATGTATTAATTGTGTTTTGTCGTATGACGGTTGCAATAATGGATTTTTTGAGATGTTAGGGGTCGGGTGGACCCCGGTGGCAGCATCAGCATCTTTATCAGAGTAGCGCAGCGGTAGGGTGGATTTGTTGTCTGCGAAGGGCCTTATTCGTCGCCTCAGTGTGAGCAGGGACAGAGGTCGTGCTCCTTTTGTGATTGGTTAAGGTATATTTTAGCAGGCTAAGCGACGATCACTTGCATTGAGCGGATGAATCTGTGCCGCCCGATTGGAGGACACCACGGTAGTGGATTGAGTTGCCGCAGGTGTGACTTCATCACAGCAGTCGGAGTTAGAGCACGTTGCATTCCTGTATGGACTAGAGGCAGATTTGTTACCACGTGCACTAGAGGTACAGGTTCCCGATGGTGTGGTGCATGTGGAGGAGGCTTGTGGATCGTGTCCAGTGCAGTTGAGACCTCGAGTGGTATCGGCAGACTTATTAGTATTTGTGTCAGTTCGATGTTTGACCCAGTGCGTGGGATTGGTTGGCATAGTGCCACATGGTGTATGACTGCGGAGGGAGAAGGTTATGATCTTCTGCGAGCCAGACAATAGAGACTTGTTCGTTGAGACAGTGAGAGCACACAGGTTGCAGTGACAATGCGAGAGGTGCCTACGGCGGCACCGGGACTCAAGGATGTTCCTGTTGCCCGTGAGATCCCGGGTGTGTTTCCACCTGAGCTGATGACGGTGCCACCGGTTAGGGAGATTGTGATTGCGATTGACGTGGTTCTGGGAACCGCGCCAACCTCGACAGTACCTCATTGGATATCACCTGTAGAGCTGAGAGAGCTGATGGCGCAGTCGCAGGATCTGATGGATCGAGGGTCTGTTTGACCTAGTGCCACACCGTTGATACACGGTGGTGATGCCACGCCGTTGATACACAGTAGTGATGCCACACCGTTGATACACGGTGGTGATGCCACGTCGTTGATACACGGCGGTGATGGTGCTTGTGTGGTGTGACCGCAGGTAAGTCCGGGTATTACTTAGGACTTTTTTATGGAGTTGTACTCCGGCAGTTGTTTGCTTAGGATGCATGTATCATTTTGGAATCGTACAGCTGAGTATTTTGCCTAGATGGTGTTCAGGACACGGTAGGGCATTATGAGTATAGTGAGTCCAGGTGGAATGACTAATGCCCTGTCACATTTAAGATTTGAAGAATCGTGTGTTCCAGCTGCACTTGGAAGGATTATTGGTGTTATTCTCTCGGGATATTTTGATTTTACCCTCCCTCCCTGTGTGATTTAGAGCTTGGGGAGCACTGGTAGATGGTGTGACAAGGTCTGTGAGGAAGAAGCTATATGCCAAGTTGTTGTGGTACAAGTTTTAGCTTCGAGAGTATATCTTCTTGGATTACATATTCTAGCCATAGGGGCGGCGGTGGAAATCTGGCCATAATGGATGCTATTCGAGACTGGCCGAGACCGGCAGTTATTGTTGAGGTGAGGAGCTTTTGGACCGGATAGTGCCAGCAGAGTTTGACGAATAGGTGATGAAATTGATACCAGCGCTGATTTTAGCATCGCTAGTGATGGGAGATGGATTTGTGAGATACAGTGATCCCTCCCATAGTTGCTATGAAGTTACAGTCGGACTATTGATGGGCATCCTGTATCACCCTGACAGGGCCACTGTGGTGGCAGATACCCGGAGCAGGAGAGCTATTTGGGGTTGAGTTTGATGATTCCGTAGTTGGCGCTGTGTGGGACCGTTGAGGTGACTAGGGCTTGAGGTTGTGTCCCTGGGGGTTCCTTTTCATGGTAGACTGCGGTGGAACAGTCCACTCGGATGGTTAGGATTTGAGAGTGACCGAGTGAGGACCCCGGCTTGTTAAGGCTTCTTCCCTTCTTGGATGATCGCGTGGGGGTGTTTTGGGTTGCACTGGTCGAGTGGGCACCAGGGTGTGGTGTTGGTGTGTGTTGTACTGTTCTTCTTCCCTTTTTCCCCCAGCCTTTTGTTGGAGTCCCTGAGGTTTTTCCACGTCTCAGCACGGGGGTGATGTGCTTTTGGATCCCTCGCCCGTGATTGACTCGCTCCATTTGAGATATGTGAATGTTTGGAGTACGAAGGACGCCCGTTGCAAATTCTGGCTCGTGTGATGAAAGGATTGTGCAATCGGGTCATGCCGTACTGGTTGTTGTTATTGATGTTGAGGAGTAATCATGGGGAGTGAGTAATGACTTGGGAGCTGGAGACAGTGTTAATGGATAGCTACCTTCTTGTGTTTGAGACTCCTTTTAAATTGTTTTAGTTTCGAGGACGAAACTTTTTTTAGTGGGGGAGGATGTGATGATCTGGACTTTTGTAGAGATTTTTTTGCAGCGTTAACGGCGACTATAGGAAGCTTACATAGTGTAATGGAGCTTGTAGTATCGAAATCGGACCCCAGAAGTGGACCCGGCGCGAAAATCGGATCAAGTGGGCTTTTTCGGGGACTTTCGGGTAAATTTCGGATGAGAATTTGGCAAAACAGAGGCCGTATTTAGATTCAGCGCGGAAAAACGCTTGAAAACGGCTATTTACTTATTTTTTTCGGAGTACGGACGCCCAAAAACGGACCTATTTTAAGAGGGCCGGTTCACGGAACCTTGCGGGTGCACCAGGCGCAGCCAATTTTGCGGTTGCCACGTGTCGGACCGCCATTGGCCCGACACGGGCGCGTGGGGCGCGCTGGTTGGGCGGCGCGCGTGCGCACACAGGCGGCTTCCCTCTCTCTTGCTGCCGCCGGCTTCGCGTCTCCCAAAACGTCCCCAGAATCCTTTTACACAGGATGTTTTGGCCTATAAATAGCCCATTTCTCTCCCATTTTTGGACTTTTGAAATCTGGCCAAATTCTCTGATTTTTTCAGAGCTTCCCCATCTCCTTCTTCTTCTTCTCCTTCACCAGTTTTCGGATTTGGGGTGTCCTGTGGGTGCCCGTAGCTTTGCAAATGGTGGATGAACCCTTTGAAGCTGATTTCAACCATTTTCGTCCCATTTCAGTGCAGGAGCTCCACAGAACTCATACCTTTGGATTTTGGCCTGATTTGTGGTTCTGCATCTTCACAAGAGGTAGATCTACAACTTTGGTATTCAAGACTTTGGCTAGATCTTGAGTTTTATTGAAGTTTTTAAGCCATCTTTGGGACCCTTGTGCACAGCCTGGGATTTCGGACAGTGCTCAGTGTTTTCCCTCTCCTTGACAGTAGGAATGGAATTTTGAGATGATTTTTGTGGGAAAATCTTCAGGACGCGAAGAGCTACAACTTTAGTATGTAACACTTTACCTAGATATGAATATGTTTGAGAGTTTATTAGCCATCTTTGAAGAACTTGTGCACAGCCTGAGATTTTGAACTGAGCTCAATGTTTTCCCTCCCCTTTTTCTGGTTTTTCCCGAGTTTTAGAGAGAGAAACTGAGGGAGTGGCCTGAAGTGAACTTGTTCCCCTCTCTGTTCTACATCTCTCCAGGAAGTTTCAGAATTTTTGGAGTTTCGGACAGCGAGTTCTCTGCGACGCGGCGCGTTTTGACGATTTCCATTTTCTGGCCCGTTTCCATCGCAGTTCAGCCAAAAATTTCCCGAGCGCCAACCAGGAGGAATTTTTGGGCGATTTCTTCGACAGCGTGTTCCTAAGAGGTAAGGCTTCGATTTTCATGTTGATTGCGTTGCTCCGTTTTGCACTTTTGGCACGGTTCCCGAGGTATTTTTGACCCCCCTTTTTCTGTGATGGATTCTGGACAGTACCGGCTTGTTCGATTTATATCTCGGTCTACGAGCATCGGATCAAGGCGTTTAAATAGTCGATTGACATCTACGCTTCGAGGGAAACGTACTCGTATTTTTATTAGATTTTTCTGGGGTAATCTCGAAGGTTAGAATTAAGCTTCTCTGTGGCTGATTTTACAGATGTGTGAGTTGTTGATGGTTTGGCTTACCGCGATGTCCGATTTGTTTCTTGGCCTATAGGTATCGGATTTAAGTGTTTAAAGACTCGTTTTGGGGCTACTCGTCGCGAGGATCGCAACTGTGATTTTTCTGTATTTTTTTAGAGGACTGGACAGAGGTGATATTTATCCTTTTCTGTGCTGTTTGGAAGACAGCAAATGCTGTTTTGGTGGTATGTTTACATCGGGTGCGATGCTTTGTGCAGTGGGGCACAGTTTTCGGTGGATTGTTGTGTTAGAGGACTGCGGGCAGCAAGGAGCTTCTTTTGGTGTAGATCGCGCTTTTTGAGGTGGGTGGTTGCTGCATACCTCTACTTCTGACTTGCTCACTAAGTTTATTAGAGAAGCCCACTATTGAACATATTGATTGATTGCGATGCATGTTTGACTGATATAAATGTGAGCCTATCATTTGAGACTAATCATGTGGATATAACATGTTGGGAATCTTATTGGATAATATTATTGTGGAAACATGATTGCGGGGACATATTTAATAGTGATAATTAACATGCCATATTAGCACATAGATTTTATGAAAGTGGATTAAATGGATTAAATGTTGGGACATGATGACTTATCTATGTGCGGGTGCCACTTTGGGATTTATTATGGATCAGGTATTATTTACATGTGTAGTTGACTGATGATTTTAGCATATTGGGTATATCTATGTGGATTTATTATTAGTTACACATGTGGAACTGTTATTTGATGTTTTTCTCCTTCACCTTGCATGAGGACTTTTGCATGCCTGTATGGACATCTAGATAGGCCACTATTTATTGCTACACTATCATATTGGGATTTGACTTAGGAGAAACCATGATCGCTTTCTTTCTCCTTCTTATTTAGACTTTTGAGTCATGTTGCTCGGGTTCGAGCAGAGGTTTGGGATAGTGTAGCCGGGACCTTAGGGTCAGAGACAGGGTGTACTTGATGCTGGATTTGTGGGTTTTTGCGGCAACCGCGGACAGTAGGCGGTTGACCGAAGATTGATTATTTCATCAGATTTTGGGTCTTGTGGGGTGTTGCGGCGACCGCGGACATTGGGCGGTTGACCGGATATTTACTTATGCATCAGATTGGGTATCGGATTCCTCTAGTGGATGGAGTTTCCCACTTATTGAGTACTATTGCATCAGATTGGGGATCGGGGTTGCATTAGTGGATGGAGTTTCCCACTTTGATCATAGTCTTGATCCAGTCCTGCTATTTTGAGATATGTACTATAGAGATACTTATGATACTGGTGACAGAGATACTTTACTCGTGTGGGTCGCTCCCCTCGAGTGCTACTCCGGAGGTAGGCTTTTTGGACCCAGCCTTGTGTGCCGGTCTGATACTTATTTTGGGATGCGAGCCGTGCGGGCCGATCCCGCGGTTTCGAGCCTTGTGTGCAGATTCCGCTGAGCAGGCAATACCAGTTTTACTGGTGGTACTAGATTGGGTTATTTGGTCATATACCGTTTCCTGATGCATTCATACAGTCATTTCTTTCGGTATTGCATTTAGAGGCATACCAGTAGTGGTTTCCCTTTATTCAGCAGTTATGTTTACAGCTTTACCACTTATTCATTTTCTTGCCTCTAGTAGACTTAGTGGGTACGCCGGAGTTTGAGGCTTTACCCACAGGGGGAGGCTACTGGTTTACTAGTGGTTCTCACCCCCATTGTTGTTTCCTTCTTTTCTTCCTCCTGTTTTGCAGTGTCTTCTGCGGGAGTTGCTGACTTTTCGGTCGTTGTTCGAGGCGAGGGAGTCACGAGCTAGATCCTTATCGCCCGAGGAGCATAGCTGTATCCTCTGGTTGGAGTTTCCTTGTAGCTGTCAGCTGGTTTTTACTGTTTACTTTGGAGAGAGATCTTTTGTATTTGGAGAGACCGATGTTGAGACTGATGTACTATAGTTTTAGTTTATCTCCCTTTTATAGTTGAGAGATGCTGTACTGAGGACATTGTATGATGATTATCTGTATTTGAGAAAAAGGATATTGTACTTTATTTTATGTTGTACAGTGATTGGATTTTATTTTACGGCATTTTATTTCCACTCTGATATTTGCGTAGCTATAGTACTATCTTTTGCAGGTTAGACGCTTCGCCTATGCGGGATTTTGCATAGGTGGCGGATCTGTTGGCGAGCCGGTTCGCAGTATCGACCCCGGGGCGTGACACCTGACCCGGGTGCACTTTGGTGCAGCAGTTGGGTCTGGGCTAGTTGTTTCGGGCCGGATACCAGATTGGAGTCAGAGATCTCCGGACCCAGATGATAGGATTGTCAGAGGCTTATCAGCGGCAGAGTGAGCGAGCATCTGGTTCTGTGACACCGTTGTCGGAGCAGCGGGCAGCTCGACAGTGCTTCCTTCTGAGACCACCTGGTTGCAGTTTCCTTAGGGGCGCGGATTTCTGTGGTACCGATGGAGTGAGTAGCCCCCTCTGTGCCAATGTTTAGTGCCGAGGCACCGAGGCATGATGGATAATTGACAGCTGATGAGCTATGGGACACCAATGATCAGTCGAGCCAGTTTTGGCAGGTGAACCACCCCGATTCATAGGATTAAGTTTGGAGCCTCTTGGGGTAGAATCGTGACTGGTGGTGATGAAGAGACTACTTGGAAGCCTCTTTGTGTCAAAAGGTTACGCAGTTATCGAACGGCGCGCTCTATGATTTGAGGGATGAGGCGCATAGGATATGCGTGGCTGAGAGTGGATTGCGCCAGGATACCTTTCCGTTTATTCGGACCCTCTTTGCAGGTTTTGAATTTTGGGGTGCTTCGATGGTGGGGGCAGTGTTTATGGAGCTGGCGCTGCAGTTCTTTTGGATGGGGGTCTGCCGCTAGAGGCGAGTCTTGGATAGAGGCGCTTGGCGCTAGGTATTGGAGGACAGATCTGCCGACAGAGACATTTTCGTTTTCCCTTCCAGGATGGTGGATATCCTTGTGGATGGATTATGTAAAGCTTACCCAAGGGAGATGTTACCCTATGTGATTGATAACTGGCATGTTTGGGGTGCAATATAGGTGATTGAGGGGTGAGCTTAGTAAGGATAATTGTATAAGGAATTGCATGAATTAATTGTGTTTGGTCGTATGACGATGATATCCAGGGGGATTTCTGAGATGTCAGAGGTTGGGTGGACCCCGATGACAGCATCAGCCCTTTTATCAGAGTGGCGCAGCGGTAGCGTGGATTGGCTGTCTGCGAGAGACCACATTCGACACCTCAGTGTGAGCATGGACAGAGGTCGTGCTCCCTTTGTGCTTGGTCTAGATATTTTGGCAGGCTGAGCGACGACCACTTGCATCGAGCGGATGAATCTGTGCCGCCCGGTTGGAGGGCACCACGGTAGTGGATTGAGTTGTCGAAGGTATGATTTCATCACAACAGTCGGAGTTAGAGCATGTTGCTTTCCTGCATGGACTAGAGGTAGAGTCGTTACCACATGCACTTGAGGTACAGGTTACTGTTAGTATTGTGCAGGTGGGGAAGGTTTGGGGATCATGTCCAGTGCAGCAGAGGCCGTGAGTTATGCCGTCTGACCTATTGGTATTTGTGGCAGTTCAGTGTTTTGACCCAGTGCTTGGGATCGGTTGGCATAGTGCCACAAGAGGTTTGGCTGCTGAAAGAAAGGACTTTGATTTTCTGCGAGGCAGACAATAGATGGCTTGTTTATTGAGACTGTTTGAGCACACAGGTTACAGCGAGTGTGTGAGAGGTGCCTACGGCGGCAGCGGGACTTAAGGATATCCCTATTGCTCGTGAGATCCCGGGTGTGAGTCCACCTAAGCCGATGATTATGCCGCCAGATAGGGAGATTAAGATTGCGATTGACGTGGTTCTGGAAACCGCACCAACTTCAGTAGCACCTCGTTGGATATCGCCTATAGAGCTGCGAGAGTTGATGGCATAGGTGCAGAAATCTGATGGATCGAGGGTCTATTTGACCTAGTGCCACGTCGTTGATACACGACGGTGAGAGCCCTTGGGATTGGAGCCCAGTCAGGTCCAGGTACTATTTAGGGCCTTTTGATGGAGTTCTGCCCCGGTAGTTGATCGATTATGATGCCTGCATCAGTTTGGATTTACAGCTGAGTATTTCGCCAAGATGGCGTTCAAGAGACGCTAGGGGCATTATGAGTACAGTGAAGCCAATGGAATGACTAATGCCTTGTTGCCTTTAAGATTGAGGAACTCTGTATTCCGATGGGACTTGAACGGATTGATAGCGGCATTCTCTAGGGATAAATTGGCTTTACCCTCTCCCTGAGTGAATTGGAGCTTGTGGAGCATTTGTAGATGATGTGACAGGTCTGTGGGGAAGAAGCTCTAGGCCAAGTCGTTGTGGTACGAGTTTAGCTTTGAGAGCACATCTTCCTGGATTACATATTTTAGCCGTAGGGGCGGCGGTGGAAATCCGGCCAAAATGGATGCTATTTAAGACTGGCCGAGATCGACGGTTATTGTTGGGGTGAGGAGCTTTTGGACCGGATGATGCCAGCAAAGCTTGACGAGCGGATGATGAGATTGGTACCAGCGCCGATTTTAACCTAGTCAGTGGTGGGAGATGGATTTGCGAGTTATTGTGATACCTCCCACAGTGGCTGTAGAGCTACCATTGGATTTTGTTGAGCCTCCAGTACCACCCCTTTGACGCCCCACTTCCCAGGGGGTCACCCATCCTAGAACTACTCTAGCTCTAGCACGCTTAACTCTCATGTTCCTCTTGGATCTTGCTACCATCCAAAATGCTATAGCCGGGTTAGAGATTTAGTCCTATTATATCATTTATATAGAGGACTAATCCAAATTCCGGGGGTGTCACATTCTTTCCCCCTTTAAGCCCTGACGTCCACGTCAGGCTCAAGCACACTCACAAGCACCAGGCGATG
This sequence comes from Tillandsia leiboldiana, assembly GCA_029204045.2. Classification (NCBI taxonomy): domain Eukaryota; kingdom Viridiplantae; phylum Streptophyta; class Magnoliopsida; order Poales; family Bromeliaceae; genus Tillandsia; species Tillandsia leiboldiana. Next base: position 29,756,256 of record CM055070.1, read on the forward strand.
TGAGACTCGTCTCGCTAGCCTTAGCCGACCTTGTGAGGAGCTGCACTCCACTCACAACGGTCATTAGCCGGGGAGCCTCGCTCTCCCCGCTATATAACCCTGGCTCAGCCGAGACTCATCTCACATTTCCGGCTGGTGAATGGCTCTGATACCAACTTTGACGCCCCACTTCCCAGGGGGTCACCCATCCTAGAACTACTCTAGCTCTAGCACGCTTAACTCTCATGTTCCTCTTGGATCTTGCTACCATCCAAAATGCTATAGCCGGGTTAGAGATTTAGTCCTATTATATCATTTATATAGAGGACTAATCCAAATTCCGGGGGTGTCACATGACACCCCCGGAATTTGGATTAGTCCTCTATATAAATGATATAATAGGACTAAATCTCTAACCCGGCTATAGCATTTTGGATGGTAGCAAGATCCAAGAGGAACATGAGAGTTAAGCGTGCTAGAGCTAGAGTAGTTCTAGGATGGGTGACCCCCTGGGAAGTGGGGCGTCACAGTTGGTATCAGAGCCATTCACCAGCCGGAAATGTGAGATGAGTCTCGGCTGAGCTAGGGTTATATAGCGGGTAGAGCGAGGCTCCCCCGGCTAATGACCGTTGTGGGTGGAGTGCAGCTCCCCACAAGGTCGGCTAAGGCTAGCGAGACGAGTCTCACATCGCCTGGTGCTTGTGAGTGTGCTTGAGCCTGACGTGGACGTCAGGGCTTAAAGGGGGGAAGAATGTGACACCCCTGGAATTTGGATTAGTCCTATATATAAATAATATAATAGGACTAAATCTCTAACCCGGCTATAGCATTTTGGATGGTAGCAAAATCCAAGAGGAACATGAGAGTTAAGCGTGCTAGAGCTAGAGTAGTTCTAGGATGGGTGACCCCCTGGGAAGTGGGGCGTCACAACCCCGACAGAGCCACTATGGTGGCGGATACCTGGAGCATAAGAGCTTATGGGGTTGAGTTTTACGATTCTATAGCTGGCGCTGTGTGGGGCCATTCTGGTGTACAGGGTTTGAGTTTGTGTCCTAGTGGATCCCTTTTGTTGAGAGGCTGCGGCTGAGCAATCCACTTGGGTCGTTGAGTTTTGAGGGCGACCGAGTGTGAACCCCTGCTTATTAGGGCCCCTTTTCTGTGCAGGTGTTTGTGTGGATGTGTTTCGGGTCGCTTCGGTTGAGTTGGCTCTTGGGAGTGATTTTAGAGCTTGTTGCTCGAGCTGTTCGTTCGTTTCCACTAGTCTTTTGTTGGAGTTCTTGAGGTTTTTCAGCGTCTCAGCTCAGGAGTGTTATGCTTTGGATCCCTCGCCCGTGATTGACTCGTTCCTTTTGAGGTCTATGAGAGTTTGGAGTACGAGGGACGTCCGTTGCGAATTCCGGCTCATGAGGAGAGGGAATTGCGCAATCGGGCTATGCCGTTCTGGTTGTTGCTATTGTTGTTGCTGAGGAGTAATCACGAGGAGTGATTTGTGGCTTGGGAGCTGGAGACGGCGGTGTTGAGTATTGACCCCTGGTTTCTGTGACTCCTTGAGAGTTGCTTTAGTTTCGAGGACGAAACTTTCTTTTAGTGGGGGAGGATGTGGAGACCCGGAACTTTGCAGGGCTTTTGTAGTGTGACCAGCAGCTTCTGGAAGCCTACGCGGCATGTCGGCGGTGTTCGTGCGCCAATTTGGACACAAGTGATGGACTCGGGGCTTAAATTGGATCACGCGGGTAACCGGAAGACCCCGTCGGATGTTTAGAGGTGTCTTCGCGCAAATTGGATATCAAATTTGGACTCGACGCGAAATTCGGATCAAAAATACCTTTCCGGGAGCCTCCGGCAACTTTTAGGATTGGAATTTGGCAAAATCGACGCCGGATTTGGAATCAGCGCGCGAAAACGGTCAAGATGGGCTGTTTACTTGAATTTTTCGGAGCTTGCTACAGTGTTTTTACTGTTCACGGCCGGAACAGTAGCTCCGGCGATCGCCGGCGGCAGCGGGCAGCGCCGGCGGGCGGCGGCGCGGCCTCGGGCAGGCGGCACAGCGGCCGCGCGCGGCGCGGGCAGGGCGCGGGCAGCGCGCGGGGGCGCGGGGCAGGCGCGCGGTCCACGGCGGCGCACGTGCACCAGGGCGGTGCCACGTGGCGGTCGCTGAGTGGAGGGCTCACAGCGCGCGGTCCACGGAGTTTCGCGGGTGCACGGTGGACCGACAGGGAGGACACGTGGCAGATTCCCATTGGATGGTGTTGTGAACTCGGTCCACGGAGCAGGAATTTGGTACCTCGGTTTGCGTGCCAGTATGGCCGCGACAGCACGCACGTTGGTGCGATTCCCGAGGCGTGGGGCGCGTGAAGGGGAGGCCACGTGTCACGCTTTGAGTGGCTCTGTTTGGTGTTTGCTGTTCGGGATGCCACGTGGCGCACAGTGATTGGCTCAATTCGGTGTTTCGTGTTCTGGGGACACAGGGGTAATTTTCTGGATTGTTTCTTTGGTTTTGCCTTAAACTTGCAACCGAGGGCTGTTGCAAGGCAGTTTTGGAACCCTTCGAGCTCTCATCTCGAAGGGTAGTGAGAAGGAGAATTCGTCTCCATGAAGTAAGGATTACACCCGCCAAGTTTCAGAATTTTAGGAGGCTCGAATCCCGAGGTTTTGGATTTTACGGCGCGGCGCGACGTTGCATTTCCGGTGTTCTTCTTCGGCGCAGCAGCAGTGTTTTAGCTCCCCTGGTCTACCCCGAGAACATTCTTCTGTGATTCTTGCGCCGACAGACTCCTAAGAGGTAGATCTTCATCTTTCATTTTGATCGCGCAATCTCATTTTGACTCCTTGGCACGGATCCCGAGGCATCAATGTGTTCTGTGAGGAATGTGAGGACAGCATCAGAGTATTTCGGCCGTATCTTCGCGCTCGAGTGTTAGACGGAGACGAGCTTATACAACTTTTTCATCTACAGATCGCAAGGAATGCGCTCGTATTTTTCTTGGAATTTCCTGAGATTTATTTCGAGGTGAAAATCACTGTTTTCTCAGTGTTCAGTGTGCAGTCTTTTTCCACAGTTTATTGTTTGGATTACCACCTTGCCGAATTTATAACTTGACTTACCGGACTCAGATTTGGACGTGCAAGCTACCGTTGCGAAGCTATCGACGCGAGGATCGCCGTGGTATTTTTCCGGGAATTTTCTGGGTACTTTCTACAGGTGAAAATTTAGCAGTTTTGGGACAGATATTGTATGTGATTATAAGAGCATTATTTGGGAGCCTAAGTGTGTTTAGTGGATTTTGTATTGTACCAGGAGTGTTACGGGTGCGCTGAACTTGTTGGAGCAAGGGTTTGGAGTTTCTGGTATTTTCAGCTGTACGGGTCCGGACAGTTCGCACTTCAGGTGGGTGGTTGCTTTACTCCTCTTTTCTGATATACCCACTTGGAATATTAGAGTGATTCCCTTTATTGGACATGTTGAATGGTCACCTAATGGACATGCATGCTGAACTAAATAATTGTGAGCCTATCATACGGATAATATCTTAGTGGAAAACGTGATAGTGGTTGGAACTTACACATGCTTATGTGAATATTATTGGCATTTAACTTAGCATGGGAGATTTACTTTTATGCTGGAATATTATGATATGTCTTGCGGGAGAGTACCACTTGAGAATATTTTGGACATACATAGGGAGATTGTTTATATGATGGTGATTAGCAGGTTATAGACGGGTGTGGTCGGATTATGATTTTAGCGTGATGATTGTACCCAGGTGAAGCTATTAATTGATACACTGGTCGAACCACTATTTGTCACTTTTTCTCCTATCTCTCATGAGGAGATAGGCTTGCTTATATGGATAATTAGTTAGACCATTTCTGATCGCTACACTTTATGTTGGGACTTGATTTAGAAGAAACCCTATTTGCTTCTTCTCCCCCTATTCTTTAGTCAGGTGACTATTTGTTGCTCGGGTTTGAGCACGGGATCGGCATAGTGTAGCCGGGGCCTGCATTTTGGCTTTTGGGGTATTATGGCTACCGCGGATAGCAGGCAGTGGACCAGATGTTATATGTGGGACATGTTTGTGATCATGGATGTTGTTATGAACCCCTACTTTTGATTACCCACTAGGCAGTGTAGTAACTTCTATGATTAGAAGGCTGATTAATAAATTGTGGACTTGGGCATGAGGTATAGACAAGCACAGGTTATCTCTTATTTACTATCCTTATGCATTTATCAGCATGCTTTAGCAAGGTAAGATTTTATCGATATCTGCTTTATTTTTATGTATACCATCTCGGGACATTTGCATGCTTGTATGGTCACCTAGATAGGCCACCTTTTTCTGCTACACTATCATGCTGGAATTGACATAGGAGAAACCCTTTTTGTTATTCTTTTCTCCTTTCATTTGAGGCTCAGGGTATTTGCAGCTCGTGCGCGAGCAGGTGGATGGGATAGTCTAGTCAGGGTCTTGGGTTTTGGGACAGGCTGGGTATTGCGGTAACCGCGGACATTGGGCGGTTGACCGGAGATTTCTTATGCATCAGATTGGGTATCAGGTCTCTTGTGGATGGGTTTTCCCACTTTGATCAGAGTCATGATCCAGTCCTGCGATATTGAGATACTTGACAGAGATACTTGTGATACTGATGACAGAGATACTTTACTCGTGTGGGTCGCTCCCCTCGAGTACCACTCCGGAGTGTGCGACCGGACGGATCGAGGCCGGTCTGTTATTACTTTAGTGTTTGATCGGACGGACAGAGGCCGATCTGTTACTTACCTTGGGGACATGACCGTATCAGGCTGTAGTCGGTCAGTATTCCCACAGATGAGATTAGCAGGCAGTACCAGTGTTTACTGGTGGTCAGATTGGGTTATTCAGACAAGCAATTATATTCTGATGCATACCTTTAGCCATTTTCTTAGCTCAGCATTTTGAGGCATACTAGTGGTAGCTTTTCATCAGGAGTCTTATTCGTTTTGGCATACCACCTTTATTTTCTTTTGCCTCTGGTAGACCTAGTGGGCGTGTCAGAGTTGAGGTTTTACCCACTAGGGGAGGCTACTGGTTTACTAGTAGTTCTCACCCCCATTCTTCTTTCCTCTTTTTCTTTCCCCTTGTTTTGCAGTGTCTTCTGCGGGTGCTACTGGGCTTTCAGTGGCAGGTCGAGGAGAGAGGACGGCTGAGTAGATAGATCTCGAGGCAGGATGAGCGTATTAGCTGGACTGTTGGTGTACCCATGTTTTCCTCAGACGGTTGTACTTTCACTTTTGGGACTGGCTTTTGCCAGCAGGTTGTATTTTTTATTTGTGAGCTGGGAGAGACTGATGTATCATTTATACAGATGTATTGTATTTTATTTCCAGGTTCAGTCTGAGATGTATTAGTTTTAGTTCAGCTCTGTTTTTATTGCTCTTTTATTATATCTTTTATATCTGAGCAGGTTGTTGGCGCTTCGTGTACACGGGAAATACTGTGTGCACGGCGGATCTGTAGACGGGCCCGGGTTCTGGTTTACACCCGGGGCGTGACAGAACATCTCAGGGACTCTAGGGCTCACTCAAGTGCAGCCTAGTTGATGCTGGATCAACAGATCCAAGTCCCTAGCTCTCTAATGGCCATGAATGCTCCACACTTTGATCCACTCAGTCAAAATTGCAACTGAAGTGAGCATCAAGCTCAGGGGATTATGTGGAGTCAATTGCTCACTTGCTGGATGGTCACAAATGGCCAAAACCAAATTCGAGCTCTTTCAGGCTTTTCTTCAAACACTTGGTGGGCATTAATAGTTAACATGCAACCCACCATCTCCAAAATAGCAACCTTGGCAAACTCGGATCTGGGAGGTTCTAACTTGGTTGGAAAGCATCACAAGGCAGCAGGAGCATTTCTCATTCAAGCTCGGGCATCTTGCACCCTCGGTTGGCCGAAAACAAAAAGAAGAAGATGAAGCTTCGAGCACCATGGGCCAACAATGGTGATTTTCCATTTACGGGTTCTGGGCCACATGCAACAGCACCTACAAGTGCTTCTCGACCCCACGAAGCTCCTTGTACCCTTGCCCGATGATAGGACACGGCGGCGGCGGCGGTGGAGCATGCTCGGCCCGAGCTTCCACCATTAATGGTGGAACTCCACCCGGGCTGCATGGGCCCCATGCAAAAGCATGGATGGACTCATCTTGGTCCCAGGAAGCTTCTCGGTCAAGTGTCCGGCGGTGGGGAGTGACGTCGGTGCCGGAGCAAATAGCTCGGCCGAAGCACAATAACCCGAAAAGTAGGGTTTAGTTCTGCGACGCGCACACTTAACCAAACCCATCCAAATTTTGTGGAGATGATCTACAGGTCCTACAGTCCAAGCCCATCATTTTGATTCGGCGTTTGAGCCAACGGTTGTGGCGCACGATAACGGCGGAGCTATTTAGGGTTCCGCCGGTGATATTTCTCCCGCCGGCAATCGGGGACATCCTGAAAGCTGGGATTTGTCATGGGGCATGCCTAGAACTTACAGAGAATACTTCCATGGTCTCGGGTGCTAAAAACTAAAGAAGGAAGAGAACCTACCTCTCCAGGGTTGGTGAAGACAAGGATGAAGCCGGTTCTTTCCCCGTGTTCTGCAGCCTCCAAACTCCCTCGAGCTCACTCTCAAGAAGTAGAAGAACTCCTCAGCAAAGTCAGGGACCAACTTGAAATCTTTTGGGTGCACCCCTCCTTCTTTTCTCCCGAGCTCGGCCAAGGATGAAGGAATGTGTCTCCTCGGCCATCCCCGCACATTGGAACTTGTTTGGAGTATGCAGATGAGTGAGGGGAGCCCAATAACTAAATCTGACCCCTCGTGCTCTCTCCAAAGAAGACCAAAAGCCAACTTACCTTTAATGCATAACTTTGAGCATTTTGCAAATAACCCCTTGCATAGCTTACCTCTAGCACTTAGCTCCCATCCGTGGATCACAAATGCGATAAGAACCCTTACCTAAAATCCTCTCACCATTTGACTCATAAAATATTAAGGTTTTAGTGAAATTACCCAATTTTTCAGCGTATTTTGCGTAATTAGAGACGCACGGGTCATCAAACGCGAATTCCGTCAGTGCCATTGCGTTCAGAACATCAAAATTAGCTAGAATCGACTACTTATACTGCTATGTTCGGACTTCAGACAGTGAATTGGCTGACGTTTGGTCGAGAGGGGACCGAAATCAGGGGTTACTATTCACAACTTAAGTTATGGGCCCCGCTTCTTCTTCGTTGTTTTGCGGAAGATCCGACCGTCGGATCGGAAATAGGTGAATATCAATCTTACCTGTTTCGACGAGACGGTCGCACTGATAATCTCAGATTTTTGAGATCAGATTCTGATCAAAAGTCGATATTTTAGGGTCCTATTTACTCTATTAATATTACATCTTTTCCAATTAAACAATTCAGGAAATTATTTAAACTTTAAAATTTAGTTTCAAAATCACGATTACTACAGCTACTCTTCAAAGACGGGTAGGGATCTAGCTCGCGACTCTCTCGCCTCGATCAGCAATAGAAGAATCAGCAACTCCCGTAGAAAACTCTACAAAACAAATGAGAGGAAAGAAAAGAGGAGGGAAGCACCCCCAACGGGTGTGAGAACTACACCAACACGTAGTTCTCAGTGGGTACAGCCACCAGGCCCGACGGTCCGCCCACTAAGTCTAATAGAGGCATAAGATCACGATGAAGTAAAGACTGAATAAGAAAAGCTGGAGATACTCTACAGCTACCCTACCTCTATATAAATGCTCAATGGGAAAAACCGATGAAAAGATATGCAACCACACGCACACGAGGTGCTCAATCGACCCAATCGAGCTGACTGCCTGTAGTGTCCTTGACTTTTTACAACTACGTAAATTTTAAGAGGTTATCTTATTAGCGACTTTTGGAATTTTGAATTAGTACTCGCGGGTATTTTTTCGGTGATTGGGCTCGAGAAATGACAAACGGTGGCGCGACCGGATCTGAAATCCGACTCCCGGATCTCCCGGAATTCAATATTGAAATTCGCGATAACTGTAGCATGCATCGGAACCCGTGGCACATGATTTGCACGTTTTTTGAGGCAACGGGGTAGGTCCCTTTGGATCGAATTAGCAATTTTTATTTGTACGAGGGTCAAGCAAGTTGATTACTTGACCTACTTTTAATTCTTAAATTATGCGTACGAGATTAGGGGTTTAGGGGATATTTCATAGGCACATAAATATTAGGCAACCGACTTTTCCCCCAAGAAAAGGATGCACGATAAACCCAAGCCGCCAGCCGCTGTTAGAGAGAGAGAGAGACCCTTTTTCAAAATTCGAACGTTCAAAGGGAAGGAGCGAGAGAAGGGGAGGGGAAGATCCACCCCTTGGCGATCATCGCATAGGTGACGAGAGGGACGATCTTCTTCCTCGCGAGATCAAGGTCTGTGATCGGGGGAATCCCTCGTTTTATTTGTTTTCTGCCTTCAAATCCGTGGGGATGGTAGAGTCGGGACGGCCTAGGTCACGCCGCCGGGCGCTGCGCGCCGCCGCCGCCGCCACAGCACCACAGCCCCCCGCGCGGGGCGCCTTTGCGCCGCGCCGCTGCCCGCGCGGGGCGCCTCAGCGCCGCGCTGCCGCCACGCCCGCGCGGGGCACCTCAGCGCCGCGCCGCCGCCACAGCCCCGCAGCAGCCCGCGGGGGCAAACGCCCGCGGGGGGCGCCTCTGCGCTGCGCGGCCGCCGCACCGCCGCCCGCGCAGGGAAGCGCCCGCGCGGGGCGCCTCTGCGCCGCGCCGCCGCCGCGCGGGCAAGCTCCCGTGTGGGGCGCCTCTGCGCCGTGCCCGAGCGGCGCTCTACCGCCGCCGCACCGCGCTCGCGCGGAGATGCGACCGTGCGGGGCTCAGTCGTGCGGGGCCGCGCCCGCGCGGGGCTCTGCCGCCGCGCCGCCCGCGCGGGCCAGCCCGCAGCCGCGCGCCGCCGCGCGGGGCGCCGCGCGGCGCTCTGCCGCCTCGCCGCGCCCGTGCGGACCTTGCCGCGCGGGCCCGCGCGGGCCCGCCCGCAGCCGCGCGCCGCCGCGCGGGGCAGCGCCCGCGCGGGGCTCTGCCGCCGCGCCACGCCCGCGCGAACCTTGCCGCGCGGGCCCGCCCGCAGCCGCGCGCCGCCGCGCGGGGCAGCGCCCACGCGGGGCTCTGCCGCCGCGCCGCGCCTGCGCGGACCTTGCTGTGCGGGGCTACCCGCAGCCGCGCCGCGCCCGCGTGGACCATGCCGCGCGGGGCTACCCGCAGCCGCGCCGCCATCGCGCTGTTGCCGCGCCGTCGCCCGCACGGACCTGCGCCCGCGCGGGGCGACATGCTGCCGCGCCGCCGCCCGCGCGGGGCGACATGCTGGCGCGCTGCCGCCCGCGCGGGGCGTTCTGTGGCCGCGCCGCCTCCGCGCGGGCCAGCATCCGCGCACGGCCCTGCTGCTACAGCGCCGCGCCGCGCCGCTGCCGCTGCTGCTGCCGCGGCCCTGCCGTGCCGCAGCCGCTAGTCTCCTTTGTTTCCCGCCGCAAACGTTCGCGCCCCGGCTTTACTTATCTTTTTAAGTCGTTCGAGCGTCGAGTCTTCACTATTAATCTTTGGTCTTAACGGTTGTTTCTCTGGGGACTCCATAGGTCGGGGTGTCGTTCGAAAGCCGCGAGTCAACTTCGGGTGTTCCGACCAAACGCTGTCCAGGTGGGTACTGGTGTGGTAAATTTCTTACAAAGTGTCTATTCTAATAATTTGAAAGAGTAAGATCATGAATGATTAAATATCAGTTTTGACCCCATGGCATGAGTTTTTCCCTCTTCGCTTGACTAATAACTGTGACATTGGAATATTACATCTTGTACTCTGCATACACCGATCTTATTGCTCACGGTACTTACACGCACACCAGCGGTTTGGCCCCCGCAGTTGTGTATTTTTCCCGAAAGATGGCACGAGGCCCGTGTACCCCACAAGGTGCCGTAGTGGGGACCCCTCACGGATTGCTCAGGAGCCGCACGAGCGCCGGGGAGGGGTTGGGGTACCAGGACATGAGCAGGGAGCACTTTATACTGAGATTTGCTGAAACAGGAAAAGTCCGTGGACTCACAATGGGGACTGAGGGAATGCCCGATGGCGTCGGTTTGTTTAATTTCAGCACTGCTACTAGATCACCTGTTTTCAACTGTTACTTACTCTTTCGGTCAATAACTCCCCACCTTGTGACAGGTTCGGTCGGGCACGGGCACGGGACGGATGCGAGGACAGTCTAGGGAGATGTTTTCGTATTTAGCATTTTTATGAGCGGCACTGTTAGACTCTTTAGTGATGATCTCTTAGCTTTTAGCTGTGGGTGCTGTGATGTAAATATTTAAACTACCGTAGTGATCCTCTTTTCGTTCGTGCTTGTTAGTTCGGCTGTTTTTCAAACAAAGAAATGTTTGCGAAACAGTTTTAAAAATAACGGGTGTCGTGTAGGCACCGATTTGAAAACTCATGAATTTATCCTTTCTAAATATTGGCGGCCGTGTTTCGTGACTATGCTACTCCCTCTTACTGTTGGGTATGATGATGGTGGTTATAGTGCAATTGAGATCATGCACAGATGGGTGTGCATACAACGACCGGAACCGCCGTGCACGTGTAACCGAGACCCCGCTCGTGGGGTCGAGGAATTTGCACGTGTGGCGGGTCTGGCGCGCGCCGGGGGATGCTACTAAGGGATAAGTTCAAAATAGTTCACGCCTTCCTCCTAACCAACAAAAAAAAAAAATAATAATAATAATAATTTCTACCCCCGGGGCGTGACACCGCCACACTGGGTCCCGTCAAGACTGTGCCTCCCTAGTGTATCAACATAGGGTGTCCAATCAGACTAACTCGCTAACGAACAGTGGAACCTGCAGGCTATAGTTGAAATCCACGCTCTTTCTTAGAACGGATAGACTCAAGATCCCCAAGCATCTCGCACAACGGTCGAGTACTAACAACAACCCCGGGACCACCGTCAATCCAACGGTTCCCAACAACACCAGCACAGGTCTAATCACAGCTACCAGACTCCACTCAGCCCCCCGACACGAATGTAACAATAAAAGTATCTGCCTGAATAAACCCAATCCATGGACTAGTAAAAACTGGCACTGCCTGCTCTGCCGGCCGCATTGGGTATGCTACTGACGCATAACACCGACGCAAATAAATAGTATAAAGAACTCAAAGCCTGCCTGTCGCACACTCCGGAGTGGTACTCGAGGGGAACGACCCACACGAGTAAAGTAATAAGTCACAAGTATCATAATATAGCTGGACTGGATCACGACTATGCTCAAGTGGGTAAACCTATCCAGTAAAGAAACCCTGATCCCCAATCTGATGCAAAAGTAACCATCCGATCGACCGCCCAATGTCCACGGTCGCCGCTGTCACGCCCCGGGGTCGAAACTGCGACCCGGGCCCGCCAACAGATCCGCTGCCCATACGGGAAGCCCTGTATAGACGAAGCGTCAAACCTGCAAAAAGAAGAATACTATAGCTATACAAATATTAGAGTTGAAAAGTAAACTACTGAAATAAGAAATAAAACAACTGTCAAATAGTACAAGTCTGAACCTCACTACAAAAGTCTCTCAAAATAAAACTCCCAAAAGTAACTAACTACTAAAATCCAGCAGACTGTACTACTAAGCTCCAAAAAAGGATACCGCTATACTCTAAGGACGGGTAGGGAACTAGCTCGCGACTCCCTCACCTTGATCAGCAACAAAAGGATCAACAACTGGAGCAGCAGGAACTGGATAAAGGGTCCCTGGGGAAAGACACCACAGCGGGTGTGAGAACTACATCCCACAGTAGTTCTCAGTGGGTACCGCTACCAAGCCCGACGGTCTGCCCACTAAGTCTACTAGAGGCATAAGATAACAGGAAAACTGTAATAATGAAAAGATAAGCTGGAAAGAGTCTACAGCTATCATGCCTCTATCTACAATGCTCAAAGGGTGATACAGATGAAAATGATGCATCGACTCTAACCCAAGTACTCAATCAACCCAATCACAGTGACTGCTACATAGGGTCCAGTCAAACCTGCGCCCACCTACGGCCGTTACATCCACGGAGGACCGTACTTACGTAGGGCTTCCGTGACTGCCAAAACTGGCCTAGCCAGAGGGACTGCGTCGACAAGTCGCGATAGCAAAGTAACAGGCCCAACTCCGGAGTGGCACTCGAGGGTCGCAACCCCACCGAGGAAAGTATCTGCGCATCTCTGTCGAGCTCAATATGGCTCATGCAGGCTATAGTCCAATCCACGATCAACAAGATCGACAGTACCCAAATCACCTCTCTAACTCACTAACAGGAACCACTCGAACAGTCCGGACGGCTGTCAACCCAACGGCTCCCCAAAAAGAACATCAACTCCACATGTAAACTCACTAGCTGGGTATACTCCACAGCCAACAACAATGAAGGGTCCGGGAACCCCGAAAGACTAGAACCTACAACCTAAATCAAACAAGAACAAGCTCTAGGCATAGCCTTTCATTGTTCTCGACCCAAAGAAAAAGGCAGCCCTTAGAACCCAGACCACTTTGTAGAGTACCGGGACTTCGTGTAGCGTACCGACCTCGCAAGATGGCGTGGTGAGGAGAAATCGCCTTGGGCGTGTCCTATTTGTGTTTTACAAATGAGTTCGGGTTGATTCAGATCGACGCGGAAGCCCCAGCTTTTATTTATATTTTCAGGGCATTGTGTACCTGTATAGTATTGGATTGGATAGTGTACCGACTCCACCGTGGTGCACAGGAAAATTGGAAAATCTTTGGACATGTGTATTTTCAGATTACAGCGGAGTTTGGGAGATTTCGGATTGATGCGGAGGCCCCGAAGGCAAAAAGTGAGTTGGAGTTGGCAATTAATGGAATCGGGTTTTGGATTGAGCACACCGACTCCACAGTTGAGCTTTTTGAGTGGGAAAAACTTGGGACATGTGTATTTTCAGATTACAGCGGAGTTCGGGAGGTTTCGGACTGGTGCGGAGGCCCCGAAGGCAAAAAGTGAGTTGGAGTTGGCTAAAAGGGGATTAATTAATTAATTTAATTAATTGTTGGCTTTGGTCTGTGAAGTAGAGGATTGAGAAGAATGAAAGAAAAGAGAAAGAGAAATGGAAGTGGAATTATGATTTAGAGTGGCTTAGATATTTTTGATGGAGGGTAATCTGGTATTTTTTCCTTATTAATTGCTACCAACCACCACCTTTAATTAGCCATCAGCTAATTAAGCCGCCACCTCACCTTATCTTCTTCATCCCTGTAGCAGAGGAAAGGAAAGAAAACAGAGGAAAGAAAGGAAGAAGAAGAAGGAGAAGAAGAAGTGGATAAGAGGTGATTTAAAAGAGTAAATGAGAGAAGAGATTGTGTGGACCTACTGCTATGAGCCAAGAGGAGCCGAGCGGAGCGCGCGTGCGTCGAGCCTCAAGCAAGGTATGTGCAGTTTTTCTAGAGAGAGAGAGAGAAAACTTGGATTGATGAGAGTTTGTTGGTTTTTTGGATGGATTTGAGGTTGGTGTAGGTGGTGATGTGTGTGTGTGTGTGTGTGTGTGTGTATGGTTTTTGGACTGCTTGTCCATGTTGGTGGTGCCACAGCAGGGGAGCCGTGCGGGCGCGCATGGGCACCGCGTGCGGCTGGCGCAGTCTGCTGCGCGGGCCCACAAGGGCGCCGCGCGCAGCAGCTGCGGGCGCTGCGCATGTGACACCCCCGGAATTTGGATTAGTCCTATATATAAATGATATAATAGGACTAAATCTCTTAACCCGGCTATAGCATTTTGGATGGTAGCAAGATCCAAGAGGTTATGAGAGTTAAGCGTGCTAGAGCTAGAGTAGTTCTAGAATGAGTGACCCCCTGGGAAGTGGGGCGTCACAGTTGGTATCAGAGCCATTCACCAGCTGGAAATGTGAGATGAGTCTCGGCTGAGCCAGAGTTATATAGCAGGTAGAGCGAGGCTCCCCGGCTAATGACCGTTGTGGGTGGAGTGCAGCTCCCCACAGGGTCGGCTAAGGCTAGCGAGACGAGTCTCACATCGCCTGGTGCTTGTGAGTGTGCTTGAGCCTGACGTAGACGTCAGGGCATAAAGGGAGGAAGAATGTGACACCTCCGGAATTTGGATTAGTCCTATATATAAATGATATAATAGGACTAAATCTCTTAACCCGGCTATAGCATTTTGGATGGTAGCAAGATCCAAGAGGTTATGAGAGTTAAGCGTGCTAGAGCTAGAGTAGTTCTAGGATGGGTGACCCCCTGGGAAGTGGGGCGTCACAGCGCACGCAGCAGGTGGGCGCGCAGCAGCGGCAGCAGGCGGGCGCCGCGCGCGCAGCAGGCGGGCGCGCGGCAGGGGAGCGCAGCGGGCGCGCGCGGCTGAAGCGCAGCGCAGAGGCGGGCGCCGTGCAGAGGCGGGCACCGCACAGCCGCGGGCGCGGGCGCGCGCAGGGGGCGCGCATAGCGGGCCAGGGCGCCGCGCGGCTGCAGCAGCAGCGCTGCGCGGGCAGCGGCTGGCAGCAGCATGTGGGCGCCGCGCGGTCAGCGGCAGCGGCGCGTGCGGCTGCTGCGAGCGATCCGCGAGCGAGCGGGCGGGGCTGGTTTTTGCCCTGTGTGTGTGATTTTTGTGTTTGGCCAATCCTGATGGGTTTTTCTGTTCCTTTTCCTTGCTTTGGTGTGGGCAGAGGCTTGATGTTGGTGCCTTGGGATGGCTATGACTTTTGTGTTGGACTTGTAGTTGCTGTGGGCCTTTGGTGTGTGCATTGTGGGTTCGTAGCAGTTGGAGCGCGACCGAGTGGTGTATGTTGGCAGAGGAGCGAGTTGAATGCGCGCAGGATTTTTGTGAGGACTTGAGAGCTTTGTTTGAGCTTCCTGGGACTTTTTCGAGGATCGCGACAGTGCGCGCGCGCGTGCGGCGCGGTTTTGGTGTTTCTGGCAGATTTTTGACAGTGAACGGTTCGGCGTTTCACCAACTTCAGCGATTGCCTACGGAAAGCGTTCCAGGTGGGTTGGAATTTCTCCAAAATGTGTGGAATGCCCATTAATGCTCCTGAATGCAAGTTGATCATGTTTTTATTCTTTTGTTCACTGCGGTAAAATCTGATAGTTGCCTGGAAATTTTTAGAAAATTTATTAGAACCCCAGATTATTTTTAGTATACTCCTGATACTATATGACACTAGACTTCATGTTTCGTTTGCATTATTTTTGCATCTGGATCATTTTAAAAATCGAGAAAACCCGTTTTAGGGAAAATCAGCATTTTTAAAGGTGGTTTTTAAATCATGAGTTCGCCAGAGGTATGGCATAGGTTCAGGGTGCATTTGACCTCGTGCCTGGGGGCCGAGTGGGTTCTTTTTTAGTTTCCGAGATGAGTTTCTAGTGTCAGGTGTGTTTGAGCTTCCTTGTTGGGAGTGATGAGATTAGTCTAGATCATGGATTGTGTATTTATGATTTGGTCGTGGAGGTATTTCTCCGACTTAGATATGAGAGTTTTGGGTTCTGGCAGATCGAGTCATAGAGGTTTACCGACATAGCCATGGGTTGTGCGTTATCAGATTAAGTCGTGGAGGGTTCTCCGACATAGCTGTGAGAGTGTTGGGCATTTCCTGATCGAGTCGTGGAGGGTTTCCCGACTGAGTTGTGCTATTTGTGCTTTGAGTTTCCGATCTGTTTGATCGTGGATCATAGCCTGCACGTGCCGCTTGTTGAGACAGATGAGACAGTTGAGACAGATGAGACACGCTTGAGCTCGGTGGGGTCGCTCCCCTCGAGTTACGCTCCAGATGCGGTGATGATGCGCCTAGTTGATACACTAGAGGTCGCTTTGCGTGATATTGAGATAGTCCGTGTGGGACGCCCTACGTAAGTCCGAGTCCATTGTGGGCGTAGTGGTAGTAGGTTGGCGCAGGCTTGACTGGACCCGATGTGGCAGTCATTGAGATTGGGTGATATGAGCGGGTGGTTACATATTATGTTCTTAGATGGGTTTTTCCTTTGAGCATTGATACTGAGGCATTTTTAGCAGTAGCGAGTATATGCATACTATGTTTATGGTAGAGTTTCCTTTTGAGCATGATGGTTGACGCATATTAGTTGTAGTTTCTTTCAGCTTTCCTATCTATCTATCTATCTGCATACCTATCTGTTTGCCTCCGGTAGACTTAGTGGGCACACCGTGGATATTGGTGACGGTACCCACTGGGAACTACCTTCTGCAGTAGTTCTCACACCCGCTGCGGTGACAGGTTTTCTAGGGTTGCTGTTCAGACTTAGATCGCGCAGAGACAGCTGATCGAGGTGAGGACGTGGCCGATTAGTTCCTTACCAGCATTGAGAGTCAGAGGTAGATGTACCCTGTATATTTTTCTGATTCCACTTTTGTACTGGACAGTCTGAGAGATTTGTGAGGGTTGTACTTTTATTTTCAAAGTTGAGAGACTTTGTATTGAGGATTTGTTTTTATTCAGATGTTCAGTGTTTTGATTCTGTAGCTATTAGTTATATTTCAGCTTTGATACATGTTTAGCTATAGATCTTTTGCAGGGTAGACGCTTCGTCTGTGCGGTAGTTTCCGTACAGATGGCGGATCTGTTGGCGAGCCCGGGTCGCAGTTTCGACCCCGGGGCGTGACACACTCGAATTCTCTCGAGTGGGGAAGTTTACAGGAAAAAATGTGACATTTATTACTGAAAATTATTTTTCACTCAACCCACGCGGGGTGAGGACTAAAAGTAGTTCCTTTTTAAAAAACCATCTTGTTTTGAGAAATAGCCAGTTTTAATGATTTTTAGTTCTTTTAGGAAAAACAGTTGGAAAACATGTTTTTATACCCAAACCCCGAAGGGCTAATGCCTTCGTCCAATCAAACAAGAACAGACTCCGGCGACCCTTCGATGTTTGGAAGAAAACATTGGTCGACTAAAATCATGTGTGTGTCCAAAAAGGTTCTGGGTTCAAAGTCCTGCTATCACTGGTATACTACTGCCACTAACACAGTGGCGACACATAAAACAGAGAAACAAGACATCCCGGGACCGCGGTTCACCCAAACGGCTCCCGCCACAGATAAAAGACCAGCTATGTCACCAGACTCCACTCTGCCCCCAAGCACGAGTGTAACATGCATCCCACACTAAGAGAAATCCCGACCACTCGACCCACTACCAAGGCGAGGATAACACTATGTCCAGGAATAAAATAAGAAGTGTGGATGTCTAATGCATAAATAAACCTAGCCCAAGTAAGGGTTTTCTACTAGTCTGGTTACACATGTTACATATGACAGGGTGCTAGGTCAAGTTCCAAAAGTAGCACTTAGTTTAACTAAAGCAAGATCAGGGAACATTAACCAACATGATTTCAATAACAACAAAGGAAAGACAACATCTTCTAACATGCATTCTATACAACAGAATTAATGAACCGTCCACCGGTTTTGGAGACGAAGCAACCCACCTGAAGCGCGCGTCAATCCAAGATCCAAAAAGGCTGAAACTGAACGGGGACAAATCCTAGGATTCCCACGATTCCAACGGGTCCAAAATCACCCAAAAACACCTCTGGGTACAAAGATATGGTCCAAACATTGCAATAAGCAAATATTCCCACAAACACAAGCTGCTGTCAAATTAGTCCAGAAAATGGTTAAATACCATCAGCGAGATAATCTCCAAAAATTCTAATAAAAATACGACGGCGATTCTCGCGAAGAGTAGATATCGATCGAGTCCTCAAATGTCGAAATCCGATACCCGAGTGCAGAGATAAAAATCCGACAAGCCTCCGCTATCCAGAAAAACCACCAGCAGAAGAGGGGTTCAAAGATGCCTCGTAAACCGTGCCAAGAACTCAAAATAAAGCAAGGTGATCACGAAAATCGAAGGCATACCTCTCGTGAAACTGATGTCGTGAAAATCGTCGATAAATTCCTTCGGGGTAGCACTGGGGACCTCGTGGACCGAAACGCGACGAAAATGGGCCACCGATGAAGAAACGTCACACTGCGCCAAGATGCCGAAGTCATCAATGTCGCGCCGTCCAAAAATTTCGAAACTCCTTCGCAAGATGCAGCACAAGAAGAGGAACAACCTTGCATGAGGGCCCAGTCGCAGAAGAGCTCGGGAAAGCCTTCAAAAAGAAGCCCAAATGGGCTATTTATAGCCCAGTCCACCAAGGAGGAAAAAATCTAGATTTGGGTGCCCGAAATAGGGCCGGCCCGTTACTGTGCGTGCCCGGATCCACCACGGCCCGCCAAGTCGCCCGTCCGCGCCCCGCTCGCCTGGTGCACGCGCCCCCGCGAATCGCGGCGCGCCGCGTGGCGACGCGGTCCACGCCGGGGACCGTGGGCCGCGGTTCACGGCGGCCCAACCGGGTCGCTGCGCCCGCCAATGGGCGGGCGACACATGGCCTGGCGGGGTCCACAGTGCGCCATGCCCGGCGCGAAGTCGCGCGTGCGTTGACCGCCCAATCAGCGCGCGACACGTGGCACGGCCTCCGCTGGCTGGTCCCGGTGCACGCCAAAATCTGTGGACCGCCCTGCCCGCCGCCGGGCACGCGCCGCCACGCTCCGCCTCTGCCCGTCGCCGCCAGCGCTACCCTGGCCTGCCGGACTAGTAAATCATGCCTCGAAATCCGTGTTTTGGCGTCCGGGCTTCGAAAAACACAAGTAGTCCATTTTCATCGTTTTCACGCGCCGAGTCCAAATCCGATGTCCGTTTTGCCAAATTGCACTTCTCAAATTTGTCGAAGGCATCCGGACATGTATTCTTAATCCAAATTCCGCGCTGGGTCCAAATCTGAAGTCTGATTTGCACGCAACCAACTCCAACACACATCATAGTCCTCTAGAAGCCACCATTCACACTGCAAAAGCTTTGTGGAGATCCGGATCATCACATCCTCCCCCACTAAAAGAAAGTTTCGTCCCCGAAACTAAAACGCACCACCGAAACCAACTCGTCCAAATCTACTCGAAGTACGCCAACACATCCAAACAAGAAAGGTAAAGGCCCCACCATCAGGAACGTCATCAACTCCAACTCTCAATTTGGAAAGCAGCCGAAAATAATGAAAAGTTCGAAAATTTTGAAATGTCGGTGCCCTCGCCCCAATCAAACAAGAACAGGTATGGGCACTGTCTCCATTTCTGGAGTAGCCTTTCGAAGTTTTCGTCCCGTTCGTAAGTTTCAGCATAAAGGCGATAAAAAGGGACAGAAGTGTTGAAGCCATTCCTGTTGTGGCTACAAATACGAAAGCTACGATCTAACCGTGACCCCTAGGAACACAACCTCTAGTCCTAATCGTCACATACGCTGTAGTGGTGGCGTCTGTCCATTGCTACTGAAGACATCGCTGCAGGCAGGGTACCTTGGCAACTTGTGAAAATGAACTCCTCCAGTCCAGCTCGCAGAAGGGTCATTGTTCTCAATCCACAATCAATCGTTGCATGATATCGCGCCAACCGGTCCATCCCGTGTGCTCGATCAGAGTCTTGGAGCTGCCACCAAACCGTCACACCTGCCGGTATAACCCGCGGTCGCACTTCATTGGACATGATCCACAAGCCTCCGCCAAGTGCACAACACCAACAGAAACCTGTACCTCTAGTGCACGTGGTAACAACTCTACCTCTAGTCCATGCAGGAAAGCAAAAATACTCTAACTCAGACTGCTGTGATGTAATATCACAGTTTTCATGTAACGTTTTACCCTCCTGCTAATAAAGTGTAAGTTACGGAAAATTGAATTAACGGGTTTACTTAAGTTGATGATCTTGAGGTGCGGGTATTTTTCTGTGATAGAGCTCGAAAAACGGTGAACAGCGGTGCGACCGGATCCGGATTCCGACTTACGGATCCCGCAGAACGGGGTTGTTAGGATCGCGGTAACCGGGATGTGCATCGAAATCCGTGCAAGTGATCGTGCATGCTTTTCGAGGAGATAAGGAATTATCTCTAAGGAATTATCTTAAAGGAATTAACTTTAAGGAATTATCTCAAAGGAATTATCTTAAAAGAATTATCTTTAAGGAATTATCTCTAAGGAATTATCTTAAAGGAATTATCTTTAACGAATTATCTAAGGATTAATTAAATAATTAATTAATTAGAGATTTAAATACCCGATGTGGATTTTGACGGTACGTACATAAGAAAAGGGAAAATAAAAGAAATAAATTAATAATAAGATTTATTTACTCCCCGTATACCGAAAGGAAAACCCTACTTTTAAAAGATCGCCTCCTCAAACCCTTCCCTCTTGTGCGTGCCGAAAACCAAATGAAACCCTAGTTCGAAAAGAGAGAAAAAGAAAAGAAAAAGGAAACCCTAACCGGAGAGAAAAGGGAGAAAAGAAAGAAAGAATGAGAAAGCGGAGAGACCCGATCGCCCCTATCGACGTGCCGGGATGCCGGAGAACGAGGCGCCATCATCTACAGGGAGCGGATCCGGATCCCCAGTGCCGCAAAGGACAGGATCGAATCATCATTTCCGATAGATCGAGGTTAGTACCGTTGTTCGTATGTTTCCGTCGTTATAGGGTTGCTGTTTTGGGTCTTTCGCCGTTTTTGTTGCGTTTATCGCCGCAGCCGCCGCGAAAACCCTAGGGCATCGCCGCCGCGGTCGCACCGCACGCTGAACGCGCGCGCCGCGCGGGATTGGCGCCGGCACGGCCAACGCACGCGCCGCGCGGGGCTAGTGCCCGCGCGGCGGCGCCGCTGTGCCGCGCGGGGCTAGTGCCAGCGCGGCGGCACCGCTGTGCCGCGCGGGGCTGGTGTCCGCGCAGCCAACGCTCGCGCCGCGCGGGGCTAGCGCCCGCGCGGCGGCGCCGCTGTGCCGCGCGGGCTGCTGCGGCGCCGCTGTGTCGCGTGGCGCCAGTGCCCGCGCGGCGGCACCGCTGTGCCGCGCGGGGGGGGGGGGTTGGAGCCCACGCGGCCAACGCGCGCGCCGAGCGGGGCTAGTGCCCGCGCGGCGGCGCTGCTGTGCCGCGCGGCCAACGTGCCCGCGCGGCCAACGGGCGCGCCGCACGGGGCTAGTGCCCGCGCGGCGGCGTCTCTATGCCGCGCGGGGGCTGGTGACCGCGCGACCAACGCGCGCCGCGCGGGGCTGGCGCCCGCGCGGCCAATGCGCGCTCCTCGCGTGGCTGGGTCCCGCGCGGGCGCGTCGTTTGCACCGCGCGGGGTAGGTGCCCGCGCGGGCGCGTCGATTTCGCCGCGTGGGGCTGGTGCCCCGCGGCCGCCGCTTGCGCCGCGTGGGGCTGGCGCCCGCGCGGCTGCACCGCACGCGGCTGCACCGCACGCGGCGCGCGTTCCGCACGAGGGGCCGTTTCGTCGCCACCGTCGTCGCCGCCGCCATCGCGGGTCTTTAGTCTTTTTGGTCGCACTTTCGGAGTCGTGTTTCCTAATGAGAATTGTATCTTACCTGTTATGCCCTTTGGGGACTTTCTTTTTGGTTCGGGTGTCGTCCGAAGGCGCTGATCGATCTTCGGAGTTTCGGTCGACGCAATGTGAGGTGGGTACCTTTGGGTATTTTCGGTGTAATGTCGTTCCCGCGTATTTTGCATGATAAAGTAGTTGTTTTGGTAAACTGTCTAACCCCATTGCATGTAAATCCTGTTTTATATTCTAACTAAGGCGGCTGAGGTCGCAATACTGTTTTATGTTCTAACTGAGGCGGCTGAGGTCGCATGGCAGTTTATATGCTCATATTGCTTACACGCACACCGGCGGTTTGGCCACCGCACAGGGTGTATTTTTCCTGAAAGATGGTAAGGATTACCCGTGTACCCCACGACTCATGATGATGGGGATCCCTCATGGATAGGCGACTGCTACTTGGGCAGTGGAGGGGATTGGTGGCACAAAGAAAATGAGCACGCTATTTGGGGTCGCGGCCCAATAGCTATCTGGGGTAGGAGCCCAGCATGTTTCCTATCTGGGGTTGGTGCCTAACATATTTTAAAACTGGGGTAGGTGCCCAGTGTGATCGTGACAGGGATGTAGCGGTACATGAGGGGGAAGTAAATGCTCCGGTGTATCGGTTTGTCTTTTACGTTATTGTATTTACTTTTTATATCTACTTTATCAGGTCCCACGCTGTGACAGGTCCGCGCAGGGGTGGGAACCGGGACGACGGTGATGCATCGGTTACAGGACCCTAGTCTTGGTGGCTGTTCAACCTTACAGTTTACGGTTATCTTTCTATTGCTTGGTTAGTTTAACTGTGAATTACTTGTGTCGTTTTCTTGTGGATGTTGGATTGAGGACTTAGTGTAGGAATATCTTCTCATATCTGTGAATGTTGAGATGTATGAATGCGGCTCGTTTTCAAATAAAAACATGATTTCAAAAGCATTTTCAAACCAAGTGTCGTGTGGGCACTGATTTCAAAACCCGTGGATTTATCCTTTCAAGTAAGGTGGCCGCTTAAAAGAGTTTACGAAAATGTTTTGTAAAACCGGGTGTCGAGTGGACACCGACTTTCAAACCTATGGGTTTATGGTGTAGTCTCAATATGATAAATGTGACTGTATGGTTAAGAATAGTCTCTTCTTATTGTCGTTCATTGTTGCATGGTTAAAGTATTTGTCGTGCTCGGAACGCCGTGCATATACAAAGGAGGCTCCGCCCGTTTGGGGAGCGAATTTGTATATGTGGCGGGTCTGGTGCGCACCGGAGGCGAGGTTCATTTAAGGAAAAAAAAAATAGATACATTTTCCGCTCTTTTAGAACCTCCGGGGCGTGACATGTGATGAAATCATGCCTGCGACAACCCGGTCCACTGCCGTGGCGCCCTCCAACCGGGCGGCACAGACTCATTCGCTCGATGTAGGTGGTCCTCGCTCAATCTGCCTCGACGTCAAAGTCCAGTCTGTTGGAAAATATCTAGACTATCCACATAGAAAGCATGGCCTCTGCCTCTGCTCACACTGGGACCCTAGTCTTGGTGGCTGTTCAACCTTACAGTTTACGGTTATCTTTCTATTGCTTGGTTAGTTTAACTGTGAATTACTTGTGTTGGTTTCTTGTGGATGTTGGATTGAGGACTTAGTGTAGGAATATCTGTAGTAACCGCGGGTTTTAAAATACTTTGGTCCTCTCCGTTAGTTTTTTTTATGCACCGCGGTTCGCGTAAGGGGTCTGAAGGGTGGCTAATATTTCTTTGTTTCTGGGCAGACTGTCGGGGCTTGCGGGTATTTTTTAGACAATAAAGCTCGCGAAACGGAGAACGGCGACGCGACCGAGGAGAGGGAGGAACGACCGCACGGCCTTCGAAACCGGGCACGCAAGAACGGGACGATCCCCCTCGTTCAACCCTAGCCGACGAAACCTAGGTGAGCGCGTTTTCGTTTCCCCTTTTCGTTTCATGATTCGAGCAAGGGGAGGGCTTTCGTGGAGTTTTCGGAGGTGGGCATCCGATGCCCTAGGAGGCGAGGGAGGGGCGAGCCACCCGCCGGCAGGGCACCCGCGCGGGCTAGAGGCCGCGCGGGGCCGCCCGAGACTGCGGGCAGCTCCCCCGTGCAGGATGGGCGCCGCGCGGGGCCACCCGCATGCGGGGGCGACGCGCGGGGTCTGGCACCGCGCGGGGCAGCCCGCGCATGCGGGCAGCGCACCCGCGCGGGCTGGGCGCCGCGCGGGGCCACCCGCATGCGGGGGCGGCGCCGCGCGGGGTCTGGCACCGTGCGTGGCAGCCCGCGCATGCGGGCAGCGCACCCGCGCGGGCTGGACGCCGCGCGGGGCCACCCGCAAGCGGGGGGGGGGGGGGGGGGGGGGGGGCGCGGGGTCTGGCACCGCGCGGGGCAGCCCGCGCATGCGGGCAGCGCACACGCGCGTGCTGGTCACCGCGCGGGGCCACCCGCATGCGGGGGCGCCGCGCGGGGTCTGGCACCGCGCGAGGCAGCCCGCGCATGCGGGCACCGCACCCGCGCGGGCTGGGCGCCGCGCGGGGCCACCTGCAGGCGGGGGCGCCGCGCGGGGTCTGGCACCGCGCGGGGCAGCCCGCGCATGCGGGCAGTGCACCCGCGCGGGCTGGGCGCCGCGCGGGGCCAGGCGCCGTGCGGGTCCGACGCCGCGCGGGCCCTTGCGCTAGCGCGGACGGCGACGGCGCGGGGTCACCTTCGCCACAGTCACCGACGACGCCCCCGTCGGAACCAAGGGTCCCGTCCCGGGACGGGAACCGGATAGTGTAATTGTTGTACATCGACGGCGTTGGTGGATACTGATTTTCCTTCCCGGCGATTCTTTTGTAGTTTCGGGGAGCGCGCCGGGACGCGGAGAAGCCGAGAGTTGATCACTACGCGGGACAGGTGGGTTTTTGCGTTGGGCTTTGAGCGTCGGGTTTCCTACAATTGTACCTTGTTAATATAAATATCTAATCATGCTAATGTGGTATCCTTGTGGACTTTATCGTTGAATATATTTGATTACTTGACTCGTTGACTTGGTACTAAGGTTACGTGATTCGTGTTGGTACTTTGGTTACGTGGCTCGAGGCTGCAGCACGCCCACCCGCGGTTTTGCCACCGCAAAAGGGTGCGCTTTTCCGGAAAAGTGGTGCACGACCCGTGTATACCCACTAGGACGGAGTGGGGCCCCTGTAGTTGTGGGGCTTGGATGCGCCAAGGTGTGAGCGGTGCGACCCGTCGGTTTAGTTGTCCGACGTGGGAGCGGTGCGACCCGTTCGGTTTAGTTGTCCGACGTCGGAGCGGTGCGATCCGTCGGTTTAGTTGTCCGACGGGGTCGGGCATTGCAGGTGTACAGGTGTTTGTTTTTACTTTTCTCTTTTGCGAGGGTGGTTGCTCCGGATAGTCTACGGTTGGACGTACCTTCTTTACCCTGCTTTGTTATTATCATTATTGTTCAGTCGCTGACTTCCCACTTTGCGACAGGGTCCTATAGGGGGGGAGAGTTAGGCGACGGTGAGGCCGCGACAGGAGTTTCTCGGTCCCTGGAGACCTTAACAGTACTTTCTCTTTTTCTTTCGCATTCTATTTACCATTTGTAGACTGTGGTGTGGTTCTCGATACCCTCGTGGGGTCTGTGTGGATGTCGGCATGATGATTATTGAATTATTTAATTCCTTTTCAGCTCTGTTGGCCGCTTGAAGAAAAATAAAAGAGCAAACAAAAGAAAAGATTGCGAAAACTGTTTTCAAAAATATGGGTGTCGTGTGGGCACCGTTTTCAAAACCTTGTGGATTTATGGATTACAAAAATGGATTTCAAAACCTAAGTGTCGTGTCGGTACTGTTTTCCAAAACCTCTGGGTTTATGTTGCTTTCGAAAAGTGTTTTCAAAATATGGGCGCTGGGTGGGCGCCGTTTCAATAATTGTGGATTTATCCTTTTAAACTGATCGGCCGTGAGATTTATTCAGCATTTGTGAATGGGTGTATGTCTGAACTGTTGTGATTGAATGAATATCCGTTTTTGGACATTGTATGAGCCGCGACGCCCTGCATATACAGGGGAGACTCTGCCCGTTTGCAGAGTGATCCTGTATATGCGGCGGATCTGGGCACGCGCCGGGGAAGAAGGTTATTCAAAAAAAAAAATTATACGCGCCAAACACATACCTTTTTATGAATCGTTTTCGCTAAAATAAACCCTCGGGGCGTGACAGATTAAGATGGTATCAGAGACGAAAATCCTGCTTTACAATTACGACAGTTTGTGCCGACGTCCACGGGAATACCTCACCGGGCTACAAATGAGTGGAATGGATAGGGCATAGGAGAGTAGGACGCGAGTGATCGAGGGGGGGGAACGAGTCTGGGTCCTTTTCTCTCGACAAGTGGTTCGTTGTTTGTTAGCGAAGTCTAGAGCTGACTTATGTTTTTGTGTACAGACATGGCCCATACTAGATCATCGGCCGAGGATACCGGGGCAGATGCGACGACGTCGGCAGCCGTAGAGAACCAGCTCATGCGACAACAACTGAGGGAGATGGCGGGGCAGCTGGCGACTCTCACAGATCACGTGCGTCAGTTGACGCAGCAACAACTGGCCGCGACGGTGACGGTCGCCACAGCCCCTCCGTAGGGGCCAGGTGCACCGACGACGAGGGTCAGCGCAGGAGTGGCCCCTACAGCGACTGCAGCAGACGAGGTACCACCACCCCAGACGACGGCACCAGCGGCGGTACCCGCGACAGCAACTGAGGGACCGGCGCCGGGAATCACCGGCGGGGGTACCTCGGGGGAGACCGTAGTCACCCCTTCCCCTACTGTGGCCGCCGCCGCCACGGGGGAGGGGTCAGTTCCGCTGACTGAGCGGGACCGCGTGCGGGCCAACCTGGCCGACTTTAAGAAGTACGACCCACCCACGTTCGAAGGGGAGACGACTGATCCCTGGGTCGTCGAGAAGTGGGTGGGATCGATGGAAAAGTTATTTGAGGACTTACTCATGGAGGATAGCGAGTGGGTTCCCCTTGCGGTTCACTTCCTAGAGGGGAACGCCCGCTTATGGTGGAAGACGGTACGCCCTGATCCCACAAAGGGCACCGCCGTGCTTCCATCGTGGACGGTGTTCAAACAGGAGCTGTTTGGAGCCTTCTTCACAAGCAGCGTTAAAAAGAAGTTGGAGGATGACCTGAACCACATCCAGCAGGGGAGTAAGACAGTGATGGCATATCAGCGCGAATTCGTACGACTGGCCAACTGCGTCCCTTTCGTTATAAGGGACGAGTCCCACAAGGCGCAACTTTTCGTGGATGGATTACGGAGTGATATTTTCCAAGTGGTGCAAGCAGCCGATTTGCACACTTTTCAGAAAGTGGTCGATAGGGCCACGGTAGTGGAGCGCGGGTTCGCCGTTACACGCGCCAGGAGGGAGGGCCCGGCACACCATGACGAAAGGAAGCGAATGCAGCAGTACTCCGGGGGAGGCTCTTCTCGTGGAAGCCGACCCCCCAAACGGTGGAGGCCACAGTCGGGATCTCGGAGCGCACCGGCAGGAGGGCCGAGGACGGGAGACAGGCCTTGTGTTATATGTGGGGGAGGGCACCAAGTGGGAGATTGCCCCCAAAGGGGTGACCATTGCTTCCGATGCGGCAAACAGGGGCACTTTCGCCGCAACTGCCCCTTAGCCTGGGGATCTGCGTCCTCTGCAGCTTCTACGCCCACGCCACAGCTGTCAGGGCGGGGGAAAGCTCCTGTGGGGTCAACTTCTAGACCCCCTGTACCACGGCGATAGGAGGATAGGCAGCCACAACCTGGCGGGCGAGTTTTCTCGATGACCCGCCAAGAGACGGACCCGCCGGAGGATGCACTTGTAGGTATTACTTCTGTTTCAAATTCCCGCGCTAGAACTCTTTTTGATACCGAAGCAACACACTCTTTCATTTCTCGTGACTTCGTGTGTGACGCCCCTCTTCCCAGGGGGTCAACCATCCTAGAACTACTCTAGCTCTAGCAGGTTTAACTCTCATGTTCCTCTTGGATCTTGCTACCATCCAAAATGCTATAGCCGGGTTAGAGATTTAGTCCTATTATATCATTTATATAGAGGACTAATCCAAATTCCGGGGGTGTCACATTCTTCCCCCCTTTAAGCCCTGACGTCCACGTCAGGCTCAAGCACACTCACAAGCACCATGCGATGTGAGACTCATCTCGCTAGCCTTAGCCGACCTTGTAAGGAGCTGCACTCCACTCACAACGGTCATTAGCCGGGGAGCCTCACTCTACCCGCTATATAACCCTGGCTCAGCCGAGACTCATCTCACATTTCCGGCTGGTGAATGTCTCTGATACCAACTGTGACACCCCACTTCCCAGGGGGTCACCCATCCTAGAACTACTCTAGCTCTAGCACGTTTAACTCTCATGTTCCTCTTGGATCTTGCTACCATCCAAAATGCTATAGCCGGGTTAGAGATTTAGTCCTATTATATCATTTATATAGAGGACTAATCCAAATTTCGGGGGTGTCACATCGTGTTTGTGCATGGTCTTGGGGAGATGCCCCTCCAAAATCGATTGACGGTCCAAACGGCGGGAGGGGCTTTGGAGGCGGTCAGCTTTGTGGCCGCCTGCCCGATTAAACTAGGGCGACTGGCTTGCCCTGGGGATTTGGCGGTAATTCCCCTGATGGAGTACGATGTAGTGTTGGGCATGGATTGGCTCTCAAGGTACCAAGTGCTCATCGACTGTGAGAAGCGGCTTGTGCAATTACAAGAACCGAGCTTCCCTGAAAATGTGTACCTGGCGTGTAAGAGCATCTCATTCCCAGCAATCATCTCATCGACACGGGCTAGAAGATTGGTGGAGGGTGGGTGTGTGGCCTACTTGGCATCGGTGGATCTAGTTACCCGACCCTCGGCGACACCTTCAGACATCCCGGTGGTGAGGGATTTTCCCGATGTCTTCCCGACGAAACTGCCCGGGATACCCCCTGAACGAGAGGTGGTGTTCCCTATCGAACTCTTACCGGGTACTCAACCTATCACGAAGGCGCCCTACCGAATGGCCTTCGGGGAGTTGAAGGAGCTTAAGGCGCAACTGGAGGACCTCTTGGACAAAAGGTTTATCAGGCGGAGTGTGTCGCCCTGGGGCGCACCGGTACTCTTTGTACGGAAGAAAGACGGAAGCCTGCGTCTCTGCATCGACTACAGAGGGATAAACAAGGTTATAGTGAAGAATAAGTACCCCCTGCCCAGAATAGACGACCTCTTCGACCAGTTGCGAGGAGCGACGGTGTTCTCAAAGATTGATCTGCAATCGGGCTACCATCAGCTCCGGGTTCGGAATGAGGACATCCCAAGGACCGCCTTCCGGACCCGGTACGACCACCACGAGTTCACGGTTATGCCGTTCGGACTTACGAACGCTCCCGCCGTCTTCATGGATATGATGAACCGGATCTTCAGACCCTTCTTAGACCGGTTCGTAGTGGTCTTCATCGACGATATCCTGATTTATTCAACCACCGACGAGGAGCACGAGGACCATTTACGAACAATTCTCCAAACTCTCAGGGATCAGAAGCTGTTCGCTAAGCTCAAGAAGTGTGAATTCTGGCTACGCAAGGTGGGATTTCTAGGGCACGTGATCTCAGCGAAGGGAATCACCGTGGACCCCAAGAAGGTGGAATCGGTGATCGACTGGCAGCCGCCGACGACAGTGACGGAGATCCGCAGTTTCTTGGGCCTGGCGGGATATTACAGACGCTTCGTTGAGGGTTTCTCGAAAATTGCGGCCCCTTTAAACCGGTTGACCAAGAAAGGGGAGAAGTTTCTATGGACGGCTAAATGCCAGGAGAGCTTCGAAGAACTCAAAAGAAGGCTAACCAGGGCACCAATACTTGTACTACCAACACCCGGAGAGGACTATGAAGTGTACTGCGACGCATCGAGGATCGGCCTTGGGGGTGTATTGATGCAACAGGGGAAAGTAATAGCCTATGCTTCCAGGCAACTGAAGGATTACGAAAAGAACTACCCGATACATGATTTGGAACTGGCTGTAGTGGTCTTTGTTCTAAAGTTATAGAGACACTACCTCTTTGGTGTCCACTGTAACGTCTTTTCGGACCACCAAAGTCTTAAGTACCTGTTCACCCAAAAGGAGCTAAATTTGCGGCAGAGGCGGTGGCTTGAATTATTGAAGGATTACGACTTGACAATTCAATACCACCCCGGGAAGGCAAACGTGGTGGCGGACGCTTTGAGCAGGAAGGGGCAACCGGAAGAGGCGTCGGCACGCGCGATAACTGAGCAGAGCACCTTGATCGCGGAATTCTCACGACTGAAGTTGGAGGTGGTACCAGCGGGCACAGTTGCACAACTGATAGCTTTGGTGGTCAAGCCGACGCTATTCGAGAAAATCCGAGAAGGACAACAGACGGACTCGCACTTACAGCTCGTGCGAGACAAGATCTCCCCGGACCAGGAGAACGACTTTGCAGTGGGAGGTGACGGCATCATGCGGTTCCGCGGGCGGTTTTGCGTGCCGGATTCGTCGGAGTTGAAGGAAGAAATTCTGGCAGAGGCACACCGTGCTCCTTATGCGGCGCATCCAGGGGGCACGAAGATGTACAGGGACCTCAAGCAGACCTTTTGGTGGCCCAAGCTGAAGGGGGATGTGACCCGACATGTAGCTCATTGCCTGGTATGTCAGCAGATAAAGGCAGAGCATCAGCGGCCGGCGGGAAAGTTACAGCCCTTACCGGTGCCAGAGTGGAAGTGGCATCAGATCACCATGGACTTCGTCACTGGATTCCCACGTTCACAGCAGGGGCACGATGCGATTTGGGTCATTGTGGACCGGCTAACCAAGTCAGCACATTTCCTGCCCATCCATACAACCTGGACCAGAGAACGTTGGCTCAAGTCTACCTCAGCGAGATCGTGAGACTGCATGGAGTGCCGGCATCGATCACCTCGGACAGAGACACCCGCTTCGTCTCGAAGTTTTGGCAGAGCCTACAGCAGGCCCTGGGGACCAAGCTACATTTCAGCACAGCCTTCCACCCTCAGACGGACGGACAGCCGGAGCGAGTGATTCAGACCCTCGAGGACCTACTTCGCGCCTGTGTACTTGACTGGGGAGTCGGTTGGTCACGCTACCTACCCCTCGTGGAATTCGCCTACAACAACAGCTACCAGGCCAGCATCCAGATGGCGCCCTACGAAGCCTTATATGGGAGACGCTGCCGATCCCCGATCTGTTGGGACGACTTGGGTGAACGGAAATTCTTGGGACCCGACTTGGTGGAAGAGACTGAAGAGAAGGTACGCCTCATCAGGCAGCGTTTACTAACCGCCCAAAGCCAACAGAAGAGCTACGCAGACCGGCGGCGCCGCGATTTGGAATTCCAAGTGGGAGAGCACGTGTTCTTACGGGTCTCGCCATCCAGAGGAATCAAGCGTTTCGGGCTGAAGGGCAAGCTGAGCCCATGGTTTGTGGGGCCATTCGAGATCTTGGAGCGCATTGGCCCAGTGGCGTACCGCCTTGCTCTACCGCCAAACCTCGACCGAGTCCACAATGTTTTCCACGTGTCCATGCTCCGGAAATATCTTTCCGACCCGTCACACGTGTTGGACGTCTCCGCGCTCGAGCTCAAGGAGGACCTAAGCTTCGAGGAAACCCCGGTGCGTATCCTAGCAAGAGAAAGCAAAGCGCTGCGGAACCGAGTCATCCCCTACGTGAAGGTGCTCTGGAGCAACCATGAGGAGCGAGAAGCGACGTGGGAGCTGGAGTCAAAAATGAGGGAGCGCCACCCCGATCTCTTCACCGCAACCCAGGATTGAGTTTCGGGGATGAAACTCGTTTTAAGAGGTGAGTGGTGTAGTAACCGCGGGTTTTAAAATACTTTGGTCCTCTCCGTTAGTTTTTTTTATGCACCGCGGTTCGCGTAAGGGGTCTGAAGGGTGGCTAATATTTCTTTGTTTCTGGGCAGACTGTCGGGGCTCGCGGGTATTTTTTAGACAATAAAGCTCGCGAAACGGAGAACGGCGATGCGATCGGTGTTGGATTCCGACTCCGGAATCTCTCGAAATAAATTCCGGAAGGTTGCTAGCAGTTTAGACGACTTGCACGGTCTTCGAGGCAGACCGGACCCTGGTTCGTGACCGATCGCCCTAGTCTATCTATTTGAGATTTGGGGTTAATTCCCACTATTTCTTTTGGACCGATTGATTTATCTTGTGGTTTGGGGTTAGGGTTCGGACATTCCCACTTCTCGCACCCTAGGCGTACATTACCCGAGCGCGGACGAGAAGCCGCCTTTCCCCATCGCCACCTTCTTCCCGCCGATCGGAGTAGAGGACCGAGGCGGCGCGACCGAGGAGAGGGAGGAACGACCGCACGGCCTTCGAAACCGGGCACGCAAGAACGGGACGATCCCCCTCGTTCAACCCTAGCCGACGAAACCGAGGTGAGCGCGTTTTCGTTTCCCCTTTTCGTTTCTTGATTCGAGCAAGCGGAGGGTTTTCTTGGAGTTTTCGGAGGTGGACATCCGATGCCCTAGGAGGCGAGGGAGGGGCGAGCCACCCGTCGGCAGGGCACCCGCGCGGGCTTGAGGCCGCGCGGGGCCGCCCGAGCCTGCGGGCAGCTCCCCCGTGCAGGATGGGCGCAGCGCGGGGCCACCCGCATGCGGGGGAGCCGCGCGGGATCTGGCACCACGCGGGGCAGCCCGCGCATGCGAGCAGCACACCCGCACGGGCTGGGCGCCGCGCGGGGCAGCCCGCGCATGCGGGCAGCGCACCTGCGCGGGCTGGACGCCGCTCGGGGCCACCCGTATGCCGGGGGAGCGCCGCGCGGGGCAGCCCGCGCATGCGGGCAGCGCACCCGCGCGGG
This sequence comes from Tillandsia leiboldiana, assembly GCA_029204045.2. NCBI lineage: Eukaryota > Viridiplantae > Streptophyta > Magnoliopsida > Poales > Bromeliaceae > Tillandsia > Tillandsia leiboldiana. Next base: position 29,788,574 of record CM055070.1, read on the forward strand.
CTGGACGCCGAGCGGGGCCACCCGCATGCGGGGGGGGGGGGGGGGGGGGCGCCGCGCGGGGTCTGGCACCGCGCGGGGCAGCCCGCGCATGCGGGCAGCGCACCCGCACGGGCTGGACGCCGCGCGGGGCCACCCACAGGCGGGGGCGCCGCGCTGGGTCTGGCACCGCGTGGGGCAGCCCGCGCATGCGGGTAGTGCACCCGCGCGGGGTGGGCGCCGCGCGGGGCCAGGCGCCGTGCGGGTCCGACGCCGCGCGGGCCCTTCCGCTCTCGCGGACAGCGACGGCGCGGGTTCACCTTCGCCACGGTCACCGACGACGCCCCCGTCGGAACCAAGGGTCCCATCTCGGGACGGGAACCGGATAGTGTAATTGTTGTACATCGATGTCGTTGGTGGATACTGATTTTCCTTCCCGAGGATTCTTTTGTAGTTTCGGGGAGCGCGCCGAGACGCGGAGAAGCCGAGAGTTGATCACCACGCGGGACAGGTGGGTTTTTGCGTTGGGCTTTGAGTGTCGGGTTTCCGACAATTGTACCTTGTTAATATAAATATCTAATCATGCTAATGTGGTATCCTTGTGGACTTTATCGTTGAATATATTTGATTACTTGACTCGTTGACTTGGTACTATGGTTACGTGATTCGTGTTGGTACTTTGGTTACGTGGCTCGAGGCTGCAGCACGCGCACTCGCGGTTTGGCCACCGCAAAAGGGTGCGCTTTTCCGGAAAAGTGGTCCACGATCCGTGTATACCCACTAGGACGGAGTGGGGCCCCTGTAGTTGTGGGGCTTGGATGCGCCAAGGTGTGAGCGGTGCGACCCGTCGGTTTAGTTGTCCGACGTGGGAGCGGTGCGACCCATTCGGTTTAGTTGTCCGACGTGGGAGCGGTGCGATCCGTCGGTTTAGTTGTCCGACGGGGTTGGGCATTGCAGGTGTACAGGTGTTTGTTTTTACTTTTCCCTTTTGCGAGGGTGGTTGCTCCGGATAGTCTACGGCTTGACGTACCTTCTTTACCCTGCTTTGTTATTATCATTATTGTTCAGTCGCTGACTTCCCACTTTGCGACAGGGTCCTACAGGGGGGAGAGTTAGGCGACGGTGAGGCCGCGGCAGGAGTTTCTGGGTCCCTGGAGACCCGAACAGTACTTTCTCTTTTTCTTCCGCATTCCATTTACCATTTGTAGACTGTGGTGTGGTTCTCGATACCCTCGTGGGGTCGGTGTGGATGTCGGCATGGTGATTATTGAATTATTTAATTTCTTTTCTTCTCTGTTGGCCGCTTTAAGAAAAATAAAAGAGCAAACAAAAGAAAAGATTGCGAAAACTGTTTTTAAAAATATGGGTGTCATGTGGGCACCGTTTTCGAAACCTTGTGGATTTATGGATTACAAAATTGGATTTCAAAACCTAAGTGTCGTGTGGGCACTGTTTTCCAAAACCTCTGGGTTTATGTTGCTTTCGAAATGTGTTTTCAAAATATGGGCGCCGGGTGGGCGCCGTTTCAACAATTGTGGATTTATCCTTTTAAACTGATCGGCGGTGAGATTTATTCAGCATTTGTGAATGGGTATATGTCTGAATTGTTGTGATTGAATGAATATCCGTTTTTGGACATTATATGAGCCGCGACGCCGTGCATATACAGGGGAGACTCTGTCCGTTTGCAGAGTGATCCTGTATATGCGGCGGATCTGGGCACGCGCCGGGGAAGAAGGTTTTTCAAAAAAAAAAATTATACGCGCCAAACACATACCTTTTTATGAATCGTTTCCACTAAAATAAACCCCCGGGGCGCGACAATATCTTCTCATATCTGTGAATGTTGAGATGTATGAATGCGGCTCGTTTTCAAATACAAACATGGTTTCAAAAGCATTTTCAAACCAAGTGTCGTGTGGGCACTGATTTCAAAACCCCTGGATTTATCCTTTCTAGTAAGGTGGCCGCTTAAAAGAGTTTGCGAAAATGTTTTGTAAAACCGGGTGTCGAGTGGACACCGACTTTCAAACCTATGGATTTATGGTGTAGTCTCAATATGATAAATGTGACTGTATAGTTAAGTATAGTCTCTCCTTATTGTCGTTCATTATTGCATGGTTAAAGTATTTGTCGTGCTCGGAACGCCGTGCATATACAAAGGAGGCTCCGCCCGTTTAGGGAGCGAATTTGTATATGTGGCGCGTCTGGTGCGCACCGGAGGCGAGGTTCATTTAAGGAAAAAAAAATGGATATGTTTTCCGCTCTTTTAGAACCTCCGGGGTGTGACAGATTATATGGTATCAAAGAAAACGACTTTAACCATGGTGATCAGTGACCAACATCCACAGAGTGTAATACCACAAGTAACTAACCAATTCGATAACCAAGGTGTAGGTGTGTAAAGTACGAGCGTGAGTGCGGGGAAAAAGGGATAGAGTCCCAGTGTTCGTAGGTCAAGGTGCTAGACCAATTAAGTCTAGGTCTAACTTGGTTTCTTTGTATGCACGGTTAATGTGCCGAACCCGGTCTACCACCGACGGTGCAGAAGTGGACACGACGGATCCGGCAACAGTGGTGAATCGACTACTCCAACAACAGTTCCGCGACATGGCTGAGTGCATCCCCTATTGCTAGAAAAGACGAACCCCACACGGCCCGCCTTCACAAGGACGGTCTATGGAGCGACACTTTTCAGGTAATACCGACGGTGGGTTTACCCGCTTCCGAGAAGTTATCGACATTACCACTTGGGTGGAGCGAGAATTGGTCGTTGCATGCACCCGGCAGAAGGATCATGAGCCTGCCGGGGGCCGAAAACGACCCCAGTCTTATCCCGAGGATGACTTTCCCAATGGGAGCCGACCACCCCGGTATCCGAAGACGCCGCAAGGAACCTGAAGCACATCAGACAAGGGGACCGATCCGTCATGGAGTATCAACAAGTATTCGTAAGGCTGGTCAATTGTGTTTCCTTTGTCATAAGGGATGAAGCTCACAAAGCCCGCCTCTTCGTAGACGGATTGCGGAGCAACTTTTTCGAAGTTGTGCAAGCAGCGGATCTTTCACACCATCCAGAAAGTGGTGGATAGGGCCACCATAGTGGAGCGCGGATTCACTGTGACGCGCGCCCGACGAGAGGACGCGGAGTACAACAAGGATAAGAAACAACCCCAACCCTTCTCCGGAGGGGGATTTTCTAGCGGGGACCGGCCATACATCATCTATTGAGAGGCACCCCGGGGGATAATTCATTTTCGGAAGCACGACCATTGCTTCTGATGTGATAAACAGGGACAGTCCCGCTTTAACTGCCTGAACCCGGGAACAACTTTTTAGAGGCACGATACGGATGAGAGGTCTTATGCAATGACACGACAAAGGACGCACTACCCGAGGAAAGTAGTGGGAGGAAAGACCCCTTTTGAAGAGTAATGTTGGTCTTGACCCCAAGAGGACCCTTAACAGTAAATAGTTTGTACCTCCCTACCCAATAAGGTTGGGAAGACTCAGTTGTCTTTGGTGTTGGCTATTTATTTATGGGTTAAATAGGTCCAACTTCTTGCCTCGAGACAATAGGCCCAGGAGACTAATAAGTTGAGTTGGGTGAGCCCAATAGGTTGAGTAGGGCTGCTATCCACAATAGACCTAACGGCAAGAGGCCCAATAATAGACCCAACGTCCAGGTGGGTTGTGTCCGGTCGAGATCCGTGGGCCCTGTGTCTGTACGCTTCAAGTGAATTGGTTGCGTATCTCTAAAAGCTCGAGCTTTTGGGATTAATGGTTAGCGCCAACGATCCGACATTTGGGACTTGGTGGTGTCACCGCTAAGAGAATTTGAGGGGATACTCGGAAGGGATTGGCTTATTGAGTATCAGGTGCTAGTCGATTGCGAGAAACCGAGCGTGCCGTCTTGGGGCACACCCGTTCTATTCGTACGGAAGAAGGACGGGAGTCTACGATTGTGCATCGACAATTAGGGAATAGATAGGGTCATAGTAAAGAACAATTCCCCTCACCTTGGATTGATGACCTATTCGACCAACTACGAGAGCGACGGCGTCCTCAAAGATTGATCTGCAGTCCGGCTATTGCCAGTTTAGAGTCCGGAGAGATGACATACCGAAAACAGTTTTTCGAACTTGGTATGGTCGTTACGAACGGTTATACCGTTTGGACTCATAGTCGCTCCAACGGTGTTCATGAATATGATGAAAAGGATCTTGGAACCTTTCTTAAACCAGTTTGTAGTAGTCTTTATAAATGACATCCCGATCTACGCTCCCACAGACAAAGAGCACGAGGAACACTTGCGAGTGATCCTCCGGACCCTCCGGTACCAGAAAGTGTATGCCAAACTCAAAAGGTGTGAGTTCTGGCTCCGCGAGGTAGACTTGTTGGGACACTAGTCTCAGTGTCGGGAATAGTGGAGGACCCGAGGAAGATAGAATCCGTGACCGACTGGGCTCGGCCAACAACTGGGACAGAAATCCGAAGCTTTCTAGGACTGGCGGGGTACTACAGACGTTTCGAGGAAGACTTCTCAAAGATAGCCGCTCCCTTGAATCGACTAACCCGGAAAGGGGAGAAGTTCGTCTCGACGGCCCAATGTCAGAAGAGCTTCGAGGAACTTAAAAACAGACTCACACGGGCACCGGTACTCACATTGCCGTAGCCCGGTGAGGACTACGATATCTATTGTGATGCATCTCGAAGCAGTCTTGGGAGCGTATTGATGCAACAAGGGAAGGTCATAGCTTACGCATCAAGACAGCTCAAGGATTACGAGCAGAACTACCCTACACACGACTTGGAGCTCGCGGCAGTCGTGTTTGCCTTAAAGCTCTGGAGACATTACCTCTATGGGGCGCACTGTAACGTGTTTTCCGATCACCAGAGCCTCAAATACCTGTTTACTCAGAAGGAACTGAATTTACGGCAAAGGCGATGGCTGGAACTACCGAGAGACTACGATTTGTCTACCCATTACCTCCCCGGGAAGGCAAATTTGGTGGCCGACGCCTTAAGCCGGAAGGGACAGACGGGAGGAACGGCGTTGAGCGCCCTTACCCAACAAGATCGTCTCATCGCCGAGTTCTCGCGATTGAGACTGGAGGTAGCGCCGGCGGGTGCGGTTACGCAACCCCTGTCTTTAGTAGTTAAGCCTACGCAGATCAAGAGGATCTTGGAAGGCCAAACAACGGACACGCAACTACAACTGGCGCGGGATAGAATATCCTCGGAACAAACTGGGGATTTTACGATCGGCACTGATGATGTGTTAAGGTTCCGGGGACGAATTTGCGTGCCCGATGTGCCAGAAATGAGGAAAGAATTTCTAACGGAAGCGCATAATGCCCCTACACTGCTCATCCCGGAGGTACAAAGATGTACAAAGACCTGAGGCAGACCTTTTGGCGGCCTAAATTAAAGAGTGATGTGGCGCAATTCGTGGCGTGATGTTTGGTGTGCCAACAGGTGAAAGCGGAACATCAGCGACCGGCGGGGAAACTACAACCATTGCCCATACCGGAATAGAAATGGGAATGGATTACTATGGATTTCGTAACCGGTTTTCCGCGATCGTAACAAGGACATGACGCGCTATGGGTCATTATGGGTCGTCTGACGAAATCGGCCCACTTTTTGCCTATCCACACGACGTGGACCCGAGATCGACTACGCAAACCTACATCGACGAGGTGGTAAGATTGCACGGAGTACCATCGTCGATAACTTCTGATAGGGACACGCGCTTTGTGTCAAATTTCTGGCGGAGCCTGCAGCAGGCACTCGGGACCAAACTGCAGTTCAGCACGGCCTTCCACCAGCAGACGGACGGGCAATCGGCACGGGTGATCCAGATTCTCGAAGATATGCTTCGAGCCTGTGTGTTGGATCTGGGTGAGGGATGGTCGCGTTACCTACCCCTCGTGGAATCTGCCTACAACAATAGCTACCAAGCTAGTATTCAGATGGCGCCGTACGAAGCCTTGTACGGGCGCCGATGTCGATCGCCTATTTGCTGGGACGACTTGGGGGAGCGGAAGCATTTGGGGCCAGACCTCATAGAGGAAACGGAGGCAAAGGTGCGCCTTATCAGGCAGCGGCTGTTGACCGCCCAGAGCCGGCATAAAAGCTACGCGGACCAGAGGCGACGGGAATTGGAATTTATGGTGGGGGAACACGTGTTGCTTCGTGTATCACTGTCTAAGGGGACAAAATGGTTCGGCATACGAGGGAAGCTGAGCCCACGGTACGTGGGACCGTTCGAAATCTTGGAGCGCGTGGGCCCGGTGGCATACCGGTTGGCCTTACCGCCAAACCTCGAATGGTTACACAATGTGTTTCGCGTCTCGATGCTCCGAAAGTACCTTCCCGACCTGTCTCACGTCCTCGATGCCTCTGCCGTCGAGTTGCGCGAGGACTTGAGCTTCAAGGGAACGCCGATACGGATATTGGTACGAGAGGAAAAGAAACTTCGCAACCGGACGACCCCCTACGTAAAGGTGCAATGGAGTAACCATGAGGAGCGCGAGGCGACCTGGGAACTTGAGATGAAAATGAGGGAGTGTTTCCCTGAGTTATTTAGCGAGGGTTGAGGTTAAATTTTGGGGACGAAACTTCTTTCAAGGGGTGTGTGGTGTAATATCACAGTTTTCATGTAACGTTTTACCCTCCTGCTAATAAAGTGTAAGTTATGGGAATTTGAATTTGATGATCTTGAGGTGCGGATATTTTTCTGTGATAGAGCTCGAAAAATGGTGAACAGCGGTGCGACCGGATCCGGATTCCGACTTACGGATCCCCTAGAACGGGGTTGTTAGGATCGCGGTAACCGGGATGTGCATCGAAATCCGTGCAAGTGATCGTGTATGCTTTTCGAGGAGATAAGGAATTATCTCTAAGGAATTATCTTAAAGGAATTATCTTTAAGAAATTATCTCTAAGGAAATATCTTTAAGGATTTATCTCTAAGGAATTATCTCTAAGGAATTATCTTAAAGGAATTATCTTCAAGGAATTATCTCCAAGGATTAATTAAATAATTAATTAATTAGAGATTGAAATACCCGATGTGGATTTTGACGGTACGTACATATGAAAAGGGAAAATAAAAGAAATAAATTAATAATAAGATTTATTTACTCCCCGTATACCGAAAGGAAAACCTTAGTTTTAAAAGATCGCCTCCTCAAACCCTTCCCTCTTGTGCGTGCCGAAAACCAAACGAAACCCTAGTTCGAAAAGAGAGAAAAAGAAAAGAAAAAGGAAACCCTAACCGGAGAGAAAAGGGAGAAAAGAAGGAAAGAAGGAGAAAGCGGAGAGACCCGATCGCCCCGATCGACGTGCCGGGAGGCCGGAGAACGAGGCGCCATCATCTACAGGGAGCGGATCCTAATCCCTAGCGCCGCGAAGGACAGGATCGGATCATCGTTCCCGATAGATCGAGGTTAGTACCATTGTTCGTACGTTTCCATCGTTATAGGGTTGGTGTTTTGGGTCTTTCGCCGTTTTTGTTGCGTTTATCGCCGCCGCCGCCGCCGCGAAAACCCTAGGGCATCGACGCCACGGCCGAACAGCACGCGGAACGCGCGCACCGCGCGGGGCTACTGCACGCACAGACGAGCCGCTCGCGCCGCGCAGGGTTGGCGCCCACGCGGCAAACGCACGCGCCGTGCGGGGCTAGTGCCCGCGCGGCGGCGCCGCTGTGCCGTGAGGGGCTAGTGCCCGCGCAGCGGCAACGCTGTGTCGCGCGGGGCTGGTGCCCGCGCGGCCAACGCGCGCGCCGCGCGGGGCTTGCGGCCGCGCGGCGGCGCCGCTGTGCCGCGCGGGCTGGTGCCCGCGCGTGCCGCGCTGGGCTAGCGCCCGCGCGGCGGCGCCGCTGTGCCGCGCGGGGCTGGTGCCCTCGCGGCCAACGCGCGCGCCGCGGGGAACAAGTGCCCGCGCGGCGGCAGTGCTGTGCCGCGCGGCCTGCTCGCGCGCCCCGCGGGGCAAGTGCCTGCGCGGCGGCGCTGCTGTGCCGCGCGGCGCTAGTGCCCGCGCGGCAGCGCCGATGTGCCGCGCGGGGGGGGCTGTGCCGCGCGGGCTGGTGCCCGCGCGCGCCGCGTGGCGGCGCCGCTGTCCCGCGCGGGGCTAGCCGCCGCGTGCCGTGCGGAGCTAGCGCCCGCGCGGTGGCGCCGCTGTGCCGCGCGGTGCTGGTGCCCTCGTGGCCAACGCGCGCGCCGCGTGGGACAAGTGCCCGCGCGGCGGCGCTGCTGTGCCGCGCGGCCAGCACGCGCGCCGCGCGAGGGTAGTGCCCGCGCGGCAATGCCGATGTGCCACGCGGGGGGGGCGGGGGGGCTGGACCCCGCGCGGCGCTGTTGTGCTGCTCGGGGCTGGTGCCCGCGCGGCCAACGCGCGCGCCGCGCGGGGCTATAGTCCGCGCGGCGTTGTTGCTGTGCCGCGCGGGGGCTGGTGCCCTCTCGGCCAATGCGAGCCGCACGAGGGGTCGTTCGTCGCCACCGTTGTCGCCGCCGCCATCGCGGGTCTTTAGTCTTTTTGGTCACGCTTTCGGAGTCGTGTTTCCTTATGAGAATTGTATCTTTCCTGTTATGCCCTTTGGGGACTTTCTTTTAGGTTCGGGTGTCGTCCGAAGGCGCGGATCGATCTTCAGAGTTTCGGTCGACGCAATGTGAGGTGGGTACCTTTGGGTATTTTCAGTGTAATGTCGTTCCCGCGTATTTTGCATGATAAAGTAGATGTTTTTGTAAACTGTCTAACCCTATTGCATGTAAATCCTGTTTTATATTCTAACTAAGGCGGCTGAGGTCACAATACTGTTTTATGTTCTAACTGAGGCGGCTGAGGTCGCATGGCAGTTTATATGCTCATATCTCTTACACGCACACCGGCGGTTTGGCCACCGCATAGGGTGTATTTTTTTGAAAAGATGATAAGGATTACCCGTGTACCCCACGACTCGTGATGATGGGGATCCCTCTAAGAGAGGTGACTGCTACTTAGGCAGTGGAGAGGATTGGTGGCACCAAGAAAATGAGCACGCTATTTGGGGTTGGGTCCCAATAGCTATCTGGGGTAGGAGCCCAGCATGTTTTCTATCTAGGGTTGGTGCCCAACATAATTTAAAACTGGGGTAGGTGCCTAGTGTGATCGTGACAGGGATGTAGCGGTACATGAGGGGGAAGTAAATGCTCCGTTGTATCGGTTTGTCTTTTACATTATTGCATTTACATTTTATATCTACTTTATCAGTCACCGACTACCCACGCTGTAACAGGTCCGCGCAGGGGTGGGAACCGGGACGACGGTGAGGCATCGGTTAGAGGACCCTAGTTTTGGTGGCTGTTCAACCTTACAGTTTACGGTTATCTTTCTATTGCTTGGTTAGTTTAACTGTGAATTACTTGTGTTGGTTTCTTGTGGATGTTGGATTGAGGACTTAGTGTAGGAATATCTTCTCATATCTGTGAATGTTGAGATGTATGAATGCGGCTCGTTTTCAAATACAAACATGATTTCAAAAGCATTTTCAAACCAAGTGTCGTGTTGGCACTGATTTCAAAACCCGTGGATTTATCCTTTCAAGTAAGGTGGCCGCTTAAAAGAGTTTGCGAAAATGTTTTGTAAAACCGGATGTCGAGTGGACACCGACTTTCAAACCTATGGGTTTATGGTGTAGTCCCAATATGATAAATGTGACTGTATGGTTAAGTATAGTCTCTCCTTATTGTCGTTCATTGTTGCATGGTTAAAGTATTTGTCATGCTCGGAACGGCGTGCATATACAAAGGAGGCTCCGCCCGTTTGGGGAGTGAATTTGTATATGTGGCGGGTCTGGTGCACACCGGAGGCGAGGTTCATTTAAGGAAAAAAAAAATAGATACATTTTCCGCTCTTTTAGAACCTCCGGGGCATGACATGTGATGAAATCATGCCTGCGACAACCCGGTCCACTGCCGTGGCGCCCTCCAACCGGGCGGCACAGACTCATTCGCTCGATGTAGGTGGTCCTCGCTCAATCTGCCTCGACGTCAAAGTCCAGTCTGTTGGAAAATATCTAGACTATCCACATAGAAAGCATGGCTTCTGCCTCTGCTCACACTGGGGCAACGAATGGGGCCCTCCTTAAAAACACATCCATGCTACCGCCGCTGCTGCTACTGATACCTCTGCTAAAACTGCTGGTACTGTGGCTACTGCCAATCTCTGGCGCCTCTGAAACCCACGATCCTGATGATGGAATCGTGGAGGTCTCGGAGGCTCCTGCCTACTCGTCTGTCCTCCGTCATCAGGCGCTGGGCGCTTCACGCCCAAACTCCCATCGGGAGCTGTGTTCCACTCAATCAAAATCACAATCCCTCGTTCCACATAAGTGCCTGCTCCATCGAGGCGTCAAAAGTCTGCAGTCTGCGTGACCGAACAAACTGATAGATATCTCGGCGCAAACCCTGCTCGAACACGTAAATCCAATGCGTCTCGTCCCTGGCCACGTGTAGTACACAGTCCAATAGCCGGTTGAAATCCATGATGTACTTCTGTACAGAACGGTCTCCCTATTGGAGGTTCCTCAAATCCTCTTCCAGCTTCTATCTGACACTCTCGGGAAAGAAAGCTTCAAGAAGAAGGCTGCAGAACTCCGCCCAAGTAAGCAGCTGGGTCCCAGGCGGACCGACAGTCGCACTCGGCGTCACCAAGCCTCGGCAATGTGCTCTAACAAGTTTGTCGCCAAAAGAACCTGAAATCGCTCCTCAATAAAAAGGGTCTCAAAGAGTCACTCCATCGCTGTGATCCAAGATTCTGCCTCCCACGGCTCCAAGCTCAATCCTGCAACTCGGGGTGGATCAGACTGCCGGGACTGGCTCCATCGATCGATGATGTCCCAAAGCTCATCTACTATCCGCTATCCACCCTACCTCGGTGCCTCGGCACTACTCGTCGGCACGGAGGGGGCTGCTCGCTCAATCGGTGCCACTGGTACAGCTGGAGATGCCACTGCATAGGAAGAAAGTGCTGGAGGACACTCAGGCGGTACTGCAACTGGCTGTACTCTCTGCTCCGACAGGCGCATCAAACGTTCCATGGCCTCCTCCTGGCATCGGACAGCCTCTGACATCTGTGCCATCTGTGTCCATAACTCCTGGGTCTCGCTCTGCTCTGATAACTCTGCCTCCCGCTGCTCGAGTTACTCATCAAATACGGGATGTGCCGTCCTTACTGCACGATGTCTCAGGGGCATCGTATTCCACTGGATAATAACAAACATCAGGACACAACAACCATTCGACCCAATCACTCATCCCGTCCCTTGGGAGAGGTATAAAACTCAATCAGGACTCTCGCTATAAGTTACGACTCTCACATAGTCATCCTAAGATCCATGCACATGCCTAGGGTTTCTAAGTCCATAATGACCTACAACTTAGGCTCTGATACCACTCTAATCTGTCACGCCCCGGGGTCGAAACTGCACCCTGGCCTGCCAACAGATCCGCCGCCCATACGGGAAGCCCCGTATAGACGAAGCGTCAAACATGCAAAAAGAAGGATACTATAGCTATACAGATATCAGAGCTGAAAAGCAAACTACTGAAATAAAAAATAAAACAACTGTCAAATAGTACATGTCTGAACCTCACTACAAAAGTCTCTCAAAATAAAACTCTCAAAAGTAACTAACTACTAAAATCCATCAGACTGTACTACTAATGTGAGGACCTGGTTTCCCCGCGGGGGAGTTTTCTGGTTGTTTGGCAGCTTTCGAAGGCTTGTGTGGTGTGTTGGTGGTGTTTGTACGCGATTTGGACACAAGTGGTGGACTTCGGGCTTAATTATGGGTCACGGGAGTTTATGGAGGACCCGTCGAGTGTTTAGAAGTGATTTCGCGCAATGCGGATGTCAAATTTGGACTCAGGGCGAAGTTTGGATAAAAGATTACCTCTCCGGATGCCTTCGGGAATTTTTAGAGATGGAATTTGGCAAACCGGATTTTTGGAATGGACCCGGCGCGAAAATCGGATCAAGTGGGCTTTCCGGGGGCCTTCGGCAAAATTTTGGTTGAGAATTTGGAAAAACAGGCATCAGATTTGGATTCAGCGCGCGAAAACGGTGAAAATGGACTATTTATTTGCATTTTTCGGAGCCCGGGTGTCGCGCACGGTTTTCGAGGCAGCTTGGTACTGTTCCGGCCGGCGGCGGGCGGCGGCGGCGGCGGAGCGCGGCGGCGCGGACGCAGGCACGGCGGCGGGCAGGTGTGCGGTCCACAGCGCCTGCGTGCACCGGAGGGTGGACACCTGTCGGCCTGCTGTTGGCGCGGTGTTGTGCACTCGGTGCACCGAGCTGGTGCGCTCACCTCAGGGCGCGTGCCCGACACTGTGCGCAGGCGGCGCTGGCGCACGCACGTGGGCGCGTCAGGCGCGCTTTGACCGGGGAGCCGCCACGTTTCGACTCCTCGTTGGGCCACGTGTCGCCCGCTGGGTGGCCCCTCACGGCTGTCCGCTGTGTTGTGGGCGACGTGGAGGCCCGTGGGGGTTTCGAGCCTGCACAGTGTTGGGCCGGGCCCAACACTGTAGCAGCCCGGAACTTCCGGGCGCCCGGAAAATAGGACTCATCCGTCATTATTTGATTTATTTTTTGGGCCTATTTAAACGGCCCGAGCTGCTTCTTCCTCCTCTTTTCTTCCACTTCCGAGCTTCAAACCGACAGGAGGTCCTCAGCAAAGTTGTTCCCCTCGCTGTGTCTCTTCCATCTGCAGAGTTTGGGGATTTTTGGGGCACGCTTTTCGAGATTCTCATTTTCTTGGCGCGGCGCGACGCTCTTTCTTCGGTGCTTCTTCCGTCGCTCTTCAGTGCACGAGCTCCCCCGGCCTACTCCGACCATCTTTTTGAGCGATTTCTTCGCCGTTGGATTCACAACAGGTGAGGCTACGATTTCGGTTTCTCGCACATTTTCTGGTTTCGCGTTTTTTGAGGAGTTCTACCTTACTCTCTGAGGACCTTGTTTGCTGTGTGGATTTTGAGGGCATCAGATTGATGGAATTTTATCTCCGCAACCGGGCATCGGATTGAGACGCTCTTATAGACTTTTTTCATCTACTCGACGCGAGGATCATCGTGGTATTTTTTTTGGAATTTCTTGAGGCCTTCCCGAAGGTATACATCTTCCTCTTTATCTGTGCAAGATTTTACAGTTGTGTGGTTGGATGTTCTCGCGCACCCGTATTGTGGAATTTATAACTTGACCTACGGGGCTCCGATTTGGGCGTGCAGGTACTTGTTTCGAAGCTATCAACGCGTAGAACGCAGGGATATTTTATTTAGAATTTATTGAGCACTTTCAGCAGGTGAAATTTTGGCCTCTTTGCAGCTGAAAATTCAGCGTGTGTTTTTGGGCAGTTTTTTTTGGGATTTAAGTGTAACTGTAGCCTTTTGTTGTACCCAGGAGGGATTGTGGACTGTACTGGACCTGTTGGACATAAGAGTTGCTGTTTTTCTGGTTCTCTCAGCTGTGTGACCCCGGACAGTTAGCACCTTCAGGTGGGTGGCTTTGCTTTCAGGATCTATGGACTGTGCTCTAATTCTATTGTTATAGAATCTTGCATGATAGTGTTTGGACTGGGTAGCATGCTAGAATGTGAATGTTAATATCCTTTGTAATTATCTGATGATCTCTTCTGCTTCCTTCTACCTATTAAATATTTATTATCTTGGAACCTGACCTAGCACCCCCGCCATATGCTGCATGTGTAACCAGACCAGTAGAAAACCCTCACTTGGGCTAGGGTTCTTTATGTTTAGACATCCACACTTTATGTTTCATTCCTGGACTTAGTGTTATCCTCGCCCGGGTAGTGGGCCGAGCGGTCGGGACTTCTTTTTAGTGTGGGATGCATTTGCACTCGTGCTTGGGAGCAGAGTGGAGTCTGGTAGATGTAGTGGATCGCTTGTCTGTACCGGGAACCGTTTGGGGTAAACGGTGGCCCCGGGAGGTCTTGTTTTTCCCCTGTTTGGGGTTGTCGCCACTGTGTTAGTGGCAGTAGTTTACTAGTGTTAGCCGGACCTAGAACCTAGAACCCTTTTCGACATACAATGATTTTAGTCTACCAATGCTTTCTTCCAAGCATCGAAGGGCCACTGGAGTCTGTTCTTGTTTGATTGGACAAAGGCATCAGCCCTTCGGGGTTTGGGTAAAACACTTGTTTTCTAACTATTTTTCTAAAGAGAACTAAAATCATTAAATATGGATTTCTTCCAGGTCAAAATGGTTTTCAATAACAAATGTCACATGTTTCCTGTAATCTCCCCGCTCGAAAGGATTCGAGTGGTCTGGGTTCTAGGGGCCGTTCCTTCGTTCGGGACGGGAGCCGCGGGGGCCGAGCCTGGAACCTGTTCTTGTTTGATAGGGTTGTAGGTGTAGGTCTCCCGGGACTTTCGGGCCCTAGTTGGTGTCTTCTTCGTGTTGTACCGAGGTTGTTGTGTCCCCGAACTATAAGGGGGCGGGAACTTCGTTAGGCGGAGCCTAGAGTCTGTTCTTGTTTGATAGGGTTCTAAGCACCGGCCTACCGGGTTTCGAACCCTTATGGTGTCGGTCTTTCCTGTGAGTTTAGTGTTCTATTGTGGGTCGATCCTGGCTGTGGAGTATCTCCAGCCAGTGCGTCTTGTGCTGTGAGTTATTGGAGAGGCTTGTGTCTCGTGTTTCGCATGAGCTGATCAGTTGAGTCGTCGAGAGTGCTCCGACTGTTGTGCGAGATGTTTGAGGATTGAGTCTTTCCGTTCAGTGCGTGAACGTGGATTTTGACTATAGCCTGCAGTGCCACTTTGAGCTCGACAGAGTGCGCGGATACCTTCTTCCTCGGTGGGGTCGCTCCCCTCGAGAGCCACGCCCGGGGTGGATTTGTTACTTTTGTAACTCGACTTGTCGACGCCGTCCCTCTGACTGGGCCAGTTAGTGCCAGTTACGGACGCAGTCCCTCTGGCTGGGCCAGTTAGTGGCAGCCACGGACGCCCTACGTAAGTCCGGTCCTCCGGGATGTCACGGCAGTAGGTAGGCGCAGGTTTGGCTGGACCCTATGCGGCAGTCAGTGTAGATTGGGTGACTGTACTGTGTGAGTTAGTAGATGCATCATGTTTCCATCTGTTCCATTTTCTTGAGCATCTAGATAGAGGCATAGTAGCTGTAGAGTTACTTTTCCAGCCCTTTCATTTCAGTATTATTATTGTTACTTTATGTCTCTAGTAGACTTAATGGGCAGACCGTCGGGCTTGTTAGCGGCACCCACTGAGAACTACTTGGGACGTAGTTCTCACACCCGTCGTGGTGTCTTTTCCCACAGGGACCTCTACTCCTGTTCCAGTTGCTCCTGTTGCTGCTTCTTCTGATTGAGGTAAGGGAGTCGCGAGCTAGATCCCTACCAGTCGTCGGCCTGAGAGTAGATGTACCCTTATTACTTTTGAGAGTTCATGTTGAGAGAACTTTGTAGTGAGGTATAGAGTTGTATTTATTTTACTGCTCGAGAGATTTCTGTATTTTGGTGAGGTTGGATTGTACTATTTGAGAGTTGTAGTTGTTCACTTAGTTTTTATTTCTAGCAGTTTTACTTTCAGCTCTGATATCTGTATAGTATAGTTGATCTTTTGCAGGTTAGTCGCTTCGTCTATACGGGGCTTCCTGTATGGGCGGCGGATCTGTTGGTGAGCCCGGGTCGCAGTTTCGACGCCGGGGCGTGACAACTAAGCTCCAAAAAGGGGTACCGCTATACTCCAAAGACGGGTATGGAACTAGCTCGCGACTCCCTCACCTCGATCAGCAACAAAAGGATCAACAACTGGAGCAGCAGGAACTGGAGAAAGGGTCATTGGGGAAAGACACCACAGCGGGTGTGAGAACTACATCCCACAGTAGTTCTCAGTGGGTACCGCTACCAAACCCGACGGTCTGCCCACTAAGTCTACTAGAGGCATAAGATAATAGGAAAACTGTAATAATGAAAAGATAAGCTGGAAAGAGTCTACAGCTATCATGCCTCTATCTACAATGCTCAAAGGGTGATACAGATGAAAATGATGCATCGACTCTAACCCAAGTACTCAATCAACCCAATCACAGTGACTGCCACATAGGGTCCAGTCAAACCTGCACCCACCTACGGCCGTTACATCCACGGAGGACCGGACTTACGTAGGGCGTCCGTGACTACCAAAACTGGCCCAGCCAGAGGGACTGCGTCGACAAGTCGCGATAGCAAAGTAACAGGACCAACTCCGGAGTGGCACTCGAGGGGCGCGACCCCACCGAGGAAAGTATCTGCGCATCTCTGTCGAGCTCAATATGGCTCATGCAGGCTATAGTCCAATCCACGATCAACAAGATCGACAGTACTCAAATCATCTCTCTAACTCACTAACAGGAACCACTCGAACAGTCGAGACCGCTATCAACCCAACGGCTCCCCAAAAAGAACATCAACTCCACATGTAAACTCACTAGCTGGGTATACTCCACAGCCAACAACAATGAAGGGTCCGGGAACCCCGAAAGACTAAAACCTACAACCCAAATCAAACAAGAACAGGCTCTAGGCATAGCCTTTCGTTGTTCTCGACCCAAAGAAAAAGGCAGCCCTTAGAACCCAGACTACTCGAATCCTCTCGAGTGGGAAAGTTTACAGGAAATAATGTGATATTTATTACTGAAAACCATTTTTCACTCAACCCACGCGGGGTGAGGACTAAAAGTAGTTACTTTTTGAAAAACCATCTTGTTTTGAGAACTAGCCATTTTTAATGATTTTTAGTTCTTTTAGGAAAAACAGTTGGAAAACAAGTTTTTATACCCAAACCCCGAAGGGCTAATGCCTTCGTCCAATCAAACAAGAACAGACTCCGGCGACCCTTCGATGTTTGGAAGAAAACATTGGTCGACTAAAATCATGTGTGTGTCCAAAAAGGTTCTGGGTTCAAGGTCCTGCTATCACTGGTATACTACTGCCACTAACACAGTGGCGACACATAAAACAGAGAAACAAGACATCCCGGGACCGCCGTTCTCCCAAACGGCTCACGCCACAGATAAAAGACCAGCTATGTCACCAGACTCCACTCTGCCCCCAAGCACGAGTGTAACATGCATCCCACACTAAGAGAAATCCCGACCACTCGACCCACTACCCGGGAGAGGATAACACTATGTCCTGGAATAAAATAAGTGTGGATGTCTAAAGCGTAAATAAACCTAGCCGAAGTGAGATTTTTCTACTAGTTTGGTTACACATGTAACATATGACAGGGTGCTAGGTCAAGTTCCAAAAGTAGCATTTAGTTTAACTAAAGCAAGATCAGGGAACATTAACCAACATGATTTCAATAACAACACAGGAAAGACAACATCTTCTAACATGCATTCTATACAACAGAATTAATGAACCGTCCACCGGTTTTGGAGACGAAGCAACCCCCCTGAAGCGCGCATCAATCCAAGATCCAAAAAGGCTGAAACTGAACGGGGACAAATCCTCACATTTCCACGATTCCAACGGGTCCAAAATCACCCAAAAACACCTCCTGGGTACAAAGATATGGTCCAAACATTGCAATAAGCAAATATTTCCACAAACACAAGCTGTTGTCAAATCAGTCCAGAAAATGGTTAAATACCACCTGCGAGATAATCTCCAAAAATTCTAATATAAATACGATGGCGATCCTCGCGAAGAGTAGATGTCGATCGAGTCCTCACATGTCGAAATCCGATACCCAAGTGCAGAGATAAAAATCCGACAAACCTCAACTGTCCAGAAAAACTACCAGCAGAAGAGGGGTTCAAAGATGCCTCGTAAACCGTGCCAAGAACTCAAAATGAAGCAAAGTGATCAACACGGAAATCGAAGGCCTACCTCTCATGAAATCGATGCCGCAAAGATCGTCGATAAATTCCTTCGGGGTAGCTATGGAAACCTCGTGGACCGAAACACGACGAAAATGGGCCACCGATGAAGAAACGCACACTGCGCCAAGATGCCGAAGTCGTCGATGTCGCACCATCCAAAAATTCTGAAACTCCTTCGCAAGATGCAGCACTTGAGGGCCCAGTCGCAGAAGAGCTCGGGAAATCCTTTAAAAAGAAGCCCAAAGGGGCTATTTATAGCCCAGCCCACCAAGGAGGAAAAAATCCAGATTCGGGTGCCCGATATTGGGCCGGCCCGTTACTGTGCGCGCCCGGATCCACCATGGCCCGCCGCGCGCGACACGTGGCACGGCCTCCGCTGGCTGGTCCCGGTGAACGCCAAAATCTGTGAACCGCCCTGCCCGCCGCTGCGCACGCGCCGCTACCCGCGCCCGCTCCGCCGTTGCCCGTCCCCGCCGGCGCTGCTCTGGCCTGCCGGAACAGTAAATCATGCCTCAAAATCCGTGTTTTGGCGTCCGGGCTCCGAAAAACACAAGTAGTCCATTTTCATCGTTTTCGCGCGCTGAGTCCAAATCCGATGTCCGTTTTGCCAAATTCAACTTCTAAAATTTGTTGAAGGCATCCGGACAGGTATTCTTAATCCAAATTCCGCACTGGGTCCAAATCTGAAGTCTGATTTGCGCGCAACCAACTCCAACACACATCATAGGCCTTCAGAAGCCACCATTCACACTGCAAATGCTCTGCGGAGATCCGGGTCATCACAGCCGCAATACCCTACCATCCACAATCCGGTACAACAACTGACCTCCGGTCAACCGCCCAATATCCGCGGTTGCCGAAATACCCTACAATCACAATCCGGTCCAACAACCTGTCCCAGGCCCCAATGTCCCGGCTACACTATTCCAAACCCCTGCTCGAACCCGAGCAACATGTATGTAGTATCTGAATAGAAAGGAGAAAAGAACAATCATGGTTTCATGGTTTCTCCTAAGTCAAGTTCCAACATGACAGTGTAGCAGTAAAAGATGGCCTATCTAGATGTCCACACAAGCATGCAATTGCCCTCGAAGAAGATAGAAGAAAGAGTATAACAAATAGTACGTAGCTCCACAAAAATATAACCAACATGCCAAACTCACTAATCAACTACACCTGTCCATAAACCATGATTTATAATAAATCATCAGAGTAGTCCCCGCACATAGGTATACAATCTTGTCCCCTCGAATAATAAATCCTCATAAAAGATTATGTGCTAATGTCACGCCCCGGGTGTAAACCAGAACCCGGGCCCGTCCACAGATCCGCCGTGCACACAGAATTTCCCGTGTACACGAAGCGCTGGTAACCTGCTCAGATATAAGAGATATATAAAATATATAGATAAAGGAGCATAAACAGAGCAAAAATAAAGCTACTACATCTCAGACTACAGCTAGAAAGTAAAAGCAAAGTAAAACTCTCAAAATATACAAGTGTCTCTCCCAGCTCACCAAATAGGTACAAACAGCTGGCAAGAGCCAGACCCAAAATAAACTACAACTGTCTGAGATAAAAAAGGGGTACAACTGATACACGACTAAACTCGAAGTCGGGGGTAGATGAGCTACCTAATCCGCTATCTGCTTGCCTCGCTCTGCCCGAGACGGCCCTGCAACACCCGCAGAAGACTCTGCAAAACAAAGGGAGAAAAAGAAAAGAGAGACAATGGGGGTGAGAACTACTATATAAAACAGTAGCCTCCCCTAGTGGGAAAACCTCAAACTCTGACATGCCCACTAGGACTACTAGAGGTAAAAAGGGAAAAACAGTAGTAAACTAAAAAGGCTACTGATAAGGAAAAACTATCACTACAATGCCTCTATATGCAGTATCAAAAGAGATGACTGTAAGAATGCATCAGAAAACTGTATCTGTCCCAATAATCCAATCATGTGCCACCAGTAGAACTGGCATTGCTTGCTCAGCGGAATCTGCACACATGGCTCGAAACCGCGGGATCGGCCCACATGGCTCGCATCCCAAAATAAGTAACAGATCGGCAACTATAACCGTCCGATCGCACACTCCGGAGTGGCGCTTGAGGGGAGCGACCCACACGAGTAAAATAGCTCTGTAACAAGTATCTCAGTCTAGTAGGACTTTGATCATGACTATGATCAAAGTGGAAATCTCTATCCACTAAAGAAACCTGATACCCAATCTGATGCATAAGTAAAACATCCGGTCAACTGCCCAATGTCCGCGGTCGCCGCAACACCCCATAAGTCCAAATCTGATAAGGTAATCAACAGCTGGCTAACCGCCCAATGTCCGCGGTTGCCACAACACCCCACAAGTCCAAATCTGATAAGGAAATCAACAGCTGGCTAACAGCCCAATGTCCGCGGTTGCCACAACACCCCACAAGTCCAAATCTGATAAGGAAATCAACAGCTGGCTAACCGCCCAATGTCCGCGGTTGCCGCAACACCCCACAAGTCCAAATCGAGTCTAAACTGACATTGACTCGATGGCCTCGACAACACTATCCCATACCCCTGCTCTAACTTGAGCAACATGCAACTGAATAGAAAGGAGAACAACTAAATATGGTTTCTCCTAAGTCATTTCCCAATATGATAGTGCAGCAGTAAATAGTGGCCTAACCAAATGTCCAAACAAGCATGCAATTGTCCTGTACTTGGTAAAATAGATGCAAGTGTCCGTGAAATAACGCATGCTGGCAACAATTCATCACAATGGTCTAAGTACCCTATGTACTAGTAAATCATGCATAACATCCACAATGTTACTAATAGAGCCTTCTATCTCTCAAGTGATATCACCATTCTAATTCACTAATGTCATTAGTAAGCAAGTACTAACATATGTCCCATCTATTTCACATAAGCATGCAAATATCATTCAGAGGGTGTAATTAACTTCCTAACATGGAAAACACTCCAATAAGCCTAGTGGGTTAGTCAAAAGTAGAGATTCGCAACAACACCCACCTCGAGCGCAAAATCCTGTTCCCAAAAGTCATGCCCACGCTCTGTCCAAAGAACCTCCACAAAACTGTACAACATTCCCCAAAAGAATATACAACAATTAATCACACAATACATCACAAAATCTGTCCCAAATTACAGCAGTACACAATTTGTCTGTTTTCACCTGTGAAAAATGCCCGGAAAAATCCCAAATAAATACTGTCGCGATCCTCGCGATGAACCCGTCGAAACGAGTACCTGCACGTTCAAATCCGAGTTTTCTACGCTGAGTTACAAATCCTGCAAGAGAAACACCCCAAACTAAACTGTCCAGAAATTCTGTGTCAAAGAACCACAGTAAAAGGAGACTTTCACCTTCGAAAAATATTCCAAAATTCCAGGGAAAAATCCAGGAGATTCCTTTCGAAGTGTAGATGGAAATTGCCTTTTGAATCGCCTCGATCCGACGTCCGTGCGAAAAGATACGGCTAGAACACCGCAGTGCTGTCCAAAAATCCGCGAAGAAAAAGGAGTCAAATGGAAGCTCGGGAAACTCCAAGGTCAGCATGGAAAACGAGGAACCTCAAAACACAGGAGTTGAAGTCCTACCTGTCGTCAGTCCAATGGCGCGAGAATCGGCGAAATCGGAAGTCGGGGTGAGTCGGGGGAGCCCAAACACTGAGAAGGGACGAAGCAGGTCGCCGGAAAACAAGCGTCGCGCCGCGCCGTAAAATCACGAACCTCGGGAATCGTGCCACCAAAAATCTTCAAAGTCCTCCAATGGATAGTGCACTGTGTGAGGGGAATTTCTTCTGAAGGAGTCACAGTGAAAAAGGGCCCAAAAACTCGAGAAAGAACCCAAAGAAGCCTTTTTATAGGCCCAGCCCACCACTGAAGTGGGCCGGATTCGGGCGTAGGATTCGGGCGCACTGCGCCCGAAAGCCCGGTCGGATGCTTCCCGTCCGACGCGCCCGAAACCCTCTGGGGCAGCCACGTGTACACGAACAGGGGACAGCAGTGCAAGGGGGCCCGCTGCACGCCGCGTGTCCCTCCGGGGTCAGCGGGGGTAGGTACGGCCGCCCACACGCGAGGCGACACGTGGCCGCACTCGAGTGCGGCCGACCGCCCGCCTGGCGCTACTTTGCGCGTGCCGTCCCGAGGCGCCCCTCCGCGCACACCGTGGACCGCGCCCTCGAGAGGCAGCCAATTACAGCCCGCCACGTGTCGTGCGCCCGGTCCACCGCAGCCGCGCAAGGTTGCTGAGCCGTGCCGCGTGCGCCGGCCATTCCGGGCTCGCCACGCGTCCCCCGCTCGCGGTCCATGCACCGCCGCGCCTCCCCGTGGACCGAGCTGCGTGAGCCGGCCAATAACAGGCCGCCACATGGCTCAGGCCGGTCCACGGTCCTTCCCCATGCACCGAAAAACCCTGAAAACTTCCGGGAGCCCGTTTTCGGTCATCCGGAATCCAGATTTAACAAGCAAATAGCTGTTTTCAAGCGTTTTTCCGTGCTGAATCCAAATCCAACCTCAGATTGGCCCAAAACCTTTTCTAAAATTTGGCAAATACAACCGAAGGCCAAATCAGCTAACCAAGACACATAGGATCCATCTGTGGCATCCCTTTGATACACTATGGGCCAGACACACCAACAATTGGTGTTCTAAACAGTGGATTCATCAGAAAAGGTGCATGGAATTCTGGACCACTACATCCTCCCCCACTAAAAGGAGTTTCGTCCTCGAAACAAGAAAAACAACAAACAGACGTACCTCAACCGGTAGCCTCGAACAGGAAGGGGTAGATATCACTCATCACTATCTCCAGCTCCCAAGTAGCCTCACGCTCCTCGTGATTGCTCCACAAGATCTTCACAAACGGAATGGCCCGGTTGCGCAATTCCCTCACCTCATGAGTAAGAATTCACAACGTGCGCTCCTCAACCAAGATCCTCGCCGACCTCCAAAGAAGTGAAGTCAAACACGTGCGACGGGTCGGATAGAACGGGGACTGAGCTCCCCACGAACACCAATTCTCCGGACTTCTTTCGAAGGCGGGACCTCCAAAAGACTTGATCACCCATTCGAAACTCTAGGTCTCGCCGCCGAGTATCGGCGTTGCTCCTCTGACGGCTCTGGGCTATCTCAAGATGTCGGCGAACTAATCTGACTTTCTCCTCTGCCTCCATCAGTAAATCCGGTCACAAAGTCCTCCTCTCACCCACGTCACTCCAATACAAGGGCGACCGACACTTGCGTCCATACGATGCCTCGAACGGATCCATCTGAATGCTCGCCTAATAGATGTTGTTGTACGCAAGCTCAACCCATGCTAAGTGCCGGTACCGCCCT
The DNA here is from genome assembly GCA_029204045.2 of Tillandsia leiboldiana. NCBI lineage: Eukaryota > Viridiplantae > Streptophyta > Magnoliopsida > Poales > Bromeliaceae > Tillandsia > Tillandsia leiboldiana. The sequence goes on from CM055070.1 coordinate 29,811,781, forward strand.
CCTCTAAATCCATAACGCACACTCTCAACATATCCTCGAGGGTCTGTATGGTCCGCTTAAACTATCCATCGATCTGTGGGTGGAACGCTGTGCTAAATCAGGGCTGGGTCCCCAAGGCCGACTGTAGACTCCCCCACTAAAAGCGGTACAACCTCGGGTCCCAAACAGAGAAAGTTGAGGCAGGTACACCGCGCAACTCAACCTCTTCATCCAAAAAAAATCAAAGAGCAAAACGCTCCAACAACCAAGTCATCCGTACAGGCAAGAAGTGTGCAAACTTGGTGAGTCTATCCCCGATAACCCGAATCGCTTCGGATTCACACTGTGCCCCCGGCAGTCCTGTGACAAAATCCATAGTGATGTGGTCCCACTTCCACTCGGGAATTGGAAGACTTCGCAACTTGCCAGGAAGAACTCGGTGCTCAACCTTCACTTGCTGACAAGTTAAACTGTGAGCCACAAATCTTCCAATGTCCCGCTTCATTCCGAACCACCAAAAGTGTGCCTTGAGGTCCTTATACATCCTAGTACCACCAGAGTGACTGGTAAAAGGTGTATAATGGGCCCCTCTCAACTCTGGTCTCTGTACCGTAGTACTCCTGAGCCATCCACAGCAAAATCCCCTATCTGATCTGCCTGAAGTCGTAATCTGATTCTCGTCAAGTGGGGGTCCTCACTCTGTGTCTCCCTAATCCTATCCAACAGAGTGGGCTGCAAGACCATAGACATGAGTCTAGCAGAGACCCCAGGGGATACCATCTCAATCTGTAGACGCCTCAACTACTCCACAAGCGGTGCCTGCTGCGTGATCGACATGCTCAAACTCTACACTGACCTCCTATCCAAATCATCTGCTACAACATTGGCCTTGCCGGGATAATAAAGGATGCTCCAATAATAGTCCTTTAGTAACTCCAACCACCGGCGTTGCCTCAAATTCAGCTCCTTTTGAGTAAACAAGTACTTCAAACTCTTATGATCAGTGTAAATCTCACAGTGCTCTCCTTAGAAGTAATGCCGCCACAACTTCAACGCGAACACCACAGCCACAAGCTCCACATCCTGCGTAGGGTAATTCTTCTTGTAATCCTTTAATTGCCGTGAAGCATGAGCACTTACCCTACTATGCTGAATCAAAACACATCTCAAACTGCTGTGAAAGGCGCCACTACAAATTACGAATCCATCGCCCCTCACTGGCAATGCCAGAACTGGTGCCCAAATCCAAACCCCTCATCCGCTCCTTAAAGCTCAGCTGGCACAGTTCAATCCAAACAAACCTTATCCCCATCCTAGTCAAACTGATCAGGGGAATAGAGCTTCGCAAAGCCCTCTACAGACCAACGATAATAACCCGCTAAGCCCAAAAACTACGGACCTGAGTAACAGTCGTCGGTCTAGGCAAATCCCGAACAACATCAATCTTCGTCGGGTCAACTGCCACTTCTGCAGCTGATACAAAGTGGCCTAAAATGCAACCTCCCGAAGCCAAAATTCGCACTTTTTAAACCTGGCATACAGCCTCTTCTCTCGCAGAAGTTGCAGCACTAACCTCAAGTGCTCCTCATGCTCTATATCCCTCCGGGAGTAAATCAAAATGTCGTCAATGAGCACAACGACGAACTGGTCCAAGTACGGCTGAAATACCCGGTTCTTCAAATCCATAATGTAGCAGGGGCATTGATTAAACCAAAAAGCATAACAGGGAACTCATAATGCCCGCACCGGGATCTAAAAGCCATCTTAGGGATGTCCTCGACCCTCACCCTCGGCTGGTGGTAACCTGACTGGAGATCAATCTTCGAGAACACTGACGCTCCCTGAAATCCACACACAATCGAAGCAACCCATCCTTCTTCTTCACAAATAGCACCGGCGCTCCCCAAGGCGATACACCTGGTCTCACAAAACCTTTGTCCATTAAATCCTGAAGTTGCGCCTTCAACTCACGTAGCTCAGCCGGTGCCATTTGGTAAGGAGCCTTAGAGATTGGCGTAGTTCCTGAGGCTACGTCAATCAAAACTCGATCTCCCTATCCGGCGGCATACAGGTCAGCTCCCAGTGGAAACATATCCGGGAACTCGAGGGCAATAGGGATATCCCCGGGTCCCGGTGCCGCCGTAGGCTCCTTAACCACACAAGCCAAAAAGGCCACGCATCCACTGCGCATCATCTGCCTCACACGGGAAGTCGAAACTACCGAGGCGAAAAAAGCACTCAGGCACCCTCTACACAATCATCTCCTGGCCTGGCTCGCTAAAGGTCACCATTCCTGCGACGTGATCAATTGCCACGAAATAGCGAGCCAGCCAAACATCCCAAGTACTAAAACAAAATCTCACAGCTGATACAGGACCATCAGGTCCGCTGGCAAAATCCAAGACTCGATCTGCATCGGGCAGGACCATTAACACTCCTCCACGTGCAAAGTGTAATCGGGAAACTGAACCTCTCGTGCACGTGGTAAAAGCCCTACCTCTAACCCATGCAGTGATGCAACAGATCTACTAAAAGAATGCGATGCTCGTATAACAAATAAGACATGAATCCAAATGCCAGAAATAAATCATACCTGCTACTACGCAGTCAGCCGTAGCAGAATCCCCCGCCTGTGCTAAGCCGCCCAGATCACTCGACATCGGCTGTCTCTCACCAGAAGGGTGTGGAGACGAAACTCGGTCTGCCTGGAGACCTGTCGGTGAAGCTCCCGGTCGTAGCTGGGAAGTGGTAGGAACAGATGCCGAAGTCGATGTTGCACGTGCCGACAGAGGGCACATAACCCGGAAATGTCCAAACAGGCCACAAAGGTAGCAGCGTCCCTGCCGCTGATCACAACTACCGAGAAAGTGCTGACCCCCACAGAAGATACAACTGCTAGGGACCCGTAACTGCCGCGGCTGCTGCTGTCGTCTCTGAAGTCTTGATCGCGACCTATGCTGGGACGCGGTAGGGGCCAATGCTAGAGAAGGTGCCGCTAAGGTCCGGAAGGGGCACGTAGCTCGGATGTGGCCTGGCTGCCCACATCGGAAGCATCGACCCTCCCTCAAGTCACAGGTACCCGATGGATGCTGCTCCCTACAGAAAACGCACCGGGCCAACGCTCGAGACTGTAAAGACTGCTGCTGTGGTGGCCCCAGAAATCCACCAGGTCCTTGTCGATCAAGACGCCCACGGCCCGGAGGCTAGGGCCGCAGGGGTCGTGATGGCCTCCCCGAACTGGCCTGTCCATCATCATCGGGGGCTGGGCGTTTCCTGTCTGGACGTTGCTCTGAAGCCCCGGCCCCTTCGCCAACCGCCAAGTCACCCCGTTGCGCCAGCAACTGCTCCAGACGCTGGTCCTGACGAAAGCTCCTCGCCACCAACTGGGTCACCAAAGCCCGCAGTTCTTCCAACTCGGCGGATACCGCCCGCTCAGACTCCCCGGAAGGTGCGGGGGTACCCCGGGTGGGTGAACGACGACGCGGAGACATCCTGCCAAAGAAAACCAAAAATCAGTAACAAAACCCCACAAGACTCAATCTAGCGAAAGTCAAAGACATCTCCCTATTTCTGCAACTTTATGTTGTCTGCAGCCAACATAATTGTTCAACAGAAATAGGGTACGTCGATCCCTCTTCACTCACTGGAAGAGTCAACTGACCAAAATCACCGACTTTTGCAAAATATCACGCCACTCACGCCCTATCATCCTAGGGCCTGCCAAAAGCCTAGGGTTTTTCCTAAGTCCCAACTGACCTATCCCTAAGCTCTGATACCAACTAATCTGTCACGCTCCGGGTGTAAACCAGAACCCAGGCCCGTCCACAGATCCGCCATGCACACAGAATTTTTCATGTAGACGAAGCGCTGGTAACCTGCTCAGATATAAGAGATATATAAAAGATATAGATAAAAGAGCATAAACAGAGCTAAAATAAAGCTACTACATCTCAGACTACAGCTAGAAAGTAAAAGCAAAGTAAAAACTCTCAAAATATACAAGTGTCTCTCCCAGCTCACCAAATAGGTACAAACAGCTGGCAAGAGCCAGACCCAAAATAAACTACAACTGTCTGAGATAAGAAAGGGGTACAACTGATACACGACTAAACTCGAAGTCGGGGGTAGATGAGCTACCCTAATCCGCTATCTGCTTGCCTCGCTCTGCCCGAGACGGCCCTGCAACACCCGCAGAAGACTCTGCAAAACAAAGGGAGAAAAAGAAAAGAGAGACAATGGGGGTGAGAACTACTATATAAAACAGTAGCCTCCCCTAGTGGGAAAACCTCAAACTCTGACATGCCCACTAGGACTACTAGAGGCAAAAAGGGAAAAACAGTAGTAAACTAAAAAGGCTACTGATAAGGAAAAACTATCACTACAATGCCTCTATATGCAGTATCAAAAGAGATGACTGTAAGAATGCATCAGAAAACTGTATCTGTCCCAATAACCCAATCATGTGCCACCAGTAGAACTGGCATTGCCCGCTCAGCGGAATCTGCACACATGGCTCGAAACCGCGGGATCGGCCCACGTGGCTCGCATCCCAAAATAAGTAACAGATCGGCAACTATAACCGTCCGATCGCACACTCCGGAGTGGCACTCGAGGGGAGCGACCCACACGAGTAAAATAGCTCTATAACAAAGATCTCAGTCTAGCAGGACTTTGATCATGACTATGATCAAAGTGGAAATCTCTATCTACTAAAGAAACCTGATACCCAATCTGATGCATAAGTAAAACATCCGGTCAACTGCCCAATGTCCGCGGTCGCCGCAACACCCCACAAGTCCAAATCTGATAAGGTAATCAACAGCTGGCTAACCGCCCAATGTCCGCGGTTGCCACAACACCCTACAAGTCCAAATCTGATAAGGAAATCAACAGCTGGCTAACCGCCCAATGTCCGCGGTTGCCACAACACCCCACAAGTCCAAATCTGATAAGGAAATCAACAGCTGGCTAACTGCCCAATGTCCGCGGTTGCCACAACACCCCACAAGTCCAAATCGAGTCTAAACTGACCCTGACTCGATGGCCTCGACTACACTATCCCATACCCCTGCTCTAACTTGAGCAACATGCAACTGAATAGAAAGGAGAACAACTAAATATGGTTTCTCCTAAGTCATTTCCCAATATGATAGTGCAGCAGTAAATAGTGGCCTAACCAAATGTCCAAACAAGCATGCAATTGTCCTGTACTTGGTAAAATAGATGCAAGTGTCCGTGAAATAACGCATGCTGGCAACAATTCATCACAATGGTCTAAGTACCCTATGTACTAGTAAATCATGCATAACATCCACAATGTTACTAATAGAGCCTTCTATCTCTCAAGTGATATCACCATTCTAATTCACTAATGTCATTAGTAAGCAAGTACTAACATATGTCCCATCTATTTCACATAAGCATGCAAATATCATTCAGAGGGTGTAATTAACTTCCTAACATGGAAAACACTCCAATAAGCCTAGTGGGTTAGTCAAAAGTAGAGATTCGCAACAACACCCACCTCGAGCGCAAAATCCTGGTCCCAAAAGTGATGCCCACGCTCTGTCCAAACAACCTCCACAAAACTGTACAACATTCCCCAAAAGAATATACAACAATTAATCACACAATACATCACAAAATCTGTCCCAAATTACAACAGTCCACAATTTGTCTGTTTTCACCTGTGAAAAATGCCCAGAAAAATCCCAAATAAATACTGTCGCGATCCTCGCGACGAACCCGTCGAAACGAGTACCTGTACGTTCAAATCCGAGTTTTCTACGCTGAGTTACAAATCCTGCAAGGGAAACACCCCAAACTAAACTGTCCAGAAATTCTGTGTCAAAGAACCACAGTAAAAGGAGACTTTCACCTTCGGAAAATATTCCAAAAATCCAGGGAAAAATCCAGGAGATTCTTTGCGAAGTGTAGATGGAAATTACCTTTTCAATTTCCTCGATCTGACGTCCGTGCGAAAAGATACGGCTAGAACACCGCAGTGCTGTCCAAAAATCTGCGAAGAAAAAGGAGTCAAATGGAAGCTCGGGAAACTCCAAGGTCAGCATGGAAAACGAGGAACCTCAAAACACAGGAGTTGAAGTCCTACCTGTCATGAGTCCAATGGCGCGAGAATCGGCGAAATCGGAAGTCGGGGTGAGTCGGGGGAGCCCAAACACTGAGAAGGGACGAAGCGGGTCGCCGGAAAACAAGCGTCGCGCCGCGCCGTAAAATCACGAACCTCGGGAAGCGTGCCACCAAAAATCTTCAAAGTCCTCCAATTGATAGTGCACTATGTGAGGGGAATTTCTTCTGAATGAGTCACAGTGAAAAAGGGCCCAAAAACTCGAGAAAGAACCCAAAGAAGCCTTTTTATAGGCCCAGCCCATCACTGAAGTGGGCCGGATTCGGGCGCAGGATTCGGTCACACTGCACCCGAAAGCCCAGTCGGATGCTTCCCGTCCGACGCGCCCGAAACCCTCTGGGGCTGCCACGTGTACACGAACAGGGCACAGCAATGCAAGGGGGCCCACTGCACGCCGCGTGTCCCTCCGGGGTCAGCGGGGGTAGGTACGGCCGCCCACACGCGAGGCGACACGTGGCCGCACTCGAGTGCGGCCGACCGCCCGCCTGGCGCCACTGTGCGCGTGCTGTCCCGAGGCGCCCCTCCGCGCACACCGTGGACCGCGCCCTCGAGAGCAAGCCAATTGCAGCCCGCCACGTGTCGTGCGCCCGGTCCACCGCAACCGCGCAAGGTCGCTGAGCCGTGCTGCGTGCGCCGGCCATTCCGGGCTCGCCACGCATCCCCCGCTCGCGGTCCATGCACCGCCGCGCTTCCCCGTGGACCGAGCTGCGTGAGCCGGCCAATAACAAGCCGCCACATGGCTCAGGCCGGACCACGGTCCTTCCCCATGCACCGAAAAACCCTGAAAACTTCCGGGAGCCCGTTTTCGGTCATCCGGACTCCAGATTTAACAAGCAAATAGCCGTTTTCAAGCGTTTTTCCGCGCTGAATCCAAATCCAACCTCAGATTGGCCCAAAACCTTTTCTAAAATTCGGCAAATACAACCGAAGGCCAAATCAGCTAACCAAGACACATAGGGTCCATCTGTGGCATCCCTTTGATGCACTATGGGCCGGACACACCAACAATAGGTGTTCTAAACAGTGGATTCATCAGAAAAGGTGCATGGAATTCTGGACCACTACAGCTAACATGGCATGCTAACATCTCACTACTATAGTCCACATAAATAGGCCAATGATTAATTAGGATAATTTTATCAAGTATGATTCCTATCTCGTCTAGTATAGCATGAACATAACCATTTACATATACTAGGTCTCAAATCCACCAAAACATGTACAATAATCAAGTAAGCATCAATCCACATGATCTAGGCCATTTCACATGTTTGCATCTCAATCCTATTGGTTGTACATTAAATCATGCATGCTATCAATCACAGAGGGTAACATTCCCTTAGGTAAGCTTACATTAACCATCATCATGGATATCCACTATTGCAATTGTCATAAGACACAACATGAATATAAACCTTGCAATTCCTTATACAATTACCATTACTAAGCTTACCCCTCAATCACATATATTGTACCATAAACATGCATGCATTCTAACAGATAGAATTAGAGAACCGTCCACCGGTTCTAGAGACGAAGCAACCCATCTGAATCGCTTTCCGCAGGCAAAGCCGAAGTCGGTGAAGTGCATAGCCACTCGCTATCAAAATCCGCTGAAACCGCACCCTCGGTACTCGGTCGCACAAGTCTCTGCTCAAACCAACATCACACCAACAACACACTAAACAACACTTGTTGTTTTACCAAAACAGCACAGAGAAGGGGATTTTTCACCTGTGTGCAGTCCTCCAAAAAATCCAAAAAAATCATGGCTGCGATCCTCGCAACGAGTAGATGCAAATCGAGTACTTATACTCCTCGTTCCGACACCTGTAGGCCACGATACACCCAAAACAACGCGGTAATATCCAAAATTTTAGCATGCATTTTTAGGGATTAATTTAGAAGGAATTCCTCATAAATTCCAACATAAAAAATGCTCATCTTAATCTTGTTAATCCATCCATACAAAGAAATCCTCAAAAATCATGATATTCCCTTAGCCAACACCATACAAACATGCAATTGCTACAAAACTCTGCACTGTAAAAACTTGCACTACAGGGTTGGAAAGATGGTGAGTTTTACCTAGGCAAATGAGCTTCGAATTCAACAAGAAATGTGACAACAGATTCTTTGTCGAGAGTAGATAGAGATCGAGCTAAAGAACTCCCAAATCCGAGCTCGTATGAAAGAGAAAACCCAAGATTACTCAAGGTTATCCAAAAACACCAACTGTGCGTGAAGGTTCTAGAAAACCCAAAACTACTCTAAGAAATGTCATGCTCCACGAAAAATGTTGAATATCAAAACTGTAGATTTACCTCTTGTGGAGATCCCCTCCAAATTTCGGCTCTCAATTCCAAGAAATGAACCCTGGAGAATTTTTGCACTAAAATGCGACGGGGAAGCTCGAAAATCCAGCAACAATGGTGGTGTTCTATCATGGGGAAGATGATGATCAAGAGAGCTCCAATGGTCCTTCCATGGTGATGAAGATGAAGAGGAGGTGTTGGTGTTGCTCTGCCTGAAGTCCTCCAAATAATCCAAAGTCCCAAGAAGGAAAAAGGAGGAAGAAGAAGAAGAAGAAGAAGAAGAAAAACACAAAACCCCTCACTCCCCCCTCTCCCTCTCACACTGCAGCTACAGGGAGCAGCCCAGCCCACTGCCCAAACCCACAGACACGTGGCGGCCATCCGGGCCGCCACGTCGCCCAGGTTGGGCCGCTCGGATCAAGCCACGCGGCTTAATTCGGGTGGGCGCAGCGTTGCCAATGGGCGCGAGCCGCGTGTCCCCACGCGGGGAGAGCATCGCTGCGCCCCCCCCCCCCCCCCCCCCCCCAACCACGTGCGCGCGGCGGCTGGCCAATCGCGGCCTGCCACGCATCCTCGCGAAGCGGCCTGTGGACCGCGCCTGCGGGACCGGCCCAATAGGGAGCCGCCACGTGGCCCGACGGTCCACGGCTCCTCCCTGCACCCAAAACACCTTCGAAACTTCCGGTTGCCCATTTTCGCACGTCCGGACTCCGAAAAATACAATCAAATAGCCGATTTCCATCGTTTTTCCCCGTTGAATCCAAATCCGATGTCCGTTTCACGTGGAGCCACCTCTGCTAATTGACGGGGGCATCCGAATGCACTCAATCCATTCTACACCTTGAGCCTCTATCTTGAGTCCGATATGCACACAAACATCTCCAACACTCAACATAAGCCTCCAAAAGCAGCTGATCCAACAGTAATCCTTCGCGGCGATTCGGGTCATCACATGAGATGCCGCAGTGGATGCGATGTTTGGCCTGTAGAGGCAGTTTTGCGCGAGGGGTGAGTTAGTTCGATTGGACACCCTACGTTGATACACTAGGGGACCCTACGTTGATACACTAGGAAGGCACAGGCTTGACTGGGCCAGATGTGGCAGTCAGCTCGATTGGGTCGATTGTGCACCTTGTGTGCGAGTGGTTGTATACCTTTCATTGGTTTTTCCCCTTTTGAGCATTTAGATAGAGGCATGGTAGATGTAGAGTATCTCCATCTTTTCTTGTTCAGTTTTTACTGCATAGTTATCTTATGCCTCTAGTAGACTTAGTGGGCAGGCCGTCCGGCGTGGTGGCAGTACCCACTGAGAACTACGTGTTGATGTAGTTCTCACACCCGTTTGAGGTTTTCCCCCTCCTTTTTCTTTCCTCTCCTTTGTTTTGCAGAGTCATATGCGGGAGTTGCTGATTCTGCTATTGTTGTTCGAGGCGAGGGAGTCGCGAGCTAGATCCCTACCTGTCTTTGGAGAGTAGCCATACCCCCACATTGGAGATCTATAGTACAGTTAGTAGATTAGTTATTTTATTTTCACTTTTGAGAGACTGTTGTATTGTGAGGATCTGACTTGTACTGAGAGCATGTACACTGATGTATTATTTTTAGTTTACCTCCCTATTGAGTTCTTGGTTATTGTATCAGTGGATATTGTATGATTATCACTTTTGGGAGATGAATATTGTATCATTATTTCCAGTTGTACAATGTTGGTTTTGAGTTTTACAGCATTTTATTTTATAGCTCTGATATCTGTTTAGCTGTAGATTTTTCCTTGCAGGTTGGAAGCTTCGCCTATGCGGGGTTTTCGTATAGGTGGCGGATCTGTTGGCGAGCCCGGGTCACAGTTTCGACCCCGGGGCGTGACACTATGGAACTTGTTGGGTTATAATTATATGGATCTAAATAGGGGAAAAAAAATACCTAGAGGGGGGTGAATAGGTGTAAACAATAAACATTCAAAAATCTTTGCGTAATAAAACCCAATGCGGAAAAGTAAATAACACGCAAGATTTTACGTGGAAAAACTCCAAAACCAGGAGTAAAAAACCACGGGACCTATCACACGGTGAAATCAACTAAGATTAAACACGTACAAAGGTGATATACCGTACTAACACACGACTCAACCTTTTTTCCATACGCTCCGAGTTGATCTTCTCCACTCGCTCCGCAACGCGCCTCGAATCCACGATTTGCGTCCAACGCCGAATCCACGGCGTCCAACGTCGAGTCCACGACGTCTGACCGAATCCACGATCTCCACCAAGTAGTACGCCTTGATCACACGAACGTACCTCGCTCTGAATCCACGAGAGCGGTAACACCTTGAATCCACAAGGCCACGCGAATCCACGCGCCGATTTTTGGGAAAATCGTTGTTTTGTTGGTGGTGACAATCCGCCGAATACTTAGATCAAAGATAGATCGGAAATACCATCTAAGTATTCATTAATTTGATTCTACTCAAAATCTGAGTTTGAAAACCTAGAATCAAATTAATCCATATAGATGAAGAAACATAGAATAGATCTAGTTTTTCCTTAGGTAATGAGCTCCATCAACCCGGGCCTTCATTCCTAACACCTCTCCAATCAACTGAGGTGTAATCTTGAGCTTGACATTTCTAACCGTTGTTAGAAATTCTCTTTGTCCTTCTTCAAGGTCTACTAGTCTCGATACATTCTGATAGAAGGTTTTCACCAAGTGGAGACAGTAGCCTGTAGATTCCGGGAAATTGCAGATGGGAGCAAGTCCTGCTTGATCAAAAAGAGTGCCAAACAATGCAGATCGCTCCTTAAGAGCTTTGACATTTACATGTCTTTCCCCGATGCATTCCCTCTTTTCAAAATCCTTGATTCTCTCAAAGCTTATGTGCAAAAATTCTTGTGGAGGGGGCTCACTCGCAAGTGGTTCCTCGATCTCAATTCCATGAGATCTACCCCTTTTCCTAGCAACGCTCTTTCTTTTCATTTTAAGAGAACTTTGTTCCATTGGAGCTTTGCCTTTTTCTGCAGCAGTAGGCACTGTCTTCGCCTTTGTTGTATTAGGAGCTTTCCTTTTTGATGTAGCAGGTGCTGCGTCATCTTCCATTAGCTCGTCCCAATCAACGGATTCCGTCTCGGAGTCGTCCACAAGGACATACTCACCTTTTTCTTGAGTTTTCTTTGCTCTTTTCAGCTTGTTAGTTGCTCGTGTGTGTACCATTACTACAAGGAGCACTATAATCCATGCAAAAACCATCTTTGCTGCTAGTGCGTTGAAAATGTAGAACCTGCGAGCAAAAACTCAAGAACATGAAAAATAGTTTAATTTTCAAAAATTTGAAAAATTGTATCCAAACAATCATTATGATGTAGAGAGACAAGGAATCAAGTTAGTTTTGCAAAAAGAATTTTAAAAATAAATCAATTCCACGATTTATAAAAATTCTCATTATATGCCCTAAAATCGAATTTTTAGAAATCGAAGCTTAAAAATCCGTTAATCAAGAGAATACCAAGCATATAAACAAAACTAATCTACCCAGAGTTTTTATTTCAAAAGAAATTTGACCAAAAACCATCTAAAATTGAATTCGAATCATGATTTTCACTCACGTTTTGATGAACAATGCAAAAACAGTGAAAAAATTGAGTTTTGATCAAAGAGACTTACTTGAATCCGAAGAACTCGAGTTTGAAAGGCTCCAAAATGGCTGTTTTCTAGAGAGAGAAACTCTGGAGACTTGGAAACAAAAGCTTGTGATAAAAAGAAATCAAAACCCTTTCGTTTCTTATAAAACCTAGCCGCGGTCCGGATCGGCTCAAGAATCCAGTCCGGATCGGCTACCCGCAGACAAGTTCTACGTTCGGGATCCGGAAAAGAAATTCCAGTCCGGATCGGCTACAACTTTTTCTTCAGAAAAATTTAGAAAAATTTCAGAAATTCCAGAAAAAGATTGTAAGCACTTTTGTATGTCAACTTTAAACAAAAACATCGTTTCATATCAGAAGAAATAGATTATGCTAAATCTATCAATAATATCCAAGTAATAAAACAAAAATTTATAAAAATTAAATCCTTTAAAGTTGATCAAGTTCAAAAACATCCATCACGATCTAATGAGTAATGCGTTTATCAAATCATCAATTTAGTAAAGAAGATGAAGCACCAAGATCGATAGATGTTTGAAATCCCAAATAAGTTAGATAATATATGTCACGCCCCGGGTGTAAACCAGAACCCGGGCTCGTCCACAGATCCGCCGTGCTCACGGAATTTCCCGTGTACACGAAGCGCTGGTAACCTGCTCAGATATAAATGATATAATAAAGGAGCATAAAATAGAGCTATCTACAACTAGTACATCTCAGATAAAGCTGGAAAAGTAAAAGGTACAAAAAGTAAACTCTCAAATATACAAGTGTCTCTCCCAGCTCACCGATCAAATACAACCAGCTGGCCGAAGCCAGACCCAAAAGAAAAGAAAAGTACAAGTATCTGAGTGTACAGGGGATACATCAAAGCTGCTAAACTCGAGATCGGGGAAATAGCTATCTAATCTGCGATCCTCTTACCTTGATCCTGGGAGGAAGGTCCCGCAACTCCAGCAGAGGACTCTGCAAAACAAAGGGGAAAAGAAAAGGAAAAACAGTGGGGGGTAAGAACTACTATAAAAACAGTAGCCTCCCCTAGTGGGTAGACCTCAAACTCAGACATGCCCACTAGGACTACTAGAGGCGGAAAATAAAACATGGGTGGTAAAGCTATAAATATAACTACTGATAGAAGCTACCACTAGTATGCCTCTAAAATACTAAGCTAAAAGGATAGCTAAATGTATGCATCAGAGTATATATGCCTGCCTGAAAACCTAATCTAGACACCGGTGAACACCCGTACTGCCTGCTGTGCCTACTAACTCACAACTCAGCGGCGGGGATGCAGACCGGCTCCTGACCGGCACGGTCCCATCCCGAGAGCAACAGACCGGCTCCTGACCGGCACGGTCACACACACACTCCGGAGTGGCACTCGAGGGGAGCGACCCACGCGAGTGAAATAAGTCGCCATAAGTAACCTGATATAGTAGGACTGGATCAAGACTCTAATTAAGTGGGAAAAACCATCCACTAAAAGAAGCCCAAACCCTCTCCCCCGATCTGATGCAATAACAACTGTCCGGTCAACCGCCCAAAATTCGCGGTTGCCGCAATACCCTGCCATCACAGCCTGCATGTCCCCAAATCCCCAATGTCGGACTATACTATCCCAGCCCCTGCTCGAACCTGAGCATACTATTCCCTAAGTCTAGATAACTGGAGAAAGAATAAAAACATGGTTTCTCCTAAGTCAGTTCCAGCATGATAGTGTAGCAGAAAAGGTGGCCTAACTAGGTGACCATACAAGCATGCAAAATCCTTTACTTAATAAAATGATCTCAGCATTCCAATTCTTACAAGAATTAAAGTATGCATTTGTTTGAATGTCTGATGTACTAATATGCCACAAATTAGTCTATACACATGCATAAGCCTCCCAAAATACACAAAACATGATATGGTTTTAGCATACTATTCCCCAGAGATTTAAACACTTATCTTTTTCAATAAATAATAATTTACTGATATCCAATCCTCTAGGGATGCAAGTGTTAACAGCAGGTCCGTACTTTCAAACAAGCATGCTATGTTCATTCCACTAATACAACTATCAACATGATGTAGGAATGGCTCCATTATGTTACGGAATTTGTGTTGGCGTAGTTTCGTGAAAGTTTCAAGTCCTGAAGATTGAAGGTGAAGAAAAGTTGATTCATTTAACTCAATCTCAAGAAAGAAGATTTCAGAAGGATCAGGTATGTTTAACTAAAGAATTTGTGTGATCCGAATACTTCTTGTAGTGTAGAAACACTTGGAAGAATCTTTCATTGCATAAAAATCAAAAACTGGACTTGGGACATGTTCAGGATCCGGATCAGGTTGTTCGATCCGGATCCCGAAGATGGTTCGTTCATACATCGTCGCAATCCGGATCGTAGTCTCTTGATCCGGATCCCGAACGTTGAGTTTACCATCTACCTTGAACGATCCGGATCTTGCTTCGCAATCCGGATCCCCGAACGTTGATGTTTGGTGAACTGTATGAACGATCCGGATCGTAGTCACATGATCCGGATCCCGAACCTTCGTTTTTCTGGAATTGGCTGTTTCGTTGTGACGATCCGGATCCTAGTTATCACGATCCGGATCGCCGTCCGTAAAATTCCAGAAATGGTTGGTTTTTGATTCTTATCTCCTTCCTAGGGTTTCTAACCTATAAATACACCCTATGACTCTTTTTTCTAGTGGGAATCCACATAGCCGTCATTTTCTTGTATCATCTTATACGGCTATAGATCCACATATAGAGAAGAAAGGAAATCATTAGAGAATACTCTATGTTTCTTCATCTATATTGATTAGTTTGATTCTAGGTTTTCATACTCACATCTTGAGTTGAATCAAACTAATGAATACTTAGATGGTATTTCCGATCTATCTTTGATCTAAGTATTCGGCGGATCATCACCACCCAAAAACAACGATTTACCCCAAAAATCGGCGCGTGGATTCGCGTGTCCTTGTGGATTCAAGGTTCAATCGCTCTCGTGGATTCGGAGCGAGGCACGTTCGTGGATTCGAACGGTGCTATTGGGTGAAGACCGTGGATTCGGTCTCGGACGTCGTGGATTCGACGTTGGACGCCGTGGATCGGCGTTGGGCGCAGATCGTGGATTCGAGAAGCGTCTGGAGCGAGCGGAGAAGATCCTCTAGGAGCGTATGGAAAAGGTTGAGTCGTAAGTGTGTACGGTAAATCACCTTGTACGTGTTTTAATTCTAGTGGATTTCTGCCGTGTTATCGGTCCCGTGGTTTTTTACTCCGGTGATGGAGTTTTCCACGTAAAAATCTTGCGTGTTATTTTATTTTCCGCATTGGGTTTTATCGCAACGATTTTTGGAGTGTTTATACGTTTACACCTATTCACCCCCCTCTAGGTGTTTCTTCCCCTATTTAGATCCGTATTATATACGACCCAACAAGTGGTATCAGAGCGGGAATAGGGTTGTGAACAATGGTTGAAGGTGGAAACATCAATCGACCCCCTTTCTTTGATGGAACAAATTATGCGTACTGGAAAGTACGGATGAAAGCCTTTTTATCTTCCATCGACGAAAGGGTGTGGCATTCAATTGAATCAGGATGGTCTAATCCAACTGAACTTATCTCTGATGTTCACACCTTAAAACCTAGGTCGAAATGGACCAAGGAAGAGTTTGAGTTATCTTCTTACAATGGCAAGGGAATTAATGCTATTTTTAATGCCTTATCTCAAACTGAATTCTCTCGCGTCTCGGCATGTGAGACTGCGAAAGAAATCTGGGATGTTCTCCAGGTTACACATGAGGGAACTAACCTCGTGAAGATTCAGAAACTGCAGATGCTTACGAGCAAGTTTGACTCCATCTTGATGGCAGAAAATGAATCTTTCACGGACTACTATACACGATTGCAAGACATCGTAAACTCATGTGCTAATCTGGGAGAGAAGATTCCAGAATTTAAGATTGTAAGAAAAATCTTAAGAACTCTTCCTGAACGATTTCGCCCAAAGGTTACTGCTATTGAAACTATTAAACACCCGGACGAAATACATGTAGAAGAATTAGTTGGTTCATTACAAACTTATGAAATGACTTTTAATACTAACAATTCTTCTGGAAAAGCATCCACTTCTAAGTCTTCAGGTTATGCGTTGAAAATAACTAAGGAAGAAGACGCAGATACATCCTCCTCGGACGATGACGAGAACCTTTCTATGGAGGAATTTGAGAAGCAGCTCGCTCTCTTGACAAGGAAGTTTCGCCGCAACTTCCGAAGGGGTAATTCAAGCAAATCTCCATCCTTCAGAAAGTGGAACAAAGGCAAGGGTACTCCAAGTCACAAGTCAAGAAAGCAGGAGAACTTCTCAAAGGATAAGAAAAGTGCAGAAGGACAACTGCAATGCTTCAAATGTCGAGGCTACGGCCACATTGCAACGGAGTGTCCTAACAAGTATCCGGCAAAGAAGAAGGCGATTGCAAGTCGTCACTTGGGATGACAACTCAACGTCAAATGAGTCGTCTTCAAGTGATGAAGAAAAGAGCTCCACCGCATTCCACGCGTCCGTATCTTCACCCTTCATGTGCTTTATGGCAAATACATCTGAGTCGTTGTCCAACACCACTGTTGAAAAGAACGCAACGGACAACGAATCGGATGATTCGGAAGGTGAAGATTTTGCTCTAGCCTACCACAGACTTTTGAGGGACTCAAAGAAAGTGGCTAAGCAAAACAAGAGTTTGAGAGGGAGATTGCATGATCTCGAAGAAGAAGCAAAAGAGCGACTTCTCTCTCAAACGCTCTTGAAGTGGAAAGGGAAAACCTGATAAAAGAAAATGCTTCCCTTCAAGAGTCCAATGAGCAACTTGAAAAGGAACATACAAATCTGGTGGATAACGCGAATCACTTTCAAAGCTCTACAACGAGGCTCGACAGGATAACCTGGAAATGACAAAGACCATTTTCCAACTCAAGAATGACTTACAGCGATTCTCTTCAGGAAGGAGTAAGTTGGATAGACTTCTTGGTCTTGGTCAATCAAATAGGTTCGGCCTCGGGTACACTCAAACTGGAAACAGTCCAAGTTCGAGTGGGACAGTCTTTGTGCCTCAGTCGGTATCTCCTCCTCCGACACCGGAATTCAAGACAAACAACGACAACAACCTACCTCATCCTCTTCGGAATCGTCAAGCTCAAAGGTATGTTTTCGTTGTAATTTGCAAGGGCACATCGAAAGAAATTGCGAGATTGGAGCTCAAAGAACAAATCAACCACATCTTGCAATTGCTACCAATAAGCTCACTTCCCGGAATTCAAGGAAGGATTTTTCAAAAGGAAAGAACATTGGTAGCACCTCAAACAAGACGATGACAAAGAACAAAGATCAATCATACAAGACGTCGTCTTCAAGGAGAATCTCTCAACCTTACCAACATACTCCAAAACTCAAAAGGTTTGGGTATGCAAAGGTGAAACCCCTCCTTGTCCTAATCGTTCTACGATTAAATCTTGTATAGTTTGTGTAGGACTATTTTCTTTCTTCTTTTTCTTTTGGCCGACCCTGTCAACCATCCTTGGGAGGTAAGTGGTACATCTTTTTATTGGTTGCTGATTTCTCTCGGTTTTCATGGGTAGCATTTTGAGAGAGAAAGCTGATACGTTTGACTCTTTTCATGAGATTTGCCATCGTATTATGATTGAAAAGAATGAAAAGATCA
Source organism: Tillandsia leiboldiana (assembly GCA_029204045.2). Taxonomy (NCBI): domain Eukaryota; kingdom Viridiplantae; phylum Streptophyta; class Magnoliopsida; order Poales; family Bromeliaceae; genus Tillandsia; species Tillandsia leiboldiana. The sequence continues at coordinate 29,829,561 of CM055070.1, forward strand.
TTCGTGTTAGAAGTGATAGGGGTGGAGAATTTCATAAATTCAAATTCATGACTTTTGTACTTCAAATGGCATTAAGCATGAATTCTCGGCACCATATACACCTCAGCAGAATGGTGTTGTTGAGCGCAAAAACAGGGTTGTTCAAGAGATGGCGCGTGTGATGCTTCATAGCCGGAAATTACGCTACATTTTTGGGCTGAAGCTGTGAACACCGCTGTCTATGTCATTAACAGAGGTATTTGCGCCCAGGAACCTTGAATACACCATATGAGCTGTGGTTTAGTAGAAAACCGGATATCAAGTACTTTCGTATCTTCGGGAGTCGATGTTTACATCTTACAGTGACCGTATGAAAAATCTTGGAAAGTTCGACTCTCCGAAGTGATGAAGGGATCTTTTTGGGTTATTCTACGAATAGCAGAGCATATCGAGTATTTAACATTGAATCTAAGACGATTGTAGAATCTATAAATGTTAAAGTAGATGAAGCTTCTCATTTTGAATCTGAAAATCTACCCTCGATATCTCTCTAGATGATGATTCTCCTGCTAGTGCATCTTCTCATAATAATGCTTCCAATATTAATGATGCATCTAAGGGTTCTTCTAGTTTATCTGATGTGCAGGAATCATCTCGTTGTACCTCCGAGTACTCCGTTTCAACAAACGCTACGAATCTCCAAGGATCATCCGGAATCGAACATCATTGGAGATCCACAAGAAAGGAGTTAGACTCGAAGGCAGTTGGTTTGCGGATTTGCTTGCTACGTATCTTTAATCGAACCAAAGACAATAGATGAAGCTCTTCAGGATGACTACTGGATTAAAGCAATGCGAGGAAGAGCTCCATCAATTTGAGCGAAACAAAGTCTGGGAATTAACGAAGCCTCCAAGCAACATAATGTGATAGGTACCAAATGGATCTTCAAGAACAAGAAAGATGAAGATGGTACTATCATCAGGAACAAGGCACGACTAGTTGCTCAAGGCTACTCTCAAGTAGAAGGTATAGACTTTGACGAAACTTTCGCCCCTGTAGCTAGACTCGAGTCCATTCGTATATTGTTTGCCATTGCTTGTCGTTTAAAATCAAATATTTCAAATGGACGTCAAGAGCGCATTTCTAAATGGGTTTTTAAATGAGGAAGTTATGTAGCTCAACCGAAAGGTTTTGTAGATCATAAACAACCTAACCATGGTTTTTCGTTTGAAAAGGCTCTTACGGTCTGAACTAAGCACCGCGAGCATTGGTACGAAAGGTTAACAAAGCACCTTTTGGAGAAGGGCTATACTCGAGGGGGAGCTGACAGGACTCTCTTTGTGAAGCATTATCAAACATAATTTCATTGTAGCACAAATCTATGTCGATGACATGTATTTGGTGCAACAAAAGATAATGATGCTTCTAAATTCGCGGAGGACCATGGAAAGCGATTTGAGATGTCCATGATGGGCGAACTGTCTTATTTTCTTGGATTGCAAATTAAACAAATGATGAAGGTATTCACTTGAGTCAATCCAAGTATGCACTGGAGTTGGTCAAAAGTTTGATCTAGAAAATTGTAAAGATTTTTCCAACTCCAATGGGAACTAGCCACAAGGGACTTGGAAGTGAATCACATAGTGAGAATGTAGACGAGAAACTGTATAGAAGTATGATTGGAAGTCTACTTTACCTCAGGCTAGTCGCCCGGATATATCCTTAGTGTTGGGATTTGCGCGAGATATCAATCAGCACCAAAGGAGGTTCACCTGAAAGCGGTGAAACGGATCATCCGGTACATCAAAGGATCAATTAATTTCGGAATTTGGTATCCTATGGGAACAAGTCTGGATATTGTTGGATACTCAGATGCCGATTGGGCAGGATCAGTGGATGATCGGAAAAGCACGAGTGGTGCATGCTTCTATCTTGGCCATTGCCTTGTTGCATGGCACAGTAAAAAGCAGAATTGCATAGCACTCTCGACTGCCGAAGCGGAATACATTTCAGCTGGAAGTTGCTCAACTCAACTCATTTGGATGAAAAGCGTATTGAGCGACTTCCGCATTTCAGCATCTTCGGTAACAATTCTTTGTGACAACACAAGTGCAATTAACATTTCTAAAAACCCTGTGTTGCACTCTAGAACAAAACATATTGAACTTAGATATCATTTTCTTAGAGAGCTAGTTGAATCAAATACTCTTCAACTTTCATATATTTCAACTGAGGATCAATTAGCTGACATTCTAACAAAACCTTTGGATCAAAAACGTTTTATTCATTTACGAAAAGCAATTGGGATGCTTTCCTTGAAATAATCTTCTTTTTGAAATCTTTGCTTAGGATAGGTTTTGTATTTGTTTTGTTTTGTTCATTATCTATGTTTGTACATAGGACATTAATTGAGCATAGATCATAATTGACTTTAATTGCATCTTTTCGCACATTTAGAAATTTATTATGCTTTTGCCATCATAATATTTCACTGTTGCAATGATCATTTATGTTAATTAAATCATCTTCTAAAGTGATCAAAGTCAATTTCTCTCTCAATGATCTCTTGGTATAGTCATTATCTTATTTGACTGTTTAGTCGAGTATGAAATCGAGATCAATTTTTGGTTGAATACTTTATATCTTAAATAATTGATAGCCAATTGAGGGGGAGTCAAAGATAATGTAAAATGCTCAAAAGATGTGGAAAGAGTTACATCCCAATGAGGAGTGTGAAAACTACCACCACATGGAGGAAAGAGCTACCACCTCGGTCGTCCGAGTATTGTGTGCAGCTACCACATGTATACCAAGCATGGTTGTTCAAATTTTTGATTAAGTAAAATGCATGTTGAAATACTTGACTCTGTCAAATTTCAAGGTTGGTATAAGGTGGGATTTTAAAGAAAGATGCTCAAAGAGCCACTCTCTTCAACAGATTGTCTAGAATATTATCTACTATATTTGGGATTTCAAACATCTATTGATCTTTGTATTCATTTTCTTTACTGAATTGATGATTTGATAAAGGCATTACTCATAAGATCAAGTTAGATGTAATTGAAGGTGTTCAACTTTAAGGGATTTAATTTTTGTAAATTTTCGTTTCATTTTTGGATATTATTGATAGATTTGGCATAATCTAATTCTTGTTGTATGAAACGATGATTTTTGTTTAAAGTTGATACACATTTGTGCTTACAATCTTTTTCTGGTTTTTCTTGAATTTCTCTGAAATTTTTCTAAAGAAAAAGTTGGGGCCGATCCGGATCGGGCAAGGTGATCCGGATCCCGAACGCAGGTTTTCTTCTGCGGGCTGACGATCCGGATTGGACTGCCGATCCGGATCCCGAACGCAGTTTCTCACTGCGGGTAGCCGATCCGGATCGCAGTTATGAACTGATCCGGATCGCGGCTAGGTTTTATAAAGAACAAAAGGGTTTTTGATTTCTTTTACTCCAATCTTTTGTTCAAAGTTTCCAGAGCCTCTCTCTCTAGATTTCATCCTCCTT
>CM055070.1:29833151-29873824 GCA_029204045.2 Tillandsia leiboldiana
AGAAGCAGCTCGCTCTCTTGACAAGGAAGTTTCGCCGCAACTTCCGAAGGGGTAATTCAAGCAAATCTCCATCCTTCAGAAAGTGGAACAAAGGCAAGGGTACTCCAAGTCACAAGTCAAGAAAGCAGGAGAACTTCTCAAAGGATAAGAAAAGTGCAGAAGGACAACTGCAATGCTTCAAATGTCGAGGCTACGGCCACATTGCAACGGAGTGTCCTAACAAGTATCCGGCAAAGAAGAAGGCGATGCAAGTCGTCACTTGGGATGACAACTCAACGTCAAATGAGTCGTCTTCAAGTGATGAAGAAAAGAGCTCCACCGCATTCCACGCGTCCGTATCTTCACCCTTCATGTGCTTTATGGCAAATACATCTGAGTCGTTGTCCAACACCACTGTTGAAAAGAACGCAACGGACAACGAATCGGATGATTCGGAAGGTGAAGATTTTGCTCTAGCCTACCACAGACTTTTGAGGGACTCAAAGAAAGTGGCTAAGCAAAACAAGAGTTTGAGAGGGAGATTGCATGATCTCGAAGAAGAAGCAAAAAGAGCGACTTCTCTCTCAAACGCTCTTGAAGTGGAAAGGGAAAACCTGATAAAAGAAAATGCTTCCCTTCAAGAGTCCAATGAGCAACTTGAAAAGGAACATACAAATCTGGTGGATAACGCGAATCACTTTTCAAAGCTCTACAACGAGGCTCGACAGGATAACCTGGAAATGACAAAGACCATTTTCCAACTCAAGAATGACTTACAGCGATTCTCTTCAGGAAGGAGTAAGTTGGATAGACTTCTTGGTCTTGGTCAATCAAATAGGTTCGGCCTCGGGTACACTCAAACTGGAAACAGTCCAAGTTCGAGTGGGACAGTCTTTGTGCCTCAGTCGGTATCTCCTCCTCCGACACCGGAATTCAAGACAAACAACGACAACAAACCTACCTCATCCTCTTCGGAATCGTCAAGCTCAAAGGTATGTTTTCGTTGTAATTTGGCAGGGCACATCGAAAGAAATTGCGAGATTGGAGCTCAAAGAACAAATCAACCACATCTTGCAATTGCTACCAATAAGCTCACTTCCCGGAATTCAAGGAAGGATTTTTCAAAAGGAAAAGAACATTGGTAGCACCTCAAACAAGACGATGACAAAAGAAAAAGATCAATCATACAAGACGTCGTCTTCAAGGAGAATCTCTCAACCTTTACCAACATACTCCAAAACTCAAAAGGTTTGGGTATGCAAAGGTGAAACCCCTCCTTGTCCTTAATCGTTCTACGATTAAATCTTGTATAGTTTGTGTAGACTATTTTCTTTTCTTCTTTTTCTTTTGGCCGACCCGTCAACCATCCTTGGGAGGTAAGTGGTACATCTTTTTATTGGTTGATGATTTCTCTCGGTTTTCATGGGTAGCATTTTTGAGAGAGAAAGCTGATACGTTTGACTCTTTTCATGAGATTTGCCATCGTATTATGATTGAAAAGAATGAAAAGATCATTCGTGTTAGAAGTGATAGGGGTGGAGAATTCATAAATTCAAAATTCATTGACTTTTGTACTTCAAATGGCATTAAGCATGAATTCTCGGCACCCTATACACCTCAGCAGAATGGTGTTGTTGAGCGCAAAAACAGGGTTGTTCAAGAGATGGCGCGTGTGATGCTTCATAGCCGGAAATTACCGCTACATTTTTGGGCTGAAGCTGTGAACACCGCTGTCTATGTCATTAACAGAGTGTATTTGCGCCCAGGAACCTTGAATACACCATATGAGCTGTGGTTTAGTAGAAAACCGGATATCAAGTACTTTCGTATCTTCGGGAGTCGATGTTACATCTTACGTGACCGTGAAAATCTTGGAAAGTTCGACTCTCGAAGTGATGAAGGGATCTTTTTGGGTTATTCTACGAATAGCAGAGCATATCGAGTATTTAACATTGAATCTAAGACGATTGTAGAATCTATAAATGTTAAAGTAGATGAAGCTTCTCATTTTGAATCTGAAAAATCTACCCTCGATATCTCTCTAGATGATGATTCTCCTGCTAGTGCATCTTCTCATAATAATGCTTCCAATATTAATGATGCATCTAATGGTTCTTCTAGTTTATCTGATGTGCAGGAATCATCTCGTGTACCTCCGAGTACTCCGTTTCAACAAACGCTACGAATCTCCAAGGATCATCCGGAATCGAACATCATTGGAGATCCACAAGAAGGAGTTAGAACTCGAAGGCAGTTGGTTTGCGGATTTGCTTGCTACGTATCTTTAATCGAACCAAAGACAATAGATGAAGCTCTTCAGGATGACTACTGGATTAAAGCAATGCAGGAAGAGCTCCATCAATTTGAGCGAAACAAAGTCTGGGAATTAACGAAGCCTCCAAAGCAACATAATGTGATAGGTACCAAATGGATCTTCAAGAACAAGAAAGATGAAGATGGTACTATCATCAGGAACAAGGCACGACTAGTTGCTCAAGGCTACTCTCAAGTAGAAGGTATAGACTTTGACGAAACTTTCGCCCCTGTAGCTAGACTCGAGTCCATTCGTATATTGTTTGCCATTGCTTGTCGTTTTAAAATCAAATTATTTCAAATGGACGTCAAGAGCGCATTTCTAAATGGGTTTTTAAATGAGGAAGTTTATGTAGCTCAACCGAAAGGTTTTGTAGATCATAAACAACCTAACCATGTTTTTCGTTTGAAAAAGGCTCTTTACGGTCTGAAACAAGCACCGCGAGCATGGTACGAAAGGTTAACAAAGCACCTTTTGGAGAAGGGCTATACTCGAGGGGGAGCTGACAGGACTCTCTTTGTGAAGCATTATCAAAATAATTTCATTGTAGCACAAATCTATGTCGATGACATTGTATTTGGTGCAACAAAAGATAATGATGCTTCTAAATTCGCGGAGACCATGGAAAGCGAATTTGAGATGTCCATGATGGGCGAACTGTCTTATTTTCTTGGATTGCAAATTAAACAAAATGATGAAGGTATTCACTTGAGTCAATCCAAGTATGCACTGGAGTTGGTCAAAAAGTTTGATCTAGAAAATTGTAAAGATTTTCCAACTCCAATGGGAACTAGCCACAAGGGACTTGGAAGTGAATCACATAGTGAGAATGTAGACGAGAAACTGTATAGAAGTATGATTGGAAGTCTACTTTACCTCACGGCTAGTCGCCCGGATATATCCTTTAGTGTTGGGATTTGCGCGAGATATCAATCAGCACCAAAGGAGGTTCACCTGAAAGCGGTGAAACGGATCATCCGGTACATCAAAGGATCAATTAATTTCGGAATTTGGTATCCTATGGGAACAAGTCTGGACATTGTTGGATACTCAGATGCCGATTGGGCAGGATCAGTGGATGATCGGAAAAGCACGAGTGGTGCATGCTTCTATCTTGGCCATTGCCTTGTTGCATGGCACAGTAAAAAGCAGAATTGCATAGCACTCTCGACTGCCGAAGCGGAATACATTTCAGCTGGAAGTTGCTCAACTCAACTCATTTGGATGAAAAGCGTATTGAGTGACTTCCGCATTTCAGCATCTTCGGTAACAATTCTTTGTGACAACACAAGTGCAATTAACATTTCTAAAAACCCTGTGTTGCACTCTAGAACAAAACATATTGAACTTAGATATCATTTTCTTAGAGAGCTAGTTGAATCAAATACTCTTCAACTTTCATATATTTCAACTGAAGATCAATTAGCTGACATTCTAACAAAACCTTTGGATCAAAAACGTTTTATTCATTTACGAAAAGCAATTGGGATGCTTTCCTTGAAATAATCTTCTTTTTGAAATCTTTGCTTAGGATAGGTTTTGTATTTGTTTTTGTTTTGTTCTTTATCTATGTTTGTACATAGGACATTAATTGAGCATAGATCATAATTGACTTTAATTGCATCTGTTCATACATTTAGAAATTTATTATGCTTTTGCCATCATAATATTTCATTGTTGCAATGATCGTTTATGTTAATTAAATCATCTTCTAAAGTGATCAAAGTCAATTTCTCTCTCAATGATCTCTTGGTATAGTCATTATCTTATTTGACTGTTTAGTCGAGTATGAAATCGAGATCAATTTTTGGTTGAATACTTTATATCTTAAATAATTGATAGCCAATTGAGGGGGAGTCAAAGATAATGTAATATGCTCAAAAGATGTGGAAAGAGTTACATCCCAATGAGGAGTGTGAAAACTACCACCACATGGAGGAAAGAGCTACCACCTCGGTCGTCCGAGTACTGTGTGCAGCTACCACATGTATACCAAGCATGGTTGTTCAAATTTTTGATTAAGTAAAATGCATATTGAAATACTTGACTCTGTCAAATTTCAAGGTTGGTATAAGGTGGGATTTTAAAGAAAGATGCTCAAAGAGCCACTCTCTTCAACAGATTGTCTAGAAATATTATCTACTATATTTGGGATTTCAAACATCTATTGATCTTAGTATTTCATTTTCTTTACCGAATTGATTATTTGATAAAGGCATTACTCATAAGATCAAGTTAGATGTGATTGAAAGTGTTCAACTTTAAGGGATTTAATTCTTGTAAATTTTCGTTTCATTTTTGGATATTATTGATAGATTTGGCATAATCTAATTCTTGTTGTATGAAACGATGATTTTTGTTTAAAGTTGATACACATTTGTGCTTACAATCTTTTTCTGGATTTTCCTGAATTTCTCTGAAATTTTTCTAAAGAAAAAGTTGGGGCCGATCCGGATCGGGCAAGGTGATCCGGATCCCGAACGCAGGTTTTCTCCTGCGGGCTGACGATCCGGATTGGACCTGCCGATTCGGATCCCGAACGCAGTTTCTTACTGCGGGTAGCCGATCCGGATCGCAGTTATGAACTGATCCGGATCGCGGCTAGGTTTTATAAGGAACGAAAGGGGTTTTTGATTTCTTTACTCCAATCTTTTGTTCCGAAGTTTCCAGAGCCTCTCTCTCTAGATTTCATCCTCCTTGGAAGCTTTCAAACTCAAGTTCTTCAATTCCAAGTAAGTTTTATTGATCAAAATCTCGGTTTTTCACCGTTTTCCTCTTTTCCTCCTCAAACGCACGAATTTCTTGGATCAACTTTGTTTGTGGATGGTTTTTGATCAAATTTCTTTTGAAATAAGAACTCTGGGTTGTTTAGTTTTGATTATATGCTAGGTTTTCTCCTGATTAACGGATTTTTAGGCTTCGATTTCTAAAATTTCGGTTTTAGGGCATATAATAAGGATTTTCGAAATTCATGCAATTGATCTATTTTTAGAAGTCCTTTTGCAAAACTAACTTGATTCTTAGTCTCTCTACTTGATAATGATTCTTTGGATACAATTTTTCCAATTTTTGAAAACTAAGAATTTTTGTGTTCTTGAGTTGGTTTTCACAGGACACCTTCTTAACTCAAGCACTTTGATCTATGGCACTTAATTCAATGAGTTTCTCTTGGTTAATCCTTCTCCTGGCTTCAATGATGCACACAAGTACATCTGTTAAAAGGGAACCAGATGATTCAACTCAAAACAAGACGAAAAATGCAGAGGAAGACAGCTCAGACTATGATGATGAAGAATGGGATGAATTCTTCAAAGATGTTCAACAGAAAATTGATGAGGAAAACAGGAAATCTGCCAAGGGCAAAAGGCTAATGAAATCTGCATCAACAACTAAGCAATATACGAGACGGAAGACTGTCCAATGGAGTGAAAATCAGCCTAGTAGGCCTCTCACCAGAGCTCGCTCACTCTCTGGAATTCTACAAACTGAATCTCCATGGGTTACGGGACCGGATGCCCCATCTGCATCTACACAGCATCCATCACACACGAAGAGACAGGCTACAGACGCTGATGTGTTGAAATCGCTTCGACAGGAACAACAAAGACTGTCTGCTGAACAAGAAAGAATGTCGAAGGAACTTCAGCAACTTTCCTCTAAACAGAAGAAGATCAAGAAGAAGTGCTCAACTATTTCGACAATGCTTAAAGGGATTTTGAGCAAGCTCAGTTGTACCAGCTCCGACTCCTCCGACTGAACTGCACCTTCCTTTTTCTTCTTTTTGTGCAGGATTTTGATTTTAGGATTTAGCCTTATACTTACTTTGAGCTTAGTTCTCAGGTTTTACGTTTTATTGGAACTTTTTCACTCTCCTAACATTTCGTAGTCTTAACTACATTTTGGCTTTGTTTTGTGACAAAAAGGGGGAGAGTGTCACGCCCCGGGGGTTCGAATCGCGCGGAAGAGGAGCCACCGATGCCCCTGATTCAGCCATATATTTTTTTTTTGTAAAACAATACTCCCCGGCGCGTGTCCAGACCCGCCGCATACACAAATTCACTCTGCAAACGCGCAGAGTCTCCTTTGTACATGCACGGCGTCTCAACTACAAAGTGCCTCACAAGGCGTAGTACATACAAACTCTAACCACATCAGTTGGGGTCTCGTACACATACAACCAAACAATTCACATGACATTCTAGCATTCACTTAGAGCATAGAGGCCGGTGTTTTGAAAGGATAAATAGTCACAAGGTTTTGAAAGCGGCATCCACACGATGCCCTCGTTTGTGAAAACAGTTCGCAAACACATAAATCCCACAAGGTTTATAAAGCTCGGTGCCCACACGACACCCACGTTTTAAAAGTAGTTTTCGCAAACGGTTTTCTTTGTTTTTCATCGTTCAAAACGGCCAAGTAAGAGAGAACGTAGTATTCATTCAATTATTCAAAAAGGAAAAAGGGCAACATCCACTTCGACCCCACGGGGGTATCGCAAACCACAACTAACTACATGAGTAATAAAAGATAAAGGGAAAGAAGGGTCACTGTGTCTGAAGTTCGATCAAAGTCAGAACAGCACTCTTGCGGCCTCTCCGGTGCCCTAGCGCTCGACCCCGGACGGACTGGGTGAACCTGTCACGGAGTGGGGAGTCAGTGACCAGAAACAGTATTAAAAACAATACGGGCTAAAGAAAGGCAAACCACGATAAAAACCAGAGCAACCAACAATGAAGCACCATGTGCAAACCATACAATGCTGAACCCCGTGCAAACAATATAATGCAGAACCTCGTGCAAACCAAAACCGGGCACCTCCCCCGACAACCACACCGAGCACCTGCCTCGGAGACCCCTACCGAGCACCTGCCTCAGCCGCCGAGCACCCACCTCGGCATCATCCACCATAACCACACCCTGTATCAAAACGACATCGGGCACCTTCCCCGATGCCCACCGCCGAGCACCTGCCTCGACATCACCGCTCATACCCCCCACCCATGGGGGCCCCCATTCCTAACGCCACCTTCGCGTGGGGTACACGGGTCAACGTACCACTTTTCCGGAAAAGCACACCCTTTGCGGTGGCCAAACCGCGGGTGTGCGTGTAGCAATCTCGAGCCTCATCCGAGCACCATCCTCGGCAACCCAGACCGAGCACCTGCCTCGGCAACCAAATATCCCCACAATAGCTTTAACAGGGTTAGCAAATGTAAACATGCAATTACTAAGATCTTTGTGCGTGTAGCAAAATCTCGAGCCTCATCCGAGCACCATCCTCGGCAACCCAGACCGAGCACCTGCCTCGGCAACCAAATATCCCCACAATGGCTTTAACAGGGTTAGCAAATGTAAACATGCAATTACTAAGATCTTACCCCTTTTTCCATAACTCCGGAAACCAAGACAATGGAAGAGTCCCCACAGCGACCCATAGTCGCCATACTATAAAGATAATAAAACACAAACCTTTGCCGGAGTTAACAATATTCCACAAGTTCAACTTTGATGTTCTGAAAGGTCACGTCGATCACTGCCCCCAACGCTTGTATGCCCCGAACAACCCTACCTTTGTTCGGATAGGGCGAACTGCCCGCCCGGTCTTCTACCGAGACAGCCGTAAATCCGGAGGTCCACATCACCCACCAAACCCCTCAACAAAATAAACATAGCAACAACGAAACTGTGCATAAAGAGGTTCTAAGGGGTACCCACATTGTGTGCGTCGTCCTGCGTTCGTCCAGTCCGCGTCTGTGCACCAGTCGCCAACAGCGTCCCGCACTCCTGAAGGAACAAGGGCAAGTCAAAGCTTAGAAGTCCGAAGCTTACAACGACTCCCAACAGCGTGCAGCGGAGTTCTTCGCACAGCACCGGCCCGTGCGACGGACACTCTGCCTGGGCGCAGCCCCGCGCGGCACTAGCCCGCGCGGGCGCCCCTCCTGCGGTGCGGGGCGACCCCGCGCGGCACCAGCCCGCGCGGGCGCCCCTCCTGCGGGCGGCCCCGCGCGGCCGGGCGCCGCGCGGGCGCGCTGCTCGAGGAGCGGGGCGACCCCGCGCGGCACCAGCCCGCGCGGGTGTCCCCCTCCTGAGCGCCGCGCGGGCGCGCTGCCCGCGGTGCGGGGCGGCCCCGCGCGGCACCAGCCCGCGCGGGTGCCCCGCTCTTGCGGGCGGCCCCGCGCGGCCGAGCGCCGTGCGGGCGCGCTGCCCGCGGTGCGGGGCGGCCCCGCGCGGCACCAGCCCGCGCGGGCGCCCCCTCTTGCGGGCGGCCCCGCGCGGCTGAGCGCCGCGCGGGCGCGCTGCCCGCAGTGCGGGGCGGCCCCGCGCGGCACCAGCCCGCGCGGGCGCCCCCTCTTGCGGGCGGCCCCGCGCGGCTGAGCGCCGCGCGGGCGCGCTGCCCGCAGTGCGGGGCGGCCCCGCGCGGCACCAGCCCGCGCGGGCGCCCCCCTCTTGCGGGCGGCCCCGCGCGGTCGAGCGCCGCGCGGGCGCGCTGCCCGCGGTGCGGGGCGGCCCCGCGCGGCACCAGCCCGCGCGGGCGCCCCCTCTTGTGGGCGGCCCCGCGCGCGGCCGAGTGTCGCGCGGCGCGCTGCCCGCGGCGTGGGGCGACCCCGCGCGGCACCTGCCCGCACGGCGCCCCACCCGCGGCCGGCCCCGCGCGCAGCGATGCGCGACGGCGCCGCCCCCTCCTCCCTCCTCGTGACCAATAAAAGAAAAAAGAAAGGGAGATTCCCCCCAAACGGAAACATTTCCGACTCACCTCGATGTGCGAAAGAGGAGGAGAAGGAGGGATCGTCCGCTTGCCTCCACCGGTCCACCCTTGCCCGTGCGCTTGGTTATTCTTTGCCGGCGGCTACGAGGGAGGAAGAAGAGGAAAAAGAAAAGAGGCGGCCACCAAAAGAAAAAAAAGAGGAACCCTAATCCTCTTTCCCACACGGCTATATATATATACTAAAAGAATTAGGGTTTACCTTAAAAGGTGTGCGGGCTGCCAACACGGATCCCGAGGCGTCTAAAGGGGTCCGAACTTCAAAAATTTATTCTGGGAGAACCGGGAGTCGGAATCCGAAACCGATCGCGTCCCCGTTCTCCGTTTCGCGAGCCCTTCCGCCTAAAAATGTCCGCGAGTCCCGACGGACTTTCCGGAAAAAACACTAAAAATTGTCCCACAGTCGGACAGTCGTAAGAAAGGGATAACGGAAAGGGTAACGGAAAAGCCAGGTCTTACATCACTCACCAATAAAAACAAGTTTCGTCCCCGAAACTTAACTCCCGCCTGCGGCGAAGAGGTCCGGGTAGCACTCCCCCATCTTTGACTCTGGTTCCTAAGTTACCTCACATTCTTCCTGGTTGCTTCACAGCGCCTTCCCATAGGGGGATCGTCCGGTTGCGCAACCTTTTTGTCCTCTCGTGCTAAGATCCGCATCGAAGTTTGGCAGTAAAGCCAACCGGTATGTCACCGGGCCTACGCGCTCCAACCTCCCGAAAATCGGGTCATTGACGCCAACCAACAATGCCAAGAGCTCGGACCATTAGCAATACGCAACTCATTTACTTAAGGCGTTCTGTCACACCGCCAGCGATCTTGTCCTGACTCAACCCACCTGGACGTCTATGGCGTACTGTTACAACGCCTCGGGTCTTGGCCCGTCTCACCTCACCTGGACGTCTAAGGCGTACTGTTACAACGCCTCGGGTCTATTGTCACAAGGCCGGAAGTTGGACCTATTTAACCCTTAACTAAATAGCCAACATAAAAGACAACTGAGTCTTCACCTCCTTATTGGGCAGGAGGGTACGAAGCATTACTTCTAAGGGTTCCTCTGGGGTCGTGGCCAAAATTTCTCTTGTACGAGGTCTTCCTTGCTACTACCTCCCTCGTAGCCGAAACGTCTGCTTTCCCCCGCCGGTCGCTGATGTTCGCTTTCACCTGTTGGCACACCAGAAATTGCGCCACAATTTGTGCCACATCGCTCTTTCGATTTGGGCCACCAGAAGGTCTGCCATAGATCCCTGCACCTCTTTGTACCTCCGGAATGCGCGGTATAGGAGGTATTATATACTTTGGCTAGATTTTCTTCCCTCGTTTCTAGCTTATCGGGCACACGAATTCGTCCCCGGAACCTTATTACATCCCTGAGTCACTCGTAAAAATTCCGCCTTGCTCCGAGGTCATTCTGTCTTGCACCAGTTGTAGTTACGTGTCCGTCGATGGGTCTCCCAAGATCCTATTGGAGATTCGTCAGACTAGATCTTATAGTCCTTTCCGGGCTTCGGCTGTATGAGCACTGGCGCCTGTGTGCGTCTGTCTTTAAGTTCTTTGAAACTCCTTTGGCACTGGGCTGTCCAGACGAACCTCTACCCACTTTGGGTTAGTCGATTTAGGGGAGTGGCCTCCCACGAAGCGTCTGTAATGGCCTGCCCGTCCTAAGAAGCTTCGGATCTTCGTCACCGTTGTTGGCCGAGCCCAATTGGCCACCGACTCGATCCTCCTCGGATCCACTGCAATTCCAGATGTCGAAACGGTACGCCCCAAAAAGTCCACCTCACGGAGCCAAAACTCACACTTTATGAGTTTGGCATATGGTTGCTGATCCTGGAGGGTCTAGGGGATTACTCGCGAGTGTTCCCCATATCCCTTGTCCGTTGTGAGAGTAGATCGGAGCGTCCACTATAAGACCCCATTACCGGCTGGTCTAAGGAGGGCTTGAGTATCCTATTCCTCATGCCTATGAATACCGCTGGTGCGTTAACGAGTCTGAACGGTATGACCGTGAACTCATGACAACCACTCCGAGTTCATAAGGCTGTTTTTCGGTAAGTCCGGTTCCCGGAGACGCACTTGGAACTTCAAGCAGTCAACTACCACTAAAAGATTGCCGCGACTGTCGGCCCCAAGCGTGATGCCGTTAACTTTTAACGGAAACCTCATTAGTCCTTAGAGACTAAGAACCCGTCTCGCCCTCGCTGGGCAGGAAGGAGTACAGCCGCCTGCCTCGAGGGGTAGCCGGAGGATCCGACCGAACTTATTTCTACGATGGGATTTCTTCTAATATCTATGGTAGGGAGAAACATGAAGCGAGGTGGAGGAGTGGGATGCTGTTACGGGTGATGTCCCTGTTTCCGAGGGGCAGTTGAAACAATGGCGCCCCGGTTTGCCGCATCGAAAACGGTGGTCTTGCTTCTGGGGACATTCGGTCACTTGGTGTATTCCACCGCAATTGATGCAAGACTTGTTCACCGACCATTGTCCTCCCGTCGGCGCATTCGTGGTTCCTTGTTGCCATCTCAGGTATTTAGGAGGCTGGCTCCTCTTGGTATGCTCCTCTCCAAAACAAGGTCGAGCTCGTTTCTTATCCCCGCCGTGATGTGAGCTCTCCCGTCGGGCTCGTGAAATCGCAAATCCGTGCTCCACTGTGGTGGCTCTATCGACCACCTCCTAGAAGGTGTGCAAACCCGCCGTTTGCACCACCTTGTAGATGTCGCTTCGTAAACCATTCACAAAAAGACGGGCTTTGTGAGATTCATCTCTTATAATAGGGGGAACACATTTGGTCAACCTCACAATTTGCCCGTTGATAACCCGTAACTGTCTGACTTCCTTTCTTGATGTGCTTCAGGTCATCTTCCATCTGCTGTTTGATGCTGTCGGAGAGAAATGCCTCAAACCGTTTTTCTCGGAACGTGGTCCAAGATGGAAGGGCGGTGCCCCCGGCGTAAGTCCCGAAGTTGCTGGTGTTAGTGCTACTGAAGGCGTCGTCGGATGAACCGACGGTATCTCGGTCACCGAGGTCGGAGAAGGGGCAACCGTAGTCTCGCTGACCGCCACCCACGGTCTCGTCACCGGTGCGGTTGGTCCGGGCAAAGAAGCCTGGGCGACCTCCATTGGTATTGTCGACTGTTGCGCCCACTGCCGCATTTGTTCCATAAGGGTTGCCAACTGCCCGGCCACCTCTTGCAGTTGTTGTCGGAGTAGCTGATACTCCGCCGCTATTGGCGCCGTACTTTCTGCCCCTGCGTTCTCCGCTGATAACCCATTTCGGGCCATTAATCGCTACATACAAAGAAACCAAGTCAACCCTAGACCTATCGGGTCTAGCACCGCGACCTACAGACGTACTAAAATTAAATCCCCCAGTTCACTTTATTAATCAGTAGTTAGTGTATTGCGCCCCGTGGATGTTGGGCCCCGACTGTTGTGGTTAAAGTTTACCTCTCTGATACCATCTTAATCTGTCACGCCCCGGGGGTTCGAATCGCGCGGAAGAGGAGCCACCGATGCCCCTGATTCAGCCATATATTTTTTTTTGTAAAACAATACTCCCCGGCGCGTGTCCAGACCCGCCGCATACACAAATTCACTCTGCAAACGCGCAGAGTCTCCTTTGTACATGCACGGCGTCTCAACTACAAAGTGCCTCACAAGGCGTAGTACATACAAACTCTAACCACATCAGTTGGGGTCTCGTACACATACAACCAAACAATTCACATGACATTCTAGCATTCACTTAGAGCATAGAGGCCGGTGTTTTGAAAGGATAAATAGTCACAAGGTTTTGAAAGCGGCATCCACACGATGCCCTCGTTTGTGAAAACAGTTCGCAAACACATAAATCCCACAAGGTTTATAAAGCTCGGTGCCCACACGACACCCACGTTTTAAAAGTAGTTTTCGCAAACGGTTTTCTTTGTTTTTCATCGTTCAAAACGGCCAAGTAAGAGAGAACGTAGTATTCATTCAATTATTTAAAAAGGAAAAAGGGCAACATCCACTTCGACCCCACGGGGGTATCGCAAACCACAACTAACTACATGAGTAATAAAAGATAAAGGGAAAGAAGGGTCACTGTGTCTGAAGTTCGATCAAAGTCAGAACAGCACTCTTGCGGCCTCTCCGGTGCCCTAGCGCTCGACCCCGGACGGACTGGGTGAACCTGTCACGGAGTGGGGAGTCAGTGACCAGAAACAGTATTAAAAACAATACGGGCTAAAGAAAGGCAAACCACGATAAAAACCAGAGCAACCAACAATGAAGCACCATGTGCAAACCATACAATGCTGAACCCCGTGCAAACAATATAATGCAGAACCTCGTGCAAACCAAAACCGGGCACCTCCCCCGGCAACCACACCGAGCACCTGCCTCGGAGACCCCTACCGAGCACCTGCCTCGGCCGCCGAGCACCCACCTCGGCATCATCCACCATAACCACACCCTGTATCAAAACGACATCGGGCACCTTCCCCGATGCCCACCGCCGAGCACCTGCCTCGACATCACCGCTCACACCCCCCACCCATGGGGGCCCCCATTCCTAACGCCACCTTCGCGTGGGGTACACGGGTCAACGTACCACTTTTCCGGAAAAGCACACCCTTTGCGGTGGCCAAACCGCGGGTGTGCGTGTAGCAATCTCGAGCCTCATCCGAGCACCATCCTCGGCAACCCAGACCGAGCACCTGCCTCGGCAACCAAATATCCCCACAATAGCTTTAACAGGGTTAGCAAATGTAAACATGCAATTACTAAGATCTTTGTGCGTGTAGCAAAATCTCGAGCCTCATCCGAGCACCATCCTCGGCAACCCAGACCGAGCACCTGCCTCGGCAACCAAATATCCCCACAATGGCTTTAACAGGGTTAGCAAATGTAAACATGCAATTACTAAGATCTTACCCCTTTTTCCATAACTCCGGAAACCAAGACAATGGAAGAGTCCCCACAGCGACCCATAGTCGCCATACTATAAAGATAATAAAACACAAACCTTTGCCGGAGTTAACAATATTCCACAAGTTCAACTTTGATGTTCTGAAAGGTCACGTCGATCACTGCCCCCAACGCTTGTATGCCCCGAACAACCCTACCTTTGTTCGGATAGGGCGAACTGCCCGGCCGGTCTTCTACCGCGACAGCCGTAAATCCGGAGGTCCACATCACCCACCAAACCCCTCAACAAAATAAACATAGCAACAACGAAACTGTGCATAAAGAGGTTCTAAGGGGTACCCACATTGTGTGCGTCGTCCTGCGTTCGTCCAGTCCGCGTCTGTGCACCAGTCGCCAACAGCGTCCCGCACTCCTGAAGGAACAAGGGCAAGTCAAAGCTTAGAAGTCCGAAGCTTACAACGACTCCCAACAGCGTGCAGCGGAGTTCTTCGCACAGCACCGGCCCGTGCGACGGACACTCTGCCTGGGCGCAGCCCCGCGCGGCACTAGCCCGCGCGGGCGCCCCTCCTGCGGTGCGGGGCGACCCCGCGCGGCACCAGCCCGCGCGGGCGCCCCTCCTGCGGGCGGCCCCGCGCGGCCGGGCGCCGCACGGGCGCGCTGCTCGAGGAGCGGGGCGACCCCGCGCGGCACCAGCCCGCGCGGGTGCCCCCCTCCTGAGCGCCGCGCGGGCGCGCTGCCCGCGGTGCGGGGCGGCCCCGCGCGGCACCAGCCCGCGCGGGTGCCCCGCTCTTGCGGGTGGCCCCGCGCGGCCGAGCGCCGTGCGGGCGCGCTGCCCGCGGTGCGGGGCGGCCCCGCGCGGCACCAGCCCGCGCGGGCGCCCCCTCTTGCGGGCGGCCCCGCGCGGCTGAGCGCCGCGCGGGCGCGCTGCCCGCAGTGCGGGGCGGCCCCGCGCGGCACCAGCCCGCGCGGGCGCCCCCTCTTGCGGGCGGCCCCGCGCGGCTGAGCGCCGCGCGGGCGCGCTGCCCGCAGTGCGGGGCGGCCCCGCGCGGCACCAGCCCGCGCGGGCGCCCCCCTCTTGCGGGCGGCCCCGCGCGGCCGAGCGCCGCGCGGGCGCGCTGCCCGCGGTGCGGGGCGGCCCCGCGCGGCACCAGCCCGCGCGGGCGCCCCCTCTTGTGGGCGGCCCCGCGCGCGGCCGAGTGTCGCGCGGCGCGCTGCCCGTGGCGTGGGGCGACCCCGCGCGGCACCTGCCCGCACGGCGCCCCACCCGCGGCCGGCCCCGCGCGCAGCGATGCGCGACGGCGCCGCCCCCTCCTCCCTCCTCGTGACCAATAAAAGAAAAAAGAAAGGGAGATTCCCCCCAAACGGAAACGTTTCCGACTCACCTCGATGTGCGAAAGAGGAGGAGAAGGAGGGATCGTCCGCTTGCCTCCACCGGTCCACCCTTGCCCGTGCGCTTGGTTATTCTTTGCCGGCGGCTACGAGGGAGGAAGAAGAGGAAAAAGAAAAGAGGCGGCCACCAAAAGAAAAAAAAGAGGAACCCTAATCCTCTTTCCCACACGGCTATATATATATACTAAAAGAATTAGGGTTTACCTTAAAAGGTGTGCGGGCTGCCAACACGGATCCCGAGGCGTCTAAAGGGGTCCGAACTTCAAAAATTTATTCTGGGAGAACCGGGAGTCGGAATCCGAAACCGATCGCGTCCCCGTTCTCCGTTTCGCGAGCCCTTCCGCCTAAAAATGTCCGCGAGTCCCGACGGACTTTCCGGAAAAACACTAAAAATTGTCCCACAGTCGGACAGTCGTAAGAAAGGGATAACGGAAAGGGTAACGGAAAAGCCAGGTCTTACAGAGAGAGTTGTTGAGAACTTTGAACAATGATGATGATGTGAATGAACATCAAGGTAAGGGAACTTGAACAATTGATTGTGAAAATCTTGATGATGAAGATTTTGTATACATCAAGGTAAGTATGATCTCAACTTCAACTTGAGGTTTTTCAGCTGTATGAATGCATGCCTCGACTAACTATTTGCTAACTATTTGGGCATGTAATATAACTAACAAGTTGATGTTCACTAACAAGTTTGTGACACTTGGTTTTTGATTGCATAGAAGATATGTTGGTTCTTAACTCTGATCAATTACATATCTATATATATATATTAGTTTGTCACAAACATGTTCATGACATTTGGTTTTTACGTGCAAAGAAGATATGTTGGTGTTTTTTTAACTATGATCTGTTTACATATCTGAATATAAATGTCATGGTAAGTATAAATGAGTTTAAACTTCATCTCTGTTTGTGGTTTTTGAATGATACAAAATTCTTGAGGTATCTAACGATTTCTTTTGTCAAGAATGATTTCTTTTTGCAGAGAGTACAGATGTCTAAGTCTAGAGTCTGTTTTAGGAGTTTAACTCATGTATTGTATTTTGGATCTCCATTGTAAATTTTTGTTGTATGGTGATAGCAACAAAAATATCTTTTTGAATTTTCTTTAGTGGATCTATGTTTTGTCACGAAACCGCCAAAGGGGGAGATTGTTACGGAATTTGTGTTGGCGTAGTTTCGTGAAAGTTTCAAGTCCTGAAGATTGAAGGTGAAGAAAAGTTGATTCATTTAACTCAATCTCAAGAAAGAAGATTTCAGAAGGATCAGGTATGTTTAACTAAAGAATTTGTGTGATCCGAATACTTCTTGTAGTGTAGAAACACTTGGAAGAATCTTTCATTGCATAAAAATCAAAAACTGGACTTGGGACATGTTCAGGATCCGGATCAGGTTGTTCGATCCGGATCCCGAAGGTGGTTCGTTCATACATCGTCGCAATCCGGATCGTAGTCTCTTGATCCGGATCCCGAACGTTGAGTTTACCATCTACCTTGAACGATCCGGATCTTGCTTCGCAATCCGGATCCCGAACGTTGATGTTTGGTGAACTGTATGAACGATCCGGATCGTAGTCACATGATCCGGATCCCGAACCTTCGTTTTTCTGGAATTGGCTGTTTCGTTGTGACGATCCGGATCCTAGTTATCACGATCCGGATCGCCGTCCGTAAAATTCCAGAAATGGTTGGTTTTTGATTCTTATCTCCTTCCTAGGGTTTCTAACCTATAAATACACCCTATGACTCTTTTTTCTAGTGGGAATCCACATAGCCGTCATTTTCTTGTATCATCTTATACGGCTATAGATCCACATATAGAGAAGAAAGGAAATCATTAGAGAATACTCTATGTTTCTTCATCTATATTGATTAGTTTGATTCTAGGTTTTCATACTCACATCTTGAGTTGAATCAAACTAATGAATACTTAGATGGTATTTCCGATCTATCTTTGATCTAAGTATTCGGCGGATCATCACCACCCAAAAACAACGATTTACCCCAAAAATCGGCGCGTGGATTCGCGTGTCCTTGTGGATTCAAGGTTCAATCGCTCTCGTGGATTCGGAGCGAGGCACGTTCGTGGATTCGAACGGTGCTATTGGGTGAAGACCGTGGATTCGGTCGGACGTCGTGGATTCGACGTTGGACGCCGTGGATTCGGCGTTGGGCGCAGATCGTGGATTCGAGAAGCGTCTGGAGCGAGCGGAGAAGATCCTCTAGGAGCGTATGGAAAAGGTTGAGTCGTAAGTGTGTACGGTAAATCACCTTGTACGTGTTTTAATTCTAGTGGATTTCTGCCGTGTTATCGGTCCCGTGGTTTTTTACTCCGGTGATGGAGTTTTCCACGTAAAAATCTTGCGTGTTATTTTATTTTCCGCATTGGGTTTTATCGCAACGATTTTTGGAGTGTTTATACGTTTACACCTATTCACCCCCCTCTAGGTGTTTCTTCCCCTATTTAGATCCGTATTATATACGACCCAACACATTATGCCTAGTGGGTTATCACAAGTATGAGGTTTACAACGGTACCCACCTCGAGCGCTAAATCCTGGTCCCAAAAGTGAAGTCCACGCTCGGTCCAAACAATCACCACAACACTGCACAACGTACCCCATAAGAACATAGACAATTAAACATACAATGTTCCAACATAATCTGTCCAAATCACAACAGTCCACAGTTTTGCCTTTTTCACCTGCGAGATCTACTCAAAAAATTCCATGAAAAATACCACCGCGATTGTCGCGACGAGCAGGTCGAAACGAGTACCTGTACGTTCAAATCCGAGTTTCCTACGCTGAGATACAAATTCTGTAAGGGAAATACCCCAAAGAATTCTGTACAGGAATTCAGTATCAAAGAACTCGGGAAAAAGGGGATTTTCACCTTCGGGAAATATTCAGAAAATTCGAGCGTGTTCCTTTCGCTGTGTAGATGGAAAACGCCTATTGGCACGCCTCGATCCGACGCCTGTGCGCGAAGATATCGCCAAAATACCACAGCTCTGTCCAAAACTCCGCGAAAGAAAAAGGGTCAAAAGGAAGCTCAGGAAACTCCAAGATAAACTCAAAAAAAGAGGAAGCACAAAACATAGAAGTTGGAGCCCTACCTGTCATGAGTCCAACGGCGTGAGAATCGCCTGAATCAGAGGTCGGGGTAAGCCGGGGGAGTCCGCGCACTAAAATGCGACGAAATGGGTCGCTGGTGTGGAAGCGTCACTGTGCGCCGAGTCGCAGAAAAAGCCGAAGTAGTGATCTCCAAAAATCCTCAAAGTCCTCCAATGGACAGTGCACTGAGAGAGGAAGAAAAGCCCTGAAGGACTCACTGTGAAAAAAAGGCCCAAAAGAGCCTGAAAAACGCTAAGGGACCCTATTTATAGGCTCAACCCACTAGCAAAATGGGCCGGATTCGGGCGCACAGTTCGGGCACCCGAATCCGCCCCCCGGGTCGCACCGCCTCCGTCCGACGTGCCCGGAAAGCCCGCGCCCGCCACGTGTCCCCGAACAGCGGACAGCGTGCGCGGGCGGCTGGGCGTCGGCCGCGTGTCCTCCCCCGGTCAACGGGGGTAGGTACGGCCCGCCATTGGCGGGCCGACACGTGGCCCGCACTCGAGCGCAGCCACGTGCGGCCGACAGCGCCGTCTGGCAACTGTGCATGCACGCGCCCCGAGGCGCCCCTCCGTGCTCTCAGGGACCGCGCCTTCATGAGCCAGCCAATGCCAGGCTGCCACGTGTCATGCACCCGGTCCACCGAGCCCGCGCAAAATTGCCTGGTCCGCGCCACGCGCGTCGGCCATTCCGGGCACGCCACGCGTCCCGCCCCGCGGTCTATGCACCCGCCGCGCCTCCCCGTGGACCGAGCTGCGTGAGCCGGCCAATAACAGGCCGCCACATGGCTCAGGCAGGTCCACGGTCCCCCCCCATGCACCGAATTTCCCCGAAAACTTCCGGAAGCCCGTTTTTGGTCATCCGGACTCCGAATTTAACAAGCAAATAGCCGTTTCCAAGCGTTTTTCCGCGCTGAATCCAAATCCAACCTCTGTTTGGCCCAAAACCTTTTCTAAAATTCGGCAAATGCAGCCGAAGGCCAAATCAGCTAAAGATATCTCACAGGGTCCATCTGTGGCATCCCTTTGATGCACTATGGGCCAGACACACCAACACTAGGTGTTCTACACAATGGATTCACCGGAAAGGTTGCATGGGGATCAGGACCACTACAATATATCTAGTCAATTTATTATAAGGAGTGGCTCTTTGAGTATCTTTCAATAAAAAATCCCACCTTATACCAACCTTGGAATTTGACAGAGTCAAGTATTCCAAAAACCATTTTATCTAATCAACAAGAAAAAACATGCTTTGTATACATGTGGTAGCTGCACACAGTACTCGGACGACCGAGGTGGTAGCTCTTTCCTCCATGTGGTGGTAGTTTTCACACTCCTCATTGGGATGTAACTCTTTCCACATCTTTTGAGCATAAATAATTTAATAAACTCCCCCTCAATTGGCTATCAATTATTTAAGATATGAGGTATTCAACCAAAAATTGATCTCGTGTTCATACTTAACTTAATTTTCAAATATGATAAAAACTATACCAAGAGATCATTGAGAGAGAAATTGACTTTGATCAATTAAAAATGAACTAATTGAAATAAATGATCATTGCATCAATTGAATTATCATGATATCCAAACCATAATAAATTTCTTAAAAACATAAAAGGATGCAAGTAAAGTCAATTATACTAATGCTCAATTAATGTTCTATGTACAAGCATAGATAAAGAACACAAACACAAAACAAAATCTAACCTAAGCAATGGTTTCAAAAAGAGGTTGTTTCAAGAAAGCATTCCAATTGCTTTACGCAAATGAATAAACCGTTTTTGATCCAAAGGTTTTGTTAAAATATCAGCTAATTGATCTTCAGTTGAAATATAAGAAATTTGAAGAATACTTGATTCAACTAGCTCTCTTAGAAAATGATATCTAAGTTCATTGTGTTTTGTTCTTGAGTGCAACACAGGGTTTTTAGAAATATTTATAGCACTAGTGTTGTCACAAAGAATAGTTACCGAAGACGCAGAAATTCGGAAGTCGCTCAACACGCTTTTCATCCAAACCAATTGAGTTGAACAACTTCCCGCTGAAATATATTCTGCTTCGGCAGTCGAGAGTGCAATGCAGTTTTACTTTTTACTATGACATGCAACAAGACAATGGCCAAGATAAAAACATGCACCACTCGTACTTTTTCGATCATCCACTGATCCTGCCCATTCGGCATCTGAATATCCTATTGTGTCAAGAGTTGTGCCCATAGGATACCAAATTCCGAAATTCAATGTTCCTTTGACGTACCGGATGATCCTTTTCACCGCTTTCAGGTGAACCTCCTTTGGTGCTGATTGATATCTCGCGCAGATCCCAACACTAAAGGATATGTCCGGGCGACTAGCCGTGAGATAGAGTAGACTTCCCTTCATGCTGCGATAAAGCTTCTCGTCTACACTTTCACTAAGAGATTCACTTCCTAATCCCTTGTTGCTAGTTCCCATTAGAGTCGGAAAGTCTTTAGAATTTTCTAATCCGAATTTCTTCACCAACTCCCTTGCATACTTGGATTGGCACAGATGAATACCTTCTTCATTTTGTTTGACTTGCAATCCAAGGAAATAAGTTAGTTTGCCCATCATGGACATCTCAAATTCGCTTTCCATGGTTTCCGCGAATTTTGAAGCATCGATGTTTCTTGTTGCTCCAAATACAATGTCATCGACATAGATTTGTGCCACAATAAAGTTATCCTGAAAATGCTTCACAAAGAGTATCTGATCCGCTCCCCCTCGAGTATAGTCCTTTTCCAAAAGGTGCTTTGTCAACCTTTCATACCATGCTCGCGGTGCTTGTTTCAGACCGTAAAGAGCCTTTTTCAATCGAAAAACATGGTTAGGTAGTTTATGGTCAATGAAACCTTTCGGTTGAGCCACATAAACTTCCTCGTTTAAAAAACCATTTAAAAAGGCGCTCTTAACGTCCATTTGAAAAAGCTTAATTTTGAAATGACAAGCAATCGCGAAGAGGATGCGAATTGACTCGAGACGAGCTACCGGGGCGAACGTCTCATCAAAGTCTATACCTTCAATTTGTGAATAGCCCTGAGCAACTAGGCGTGCTTTGTTCCTGATGATGGTACCATCCTCGTTTTTCTTGTTCTTGAAAATCCACTTAGTACCAATTATGTTGTGTTGCTTCGGAGGCTTCGTTAGTTCCCAGACTTTGTTTCTTTCGAACTGATGGTGCTCTTCCTGCATTGCTTCAATCCAGTAATCATCCTGAAGAGCTTCATCGACGTTCTTTGGTTCTATCATGGAGACGTAGCACGCGACTCCACAAACCAATTGTCTCTGAGTCCTGACTCCTTCTTGTGGGTCTCCAATAATGTTTTACTCTGGATGATCCTTGGAGATACGTAGCGTTTGAGGTAACGGAGTACTCGGAGGTATGTGTGATGATTTCTGCATATCAGATAAACTAGAAGAACCATTAGATGCATCAACATTATCAGAAGAATTATTATGAGAAGATGCATTTACAGGAGTATCATCATCAAGAGACATATCAGGGGTTGATTTATCAGATGCAAAATGAAAAGCTTCATCTACTTTAACATTAAAAGATTCTACCATCGTTTTAGATTCGAGGTTAAATACCCGATATGCTCTACTATTTGTAGAATAACCCATGAAAATTCCTTCGTCACTTCGAGAGTCGAATTTTCCAAGATTTTCGCGATCACGTAAAATGTAACAGCGACTCCCAAAGATTCAAAAATATTTGATATTAGGTTTTCTACAAAACCATAGTTCATATGGTGTATTTAAAGTTCCCGGGTGCAAATACACTCAATTGATTACGTAGACAGCGGTGTTCACTGCTTCAGCCCAAAAATGTAACGGGAGTTTCCGGCTGTGAAGCATAACACGTGCCATCTCTTGTACTACCCTATTTTTGCTCTCGATTACACCATTCTGCTGAGGTGTATAGGGTGCAGAGAATTCACGTTTTATGCCGTTGGAAGTGCAAAAATCAATGAATTTAGAATTGATGAATTCTCCACCTCTATCACTCCGAACATGAACGATCTTTTCATTTTTCTTGATCATAAAACGATGACATATCTCATAAAAAGAATCGAAAGTATCCGCTTTCTCTTTTAAAAATGTTACCCATGTATATCTAGAGAAATCATCAACAAAAAAAAAAATGTACCATTTACCTCCCAAACTTGGTTGACGAGTCGGCCTCATTAAGTCCATGTGCAATAATTCTAATGGCCGTTTGGTTCCCACGTGGTTCAAGTTCTTGTGCGCGGACCTTGATTGTTTTCCCTTTTGACAACCTCCACACACAATGTTTTCTTTAAAAGATAGTTTAGGAACCCCCTTAACCACATCTTTATTAGATATCCTTGCTAGTTCCTTAAAATTTATGTGACCTAGTCTTTCATGCCAAAGAGTTTCGTTATCAAGTGAAACTAGGTTACAATTTTCAAAAAATTTGTTAGGAACTACATAGCAATTATTTTCAGACCTAACCCCTTTCAAAAAGAATAAATGGTTTTTATCAGTTACAATACATTCTGCAGAAGAAAAATTAACTGAAAAGCCACTATCACAAGTTGACTAATGCTAATGAGGTTAGTCTTAAGGCTTTCGACAAATAAAACATTGTTCAAAATCGGGCCTTCTGGAATAGCAATTGTTCCTTTTCCAACAATTTTTGAAGAACGACCATCTCCGAAAACTACAAGTCCTCCGGAGGTTTTCTCTAAAGTTTGAAAATAGTTTTTGTCACCGGTCATGTGACGGGAACATCCACTATCCAGATACCAAGACGAGTTGTCATAAGCATGCAAAGAAGTATGAATGACAAGACAAGGGAAGATTTCACCTTTGCGCACCCAAACCTTTTTAGACTGCGTCGGCAATGATTGTAAAGTTATTCTCCTTGGTGAAAGCGTCTTGTTTGATTGATTGCTTTTCTTTGACGATGTCGTCTTGTTAGTTGAACTACCAAGGCTCCTTTCCTTTGAAAAATTCTCCTTCGATTTTCGGGGAATGACCTTGTTGGTAATTGTTGCAAGAGGCGCTTGATTTGTTCGTTTTGCTCCAATCTTGCAATCTCTTCTAATGTGCCCTGCAAAACCACAACGAAAACGTACCTTTGTACTTGTTGAACCTGAAGTAGGTGAGGTAGGCTTGTTGTCGTTGAATGCATTGAATTCCGTCGGAGGAGGAGGAGACACCGACTGGGGCACAAAAATTGTTCCACTCGAACTAGGACTGTCTCCAGTTCGATTGTATCCAAGGCCCAAACGAATTGTTTGACCAAGACCAAGCATCTTATCCAACTTGCTCCTTCCAGAAGAAAATCGCTTCAAATCATCCTTAAGTTGGAAAATGGTCTTCGTCATTTCCATCGTTTCTTGACGAGCCTCGGAGTAGAGCTTCAAGAAGTAATTTGCTTTATCCACCAATTTGATGTGTTCCTTCTCGAAATGCTCGTTCTTCTCTTGAAGGGAAACGTTTACTTTAATCAAGTTGTCCCTTTCCACTTCAAGAGCATTTGAGAGAGAAGTTGCCCTTTTTGCATCTTCTTCGAGATCCTGCACTCTTCTTTTCAAACTCTTGTTTTGCTTTGCCAATTTCTTTGAATTCTTTAAAAGTTTATGATAGGCAAAAGCAAAGTCTTCACCTTCGGTATTACTCGATTCATCGTCCGTTGCATTTTTTTCAACCTGGGAGGAGTTGGATAATGAACCGGATGTACTTGCCAAAAAGCACACGTAAGGTGAAGTTGTGGACGCGTGGAATGCCATTGCGTTATTTTCTTCATCACTGGAAGATGACTCATTGGACGTTGAGGTGTCATCCCAAGTGACGGCTTGCATTGCCTTCTTCTTCGACGGATTCTTATTGTGACACTCCGTTGAGATGTGACCGTAGCCTCGGCACTTGAAGCATTGGACTTGTCCCTCCGAGTTCTTTTTGTCTTTTGAAGAACTCTCTTGCTTTCTTGACTTGAAGCTTGAAGAACCTTTGCCTTTCTTCGTCTTTACGAAGGATGAAGTTTTACTTGAATTACCCCTTCGAAAGTTTCGGCGAAATTTCCTCGTCAAGAGCGCAAGTTGTGTCACGCCCTGAGTTCGAAAAACAGAGTCTAAATTTATTTTTTTTTTAAATCAGAGTTTATAAAATCCAGCCATGACGCAACAGACCGCCACATATATAGAAAATTCCCAATCCCCATTGGATTGGGCCTTTTCTATACATGCTCGGCTCTACAATGGCAAACCAACATCAGAGTAGTCTAACTACGAACTCTAAAGAACTAAAAAAACAAATTACAAATATCACAACAACTTATTACAAATTGAATTACAAGTTGAAACTGAAATAACAACAGCTATCCAGGGTCAAATCTAACGCAGCATCTCAACAACACGTCCGAACGTCCCAACACCCGCTCGACCTGAAAAATGGTCACCCAGGGGGTGTGAGATACATCGACAGTGTATCCCAGTGGGCACGATGAGCCGAGAAATAGCAAATCGTACCTACTGGCATACAATAACTAGTGGATAGTAATGATCATTAGGCATGGCAGATATATATCATGGTGCTGTAATAAAATTATGAATATAGTGCTGAGCATATCAAAAATACTAAACTATCATAATAAAAGCAAGCTGATGTATACTAAACAGGAACTAAGTGTAATGACACGACTTTTTCGGTAATTTTTACCCTCCTTTAATAAAGTGTTTCTTTTAGTGAATTTGAATTACTGAGTTTTTGTGAGTCGGTCGAGTTGTGGCACGGGTATTTTTCTGAAAAAGGGCTCGAAAAATGATGACCGACGGTGCAATCGGATCTGAAATCCGACGTAGGGATCACCCGGAATAGGGTTTTTAGAGTTGCGGTGACTTAACGTGCAACGAAATCCGTGTAAAATATCCTGCACGCCTTACGAGGGAATGCGGGTTTATCCCATGGGATTAATTAATTAAAGAATTAATTATCCGGTGAAGATATTAAAAGGTGGGATTTAATTGTACGTACGAAATGGAAAAATCCCACTTTTCGCAAAAAGAGAAACCCTAGCCGGAGAGAATGAGGGAGAAAAGAGAAGAACAAGGTGGAACCCTAACCAGAGGAGGGAAAAAGAAAGAAGGAGGAAGAAGACGGAGGAATCCGATCACCCCGAACCACGTACCAGAATTAGGAGTGCGATCGGTCGACTCCCCCGTCGGAACTTTTGGTAAGTAGATTTCATTTTGTGGTATTTTTTTGGGGATTTTCGTATCTTTTCGTTGTCGTCATCGCCGTCTCTGTCTCCGACGTCACCGCCGGCCCCGCCGCAGCCGCCGCGCGATCTAGGGAATGGCGCGGGCGGACGGAAGACGCGCGGCGCCGCTAGGGCACCACGCGGGCGGGCGGAAGGCGCGCGGCGCCGCTAGGGCACCGCGCCGGCGGAAGCCGGGTGGGCGCCGCGCGGGCGCCGCCCGTGGGCGCGCACCGCGCGGCCTCGTGCCTCGCGGGGCGCACGCGGACGGGCGGGCGCTCCCCGCGGGCGCACATCGCGCGGCCTCGCGCCGCGCTGGGCACCCCCGGGCGGGCGGGCGCCGCGCGGGACACCCGCGGGCGGGCATGCACCGCCCGCGGGCACACACACCGCGCAGCCTTGTGGCGCGCGGGGCACCCGTGGGCCGACGGGCGCCGCTGCGGACGCATGCCACGCGGTTTCGTGCTGCGCGGGACATCCGCGAGCGGCGGCATCCGCGCGGGCAAACCCCGCGGGCGACGACTTCCGCGTGAGAGGGCGCGCGGGGAGCCGTCAAGTGATGTAAGAGCGACATTTTTGGGTTTTGCGTCGCGGGGTTAGTTTTGGATTTCCGTTTTCGCGGTGTAAGAGCGTGTTATTAATTATCATTTTTCGGGACTTCTTTAGGTCCAAGTGCACAGCGGGAGTGTATTAAAGGTCCAAGTGCGCAGCGGGAGTGTATTAAAGGTCCAAGTGCTCCGATCTTCACACAACCAGATGGGTACCCCTTTGCAATAAGTGCAATATGTCATCGTAAAAAGTATGTTAATCTGTTTAATAAAGTAGATGAGGTGTTTCAGTTGAATTAACCTTTCGCATGAATATGTACCGTTCCTTCTGTTATTAACTGTGGCGACCAAGTGTCACGGTGATTGTTACACACCGTTTTCGGCTATCATGTTCTTGGATGCTTACACGTACACAGGCGGATTGGCCTCCGCATGGGTGTATTTTTTTGGAGAAGTGGTCTGAATGACCCGTGTACCCCACGAAAGTGAAAGTGCCAGGTGGGGACCTCTTCACGGCAGCTAAAAGTGCCACACTAGCGCCGTTAAGGGGTTAAAGGCATCACGTAAGTAAAGTAATTATTCACGAGGGGAGATCGTCGACTCCCCGACAGGTACCATGTGATTAAATCAAGTAATGTGGACTCATGAGGAGGAAAAGCGAAAGGTTCCGGTGTATTTCGTTTGATTTAAAGTTATTCTTATTTGTTTGAAACATCTACTTTATTTGTCACTAACTTTACCCACTCCGTGACAGGTCCGTCTAGGTGTAGTAACCGGGACGGTGGTGAGGCAGCGTCTAGATGCCCATAGCCGTATGAGGCTATATAACAGAACTCTTGTTTGGTTTATCTCATCTTCTCTTTCTGGTTTAACTGTTAGTTTAATTTGCTTGATTGTGGATCATATTGGATGTTGGTTAGTTAATTAGTTGACACTGTGGATTTAACATACTGTTATGAATTCTTATGCGGTCGTTTTACATTAAACAAAGGTTTCGAAATCGCTTTTCAAAAACCAAGTGTCGTGTGGGCACAACCTTGAAAACCTCTGGATTTATCCTTTCAAAACATGTAGCCGCCTTATTATGAATGTGTAGACGTTTTGGAAAAATTGGGTGTCGGGTGGACACCGTTTGCAAACTCGTAGTTATCTTTTGATTTGATTGAATGGAATTACTTTTCCTTACTTTGCTCACTGAGACTGTGTGGTTAGAGAATGTTGTTGTTGCTGTTGTTGTTGTTGTTGTTGTAAATGTGACGCCATGCATATACAAAGGAGACTCTGTCCGTTTGAAGAGTGAATTTGTGTATGTGGCGGGTCTGACACGCACCGGTGGGCGAGGTCGTTATTCATAAAGAATTAAAAAATATATATATACGCTTTTCCGCTTATCCTTAGACCTCCGGGGCGTGACAGATTAAATGGTATCAGAGCGAAACAACTTTAACCACAGTAGTCGGTGACCAACATCCATAGTGTATGATGCCACAAGCAAATTGAACATGAGATAACCAAGATGTAGGTGCAGTAGATCGTGAGTGTACGGGGAAAAAGGGGCTTAATTTCGGTGCGTCCGTAGGTCAAGTGTTAGGCCAGTAACCTTAGGGTTAACGCGGTTTCTTTGTATACAGCAGAGAATGGCTCGGACTAGGTCATCGACCGATAACGCGGGTGCGGAAAATACGGCCCCGGCCACCGCGGAGAACCAACTCCTCAGACAGCAACTGCAAGAGATGGCCGGACAATTGGCAACGCTGACGGAACAAGTCCGTCAGTTAACGCAGCGGCAGGCAACTGCGTCAGTGGAGGACGCTCCGATGCCTCCGCTCGAACCGACCGCCCCTACTACGGGACCGCCCGGGGCGGGTGGTGCAACCACAGCCGCACCCCATCAGACCTCGATGACGGACGTGTCGGCAGAGCAACCCACAGCCCCGTTGGACTCCCCCACCCCGGCAGCTTCGGGGCCCGTACCGGGAGCGACGGCGGGAGACTCAGCAAGAGAGGCGGCGACGACCCCTACTCCCGGGAGTACCGCAGCTACAGGAGGAGCTACAGACAGCGAACTGAACGTGAACGAGTTAGGACGAACCTGGCAGAGTTCAAGAAGTACGATCCGCCCATCTTTGAGGGAGAAACGACCGACCCCTGGGTCGTAGAAAAATGGGTGGATAACATGGTGAAGCTTTTTGAAGACCTATTGATGGAAGAACCTGAACGGGTCCCCTTAGCCGTTCACTTTCTTGAGGGGAACGCCCGTATTTGGTGGAAGATGGTACGTCCGGACCCGTCTACGAACACTCCACTACCGTCGTGGTCAACTTTCAGAGAGGAACTGTTTGGAGCGTTCTTTTCCAACAGTGTTAAACGATAGATGGAAGACGACCTCAAACACATTAAGCAAGGAAATCGATCGGTCATGGATTATCAGCGCGAGTTCGTGAGATTAACTAATTGTGTCCCGTTCGTCATACGGGATGAATCCCACAAGGCCCGTCTCTTCGTAGACGGTCTACGAAGCGACATCTTCGAAGTAGTCCAAGCGGCAAATTTACACACTTTCCGGGCAGTAGTCGATAGGGCCACTATCGTGGAACGTGGCTTTGCTGTCACACGCGCCCGGCGGGAGGGCTCGGAATACAATCGGGACAAGAAGCGGTCGCAGTCTTACCCTGGAGGGGGCTTTTTTGGCGGGAACCGGCCCCCAAAGTACCCCAAGACGCAACACGGGACCAAGAGCACACCGGCGGGGGGACAGCGGCCAGTGGACAAACCCTGCATTATTTGCGGAGGAACGCACCGAGTTACAGAATGCCCCAAGAGACAAGACCATTGTTATCGCTGCGACAAGCCTGGACATCTCCGGTTTAACTGCCCCTCGAACACGGGGGTGGCATCCTCCGCGGCTTCCACCTCGACACCGCAGCCGCTGGGACGAGGGAGAGCGCCATCAGGAGGACTCACACGTCCCCCGGCAGCTCGACAGGAAGGGAAAGCGCGACCCCAACTGGGAGGGAGGGTCTACGCCATGAGCCAGCGAGGAGCGGAACCACTGGAGGACGTAGTAGCATGTATTACCTCAATTTCCGATTTTCGAGCTCGAACTCTTTTTGACACCGGGGCGTCTCGCTCCTTCGTCTCCCGTACTTTTGCACATACACATATTCTAGAGAGTAGACCCCTATGCGACCTGATGACCGTCCAGACCCCTGGGGGACCAATTGAAGCAATTAGTTTTGCACCTTCTTGCTCCATAAAGCTGGGAAGGTTGTCCTGCCCCTGGGATCTGGTGGTTATCCCGTTAAAAGAATTCGATGTGGTGCTAGGCATGGATTGGCTCGCCGAGTACCAGGCAGTAATCGATTGCGAGAAACGTCAGGTACGACTGCAGAAACCGAGTTTCCCGGAACACATTTACCTGGCGTGTAAAAGCACTTCCTTCTTAACCGTCATCTCTGCGTCACGAGCCAGAAAACTAATTGAGGGCGGGTGCATGGCCTTTTTGGCCTCGGTGGACATAGCAGATCGGCCCACCCTCTCACTGTCCGACATCTCAATCGTAAGGGAATTTTCGGATGTATTCCCGGCAGAACTCCCTGGGATGCCACCTGAACAAGAGGTCGAATTCCCTATCAAGCTGCTCCCAGGCACTAAACCCATCACCAAAGCACCGTACAGGATGGCTTTCGCCGAGTTGAAGGAACTCAAGGCGCAGCTGGAAGACCTTTTGGATAAAGGCTACATCAGACCGAGCGTGTTGCCATGGGGCGCGCCCATTCTATTCGTAAGAAAGAAGGACGGAAGCCTTCGTTTGTGCATAGACTACCGGGAAATAAACAAGGTCACCATTAAGAATAAATACCCCCTGCCGAGGATCGATGATCTATTCGACCAGTTACAAGGGGCGACGGTGTTCTCAAAGATTGACCTGCAGTCCGGCTACCATCAGCTCAGAGTTAGGGGTGAGGACATTCCCAAAACGGCCTTCCGGACTCGCTACGGCCACTACGAATTCACCGGTAATGCCGTTCGGGCTCACCAATGCCCCAGCAGTATTTATGGACATGATGAATAGGGTGTTCAAACCCTTCTTAGATTTATTCGTGGTGGTCTTCATTGATGATATCCTCATCTACTCACGTACAAATGAGGAACATGAGGAGCACCTACGTATAGTCCTTCAGACCCTCCGGGATCAGAAACTCTATGCCAAACTCAAAAAGTGTGAGTTTTGGCTCCGCGAGGTGAACTTTTTGGGGCATGTTGTTTCGGCATCTGGAATTGCGGTAGACCCGAGGAATATAGACTCTGTGACAAACTGGCCCCGACCGACAACGGTAACAGAGGTACGAAGTTTCCTGGGTCTGGCAGGGTATTACAGGCGCTTCGTGGAAGGCTTCTCCAAAATAGCTACCCCCTTGACTCGCCTGACCCGGAAAGGGGAGAAGTTTATCTGGACGGATCAGTGCCAGAGGAGTTTTGAGGAACTCAAGGACAGATTGACGCGGGCCCCGGTTCTCGCCTTACCGGAGCCTTGGGAGGACTATGAGGTTTATTGCGATGCGTCGCGGAATGGCCTCGGAGGTGTGCTTATGCAACGGGGTAAGGTCATAGCCTACGCATCTAGGCAACTTAAGGAGTACGAACAGAATTACCCCGTGCACGACTTGGAGCTTGCACCGGTCGTGTTTGTCCTCAAGTTGTGGAGACACTATTTGTACGGGACACACTGCAATGTGTATTCCGATCATCAGAGCCTCAAGTACCTCTTCACCCAGAATGAGCTAAACTTGCGGCAAAGGCGGTGGCTCGAGCTATTGAAAGACTATGACTTGTCGATCCACTACCACCCGACGAAGGCAAATGTGGTGGCCGACGCCTTGAGCCGCAAGGGGCAGACAGAAGGAGCAGGGGTAAGTGCTATTACCCAGCAGGACCGTCTAATTGCAGAGTTTTCGCAATTGAGACTGGAGGTAGTGCCAGCGGGTACGATCGCACGACTCACGACCCTGGTGGTCAGACCCACCCTACTGGACAGGATCTCAGAAGGACAATCGACAGATACCCAGTTACAACTCATGCGAGACAGAGTACCCTCAGACCAAGGGGGCAATTTTCGCAATAGGCTCTGATGGCACAATACGATTCCGAGGACGAATTTGCGTGCCGGACTTACCGAAACTCAAAGAGAAAATCCTGAGGGAAGCACATACTGCTCCCTACGCAGTGCACCCTGGGGGAACAAAGATGTACAAAGATATAAAGCAAACCTTCTGGTGGCCTAAGTTGAAGGCAGACGTGACCCGATTCGTGGCACATTGCCTAGTGTGCCAACAAGTAAAGGCCGAGCATCAACGCCCGGCAGGGAAGTTACAACCGTTGCCAGTGCCTGAATGGAAGTGGGAGATGATTACGATGGATTTTGTGACCGGCTTCCCGAGGTCGCCACAAGGACATGATGCGATTGTTACGAAATTTGAGTTGGCGTATTTCGTGAATTCGGTTAAGTCTTGAAAATTGAAGATAAAGAAGGTTGGATCATGTAACTCAATCTCAAGAAAGAAGAATTCAAAAGGATCAGGTATATTTAACTAATTATCTTTGGTGATCCGAATACTTCTTATAGTGTAGAAACACTTGGATGAATTTTTAATTGCATAAAAATCAAAAACTGGACATGGGACATGTTCAGGATCCGGATCAGACACTTCGATCCGGATCCCGAAGGGTGTTAGTTCATACGCAAATTCAATCCGGATCGTAGCCTCCTTTGATCCGGATCCCGAACACTGGTTTTTACCGTAATTTATGAACGATCCGGATCAGGTAGTTCAATCCGGATCCCGAACATTGGTGTTTGGTGAATTGTATGAACGATCCGGATCAGGCACTTCGATCTGGATACCGAACCTTTGTTTTTCTGGAAACTGTCTGTCTCGTTACTGCAATCCGGATCGCCTAAATCCGATCCGGATCGCCGTCCTGAAAAATTCCAGAAAAGGTTAGTTTTTTATTCTTATCCTCTTCCAATGGTTTCTAACCTATAAATAGACCCTTTAATTCATCTTTTAGGGTACGACGAAAAATGGAAAAAATACGACCGAAATAGAAAAATCCACAGATAGAGAAGAAAGGAAATACTAGATTTAATTCTATGTTTCTTCATCTATTTTATTAATTTGATTCTAGGTTTTCCAAACTCAGATTTTGAGTAGAATCAAATTAATGAATACTTAGATAGTATTTCAGATCTATTTCTAATCTAAGTATTCGGCGGATAATCACCACCCAAAAACAACGATTTTTCCAAAATCGGCGCGTGGACTCGCGTGGCCTTGTGGATTCAAGGTGGTACCGCTCTCGTGGATTCGGAGCGAGGTACGTTCGTGGATTCGAAGCGTGCTACTGGGTGAAGACCGTGGATTCGGTCGGACGTCGTGGAGTCGATGTTGGACGCCGTGGATTCGGCGTTGGACGCAGATCGTGGATTCGAGAAGCGTTGCAGAGCGAGCGGAGAAGATCAACTAGGAGCGTATGGAAAAAGGTTGAGTCGTCTGTGAGTACGGTATATCACCTTTGTACGTGTTATAATTCTAGTGGATTTCACCGTGTTATCGGTCCCGTGGTTTTTTACTCCGGTTTGGAGTTTTCCACGTAAAAATCTATGCGTGTTATTTATTTTTCCGCATTGGGTTTTATATCGCAAAGATTTTTGAGTGTTTATTGTTTACACCTATTCACCCTCCTCTAGGTGTTTTTTTCCCTATTTAGATCCAATTATACATAACCCAACAAGTGGTATCAGAGCGGGAATAGGGTTGTAAACAATGGTTGAAGGTGGAAACATCAACAGACCCCCGTTCTTCGATGGAACAAATTATGCCTACTGGAAAGTACGGATGAAAGCCTTTTTAATTTCCATCGACGAACGGGTGTGGCAATCAATTGAATTAGGATGGTCTAATCCAACTGAAATTCTTGCTGATGTTCGCACCATCAAACCTAGGTCGAAATGGACCAAGGAAGAGATAGATTCTTCTTCTTACAATGGCAAAGGGATTAATGCTCTATTTAATGCTTTGTTCAAACTGAGTTCTCTCGCGTCTCGGCATGTGAGACTGCGAAGGAAATCTGGGATGTTCTTCAAGTTACACATGAGGGAACTAACCTTGTGAAGATTCAGAAACTGCAAATGCTTACGAGCAAGTTTGACTCTATTTTCATGGCAGAAAATGAATCGTTCACAGACTATTACACACGATTGCAAGACATCGTAAACTCATGTGCTAACTTGGGAGAGAAGATTCCAGAATTTAAAGTTGTAAGAAAAATATTAACAACTCTTCCTGAAAGATTTCGATCCAAGGTTACGGCCATTGAAACCATTAAACACCCGGACGAAATCCGTGTAGAAGAATTAGTTGGTTCTTTACAAACATATGAAATGACATTTCCTACTAACTATTCTTCTGGAAAAGCATCCTCTTCTAAGTATTCAGGTTTAGCATTGAAAACAACAAAAGAAGAAGACGCGGATTCATCCTCCTCAGACGATGACGTAAACCTATCTATGGAGGACTTTGAGAAGCAGCTTGCTCTCTTGACGAGAAGATTTCGCCGAAACTTTCGAAGGGGTAACTCAAGCAAAACTCCATCCTTCGTAAAGTCGAAAAAAGGCAAAGGTTCTTCAAGTTACAAACCAAGAAAGCAAGAGGGTTTTTCTAAGGATAAGAAAAGCTCAGAAGGACAAGTCCAATGCTTCAAGTGCCGAGGGTACGGCCATATCTCAACGGAGTGTCCCAATAAGAATCCGTCAAAGAAGAAAACGATACAAGCCGTCACTTGGGATGACACCTCATCGTCAAATGAGTCATCGTCAAGTGATGAAGAAGATAATGCAACGGCGTTCCACGCGTCCACATCTTCACCCTTCATGTGCTTAATGGCTAATACATCCGAGTCATTGTCCAACTCCACTGTTGAAAAACTTGCAACGGACGATGAATCGGATAACTCAGAAGGTGAAGACTTTGCTCTTGCCTTCCATAAGCTTTTGAGGGATTCAAAGAAACTGGCAAAGCAAAACAAGAGTTTGAGAGGGAGATTGCAGGATCTCGAAGAATAAGCAAAAAGGGCAACTTCTCTCTCAAACGCTCTTGAAGCGGAAAGGGATAACTTGATTAAAGCAAATGTTTCCCTTCAAGAGTCCAATGAGCAATTCGAGAAGAATTATGTAGATATGGTGATCAAAGCGAATTACTTCTTGAAGCTCAACGGCGAGGCTCGACAGGAAATATTGGAATTGACAGAGACCATTCTCCAACTCAAGGATGACTTACAGCGATTTTCATCAGGAAGGAGTAAGTTGGATAAGCTTCTTGGTCTTGGTCAATCAAACAAATTCGGCCTCGGATACAATCGAACTGAAGATAATTTTAGTTCGGTTGGGACAGTCTTTGTGCCCCAGTCGATATCTCCTCCTCCGACAATGGAATTGACGACAAACAACGACAACAAACCTACTTCCCCCTCTTCGGAATTGTCAAGCACCAAGGTATGTTTTCGTTGTGGTATTGCAGGGCACATAAGGAGAAATTGCAAGATGGGAGCCAAACGCTCAACTCAAGCACTACTTGCAACGACTACCAAAAGGGTGATTCCTCGGAAATCAAATGCAAATTATTCGAAGGAAAAGAGCCCCGGTAGTTCATCAAACAAGACGACGACGTCAAGGAAAAGCAATGGATCAAACAAGACGACGACGTCAAGGAAAAGCAATGGATCAAACAAGACGCTTTCACCAAAGGTATCAACATCACAATCATTTCTGACGTACACCAAAACTCGAAAGGTTTGGGTACGCAAAGGTGAAATCTTCCCTTGTCTTGTTACAAATATTTCCTTGCATGCATATGATAATTCGTCTTGGCATCTGGATAGCGGTTGTTCCCGTCACATGACCGGTGACAAAAACTGTTTTCAAAATTTTGAGAAAATCTCCGGAGGACTTGTAGTTTTCGGAGACGGTCAGTCTTCCAAAATTATTGGAAAAGGAACAGTAGCTATTCCAGATGGCCCGATTCTGAATAATGTGTTATTTGTTGATGTCCTTAAGACTAACCTCATAAGTATCTGTCAACTTTGTGACAATGGTTTTTCAGTTAATTTTTCATCTGTTGAATGCATTATAACTGATATGGACTATTTTCTTTTTAAAGGGGGTTAGATCTCAAAACAATTGTTATGTTGTTCCCAATAAAATTTCTGTAAATTGTAACTTAGCCTCTTTGAATAATGAAACTCTTTGGCATGAAAGGCTAGGTCACATAAACTTTAAGGAACTTGCTAGAATTTCAAACAAAGACGTGGTCAAGGGGGTTCCAAAACTTTCACTTAAACAAACCATTGTGTGTGGTGGTTGTCAAAAGGGAAAACAATCCAGGACTGCACACAAGAACTTGAACCACGTTGGTACTAATCGGCCCTTAGAATTATTGCATATGGATCTTATGGGGCCGACACGTCAACCATCCTTGAGAGGTAAATGGTATATTTTCTTACTGGTTGATGATTTCTCTAGATACTCATGGGTAGCATTTTTTAAAGAGAAAGCTGATACTTTTGATTCTTTTCACGAGATTTGCCTTCGTATTATGATTGAAAAGAATGAAAAGATCATTCGTGTTAGAAGTGATAGATGTGGAGAATTCATAAATTCTAAATTCATTGATTTTTGCACTTCCAATGGCATTAAACATGAATTCTCAGCACCCTATACACCTCAACAGAATGGTGTAGTCGAGCGCAAAAACAGGGTTGTACAAGAGATGGCACGTGTCATGCTTCATAGCCGGAATTTACCGTTATATTTTTGGGCTGAAGCTGTGAACACTGCAATCTATGTTATTAATCGAGTTTATTTGCGCCCGGGAACGTAAATACACCATATGAACTATGGTTTTGTAGAAAGCCAAACATTAAATATTTTCGTATCTTTGGGAGTCGGTGTTACATTTTACGTGACCGCGAAAATCTTAGAAAATTTGACTCTCGAAGTGACGAAGGGATTTTCTTGGGTTATTCTACAAATAGTAGAGCATACCGGGTATTTAACTTGGAGTCTAAAACGATTGTAGAATCCATAAATGTTAAAGTAGATGAAGCTTTCCACTTTGCATCTGATAAATCTACCCCTGATATCTCTCTTGATGATGATACTCCTGTAAATGCATCTTCTCATGATAATACTTCTGTTACGGAATTTGAGTTGGCGTATTTCGTGAATTCGGTTAAGTCTTGAAGATTGAAGGTAAAGAAGGTTGGATCATATAACTCAATCTCAAGAAAGAAGAATTCAAAAGGATCAGGTATGTTTAACTTAATATCTTTGGTGATCCGAATACTTCTTATAGTG
The DNA here is from genome assembly GCA_029204045.2 of Tillandsia leiboldiana. Lineage (NCBI taxonomy): Eukaryota > Viridiplantae > Streptophyta > Magnoliopsida > Poales > Bromeliaceae > Tillandsia > Tillandsia leiboldiana. The sequence goes on from CM055070.1 coordinate 29,869,832, forward strand.
TAGAAACACTTGGATGAACTTGTAAGTGCATAAATATCAAAAACTGGACATGGGACATGTTCAGGATCCGGATCAGACTTTGCAATCCGGATCCCGAAGGTTGTTCGTACATACACCAGTTCAATCCGGATCGTAGCTTCCTTTGATCCGGATCCCGAACACTGGGTTTACCATTTTATTTGAACGATCCGGATCAGGCTTTTCAATCCGGATCCCGAACGTTGATGTTTGGTGAACTGTATGAACGATCCGGATCAGGCACTTCGATCCGGATCCCGAACCTTCATTTTTCTGGAAACTGTTTTTCTCGCTACTGCAATCCGGATCGCCGATCTCCGATCCGGATCGTCGTCATGTAAAATTCCAGAAAAGGATAGTTTTTATCCTTATCTTTTTCCAAGGGTTTCTAACCTATAAATAGACCCTATGATTCTTTTTCTAGGGCTAATCCAATAATCCAAAAAGAAGCCGCTAAGCCTAAAAGCCGTCATCTTTTATACGGCCTAAGATCCACATATAGAGAAGAAGGGAAATCATAGATTCTATCTTATGTTTCTTCATCTATATTGATTGATTTGATTCTAGGTTTTCATACTCACATTTTGAGTAGAATCAAATCAATAATACTTAGATAGTATTTCCGATCTATTTCTAATCTAAGTATTCGGCGGATCATCACCACCCAAAAAACAACGATTTACCCCAAATCGGCGCGTGGACTCGCGTGGCCTTGTGGATTCAAGGTGCTACCGCTCTCGTGGATTCGGAGCGAGGTACGATCGTGGATTCGAAGCGTGCTACTGGGTGAAGTCCGTGGATTCGGTCGGACGTCGTGGACTCGACGTTGGACGCCGTGGATTCGGCGTTGGACGCAGATCGTGGAGTCGAGAAGCGTCGTGGAGCGAGCGGAGAAGATCAACTAGGAGCGTATGGAAAAGGTTGAGTCGTCTGTGAGTACGGTATATCACCTTGTACGTGTTTAATTCTAGTGGATTTCACCGTGTTATCGGTCCCGTGGTTTTTTACTCCGGTTTGGAGTTTTCCACGTAAAAATCTCTGCGTGTTATTTATTTTTTCCGCATTGGGTTTTATATCGCAAAGATTTTTGAGTGTTTATTGTTTACACCTATTCACCCCCCTCTAGGTGTTTTTTCCCTATTTAGATCCTATTATACATAACACAACAAGTGGTATCAGAGCGGGAATAGGGTTGTAAACAATGGTTGAAGGTGGAAACATCAACAGACCCTCCGTTCTTCGATGGAACAAATTATGCGTACTGGAAAGTACGGATGAAAGCCTTTTTAATTTCCATCGACGAACGGGTGTGGCAATCAATTGAATTAGGATGGACTAATCCAACTGAAATTATTGGTGATGTTCGCACCATCAAACCTAGGTCGAAATGGACCAAGGAAGAGATAGATTTTTCTTCTTACAATGGCAAGGGAATTAATGCTTATTTAATGCCTTATCTCAAACAGAGTTCTCTCGCGTCTCGGCATGTGAGACTGCGAAAGAAATCTGGGATGTTCTTCAAGTTACGCATGAGGGAACTAACCTTGTGAAGATTCAGAAACTGCAAATGCTTACGAGCAAGTTTGACTCTATTTTCATGGCAGAAAATGAATCGTTCACAGACTATTACACACGATTGCAAGACATCGTAAACTCATGTGCTAACTTGGGAGAGAAGATTCCAGAATTTAAAATTGTAAGAAAAATATTAAGAACTCTTCCTGAAAGATTCGTTCCAAGGTTACAGCCATTGAAACTATTAAACACCCGGACGAAATCCGTGTAGAAGAATTAGTTGGTTCCTTACAAACATATGAAATGACATTTCCTACTAACTATTCTTCGGGAAAGGCATCCTCTTCTAAGTCTCAGGTTATGCGTTGAAAACAACAAAAGAAGAAGACGCGGATTCATCCTCCTCAGGCGATGATGAGAACCTATCTATGGAGGACTTTGAGAAGCAGCTTGCTCTCTTGACAAGAAGATTTCGCCGAAACTTTCGAAGGGGTAACTCAAGCAAAACTCCATCCTTCGTAAAGTCGAAGAAAGGCAAAGGTTCTTCAAGTTTCAAACCAAGAAAGCAAGAGGGTTTTTCTAAGGATAAGAAAAGCTCAGAAGGACAAGTCCAATGCTTCAAGTGCCGAGGGTACGGCCATATCTCAACGGAATGTCCAAATAAGAATCCGTCCAAGAAGAAGCGATGCAAGCCGTCACTTAATTGGGATGACACCTCATCGTCAAATGAGTCATCGTCAAGTGATGAAGAAGATAACGCAATGGCGTTCCACGCGTCCACATCTTCACCCTTCATGTGCTTAATGGCTAGTACATCCGAGTCATTGTCCAACTCCACTGTTGAAAAAGATTGCAACCGGACGATGAATCGGATGATTCGGAAGGTGAAGATTTTGCTCTAGCCTATCACAGACTTTTGAGGGATTCAAAAAAACTGGCTAAGCAAACAAAGGAGTTGAGAGGAGAGTGCAGGATCTCGAGAAGAAGTAAAAGGGTAACTTCTCTCTCGACCGATCTTGAAGTGGAAAGGGATAATCTGATAAAAGCAAATGTTTCCCATCAAGAGTCCAATTAGCAACTCGAGAAGAATTATATAGATATGGTGAACAAAGCGATTACTTCTTGAAGCTCAACCGGCGAGGCTCGCAGGAAAAAGTGGAAATGACAGAGACCATTCTCCAACTCAAGGTATGGAATTACGCGATTTTCATCATGAAGGAGTAAGTTGGATAAGCTTCTTGGTCTTGGTCAATCAAACAAGTTCGGCCTCTGATACAATGATTGAAGACAATTTGAGTTCGGTTGGGAACAGTTTTTGTGCCTCAGTCGTATCTCGCTCCTCCGACACCGGAATTCCACGACAAGCAACGACAACAACCTACTTTCACCCTCCTCGGAATCGTCAAGCACTAATGTATGTTTTCGTTTAATTTTGCAAAGCACATAAGGAGAAATTACAAGATGGGAGCCAAACGGTCAACTCAAGCACTTCTGCAACGACTACCAAAAGGTTAATTCCTTGGAAAGCAAATGCAAATTTTTTCGAAAGGAAAAAGCCTCGGTATGTTCATACAAACGAGACGACGACGTCAAGGAAAGCATGGATCAAACAAGACGCTTTCACCAAAGGTATCAACTTCACAATCATTTCCGACGTACAACCAAAACTCGAAAGGTGTGGGTACGCAAAGGTGAATTCTTCTTTCATCCTTGAATCACGTCGGTACCAACGGCCCTTGGAATTATTGCATATGGATCTTATGGGGCCGACACGTCAACCATCCTTGGGAGGTAAATGGTATATTTTCTTATTAGTTGATGATTTCTCTAGGTATTCTTGGGTAGCATTTTTGAAAGAGAAAGCTGATACTTTTGATTCTTTTCACAAGATTTGCCTTCGTATTATGATTGAAAAGAATGAAAAGATCATTCGTGTTAGAAGTGATAGAGGTGGAGAATTCATAAATTCTAAATTCATTGATTTTTGCACTTCCAACGGCATTAAGCATGAATTCTCAGCACCCTATACACCTCAACAGAATGGTGTTGTCGAGCGCAAAAACAGGGTTGTACAAGAGATGGCACGTGTTATGCTTCACAGCCGGAATTTACCGCTACATTTTTGGGCTGAAACTGTGAACACTGCAATCTATGTTATTAATCGAGTTTATTTGCGCCCGGGAACGTTAAATACACCATATGAACTATGGTGTTGTAGAAAACCCAACATCAAATATTTTCGTATCTTCGGGAGTCGTGTTACATTTGCGTGTCCGTGAAAATCTTGGAAAGTTTGACTATCGAAGTGACGAAGGATTTTCTTGGGGTATTCTACAAATAGTAGAGCATATCCGGTATTTAACTTGGAATCTAAAACGATCGTAGAATCTATAAATGTTAAAGTAGATGAAGCTTTCCACTTTGCATCTGATAAATCTACTCCTGATATCTCTCTTGAAG
>CM055070.1:29873924-29949832 GCA_029204045.2 Tillandsia leiboldiana
GCCGCGCGATCTAGGGAATGCGCGGCGGACGGAAGACCGCGCGGCGGCCGCTAGGGGCACCACGCGGGCGGGCGGAAGGCGCGCGGCGCCGCTAGGCACCGCTCCGGGGAAGCCGGGTGGTCGCCGCGCGGGCGCCGCCCGTGGGCGCGCACCTGCGCGGCCTAGTGCCGCGCGGGGCGCACCGCGACGTGACTGGCGCGCCCCGCGCGCGCACATCGCGCGGCCGCTCGCGCCGCGCTGGCACCCCCCGGCTGGCGGGCGCCGCGCGGGACACCCCGGGCGTGCAGCACCGCCCGCGGGCACACACACCGCGCAGCCTTGTGGCGCGCGGGGCCCCGTGGGCCGACGGCGCCGCTTGCGGACGGCATGCCACGGTGTTCGTGCTGCGCGGGAACATCCGCGAGCGCGGCATCCGCGCCAAACCCCGCGGCGACGACTTCCTTTCCGCGTAGAGGGCGCGCGGGGAGCCCGTCAAGTGATGTAAGAGCGACATTTTGGGTTTTGCGTCGCTGTTAGTTTTTGGATTTCCTTTTCGCGCGGTGTAAGTGCGTGTTATTAATTATCATTTTTCGGGACTTCTTTAGGTCCAAGTGCCAGCGGGAGGTGTATTAAAGTCCCGTCCAAGTGCGCGCGGGAGTGTATTAAAGGTCCAAGTGCTCCGATCTTCCCACAACCAGATGGTACCCCTTTGCAATAAGTGCAAATATGTCATCGTAAAAAGTATGTTAATCTGTTTAATATAAGTAGATGAGGTGTTTCAGTTGAATTAACCTTTCGCATGAATATGTACCGTTCCTTCTGTTATAACTGTGGCGACCAAGTGTCACGGTGATTGTTACACACCGTTTCGGCTATCCATGTTCTTGGATGCTTACACGTACACAGCGGATTGGCCTCCGCATGGGTGTATTTTTTGGAGAAGTGGTCTGAATGACCCGTGTACCCCACGAAAGTGAAAGTGCCAGGTGGGGACCTCTTCACGGCAGCTAAAAGTGCCACACTAGCGCCGTTAAGGGTTAAAGGCATCACGTAAGTAAAGTAATTATTCACGAGGGGAGATCGTCGACTCCCCGACAGGTACCATGTGATTAAATCAAGTAATGTGGACTCATGAGGAGGAAAAGCGAAAGGTTCCGGTGTATTTCGTTTGATTTAAAGTTATTCTTATTTGTTTGAAACATCTACTTTATTTGTCACTAACTTTACCCACTCCGTGACAGGTCCGTCTAGGTGTAGTAACCGGGACGGTGGTGAGGCAGCGTCTAGATGCCCATAGCCGTATGAGGCTATATAACAGAACTCTTGTTTGGTTTATCTCATCTTCTCTTTCTGGTTTAACTGTTAGTTTAATTTGCTTGATTGTGGATCATATTGGATGTTGGTTAGTTAATTAGTTGACACTGTGGATTTAACATACTGTTATGAATTCTTATGCGGTCGTTTTACATTAAACAAAGGTTCGAAATCGCTTTTCAAAAACAAGTGTCGTGTGGGCACAACCTTGAAAACCTCTGGATTTATCCTTTCAAAACATGTAGCCGCCTTATTATGAATGTGTAGACGTTTTGGAAAAATTGGGTGTCGGGTGGACACCGTTTGCAAACTCGTAGTTATCTTTTGATTTGATTGAATGGAATTACTTTTCCTTACTTTGCTCACTGAGACTGTGTGGTTAGAGAATGTTGTTGTTGCTGTTGTTGTTGTTGTTGTTGTAAATGTGACGCCATGCATATACAAAGGAGACTCTGTCCGTTTGAAGAGTGAATTTGTGTATGTGGCGGGTCTGACACGCACCGGTGGGCGAGGTCGTTATTCATAAAGAATTAAAAAATATATATATACGCTTTTCCGCTTATCCTTAGACCTCCGGGGCGTGACAGATTAAATGGTATCAGAGCGAAACAACTTTAACCACAGTAGTCGGTGACCAACATCCATAGTGTATGATGCCACAAGCAAATTGAACATGAGATAACCAAGATGTAGGTGCAGTAGATCGTGAGTGTACGGGGAAAAAGGGGCTTAATTTCGGTGCGTCCGTAGGTCAAGTGTTAGGCCAGTAACCTTAGGGTTAACGCGGTTTCTTTGTATACAGCAGAGAATGGCTCGGACTAGGTCATCGACCGATAACGCGGGTGCGGAAAATACGGCCCCGGCCACCGCGGAGAACCAACTCCTCAGACAGCAACTGCAAGAGATGGCCGGACAATTGGCAACGCTGACGGAACAAGTCCGTCAGTTAACGCAGCGGCAGGCAACTGCGTCAGTGGAGGACGCTCCGATGCCTCCGCTCGAACCGACCGCCCCTACTACGGGACCGCCCGGGGCGGGTGGTGCAACCACAGCCGCACCCCATCAGACCTCGATGACGGACGTGTCGGCAGAGCAACCCACAGCCCCGTTGGACTCCCCCACCCCGGCAGCTTCGGGGCCCGTACCGGGAGCGACGGCGGGAGACTCAGCAAGAGAGGCGGCGACGACCCCTACTCCCGGGAGTACCGCAGCTACAGGAGGAGCTACAGACAGCGAACTGAACGTGAACGAGTTAGGACGAACCTGGCAGAGTTCAAGAAGTACGATCCGCCCATCTTTGAGGGAGAAACGACCGACCCCTGGGTCGTAGAAAAAATGGGTGGATAACATGGTGAAGCTTTTTGAAGACCTATTGATGGAAGAACCTGAACGGGTCCCCTTAGCCGTTCACTTTCTTGAGGGGAACGCCCGTATTGGTGGAAGATGGTACGTCCGGACCCGTCTACGAACACTCCACTACCGTCGTGGTCAACTTTCAGAGAGGAACTGTTTGGAGCGTTCTTTTCCAACAGTGTTAAACGATAGATGGAAGACGACCTCAACACATTAAGCAAGGAAATCGATCGGTCATGGATTATCAGCGCGAGTTCGTGAGATTAACTAATTGTGTCCCGTTCGTCATACGGGATGAATCCCACAAGGCCCGTCTCTTCGTAGACGGTCTACGAAGCGACATCTTCGAAGTAGTCCAAGCGGCAAATTTACACACTTTCCGGGCAGTAGTCGATAGGGCCACTATCGTGGAACGTGGCTTTGCTGTCACACGCGCCCGGCGGGAGGGCTCGGAATACAATCGGGACAAGAAGCGGTCGCAGTCTTACCCTGGAGGGGGCTTTTTTGGCGGGAACCGGCCCCCAAAGTACCCCAAGACGCAACACGGGACCAAGAGCACACCGGCGGGGGGACAGCGGCCAGTGGACAAACCCTGCATTATTTGCGGAGGAACGCACCGAGTTACAGAATGCCCCAAGAGACAAGACCATTGTTATCGCTGCGACAAGCCTGGACATCTCCGGTTTAACTGCCCCTCGAACACGGGGGTGGCATCCTCCGCGGCTTCCACCTCGACACCGCAGCCGCTGGGACGAGGGAGAGCGCCATCAGGAGGACTCACACGTCCCCGGCAGCTCGACAGGAAGGGAAAGCGCGACCCCAACTGGGAGGGAGGGTCTACGCCATGAGCCAGCGAGGAGCGGAACCACTGGAGGACGTAGTAGCATGTATTACCTCAATTTCCGATTTCGAGCTCGAACTCTTTTTGACACCGGGGCGTCTCGCTCCTTCGTCTCCCGTACTTTTGCACATACACATATTCTAGAGAGTAGACCCCTATGCGACCTGATGACCGTCCAGACCCCTGGGGGACCAATTGAAGCAATTAGTTTTGCACCTTCTTGCTCCATAAAGCTGGGAAGGTTGTCCTGCCCCTGGGATCTGGTGGTTATCCCGTTAAAAGAATTCGATGTGGTGCTAGGCATGGATTGGCTCGCCGAGTACCAGGCAGTAATCGATTGCGAGAAACGTCAGGTACGACTGCAGAAACCGAGTTTCCCGGAACACATTTACCTGGCGTGTAAAAGCACTTCCTTCTTAACCGTCATCTCTGCGTCACGAGCCAGAAAACTAATTGAGGGCGGGTGCATGGCCTTTTTGGCCTCGGTGGACATAGCAGATCGGCCCACCCTCTCACTGTCCGACATCTCAATCGTAAGGGAATTTTCGGATGTATTCCCGGCAGAACTCCCTGGGATGCCACCTGAACAAGAGGTCGAATTCCCTATCAAGCTGCTCCCAGGCACTAAACCCATCACCAAAGCACCGTACAGGATGGCTTTCGCCGAGTTGAAGGAACTCAAGGCGCAGCTGGAAGACCTTTTGGATAAAGGCTACATCAGACCGAGCGTGTTGCCATGGGGCGCGCCCATTCTATTCGTAAGAAAGAAGGACGGAAGCCTTCGTTTGTGCATAGACTACCGGGAAATAAACAAGGTCACCATTAAGAATAAATACCCCCTGCCGAGGATCGATGATCTATTCGACCAGTTACAAGGGGCGACGGTGTTCTCAAAGATTGACCTGCAGTCCGGCTACCATCAGCTCAGAGTTAGGGGTGAGGACATTCCCAAAACGGCCTTCCGGACTCGCTACGGCCACTACGAATTCACCGGTAATGCCGTTCGGGCTCACCAATGCCCCAGCAGTATTTATGGACATGATGAATAGGGTGTTCAAACCCTTCTTAGATTTATTCGTGGTGGTCTTCATTGATGATATCCTCATCTACTCACGTACAAATGAGGAACATGAGGAGCACCTACGTATAGTCCTTCAGACCCTCCGGGATCAGAAACTCTATGCCAAACTCAAAAAGTGTGAGTTTTGGCTCCGCGAGGTGAACTTTTTGGGGCATGTTGTTTCGGCATCTGGAATTGCGGTAGACCCGAGGAATATAGACTCTGTGACAAACTGGCCCCGACCGACAACGGTAACAGAGGTACGAAGTTTCCTGGGTCTGGCAGGGTATTACAGGCGCTTCGTGGAAGGCTTCTCCAAAATAGCTACCCCCTTGACTCGCCTGACCCGGAAAGGGGAGAAGTTTATCTGGACGGATCAGTGCCAGAGGAGTTTTGAGGAACTCAAGGACAGATTGACGCGGGCCCCGGTTCTCGCCTTACCGGAGCCTTGGGAGGACTATGAGGTTTATTGCGATGCGTCGCGGAATGGCCTCGGAGGTGTGCTTATGCAACGGGGTAAGGTCATAGCCTACGCATCTAGGCAACTTAAGGAGTACGAACAGAATTACCCCGTGCACGACTTGGAGCTTGCACCGGTCGTGTTTGTCCTCAAGTTGTGGAGACACTATTTGTACGGGACACACTGCAATGTGTATTCCGATCATCAGAGCCTCAAGTACCTCTTCACCCAGAATGAGCTAAACTTGCGGCAAAGGCGGTGGCTCGAGCTATTGAAAGACTATGACTTGTCGATCCACTACCACCCGACGAAGGCAAATGTGGTGGCCGACGCCTTGAGCCGCAAGGGGCAGACAGAAGGAGCAGGGGTAAGTGCTATTACCCAGCAGGACCGTCTAATTGCAGAGTTTTCGCAATTGAGACTGGAGGTAGTGCCAGCGGGTACGATCGCACGACTCACGACCCTGGTGGTCAGACCCACCCTACTGGACAGGATCTCAGAAGGACAATCGACAGATACCCAGTTACAACTCATGCGAGACAGAGTACCCTCAGACCAAGGGGGCAATTTTCGCAATAGGCTCTGATGGCACATACGATTCCGAGGACGAATTTGCGTGCCGGACTTACCGAAACTCAAAGAGAAAATCCTGAGGGAAGCACATACTGCTCCCTACGCAGTGCACCCTGGGGGAACAAAGATGTACAAAGATATAAAGCAAACCTTCTGGTGGCCTAAGTTGAAGGCAGACGTGACCCGATTCGTGGCACATTGCCTAGTGTGCCAACAAGTAAAGGCCGAGCATCAACGCCCGGCAGGGAAGTTACAACCGTTGCCAGTGCCTGAATGGAAGTGGGAGATGATTACGATGGATTTTGTGACCGGCTTCCCGAGGTCGCCACAAGGACATGATGCGATTGTTACGAAATTTGAGTTGGCGTATTTCGTGAATTCGGTTAAGTCTTGAAATTGAAGATAAAGAAGGTTGGATCATGTAACTCAATCTCAAGAAAGAAGAATTCAAAAGGATCAGGTATATTTAACTAATTATCTTTGGTGATCCGAATACTTCTTATAGTGTAGAAACACTTGGATGAATTTTTAATTGCATAAAAATCAAAAACTGGACATGGGACATGTTCAGGATCCGGATCAGACACTTCGATCCGGATCCCGAAGGGTGTTAGTTCATACGCAAATTCAATCCGGATCGTAGCCTCCTTTGATCCGGATCCCGAACACTGGTTTTTACCGTAATTTATGAACGATCCGGATCAGGTAGTTCAATCCGGATCCCGAACATTGGTGTTTGGTGAATTGTATGAACGATCCGGATCAGGCACTTCGATCCGGATCCCGAACCTTTGTTTTTCTGGAAACTGTCTGTCTCGTTACTGCAATCCGGATCGCCTAAATCCGATCCGGATCGCCGTCCTGAAAAATTCCAGAAAAGGTTAGTTTTTTATTCTTATCCTCTTCCAATGGTTTCTAACCTATAAATAGACCCTTTAATTCATCTTTTAGGGTACGACGAAAAATGGAAAAAATACGACCGAAATAGAAAAATCCACATATAGAGAAGAAAGGAAATACTAGATTTAATTCTATGTTTCTTCATCTATTTTATTAATTTGATTCTAGGTTTTCCAAACTCAGATTTTGAGTAGAATCAAATTAATGAATACTTAGATGGTATTTCGATCTATTTCTAATCTAAGTATTCGGCGGATCATCACCACCCAAAAACAACGATTTTCCCAAAATCGGCGCGTGGACTCGCGTGGCCTTGTGGATTCAAGGTGCTACCGCTCTCGTGGATTCGGAGCGAGGTACGTTCGTGGATTCGAAGCGTGCTACTGGGTGAAGACCGTGGATTCGGTCGGACGTCGTGGAGTCGACGTTGGACGCCGTGGATTCGGCGTTGGACGCAGATCGTGGATTCGAGAAGCGTTGCGGAGCGAGCGGAGAAGATCAACTAGGAGCGTATGGAAAAAGGTTGAGTCGTCTGTGAGTACGGTATATCACCTTGTACGTGTTAATTCTAGTGGATTTCACCGTGTTATCGGTCCCGTGGTTTTTTACTCCGGTTTGGAGTTTTCCACGTAAAAATCTCTGCGTGTTATTTATTTTTCCGCATTGGGTTTTATATCGCAAAGATTTTTGAGTGTTTATTGTTTACACCTATTCACCCCCCTCTAGGTGTTTTTTTCCCTATTTAGATCCAATTATACATAACCCAACAAGTGGTATCAGAGCGGGAATAGGGTTGTAAACAATGGTTGAAGGTGGAAACATCAACAGACCCCCGTTCTTCGATGGAACAAATTATGCCTACTGGAAAGTACGGATGAAAGCCTTTTTAATTTCCATCGACGAACGGGTGTGGCAATCAATTGAATTAGGATGGTCTAATCCAACTGAAATTCTTGCTGATGTTCGCACCATCAAACCTAGGTCGAAATGGACCAAGGAAGAGATAGATTCTTCTTCTTACAATGGCAAAGGGATTAATGCTCTATTTAATGCTTTGTTCAAACTGAGTTCTCTCGCGTCTCGGCATGTGAGACTGCGAAGGAAATCTGGGATGTTCTTCAAGTTACACATGAGGGAACTAACCTTGTGAAGATTCAGAAACTGCAAATGCTTACGAGCAAGTTTGACTCTATTTTCATGGCAGAAAATGAATCGTTCACAGACTATTACACACGATTGCAAGACATCGTAAACTCATGTGCTAACTTGGGAGAGAAGATTCCAGAATTTAAAGTTGTAAGAAAAATATTAACAACTCTTCCTGAAAGATTTCGATCCAAGGTTACGGCCATTGAAACCATTAAACACCCGGACGAAATCCGTGTAGAAGAATTAGTTGGTTCTTTACAAACATATGAAATGACATTTCCTACTAACTATTCTTCTGGAAAAGCATCCTCTTCTAAGTATTCAGGTTTAGCATTGAAAACAACAAAAGAAGAAGACGCGGATTCATCCTCCTCAGACGATGACGTAAACCTATCTATGGAGGACTTTGAGAAGCAGCTTGCTCTCTTGACGAGAAGATTTCGCCGAAACTTTCGAAGGGGTAACTCAAGCAAAACTCCATCCTTCGTAAAGTCGAAAAAAGGCAAAGGTTCTTCAAGTTACAAACCAAGAAAGCAAGAGGGTTTTTCTAAGGATAAGAAAAGCTCAGAAGGACAAGTCCAATGCTTCAAGTGCCGAGGGTACGGCCATATCTCAACGGAGTGTCCCAATAAGAATCCGTCAAAGAAGAAAACGATACAAGCCGTCACTTGGGATGACACCTCATCGTCAAATGAGTCATCGTCAAGTGATGAAGAAGATAATGCAACGGCGTTCCACGCGTCCACATCTTCACCCTTCATGTGCTTAATGGCTAATACATCCGAGTCATTGTCCAACTCCACTGTTGAAAAACTTGCAACGGACGATGAATCGGATAACTCAGAAGGTGAAGACTTTGCTCTTGCCTTCCATAAGCTTTTGAGGGATTCAAAGAAACTGGCAAAGCAAAACAAGAGTTTGAGAGGGAGATTGCAGGATCTCGAAGAATAAGCAAAAAGGGCAACTTCTCTCTCAAACGCTCTTGAAGCGGAAAGGGATAACTTGATTAAAGCAAATGTTTCCCTTCAAGAGTCCAATGAGCAATTCGAGAAGAATTATGTAGATATGGTGATCAAAGCGAATTACTTCTTGAAGCTCAACGGCGAGGCTCGACAGGAAATATTGGAATTGACAGAGACCATTCTCCAACTCAAGGATGACTTACAGCGATTTTCATCAGGAAGGAGTAAGTTGGATAAGCTTCTTGGTCTTGGTCAATCAAACAAATTCGGCCTCGGATACAATCGAACTGAAGATAATTTTAGTTCGGTTGGGACAGTCTTTGTGCCCCAGTCGATATCTCCTCCTCCGACAATGGAATTGACGACAAACAACGACAACAAACCTACTTCCCCCTCTTCGGAATTGTCAAGCACCAAGGTATGTTTTCGTTGTGGTATTGCAGGGCACATAAGGAGAAATTGCAAGATGGGAGCCAAACGCTCAACTCAAGCACTACTTGCAACGACTACCAAAGGGTGATTCCTCGGAAATCAAATGCAAATTATTCGAAGGAAAAGAGCCCCGGTAGTTCATCAAACAAGACGACGACGTCAAGGAAAAGCAATGGATCAAACAAGACGACGACGTCAAGGAAAAGCAATGGATCAAACAAGACGCTTTCACCAAAGGTATCAACATCACAATCATTTCTGACGTACACCAAAACTCGAAAGGTTTGGGTACGCAAAGGTGAAATCTTCCCTTGTCTTGTTACAAATATTTCCTTGCATGCATATGATAATTCGTCTTGGCATCTGGATAGCGGTTGTTCCCGTCACATGACCGGTGACAAAAACTGTTTTCAAAATTTTGAGAAAATCTCCGGAGGACTTGTAGTTTTCGGAGACGGTCAGTCTTCCAAAATTATTGGAAAAGGAACAGTAGCTATTCCAGATGGCCCGATTCTGAATAATGTGTTATTTGTTGATGTCCTTAAGACTAACCTCATAAGTATCTGTCAACTTTGTGACAATGGTTTTTCAGTTAATTTTTCATCTGTTGAATGCATTATAACTGATATGGACTATTTTCTTTTTAAAGGGGGTTAGATCTCAAAACAATTGTTATGTTGTTCCCAATAAAATTTCTGTAAATTGTAACTTAGCCTCTTTGAATAATGAAACTCTTTGGCATGAAAGGCTAGGTCACATAAACTTTAAGGAACTTGCTAGAATTTCAAACAAAGACGTGGTCAAGGGGGTTCCAAAACTTTCACTTAAACAAACCATTGTGTGTGGTGGTTGTCAAAAGGGAAAACAATCCAGGACTGCACACAAGAACTTGAACCACGTTGGTACTAATCGGCCCTTAGAATTATTGCATATGGATCTTATGGGGCCGACACGTCAACCATCCTTGAGAGGTAAATGGTATATTTTCTTACTGGTTGATGATTTCTCTAGATACTCATGGGTAGCATTTTTTAAAGAGAAAGCTGATACTTTTGATTCTTTTCACGAGATTTGCCTTCGTATTATGATTGAAAAGAATGAAAAGATCATTCGTGTTAGAAGTGATAGATGTGGAGAATTCATAAATTCTAAATTCATTGATTTTTGCACTTCCAATGGCATTAAACATGAATTCTCAGCACCCTATACACCTCAACAGAATGGTGTAGTCGAGCGCAAAAACAGGGTTGTACAAGAGATGGCACGTGTCATGCTTCATAGCCGGAATTTACCGTTATATTTTTGGGCTGAAGCTGTGAACACTGCAATCTATGTTATTAATCGAGTTTATTTGCGCCCGGGAACGTAAATACACCATATGAACTATGGTTTTGTAGAAAGCCAAACATTAAATATTTTCGTATCTTTGGGAGTCGGTGTTACATTTTACGTGACCGCGAAAATCTTAGAAAATTTGACTCTCGAAGTGACGAAGGGATTTTCTTGGGTTATTCTACAAATAGTAGAGCATACCGGGTATTTAACTTGGAGTCTAAAACGATTGTAGAATCCATAAATGTTAAAGTAGATGAAGCTTTCCACTTTGCATCTGATAAATCTACCCCTGATATCTCTCTTGATGATGATACTCCTGTAAATGCATCTTCTCATGATAATACTTCTGTTACGGAATTTGAGTTGGCGTATTTCGTGAATTCGGTTAAGTCTTGAAGATTGAAGGTAAAGAAGGTTGGATCATATAACTCAATCTCAAGAAAGAAGAATTCAAAAGGATCAGGTATGTTTAACTTAATATCTTTGGTGATCCGAATACTTCTTATAGTGTAGAAACACTTGGATGAACTTGTAAGTGCATAAATATCAAAAACTGGACATGGGACATGTTCAGGATCCGGATCAGACTTTGCAATCCGGATCCCGAAGGTTGTTCGTACATACACCAGTTCAATCCGGATCGTAGCTTCCTTTGATCCGGATCCCGAACACTGGGTTTACCATTTTATTTGAACGATCCGGATCAGGCTTTTCAATCCGGATCCCGAACGTTGATGTTTGGTGAACTGTATGAACGATCCGGATCAGGCACTTCGATCCGGATCCCGAACCTTCATTTTTCTGGAAACTGTTTTTCTCGCTACTGCAATCCGGATCGCCGATCTCCGATCCGGATCGTCGTCATGTAAAATTCCAGAAAAGGATAGTTTTTTATCCTTATCTTTTTCCAAGGGTTTCTAACCTATAAATAGACCCTATGATTCTTTTTCTAGGGCTAATCCAATAATCCAAAAAGAAGCCGCTAAGCCTAAAAGCCGTCATCTTTTATACGGCCTAAGATCCACATATAGAGAAGAAGGGAAATCATAGATTCTATCTTATGTTTCTTCATCTATATTGATTGATTTGATTCTAGGTTTTCATACTCACATTTTGAGTAGAATCAAATCAATAAATACTTAGATAGTATTTCCGATCTATTTCTAATCTAAGTATTCGGCGGATCATCACCACCCAAAAAACAACGATTTACCCCAAATCGGCGCGTGGACTCGCGTGGCCTTGTGGATTCAAGGTGCTACCGCTCTCGTGGATTCGGAGCGAGGTACGATCGTGGATTCGAAGCGTGCTACTGGGTGAAGTCCGTGGATTCGGTCGGACGTCGTGGACTCGACGTTGGACGCCGTGGATTCGGCGTTGGACGCAGATCGTGGAGTCGAGAAGCGTCGTGGAGCGAGCGGAGAAGATCAACTAGGAGCGTATGGAAAAGGTTGAGTCGTCTGTGAGTACGGTATATCACCTTGTACGTGTTTAATTCTAGTGGATTTCACCGTGTTATCGGTCCCGTGGTTTTTTACTCCGGTTTGGAGTTTTCCACGTAAAAATCTCTGCGTGTTATTTATTTTTTCCGCATTGGGTTTTATATCGCAAAGATTTTTGAGTGTTTATTGTTTACACCTATTCACCCCCCTCTAGGTGTTTTTTCCCCTATTTAGATCCTATTATACATAACACAACAAGTGGTATCAGAGCGGGAATAGGGTTGTAAACAATGGTTGAAGGTGGAAACATCAACAGACCTCCGTTCTTCGATGGAACAAATTATGCGTACTGGAAAGTACGGATGAAAGCCTTTTTAATTTCCATCGACGAACGGGTGTGGCAATCAATTGAATTAGGATGGACTAATCCAACTGAAATTATTGGTGATGTTCGCACCATCAAACCTAGGTCGAAATGGACCAAGGAAGAGATAGATTTTTCTTCTTACAATGGCAAGGGAATTAATGCTTTATTTAATGCCTTATCTCAAACAGAGTTCTCTCGCGTCTCGGCATGTGAGACTGCGAAAGAAATCTGGGATGTTCTTCAAGTTACGCATGAGGGAACTAACCTTGTGAAGATTCAGAAACTGCAAATGCTTACGAGCAAGTTTGACTCTATTTTCATGGCAGAAAATGAATCGTTCACAGACTATTACACACGATTGCAAGACATCGTAAACTCATGTGCTAACTTGGGAGAGAAGATTCCAGAATTTAAAATTGTAAGAAAAATATTAAGAACTCTTCCTGAAAGATTTCGTTCCAAGGTTACAGCCATTGAAACTATTAAACACCCGGACGAAATCCGTGTAGAAGAATTAGTTGGTTCCTTACAAACATATGAAATGACATTTCCTACTAACTATTCTTCGGGAAAGGCATCCTCTTCTAAGTCTTCAGGTTATGCGTTGAAAACAACAAAAGAAGAAGACGCGGATTCATCCTCCTCAGGCGATGATGAGAACCTATCTATGGAGGACTTTGAGAAGCAGCTTGCTCTCTTGACAAGAAGATTTCGCCGAAACTTTCGAAGGGGTAACTCAAGCAAAACTCCATCCTTCGTAAAGTCGAAGAAAGGCAAAGGTTCTTCAAGTTTCAAACCAAGAAAGCAAGAGGGTTTTTCTAAGGATAAGAAAAGCTCAGAAGGACAAGTCCAATGCTTCAAGTGCCGAGGGTACGGCCATATCTCAACGGAATGTCCAAATAAGAATCCGTCCAAGAAGAAGGCGATGCAAGCCGTCACTTAATTGGGATGACACCTCATCGTCAAATGAGTCATCGTCAAGTGATGAAGAAGATAACGCAATGGCGTTCCACGCGTCCACATCTTCACCCTTCATGTGCTTAATGGCTAGTACATCCGAGTCATTGTCCAACTCCACTGTTGAAAAGATTGCAACGGACGATGAATCGGATGATTCGGAAGGTGAAGATTTTGCTCTAGCCTATCACAGACTTTTGAGGGATTCAAAAAAACTGGCTAAGCAAAACAAGGAGTTGAGAGGGAGATTGCAGGATCTCGAAGAAGAAGTAAAAAGGGTAACTTCTCTCTCGACCGATCTTGAAGTGGAAAGGGATAATCTGATAAAAGCAAATGTTTCCCATCAAGAGTCCAATGAGCAACTCGAGAAGAATTATATAGATATGGTGAACAAAGCGAATTACTTCTTGAAGCTCAACGGCGAGGCTCGACAGGAAAAATTGGAAATGACAGAGACCATTCTCCAACTCAAGGATGACTTACAGCGATTTTCATCATGAAGGAGTAAGTTGGATAAGCTTCTTGGTCTTGGTCAATCAAACAAGTTCGGCCTCGGATACAATCGAATTGAAGACAATTTTAGTTCGGTTGGGACAGTTTTTGTGCCTCAGTCGGTATCTCCTCCTCCGACACCGGAATTCACGACAAGCAACGACAACAAGCCTACTTCACCCTCCTCGGAATCGTCAAGCACTAATGTATGTTTTCGTTGTAATTTTGCAAGGCACATAAGGAGAAATTACAAGATGGGAGCCAAACGGTCAACTCAAGCACTTCTTGCAACGACTACCAAAAGGTTAATTCCTTGGAAAGCAAATGCAAATTTTTCGAAAGGAAAAAGCCTCGGTAGTTCATCAAACGAGACGACGACGTCAAGGAAAAGCAATGGATCAAACAAGACGCTTTCACCAAAGGTATCAACTTCACAATCATTTCCGACGTACACCAAAACTCGAAAGGTTTGGGTACGCAAAGGTGAATTCTTCTTTCATCCTTGAATCACGTCGGTACCAAACGGCCCTTGGAATTATTGCATATGGATCTTATGGGGCCGACACGTCAACCATCCTTGGGAGGTAAATGGTATATTTTCTTATTAGTTGATGATTTCTCTAGGTATTCTTGGGTAGCATTTTTGAAAGAGAAAGCTGATACTTTTGATTCTTTTCACAAGATTTGCCTTCGTATTATGATTGAAAAGAATGAAAAGATCATTCGTGTTAGAAGTGATAGAGGTGGAGAATTCATAAATTCTAAATTCATTGATTTTTGCACTTCCAACGGCATTAAGCATGAATTCTCAGCACCCTATACACCTCAACAGAATGGTGTTGTCGAGCGCAAAAACAGGGTTGTACAAGAGATGGCACGTGTTATGCTTCACAGCCGGAATTTACCGCTACATTTTTGGGCTGAAACTGTGAACACTGCAATCTATGTTATTAATCGAGTTTATTTGCGCCCGGGAACGTTAAATACACCATATGAACTATGGTGTTGTAGAAAACCCAACATCAAATATTTTCGTATCTTCGGGAGTCGGTGTTACATTTTGCGTGTCCGTGAAAATCTTGGAAAGTTTGACTATCGAAGTGACGAAGGGATTTTCTTGGGGTATTCTACAAATAGTAGAGCATATCCGGTATTTAACTTGGAATCTAAAACGATCGTAGAATCTATAAATGTTAAAGTAGATGAAGCTTTCCACTTTGCATCTGATAAATCTACCCCTGATATCTCTCTTGATGATGATACTCCTGTAAGTGCATCTTCTCATGATAATACTTCCAATATTAATGATGCATCTAATGGTTCTTCAAGTTTATCTGATGTGCAGGAATCATCTCATGTACCTCCGAGTACTCCATTACAACAAACGTTATACATCTCCAAGGATCATCCTGAATCAAACATCATTGGAGACCCACAAGAAGGAGTCAAAACTCGGAGACAGTTGGTTTGTGGATTCGCTTGTTACGTTTCCATGATCGAACCAAAGAATATCGATGAAGCTCTTCAGGATGACTACTGGATTGAAGCAATGCAGAAAGAGCTCCATCAGTTTGAATGCAACAAAGTCTGGGAATTAACGACGCCTCCGAAGCAACACAATGTGATCGGTACTAAATGGATTTTCAAGAACAAGAAAAATGAGGATGGTACCATCATCAGGAACAAAGCACGTTTAGTTGCTCAAGGCTACTCTCAAATAGAAGGTATAGACTTTGATGAAACGTTCGCCCCTGTAGCTAGACTCGAGTCCATTCGTATCTTATTCGCTATTGCTTGTCACTTTAAAATAAAACTCTTTCAAATGGACGTTAAGAGCGCGTTTTTAAATGGGTTTTTAAATGAGGAAGTTTATGTGGCTCAACCGAAAGGTTTTGTAGACTGTAAACTACCTAACCATGTTTTTCGTTTGAAAAAGGCTCTATACGGTTTAAAACAAGCACCGCGAGCGTGGTACGAAAGGTTGACAAAGCACCTTTTGGAGAAGGGCTATACTCGAGGGGGAGCAGATCGGACTCTCTTTGTGAACCATTATCAAAATAACTTCATTGTTGCACAAATCTATGTCGATGACATTGTGTTTGGAGCAACAAAGGATAATGATGCTTCTAAATTCGCAGAAACCATGGAAAGCGAATTTGAGATGTCTATGATGGGGGAACTGACATACTTTCTTGGATTGCAAGAGAAACAAAATGGTGAAGGCATCCATCTGTGTCAATCCAAGTATGCGAAGGAGTTGGTAAAGAAATTCGGATTAGAAGATTCTAAAGATTTTCCTACTCCTATGGGAACTAGCAATAAGGGATTAGGAAGTGAACCTCTTAGTGAGAATGTAGACGAGAAACTTTATTGCAGCATGATATATCCTTTAGTGTTGGGATTTGCGCGAGATATCAATCAGCACCAAAGGAGGTTCACCTGAAAGCGGTGAAACGGATCATCTGGTACATCAAAGGAACCATTAATTTCGGAATTTGGTATCCTATGGGAACAAGTCTAGATATTATTGGATACTCAGATGCCGATTGGGCAGGATCTGTGGATGATCGGGAAAGTACGAGTGGTGCATGTTTTTATCTCGGCCATTGTCTTGTTGCATGGCATAGTAAAAAGCAAAACTGCATTGCACTCTCGACTGCCGAAGCGGAATACATCTCAGCGGGTAGTTGTTCAACTCAACTCATTTGGATGAAAAGCGTGTTGAGCGACTTCCGGATTTCAGCAACTTCGGTAACTGTTTTATGTGACAACACTAGTGCTATAAACATTTCAAAAAACCCTATGTTGCACTCAAGAACAAAACACATTGAACTTAGATATCATTTTCTTAGAGAGCTAGTTGAATCAAATATTCTTCAAATTTCCTACATTTCAACTGAAGATCAATTAGCTGACATTTTAACAAAACCTTTGGATCAAAAACGTTTTATTCATTTGCGTAAAGCAATTGGAATGCTTTCCTTGAAATAACCTCTTTTTGAAACTCTTGTTTAGGTTAGGTTTTGTTTTTGTGTTTTTGTTCATTATCTATGCTTAGACATAGAACATTAATTGAGCATTAGTTTTATTGACTTTAACTGCATCCTTTTATATGTTTAAAAATTTATTATGCTTTGGATATCATAATAATTCATTTGATGCAATGATCATTTATGTGAATTAAATCATCTTTGTTTTGATCAAAGTCAATTTCTCTCTCAATGATCTCTTGGTATAGTTTTTATCTTATTTGACTATTTAGTCGAGTATGAAATCGAGATCAATATTTGGTTGAATACCTTATATCTTAAATAATTGATAGCCAATTGAGGGGGAGTCAAAGAAGTGTTATGCTCAAAAGATGTGGAAAGAGTTACATCCCAATGAGGAGTGTGAAAAGTACCACCACATGGAGGAAAGAGCTACCACCTCGGTCGTCCGAGTACTATGTGCGGCTACCACATGTATACCAAGCAAGGTTTTTCAAGTTTGATTAAATAAAATGCATGTTGAAATACTTGACTCTGTCAAAATTTGAAGGTTGGTATAAGGTGGAAATCTTTATGAAAGATGCTCAAAGAGCCACTCTCTTCAATAAATTGACTAGATATATTATCTATCTTATCTGGGATTTCAGACATCTATTGATCTTGGTATTTCATTTTCTTTACCAAATTGATGATTTGATAAAGGCACTACTCATAAGATCATGTTAGATGTGATTAAAGTTGTTCAACTTTAAGGGATTTAATTTTTATAAATTTTCGTTTCATTTGTTGGATGTTATTGATAGATTTGGCATAATCTATTTCTTGTTGTATGAAACGATGATTTTCATTTAAAGTTGATACACAAAAGTGCTTATAATCTTTTTCTGGATTTTCTAGAATTTTTCTGAATTTTTCTGAAGAAAAAGTTGGAGCCGATCCGGATTGGACAAGCCGATCCGGATCCCGAACGCAGGAATTCTCTGCGGGTAGCCGATCCGGATCGGATTCACGAACTGATCCGGATCGTGGCTAGGGTTTTATATAGAACAAAAGGGTTTTGATTTTGTTTTACTTCAATCTTTTGTTCCAAAGTCTCCAGAGCTTCTCTCTCTAGAAATCATCCGTCTTGGAAGTTTACAAACTCAAGTTCTTCAATTCTAAGTAAGTTTTGTTGATCAAAATCTCGGTTTTTCACAGTTTTTCATATTCTTCCTCAAAACGTGATGAAATTTCTGTATCTTTTTTGTTTGTGGATGGTTTTTTATCAAATTTCTTTTGAAATAAGAACTCTGGGTAGATTAGTTTTGATTATATGCTAGGTATTCTCATGATAAACGGATTTTTGGCCTTCGATTTCAAAAATTTCAGTTTTAGGGCATATAATGGGAATTTTCGAAAATCATGCGATTGATCTATTTTTAAAATTCTTTTTGCAAAACTAATTTGATTCTTAGTCTCTTTACACGATAATGATTGTTTGGGTACGATTTTTCAAATTTTTGAAAATTAACAATTTTTGGTGTTCTTGAGTTGTTGCTCACAGGATTTCTTTTCACAAGTAATAGCAACAATGACGTTTTCATGGATCATCTTTCTGCTAATTGCAATGGTGCACACACGTAAGACTATAAAAGAAGAACAACCTGAATCAAGTCAAGAAGAGACAAGGAAAGTGTGTCAAAATAATTCAGAATCAGATGAAGAAGATTGGTACACTAGGCGAAAGAATTCAAGGGGCACTGGAATTCAGATTGATGAACCCCTCACCAGAGCTCGCTCTCTCCCTAGAGAATCTCCATGGATTGAAGGTCAAGGTGTTATGGCTTTTTGTGTTGGCATATTTCGTGAGTTGAGTAGTTGAGTTGTTGAGTTGAGTCGGAGTCTTGAAGTGATCAATTTGTCAATCAGCAATCGAAGACTTAGAGAAGATTCAACAATAGCTCAAGTTGACACTCAGTGTTTTGAGTCTTGAAGATTGAAATAGAAGAATTGTGGATCAATTACATCAATCTTAAGGAAAATGGATTCGGATTGATCAGGTACGTTTAACTAAATAATTTTGGTGATCCGAATACATTTGAGTGGTTTAGAAACGCTTGGATAAGTTTTTATTGCTTAAAAATCAAAAACTGGACAAATTGGATGTTTCAGAATTTCTGATCCTGAACCGATCTGGATCAGAATTCCGATCCGGATCAGAATTCCGATCCGGATCCCGAACCTTGTTTTTTCAGGAATTGCTGAAAAAAGACGACGATCAGGATCGCCGTAAATCCGATCCGGATCGTCGTGCGGGAAAATTTCTGTTAAGCCAGTTTTTGATGCTTATCTCTTTCCAAAGGTTTCTAAACTATAAATAGACACTTAGGGTTTCTCAAGAACTACCGATTAATTAATTAAACACTTGAGAGCAACCCTAGAGGCTAGGTTTTTATTGTTCTTCTTTATAGCCTCTTTTAGGTCAATTCGACGGTTCTTTCAAGAACATATCTTTTGTCGAATTGATCTAATCTTTGCTTAGAGATTTCTTCTACGGTTCCTCAATGAGAATCTAAGCAAAGGATCACCATCGAAGCCAATATTCTTACCGGCTGAGTTTGCGTCGTGGATTCGACGTGGCATCGTGGATTCGGTGTGCTAAAGGCGTTTCGTGGATTCGAAACGTGTGCTCGTGGATTCGAGTGGCGTTCGTGGATTCGAACGTGTGCAGTGGACGTGCAATCGGTGAGCGCAAGGTCCGAAGAAGTTGAAGGAGGGGTTTGAGTCCGTGAAGTCGGTAATCACCTTGTTATTTTTCTTTTCTTAGTGGATTGTTATTGCGTGTTGGTCCCGTGGTTTTTCTCCTAGATTGGAGTTTCCACGTAAATCTCGGTGTGCTGTTTTTATTTTCCGCATTGGTTTTTATTTTGCACTGAGATTGGTTTTATAAGTATTACACCTATTCACCCCCCTCTAGTTGTTTGATAGTACCTATTTAGATCCTTGTGGATCCTTAAAAACCAACAATTGGTATCGGAGCGGGTTTTAGGTTTATCTATCATGTCGGGTGAAAGTGGTAATATTTATAGACCTCCTCTTTTTGATGGGACCAATTATGCTTATTGGAAAGTGCGGATGAGAGCGTTTCTCATCTCAATTGATGAGCGGGTATGGCAAACCGTGGAATATGGTTGGGTGCATCCTGTTGAGGAAGTAGGAAATTCTACTACCCCAAAACCTCGCTCTAGATGGTCCAAAGAGGAAATTGAAAGATCTTCTTACAATGGGAAAGGTATGAACGCTTTATATAATTCTCTTTCCTCGACTGAGTTCACAAGAATTTCTGCGTGTGAAACCGCGAAGGAAATTTGGGATATTCTCAAAATTACACATGAGGGTACTAATCTTGTAAAAATTCAAAAGCTCCAGATGCTTACAAGTCAATTTGACTCTATTCATATGGAAGAGCATGAATTGTTTACAGATTATTACACTAGACTTCAAGATGTAATTAATACATGTGCTAATTTAGGAGAAAAGATCCCGGAGTCGAAAATTGTAAGAAAGATACTTCGGACTCTTCCGGAACGGTTTAGGGCAAAGGTTACCGCCATTGAAACCGTTAGTCATCCGAATGAGATGAGTGTAGAGGAATTAGTAGGTGCTTTGCAAACTTATGAAATGACCTTTCCTACTAATCAAGTTTCTTCCAAGTCTTCTTCTAAGCTTACAGGTATTGCATTCAAATCAACAAAGGAAGAAGATGGCGAATCAAGTTCCGATGATGAAATCTCTTTTGCCGATTTTGAAGAACAATTGGCGCGGATCGTAAAGAAATTTCGTCGGAAATTTTGGAAGAATCGAACCGATGGATCTACATCCACGAAACCATCTAAAGGATCATCGGGTTCTAAATCCTCTAAACTCAAAGGCGTTGCAAAACCTTCTAAAGAAAAAGAAAAAGATGATTTCGAAGGGAAAATCCAATGCTATCTGTGACGCCCCACTTCCCAGGGGGTCACCCATCCTAGAACTACTCTAGGTCTAGCACGCTTAACTCTCATGTTCCTCTTGGATTTTGCTACCATCCAAAATGCTATAGCTGGGTGAGAGATTTAGTCCTATTATATCATTTATATAGAGGACTAATCCAAATTCCGGGGGTGTCACATTCTTCCCCCCTTTAAGCCCTGACGTCCACGTCAGGCTCAAGCACACTCACAAGCACCAGGCGATGTGAGACTCGTCTCGCTAGCCTTAGCCGACCTTGTGAGGAGCTGCACTCCACTCATAACGGTCATTAGCCGGGGAGCCTCGCTCTACCCGCTATATAACCCTGGCTCAGCCGAGACTCATCTCACATTTCTGGCTGGTGAATGGCTCTGATACCAACTGTGACGCCCCACTTCCCCTCGGGAATTGGAAGACTCTGCAACTTGCCAGCAGGAACCCGGTGCTCTGCCTTCACTTGCTGGCAAGTTAAACAATGAGCCACAAATCTCCCAATGTCCCGCTTCATTCCGGGCCACCAAAAATGTGCCTTGAGGTCCTTATACATCTTAGTACCGCCAGGATGAACGGTATATGGTGTATAATGGGCCTCCCTCAAAATCTGGTCTCTAATCTCCTGATCCATGGGCACATATACTCGATCCCTATACCGCAGTACTCCCGAGCTATCCACAGAAAAATCCCCCGTCTGATCCGCCTGAAGCTGCGTCCTGATCCTCATCAAGTGGGGGTCCTCACTCTGTGCGTCCCTGATCCTGTCCAACAGAGTGGGCTGCAAGACCATAGACATAAGTCTAGCAGAGACCCCAGGGGATACCACCTCTATCTGTAGCCGCCTCATCTGCTCGACCAACGGCGCCTGCTGCGAGATCATCAAACTCAGACTCGTCCTCCTACTCAAAGCATCCGCCACAACATTGGCCTTGCCGGGATGATAAAGGATACTCAGGTCATAATCCTTTAACAACTCCAACCATCGGCGCTGTCTCAAATTCAGCTCCTTTTGGGTGAACAGATACTTCAAGCTTTTATGATCAGTGTATATCTCGCAATGCTCTCCATACAAGTAATGCCGCCACAGCTTCAGAGCAAACACCACCGCTGCCAGCTCAAGATCATGAGTAGGGTAATTCCTCTCATAGTCCTTTAATTGCCGTGAAGCATAGGCAATCACCCTACCATGCTGCATCAACACACACCCCAGACCACTATGAGAGGCATCGCTGTAAATCACAAATCCTTCCCCCATAACCGGGAGGGCAAGGATCGGAGCGGTCATCAACCTCTGCTTCAGCTCCTCGAAACAGCTCTGGCAAGTCTCGCTCCAAATAAATTTAACCCCTTTCCTGGTCAGACGTGTGAGGGGAGAGGAAAGCTTCGCAAAGCCTTCCACAAATCGGCGATAATAACCAGCCAATCCCAGAAAACTCCGCACCTCGGTGATAGTCGTCAACCTCGGCCAATCCCGAATAGCATCCACCTTGGCCGGATCAACCGCCACTCCGGCAGCTGAAACCACGTGGCCCAGAAAGGCGACCTCCCGGAGCCAAAACTCGCACTTCTTAAACTTGGCATACAACTTCTTCTCTCGCAGAAGCTGTAGCACAATCCTCAAGTGCTCCTCGTGCTCCACATCACTCCGGGAATAGATCAGTATATCATCAATAAACACCACCACAAACCTGTCCAAAACGGCTGAAATATCCTGTTCATCAAGTCCATGAATGCGGCAGGGGCATTAGTCAACCCGAAGGGCATCACCGTAAACTCATAATGCCCGTACCGCGATCTGAATGCCGTTTTGGAGATGTCCACGGCCCTCACCCTCAGCTGGTGGTAACCGGACTGCAGATCAATCTTCGAGAACACAGACGCTCCCTGCAACTGATCAAACAAATCATCTATCCGGGGGAGGGGATACTTATTCCGGATGGTCACTTTGTTCAATTCCCTATAATCCACACACAAACGAAGTGACCCATCCTTCTTCTTCACAAACAATACAGGCGCTCCCCACGGAGAAACACTAGGTCTGATAAAGCCCCGATCCAAAAGATCCTGAAGCTGGGCTTTCAACTGCCTCAACTCGGCTGGCGCCATCCTATAGGGTGCCTTCGAGATTGGTGCAGTCCCAGGGACCACATCAATCACAAACTCAATCTCCCTCTCCGGCGGCATCGCCGTCAACTCTGGGGGAAACACGTCTGGGAACTCTCGGACAATAGGGATATCTTCGAGTCCCAGTGCCGCCGTAGGCACCTCCACAACAGTGGCCAGAAAGGCAGTGCAACCTCTGCTCATCATCCTCCTAGCTCTAGCCGAGGAAATGGTCGCTGCAAACAGCGTGCTCTGGCAGCCTCTGAAGATGAACTCCTCCTGTCCTGGCTCTCGAAGAGTCACTGCCCTCTCCCTGCAGTCGATAGTGGCAGAATACCGGAACAGCCAATCCATCCCTAGCACCAAGTCAAAATCCTGGAGCTGCTGCAAAACGAGCAAATCTGTAGGCAAAATCCAAGGCCCCAACTGCACTGGGCAAGCCACACAACGCTCCTCGACATGCAAAATACGATCAGGAATCCGCACCTCTAATGCACATGACAAGGACTCTACCTCTAGACCATGAAGGGATGCAAATGCTCGACTAATGAAAGAATGCGAAGCTCCAGTGTCAAATAAAGTGCGAGTCCTAATACCAAAGAGTAAGATAATACCTGCCACCACCTGGTCGGCCGCTGAAGAGTCCGCTAACTGGGCGGCATATACCCGCCCGCTCGGTGCTGGAGGTCGGAAATCGGTAGGATAGGAAGAAGACGGCCTGCTCGCTGGAGCATAAGGCCGCTGAGCGGGTGGGCGCTGCTGAGGGGGATAAGGAGCCGACGCCGAAGAAGGTGCTACAGAAGTAGAAAGGGGGCAAGTAGCTCGTACATGCCCAGACTGTCCACACCGGTAACATCGCCCCCAACGCAAGTCACAAGTGTCCGCCGGATGCTGACCCTCGCAAAAGATGCATCTGTCGGAAGACCGAGGCTGTCTCGGCTGCTGCTGCTGCTGCTGCCTTGAGGAATGCTGCTGAGATCTCTGCTGCCTCGGTTGTGATTGTTATGGCATTTTGGTGTTGGCATATTTCGTGAGTCAAGTCAGTGAGTTATGTCGGAGTCTTAAAGGGATCAAATTGTCAATCAGCTTTCAAAGACTTAGAGAAGATTCAACAAGAGCTCAAGTTGACACTCAGTGTCTTGAGTCTTGAAGATTGAAGTTGGAGAATTGTGGATCAGTTACATCAATCTCAAGAAGAAAGTATTCAAGAGGATCAGGTATGTTTAACTAAATAATTTTGGTGATCCGAATACTTTCTTATAGTGTAGAAACACTTGGATGAATTTTTAATTGCATAAAAATCAAAAACTGGACATGGGACATGTTCAGGATCCGGATCAGACAATCCAATCCGGATCCCGAAGGGTGATTGTTCATTGGCATTTTCAATCCGGATCCTAGGCCATTCCGATCCGGATCCCGAACATGGGACTTTGCTGAATTGCATGAACGATCCGGATCGGACCTTGCAATCCGGATCCCGAACCCTTGGTTTTCTGGAATCGTCAATCTCGTTACGACGATCCGGATCGCAGTAAATCCGATCCGGATCGCCGTCCTGAAAATTTCCAGATAAGGTATGTTTTTGATTCTTATCTCTTTCCAAAGGTTTCTAAACTATAAATAGGCATTTAGGGTTTCTCAAAAAACGTGGGAGCTACGGCCGATCTTTTTATAAAACTCTTGAGAGCAACCCTAGAGGCGAGGTTTTTATCGTTCTTCTTTATAGCCTCTTTTAGGTCAATTCGATGGTTCCTTCAAGAACATATCTTTGGTCGAATTGATCTAATCTTTGCTTAGAGATTTCTTCTACGGTTCTTCATTGATAATCTAAGCAAAGGATCACCATCGAAGTCAATATTCTTATCGACTGAGTTTGCGTCGTGGATTCGACGTGGCATCGTGGATTCGGTGTGCTAAAGGCGTTTCGTGGATTCGAAGCGTGCGTTCGTGGATTCGAACGTGAGCAGTGGACGGGCAAAACGGTGGAGCGCGAGGTCCAAGAAATTAAAGGAGGGGTTAAATCCGTGGAGACGGTAATCACCTTGTTATTCTTCTTTTCTTAGGGATTGTTATTGCGCGGATATCCAACCGGTCAGCGCAAGGTCCGAAGAAGCTGAAGGAGGGGTTTGAGTCCGTGGAGTCGGTAATCACCTTGTTATTCTTCTATTCTTATTGGATTGTTATTGCGTGTTGGTCCCGTGATTTTTCTCCTGGATTGGAGTTTCCACGTAAATCTCGGTGTGCTGTTTTTATTTTCCGCATTGGTTTTTATTTTGCACTGAGATTGAGTTTTTAAGTATTACACCTATTCACCCCCCCTCTAGTTGTTTGATAGTACCTATTTAGATCCTTGTGGATCCATAATAACTCTACAATTGGTATCAGAGCGGGTTTTAGGTTTATTTATCTTGATGGGTGAAAGTGGTAATATTTATAGACCTCCTCTTTTTGATGGGACTAGTTATGCTTATTGGAAAGTGCGGATGAGAGCTTTTCTCATCGCAATTGATGAGCGGGTATGGCAATCCGTGGAATACGGTTGGGTGCATCCTGTTGAGGAAGTAGGAAATTCTACTACCCCAAAACCTCGCTCTAGATGGTCCAAAGAGGAATTTGAAAGATCTTCTTACAATGGGAAAGGTATGAACGCTTTATTTAATTCTCTTTCCTCGACTGAGTTCACACGAATTTCCGCGTGTGAAACCGCGAAGGAAATTTGGGATATTCTCAAAATTACACATGAGGGTACTAATCTTGTAAAAATTCAAAAGCTCCAGATGCTTACAACTCAATTTGACTCTATTCATATGGAAGAGCATGAATTGTTTACAGATTATTACACTAGACTTCAAGATGTAATAAATACATGTGCTAATTTAGGAGAAAAGATCCCGGAGTCGAAAATTGTAAGAAAGATACTTCGGACTCTTCCGGAACGGTTTAGGGCAAAGGTTACCGTCATTGAAACCGTTAGTCATCCGGATGAGATGAGTGTAGAGGAATTAGTAGGTGCTTTGCAAACTTATGAAATGACTTTTCCTACTAATCAAGTTTCTTCCAAGTCTTCTTCTAAGCTTACATGTATTGCATTCAAATCAACAAAGGAAGAAGATAGCGAATCAAGTTCCGACGATGAAATCTCTTTTGCCGATTTTGAAGAACAATTGGCGCGGATCGTAAAGAAATTTCGTCGGAAATTTTGGAAGAATCGAACCGATGGATCTTCATCCACGAAACCTTCTAAAGGATCATCGGGTTCTAAATCCTCTATCCTCAAAAGCTTTGCAAAACCTTCTAAAGAAAAAGAAAAAGATGATTTCGAAGGGGAAATCCAATGCTATAGATGCAAAGGCTACGGCCATTTTTCAACGAATTGTCCTTCTCCGAAATCATATAAAAAGAAGGCTTTGCAAGCGAAAACTTGGGACGATTCTACTTCTAATGAATCGACCTCAAGTAAAGAGGAAAAAATCGTTGCTTCTCATGCCTCTCATTTTCCCTCTTCTAATAATTGTTTATCATCATTAGTCACTGACTCTACTCCTTTGATTTTGTATGAAACATCAACAACCGGCGGAGAGTCATCAAGTGAGGGGGAGTCGGACGAGGAAGAACTCGTTGAGGCATATCAACAACTTCTTGCGGAATCTAAGAAGATGGCCAAACATATCAAGAAGTTGAGAAAGCAACGACTTGAAGATCAAGACGAGAATCATGCTTTAAAGATAAAACTTCATGATCTCGAGGAGGAACGAGAACGTTTATTGGAAAACAATAAAATCCTCCAAGAAGAGCGAAACCAATCGGAGACAAACGCTAAATCATATATGGACAAGATTGGTTTTCTAGAAAAACAGTTTGAGGATATTCATGTCACCAATCAAGCTTTGACCAAGCAAGTTCATCAACTTAAATCCGACATACAAAGGCTTTCAACCGATTCCGAGAAACTAGATTGTATGTCCGGATTAGGTCAAACAAGCAAGGTTGGTTTGGGATTTAAAAAGGATCAAACTGTGCATGCTTCAAGTTCCACATTCAAATTGAAAGGAAGAACGTGTCACCTTTGTGGACTTGAAGGACATTTGGTGAAGGATTGCCCGAAAAAGAGAAAGAAAAATTCTTCGGCAACTTCATCTACGGAGCGAACTCAACGGAATCAAAAGACACATCAAGTCAAAGGAGTTCACTCAACCCACCAAAGGTCCGAGCCACAACATCAATCATTCAAGTGGATCACTGCGAGGCAAAGACCTAAGGTGGACCAACAGTCAAAGCGGACAACCCCCGGCCACAACGAATCAAGACAACCCAAAATCCAGCGATTTTGGATTCGGAAAGGTGATATCTTTCCTTGTCTTAAGTTCTAATTAGCTTATGACTGTATGTAATGCTTTGATCGGTTTTTCTTTCATATTGTTCTTGATCTTTGCATTACATGTTTTCAATGCTCTTCGTTTTTATGTTTTGTTTTTAAACAAAAGGTTTTTAACGAACAAGTGCATTGAATAAAAAAAAAAAAAAAAAAAAAAGGGTTTTCACTTTCATTCACTCCAAATTAATTTTATATGGATTATCAACTTTACTTCATAATCATAATCTTGAAGATACTTCATTATAGGAGTTTTTGATATTATAAGCATCAAATTTTAGAAATCATGTGTGATCTTCAGATGCTTAATCTATCTCGGTTGTGTGAGTTCTTTGTGATAAACATGAGACAACCGATTGACTAAAATTTGGGATTTAATTCTTTCACGTAAGAGATTGCCTTCTTACAAGGGTAAATAATTGAATTATGAAAGATGTGGAAAGAGTTACATCCGAAAGGAGTGTGAAAACTACCACCACATGCTGGAAAGAGCTGCCACCCCGGTCGTCCGGTTTGTGTGTAAAGCTACCACATGTTATGGATGCTTGATAGTATTTTATGAGAAAATCTTTAGTTGAAGCATTTGGAGATTTATATGCAAAACTCTTATATTTTGAACAATCTCCTGGTTGGTATAAGGTGGAATAGTTGAAAGATGCTCAAAGAGCCACCCTTAGGTATTTTAGTGCTTATCTCAAATTTGAAAGGGTAAAAATTCAGAATTGATGTCATTTGGAAATCTCCGTAAGTCATCTTTGTAAATCCGTTACATCTTGATAGAGTTTGGATCTCAAGATTATTTTTGATGACTTGTGTTTGATGAATATAACATGAAAAACGGTTTATAATGTTTTACCTTTATTTTTCATGATTTTGGAGTAAATCTTTTTAATTTTGTGAAATTAATTGGATTGAATGACATCTGTGTGAATTCATTGGCTAAAGCACTTAAATTGATTTCTTGATGGAATACAAATCGGTATTTGAAAAGATTCTAAAATTTGGATTTGTTTCAAGGATTTATTTGTTTTTTTTTGCCTTCTGGTACCGGTACGCAATCGGCATTTTTGTTATATACCGGAACTGAGCTTTTATCTCTCTTTCTCTTTGAACTGATGTTGTTAGTGATTTCCTTTTGTCTAGTATGTTCACTGTTTGACAATTTGTGACAAAAAGGGGGAGAAGAGAAATGACGGAGATGAGATCATCAAGAGAGGACAAACGAAACGAAAATGGAAAAATGGGGGAGAACGGAAAATGATGATCGTACCACAAAGGGGGAGATCATAGATGCTCAAGAACATGGAGAACATGTTAGAGATGCTCAAGATAGGGGGAGACAAAGAAAAAATTGAAAGAGCAGAAAAACAAAAGAACCAAAAGGAAGACGGATCAAATGTAGGATTGTAATTTCTAACGACTAACGTTTGATTTTGTTTGGAGTTTTGTTTTGCAGGAATTACATCACTTTAAGACTCCAAGTCCTAAGTCATAGAGTATGTTCTAGGACTGTTTGGTTCAAATGTAATTTTGTATTTATTGGATCCTTCACGCAAAGAAAATCAATGTTTTGGTGATGACATTGAGTTTCGATTTTTTGGTTTAAGATGAGTGACTTGAGCGCTTTTATGTATTTTTGGGTTTTGTCACGAAATTGCCAAAGGGGGAGATTGTTATGGCATTTTGGTGTTGGCATATTTCGTGAGTCAAGTCAGTGAGTTGAGTCGGAGTCTTAAAGGGATCAAATTGTCAATCAGCTTTCAAAGACTTAGAGAAGATTCAACAAGAGCTCAAGTTGACACTCAG
The DNA here is from genome assembly GCA_029204045.2 of Tillandsia leiboldiana. Lineage (NCBI taxonomy): Eukaryota > Viridiplantae > Streptophyta > Magnoliopsida > Poales > Bromeliaceae > Tillandsia > Tillandsia leiboldiana. The sequence goes on from CM055070.1 coordinate 29,902,799, forward strand.
TGTCTTGAGTCTTGAAGATTGAAGTTGGAGAATTGTGGATCAGTTACATCAATCTCAAGAAGAAAGTATTCAAGAGGATCAGGTATGTTTAACTAAATAATTTTGGTGATCCGAATACTTTCTTATAGTGTAGAAACACTTGGATGAATTTTTAATTGCATAAAAATCAAAAACTGGACATGGGACATGTTCAGGATCCGGATCAGACAATCCAATCCGGATCCCGAAGGGTGATTGTTCATTGGCATTTTCAATCCGGATCCTAGGCCATTCCGATCCGGATCCCGAACATGGGACTTTGCTGAATTGCATGAACGATCCGGATCGGACCTTGCAATCCGGATCCCGAACCCTTGGTTTTCTGGAATCGTCAATCTCGTTACGACGATCCGGATCGCAGTAAATCCGATCCGGATCGCCGTCCTGAAAATTTCCAGATAAGGTATGTTTTTGATTCTTATCTCTTTCCAAAGGTTTCTAAACTATAAATAGGCATTTAGGGTTTCTCAAAAAACGTGGGAGCTACGGCCGATCTTTTTATAAAACTCTTGAGAGCAACCCTAGAGGCGAGGTTTTTATCGTTCTTCTTTATAGCCTCTTTTAGGTCAATTCGATGGTTCCTTCAAGAACATATCTTTGGTCGAATTGATCTAATCTTTGCTTAGAGATTTCTTCTACGGTTCTTCATTGATAATCTAAGCAAAGGATCACCATCGAAGTCAATATTCTTATCGACTGAGTTTGCGTCGTGGATTCGACGTGGCATCGTGGATTCGGTGTGCTAAAGGCGTTTCGTGGATTCGAAGCGTGCGTTCGTGGATTCGAACGTGAGCAGTGGACGGGCAAAACGGTGGAGCGCGAGGTCCAAGAAATTGAAGGAGGGGTTAAATCCGTGGAGACGGTAATCACCTTGTTATTCTTCTTTTCTTAGGGATTGTTATTGCGCGGATATCCAACCGGTCAGCGCAAGGTCCGAAGAAGCTGAAGGAGGGGTTTGAGTCCGTGGAGTCGGTAATCACCTTGTTATTCTTCTATTCTTATTGGATTGTTATTGCGTGTTGGTCCCGTGGTTTTTCTCCTGGATTGGAGTTTCCACGTAAATCTCGGTGTGCTGTTTTTATTTTCCGCATTGGTTTTTATTTTGCACTGAGATTGAGTTTTTAAGTATTACACCTATTCACCCCCCCTCTAGTTGTTTGATAGTACCTATTTAGATCCTTTGGGTTTAATAACTCTACAGTGATCTCTGCTGCTGATGCTGCGGCGGTCTCTGGGGTCTACCAGGCCCTCGCCTCTCTGAACGCCCATGGCCATAAGACTGGGGCCGTGGCGGTAGAGGGGGTCTCCATGAACTGGCCTGTCCCCCGTCATCAGGGGTTGGTCACTTCCTGTCAGAACTCTGCGCGACCGCGGCCCTCCGTCTAGCTACCACCTGACCTCCTCTCTCCACCCACTGTGCATGCTCTGCGGCCGCCTCAAGGGTCTGAAATCTCTGGGCATGCACTAATGTGTAAATCTCTAGACGGAGGCCTGCCTCGAACAACTCAACCTGGTGCGGACCGTCCCGAGCGACGAAAGGCACACAGTTAAGCAACTCCATGAACTCCTGAAAAGATGCCTGCACCAACCGATCGCCCTGCTGGAGGTTCTTCAAGTCATCCTCTAATTTCCTCTTCACACTGGTTGAGAAGTAGGTGTCCAAAACCATCCGTCGGAACTCCTCCCAAGGCAGCTGTCGGGTAACCCGGAACTCTAGTGGCTCTACCCGCTGCCACCAAGCATCCGCGTCTCCATCCAAACAGTGCACCGCCATGTGCACACGATACCTCGGATCGATGAAAAAGTCCCGGAAAAGCTTCTCCATCGCTGAAAGCCATCTCCCAACATCCCAAGGCTGTGCATCCCGCCCTGTAAACCTAGGCGGGCTTCGCCGGACAAACTTGGAGAGTTTGTCGGCAATGTCCTGCTCCTCCTCCGCAGTCAAAGGCTGAATAGCTCCTAGAGCCCCGCTACTATAAGATGGCGCCGAAGGCACAGAAGGTGCAACAGGAGGCACAGGGGCCTCAGGAACAGCCGGGGGTGGTGCCTCTCTCTGAGCAAAGAACTGGTCCATCCTCTGCTCCTGGCGGCGCTGACCCTCCGCCAACTGGGCCACCAAGGCCCTCAACTCAGTAAGCTCAGAGGGTCGAGACTGCTCTGGCTCATCAGGGGGTAGAGGAGTATCCTGAGTAGGAATCCGGCGTCGAGGAGGCATCCTGCCACAAGAAACCAAACGTCAGCAACAACACCCCACACGACCCAATCCGGCGAAAGTCAAAAGACATCCCCCTATTTCTGTGACCTTATGTTGTCTGCAGCCAACATAATGGTCCACAGAAATAGACTATGTCAATCCCTCTTCACTCACACGAAGAGTCAACTACATAATCACCGACTTTCGCAAAATATCACGCCACTCATGCCCTATCATCCTAGGGTCTGTCCAAAAGCCTAGGGTTTCCTAAGTCCCAACTGACCTATCCCTAAGCTCTGATACCAACTTAATCTGTCATGCCCCGGGTGTAAACCAGAACCCGGGCCCGTCTACAGATCCGCCGTGCATGCGGTATTTCCCGCATACGCGAAGCGTCGGTAACCTGCTCAGATATAAGAGATAATAATAAAAGAGCATAAAAGTCAGAGCTGAACTAAAACTACTGTATCTAAGACAGAAGCTGGAAGTAAGAAGTACAACTGTAAAATAAATACAACATCTCTCCCAGCTCACCACAAATATACAGCTAGCTGGCAAAAGCCAGACCCAAAAGGAAACATAAAAATACTGTCTGAGAAAAACCAGGTACACCAAAAACTCCAGCTAACATCCCTCGGGTGGCTCGCTAACTAATCCGCAATCCTCTTACCTCGATCCGCTCCTGACGGCCCAGCAACTCCCGCAGAGGACTCTGCAAAACAAGGGGGAAAAAGAACAAAGGAAAGACAATGGGGGTAAGTACTACTATAAAACAGTAGCTTCCCCTAGTGGGTAAAGCCTCAACTCAGACATGCCCACCAGGTCAACCAGAGGCAAAAGAGAAGAAAAAGAGGAAAAGCTAGGTATGACAACTGATAAGTGCAATCCACTAAAAAGCCTCTACATGTCAAGCTTATAAGAATGGAGAGTATGCATCAGTATCTAGAAGCCTGCCTAAAGAACCCAATCCGACCACCAGTAGAAACTGGTACTGCCTGCTCTGCCTGCCGCAACGGGTGTGCCAGCCTATGCATAACACCGAAGCAAAGGAGTCTCAAGGACTCAAAGTCTGTCTGACGCACACTCCGGAGTGGCACTCGAGGGGAGCGACCCACACGAGTAAAGTAAGTAACCACAAGTAACCTGATGTAGCAGGACTGGATCGTGACTCAGATCAAGTGGGAAAAACCCTCCACAAAAGATAGCCCGATCCCCCTCACCCAATCTGATGCAATAGTATAACCCGGTCAACCACCCAAAATCCGTGGTTGCCGCAACACCCTGTCATAAAGCCCAGCCTGTCCCAAATCCCCAGCAACCAGACAACACTATCCCAGCTCCCGCTCGAACCCGAGCACGCTAACCCCCAAGTCTAAATAACAGGAGAAAGAAAAATGAAAGCATGGTTTCTCCTAAGTCAAGTCCCAAATGATAGTGCATCAGTAAATAGTGACTCAGCTATGTGACCAGTTTAAGCATGCAATTGTTCCAATATTTTAGTCTACTTTACATGAATAAATATAATGAAGCATTAAGTGTCAAACATACTGTCTCAAGGTAATGCTCCCTATAGCAAAGTCATAATTTGCTAACCTATCACTAAACATGCTGTCCAGGATAAATATTAAATAAACAGAGTAATCATGATACCGAGCTCATGCCAAAAATGTCAACGTCATGGATCAATTGTCAACTATTTACTCTCTTATTGCATGCAATGTCATCAACAATAAGCTAGGCCATCCTAACATTAGGTTACTCTGATATTCCTAGTGGGCACACCAAAAGAGAGGAGTACAACAACCACCCACCTGAAGTGCTAACTGTCCAATTCCCAACAGCTGGAAATACCAGATAAGTCCAAATCTCCTACTCCAAAGAGCCCAGCAACACCCGCAATTCTCCTGGGCACAATACAAAGTCCACAAATACATAAGCTCCCAAAACTGCTCATACAACCACATGCAGATTTCAGCCCGAGAGATGATTAATTTTCACCTGCTGAAAATGCCCAGAAAATTCCCAGAAAAATATCACAGCGATCCTCGCGTCGATACCTTCGAAACGGCTACTTGCACATCCAAATCTGAGTTCGGTAAGTCAAGATATAAATTCGGCAAGGTGGTACACTCAACCAAAATCTGTATCAAAATACTATAGCACTGTACACAGGGAAACAGAGATTTTCACCTCGAAATAAATCTCTGAAAAATCCAAGAAAATACGAGCGCGTTCCTTGCGATCTGCAGATGAAAAAGTTGTATAAGCACGTTTCCCTCTGACGCTCGTGCGCGAAGATACGGCCAAAACACTCCGCTGCTGTCTCACAAATCCACACAGAAAACGGGTCACAGTGTTGCCTCAGGATCCGTGCCAAAAATTCGAAACGGGAAAGCGCGATCAATAGGAGAGATGAAGCCCTACCTCTTAGGAGTCTGCCGGAGCAAGAATCACAGAAAAAGAAGGTCGGGGTAGCCCAGGGGAGAATTTACACAGCCGCTGCGTCGAAGAAGAACACAGGAATGCAACGTCGCGCCGCGCCGTAAAATCCGGAACCTTGGGATACGTGCACAAAAAATCCTGAAACTTTGCAGGATGATCAGGCAATAAGAGAGGAAAATTTCATCTTAAGGGTGCTCGGGCAGAAGGTGTGTGGGCTAAGAGAAAAAGGGCAAAGAAGAAGGCTCGGGCAGGTATTTATAGTGCTGGAGGAACAAATGGGAAAATTCCCATTTTGTCCCAAGTTTCGGGCGCGCACAGTGCGGCCCGGCCCGCCTCGCGCCGTCGGACGGGATCCGCTGCTTCGTCCGACCCGCCTCGGGGCCCGCCACGTGTCGCCGAACAGGCAGCAGCCGTGCAAGCCGCGCCCGCAGCCGCCACGCGTCCCCACCCGCGGTCAACGCGGTGGGTGGCGCCCGCGAACCAGCGGGCGCCACGTGGCGTTGCCCACCTGCCCCACCTGCCCGCCCGCACGGCCAACCGCCCCCGCACCTGCCCCCGCGCGTGCGTGGACCGCGCGCCTGTGGACCCGCCAATCCGGTGCCGCCACGTGGCAAGCTCCCGGTCCACGCTCCCCGGCGCGCTCCCGTGGACCGAGCGCGCGTGGGCCGCCCAATCCGGCGCTGCCACATGGACACCCGCCGGTCCACGCCTCCAACCGTGCACCCCGGTCACACCCCCGCCACTCCGTGGACCCAGCCGCGTGCGCCGACCAATCAGAGGGCGCCACGTGGCACTCCAGCCGGTCCACGGCTCCCCCATGCACCAGAAATCCAGCAAAACTTTCGGGAGCCCGTTTTTGGGCATCCGGACTCAGAATTTAACAAGTAAATAGCCGTTTTCAAGCGTTTTTCCGCGCTGAATCCAAATCCAACCTCTGTTCGGCCTAAAACCTTTCCTAAAATTCGGCAAAAGCCGCCGGAGGCCAACCCAGCTATCAAAAGCTCACAGGGTCCATTTGTGGCATCCCTTTGATGCACTATGGACTAAACACACCATCTACAGGTGTTTTGCACAGTGGATTCACGGGAAAAAGCTGCATGGGGTTCAGGGGTCCTACACTATCGATGCAAAGGCTACGGCCATTTTTCAACGGATTATCCTTCCAAGAAATCATACAAAAAGAAGGCTTTGCAAGCGAAAACTTGGGACGATTCTACTTCTAATGAATCGACCTCAAGTAAAGAGGAAAAAGTTGTTGCTTTTCATGCCTCTCAAATTCCCTCTTCTAATTTGTGTTTATCATCTTTAGTCACTGACTCTGCTCCTTTGATTTTGTATGAAACATCAACATCCGGCGGAGAGTCATCAAGTGAGGGGGAGTCGGACGAAGAAGAACTCGTTGAGGCATATCAACAACTTCTTGTGGAATCTAAGAAGATGGCCAAGCATATCAAGAAGTTGAGAAAGCAACGACTTGAAGTTCAAGACGAGAATCTAGCTTTAAAGATAAAACTTCATGATCTCAAGGAGGAACAAGGACATTTATTGGATAATAATAAAATCCTCCAAGAAAAGCTAAACCAATCGGAGACAAACGCTAAATCAATATGGACAAGATTGGTTTTCTAGAAAAACAGTTTGAGGAAATTCATGTCACCAACCAAGCCTTGACCAAGCAAGTTCATCAACTTAAATCCGACATACAAAGGCTTTCAATCGGTTCCAAGAAATTTGATTGTATATCCGGATTAGGTCAAACAAGCAAGGTTGGTTTGGGTTTTAAAAAGGATCAAACTGTGCATGCTTCAAGTTCCACATTCAAATTGAAAGGAAGAACGTGTCACCTTTGTGGACTTGAAGGACATTTGGTGAAGGATTGCCCGAAAAAGAGAAAGAAAAATTCTTCGGCAACTTCATCTACGGAGCGGACTCAACGGACTCAAAAGATACATCAAGTCAAAGGAGTTCACTCAACCCACCAAAGGTCCGAGCCACAACATCAATCATACAAGTAGATCATTGCGAGGCAAAGACCTAAGGTGGACCAACAGTCAAAGCTATTACCTCCGGGCCACAACGAATCAAGACAACCCAAGATCCGGCGATTTTGGATTCGGAAAGGTGATATCTTTCCTTGTCTTAAGTTCTAAATAGCTTATGACTGTATGTAATGCTTTGATTGGTTTTCCTTTCATATTTTTCTTAATCTCTGCATTACATGTTTTCAATGCTCTTTGTTTTTATGTTTTGTTTTTTTAACAAAAAGTTTTTAATGAACAAGTGCATTGAATAAAAAAGGGCTTCACGGTTATTCACTCCAAATTAATTTTATATGGATTATCAACTTTACTGCATAATCATAATCTTGAAGATACTTTATTATAGGAGTTTTTGATATTATAAGCATCAAATTTTAGAAATCATGTGTGATCTTTAGATGCTTAATCTATCTCGGTTGTGTGAATTCATTGTGATAAACGTGAGACAACCGATAGACTAAAGTTTGGAATTTGATTCTTTCACGTAAGAGATTGCATTCTTACAAGGGTAAATAATTGAATTGCAAAAGATGTGGAAAGAGTTACATCCGAAAGGAGTGTGAAAACTACCACCACATGTTGGAAAGAGCTGCCACCCCGGTCGTCCGGTTTGTGTGTGAAGCTACCACATGTTATGGATGCTTGAAAAATATTTATGAAATTTTGTTTAGTTGAAGCTTTCGGAGATTTAAATTCAAAGTTCGTATTTTGAACAATCTCCTGGTTGGTATAAGGTGGGATAGTTAAAAGATGCTCAAAGAGCCACCCTTAGGTATTTTAGTGTTTATCTCAATTTGAAAGGGTAGAATTCAAGATTGATGTCACTTGGAAATCTCCGTAAGTCATCTTTGTAAATCTGTTACATCTTGATAGAGTTTGGATCTCAAGATTATTTTTGATGACTTGTGTTTGATGAATATAACATGAAAAACGGTTTATAATGTTTTTCCTTTATTTTTCATGATTTTCGAGTAAATCTTTTTAATTTTTATAATTAATTGGATTGAATGACATCTATGTGATCTCATATTATTTTCAAGCACTTAAATTGTTTTCTTGATGGAATACAAATCGGTAATTCAATTATTTCAAAATCTGGATTTGTTTCAAGAAATTATTTGATTTTTGCTTTCGGCTACCGGTACGCAATCTGTGTTTTTGTTTCATACCGGAACTGAGCTTTTATCTCTATTTCTCTATGAACTAATGCTGTTAGTGATTTCCTTTTGTCTAGTATGTTCACTGTTTGACAATTTGTGACAAAAAGGGGGAGAAGAGAAATGGGAGAGATGAGATCATCGAGATAGGGGGAGACGGAGATGAGATCATCGAGATAGGGGGAGACGGAGATGAGATCATCTAGATAGGGGGAGTGATGAAAAAGGAGCCGAAAAACAAAAAGAACCAAAAGGACGAATCAAATGTAGGATTTACATTTAATTTCTAACGACTAACGTTTGATTTTGTTTGGAGTTTTGTTTTGCAGGAATTACATCACTTTAAGACTCCAAGTCCTAAGTCATAGAGTTTGTTCTAAGACTGGTACAAATGTATTTTTGTTTATTGGATCTTTCACGCAAAGAAAGTCAATGTTTTGGTGATGACATTGAGTTTCGATTTTTTTGTTTAAGATGAGTGTCTTGAGCGTTTTATGTATGTTTGGGTTTTGTCACGAAATTGCCAAAGGGGGAGATTGTTACGGCTTTTTGTGTTGGCATATTTCGTGAGTTGGGTAGTTGAGTTGTTGAGTTGAGTCGGAGTCTTGAAGTGATCAATTTGTCAATCAGTAGTCGAAGATTTAGAGAAGATTCAACAATAGCTCAAGTTGACACTCAGTGTTTTGAGTCTTGAAGATTGAAATAGAAGAATTGTGGATCAATTACATCAATCTTAAGGAAAATGGATTCGGATTGATCAGGTACGTTTAACTAAATAATTTTGGTGATCCGAATACATTTGAGTGGTTTAGAAACACTTGGATAAGTTTTTATTGCTTAAAAATCAAAAACTGGACAAATTGGATGTTTCAGAATTTCTGATCCTGAACCGATCCGGATCAGAATTCCGATCCGGATCAGAATTCCGATCCGGATCTCGAACCTTGTTTTTTCAGGAATTGCTGAAAAAAGACGACGATCAGGATCGCCGTAAATCCGATCCGGATCGTCGTGCGGGAAAATTTCTGTTAAGCCAGTTTTTGATGCTTATCTCTTTCCAAAGGTTTCTAAACTATAAATAGACACTTAGGGTTTCTCAAGAACTACCGATTAATTAATTAAACACTTGAGAGCAACCCTAGAGGCTAGGTTTTTATTGTTCTTCTTTATAGCCTCTTTTAGGTCAATTCGACGGTTCTTTCAAGAACATATCTTTTATCGAATTGATCTAATCTTTGCTTAGAGATTTCTTCTACGATTCCTCAATGAGAATCTAAGCAAAGGATCACCATCGAAGCCAATATTCTTATCGGCTGAGTTTGCGTCGTGGATTCGACGTGGCATCGTGGATTCGGTGTGCTAAAGGCGTTTCGTGGATTCGAAACGTGTGCTCGTGGATTCGAGTGGCGTTCGTGGATTCGAACGTGTGCAGTGGACGTGCAATCGGTGAGCGCAAGGTCCGAAGAAGTTGAAGGAGGGGTTTGAGTCCGTGGAGTCGGTAATCACCTTGTTATTCTTCTTTTCTTAGTGGATTGTTATTGCGTGTTGGTCCCGTGATTTTTCTCCTGGATTGGAGTTTCCACGTAAATCTCGGTGTGCTGTTTTTATTTTCCGCATTGGTTTTTATTTTGCACTGAGATTGGTTTTATAAGTATTACACCTATTCACCCCCCCTCTAGTTGTTTGATAGTACCTATTTAGATCCTTGTGGTGTTACGGAATTTGAGTTGGCGTAGTTTCGTGAAAGTCTCAAGTCTTGAAGATTGAAGGTGAAGAAAGTTGGATCGTTTAACTCAATCTCAAGAAAGAAGAATTCAAAAGGATCAGGTATGTTTAACTAAAGATTTTGTGTGATCCGAATACTTCTTGTAGTGTAGAAACACTTGGAAGAATCTTTCATTGCATAAAAATCAAAAACTGGACTTGGGACATGTTCAGGATCCGGATCAGGTTGTTCGATCCGGATCCCGAAGGTGGTTCGTTCATACACCAGTTCAATCCGGATCGTAGCCTCTTGATCCGGATCCCGAACACTTAGTTTACCATCTTCCTTGAACGATCCGGATCAGGCTTCGCAATCCGGATCCCGAACGTTGATGTTTGGTGAACTGTATGAACGATCCGGATCAAGCACTTCGATCCGGATCCCGAACCTTCGTTTTTCTGGAACTGGCTGACTCGTTACGACGATCCGGATCACAGCTAGTCCGATCCGGATCGCCGTCCGTAAAATTTCCAGAAATGTTAGGTTTTTGATTCTTATCTCCTTCCTAGGGTTTCTAACCTATAAATAGACCCTATGACTCTTTTTCTAGGGTTAATCCACATAGCCGTCATTTTCATATATCATTTTATACGGCTATAGATCCACATATAGAGAAGAAAGGAAATCATTAGAGAACACTCTATGTTTCTTCATCTATATTGATTAGTTTGATTCTAGGTTTTCATACTCACATCTTGAGTTGAATCAAACTAATTAATACTTAGATGGTATTTCCGATCTATCTTTGATCTAAGTATTCGGCGGATCATCACCACCCAAAACAACGATTTACCTCAAAAATCGGCGCGTGGATTCGCGTGTCCTTGTGGATTCAAGGTTCAACCGCTCTCGTGGATTCGGAGCGAGGCACGTTCGTGGATTCGAAGGGTGCTATTGGGTGAAGACCGTGGATTCGGTCGGACGTCGTGGATTCGACGTTGGACGCCGTGGATTCGGCGTTGGGCGCAGATCGTGGATTCGAGAAGCGTCGCGGAGCGAGCGGAGAAGATCCTCTAGGAGCGTATGGAAAAGGTTGAGTCGTAAGTGTGTACGGTAAATCACCATGTACGTGTTTTAATTCTAGTGGATTTCTGCCGTGTTATCGGTCCCGTGGTTTTTTACTCCGGTGATGGAGTTTTCCACGTAAAAATCTTGCGTATTATTTTTATTTCCGCATTGGGTTTATATCGCAATGATTTTTTGAGTGTTTATGCGTTTACACCTATTCACCCCCCTCTAGGTGTTTTTTCCCCTATTTAGATCCGTATTACATATAACCCAACAAGTGGTATCAGAGCGGGAATAGGGTTGTAAACAATGGTTGAAGGTGGAAACATCAACCGACCCCCGTTCTTCGATGGAACAAATTATGCGTACTGGAAAGTACGGATGAAAGCCTTTTTAATTTCCATCGACGAACGGGTGTGGCAATCAATTGAATTAGGATGGTCTAATCCAACTGAATTTATTGGTGATGTTCGCACCTTAAAACCTAGGTCGAAATGGACCAAGGAAGAGTTAGATTCATCTTCTTACAATGGCAAGGGAATTAATGCTATCTTTAATGCCTTATCTCAAACTGAATTCTCTCGCGTCTCGGCATGTGAGACTGCGAAAGAAATCTGGGATGTTCTTCAGGTTACACATGAGGGAACTAACCTCGTGAAGATTCAGAAACTGCAAATGCTTACGAGCAAGTTTGACTCTATCTTAATGGCAGAAAATGAATCTTTCACAGACTACTATACACGATTGCAAGATATCGTAAACTCATGTGCTAACCTGAGAGAGAAGATTCCAGAATTTAAGATTGTAAGAAAGATCTTAAGAACTCTTCCTGAACGATTTCGCCCAAAGATTACTGCCATTGAAACTACTAAACACCCGGACGAAATACGTGTAGAAGAATTAGTTGGTTCATTACAAACTTATGAAATGACATTTACCACTAACAATTCTTCTGGAAAGGCATCCACTTCTAAGTCTTCAGGTTATGCGTTGAAAACAACTAAGGAAGAAGACGCGGATACGTCCTCCTCAGACGATGACGAGAACCTTTCTATGGAGGAATTTGAGAAGCAGCTTGCTCTCTTGACAAGGAAGTTTCGCCGCAACTTTCGAAGGGGTAATTCAAGCAAATCTCCATCCTTCGGAAAGTCGAACAAAGGCAAGGGTACTTCAGGTTACAAGTCAAGAAAGCAAGAGAACTTCTCAAAGGATAAGAAAAGTTCAGAAGGACAACTACAATGCTTCAAATGTCGAGGCTACGGCCACATTGCAACGGAATGTCCTAACAAGTATCCGGCAAAGAAGAAGGCGATGCAAGTCGTCACTTGGGATGACAACTCAACGTCAAATGAGTCGTCTTCGAGTGATGAAGAAAAGAGCTCCACCGCTTTCCACGCGTCCGTATCTTCACCCTTCATGTGCTTTATGGCAAGTACATCTGAGTCGTTGTCCAACTCCACTGTTGAAAAGAACGCAACGGACAACGAATCGGATGATTCGGAAGGTGAAGATTTTGCTCTAGCCTACCACAGACTTTTGAGGGACTCAAAGAAAGTGGCTAAGCAAAACAAGAGTTTGAGAGGGAGAGTGCATGATCTCGAAGAAGAAGCAAAAAGAGCGACCTCTCTCTCAAACGCTCTTGAAGTGGAAAGGGAAAACCTGATAAAAGAAAATGCTTCCCTTCAAGAGTCCAATGAGCAACTTGAGAAGGAACATACAAATCTGGTGGATAACGCGAATCACTTCTCAAAGCTCTACAACGAGGCTCGACAGGATAACCTGGAAATGACAAAGACCATTTTCCAACTCAAGAATGACTTACAGCGATTCTCTTCAGGAAGGAGTAAGTTGGATAGACTTCTTGGTCTTGGTCAATCAAATAGGTTCGGCCTCGTATACACTCAAACTGGAAACAGTCCAAGTTCGAGTGAGACAGTTTTTGTGCCTCAGTCGGTATCTCCTCCTCCGACACCGGAATTCAAGACAAACAACGACAACAAACCTACTTCATCCTCTTTGGGATCGTCAAGATCTAAGGTATGCTTTCGTTGTGGTGTTTCAGGGCACATAAGAAGATATTGCAAGACGGGAGTCGAACGCTCATCTCAAGGACCTCTTGCAACAACTACCAAAAAGGCTCCTCCCCGAAAATCAAAGCAAAACTTTTCAAATGAAAAGAGACTTGGTAGTTCATCGCGCAAGACGATCTCATCAAGGAACAACAATCGCTATAACAAGACGCCTTCACCTAGGCATATAACGTCTCGATCATTACCGACGCACTCCAAAAGGGTTTGGGTGCGCAAAGGTGAAATTTTCCCTTGTCTTGTTTCCAATGTTTCCTTGCATGCATATGATGGTTCGTCTTGGTATCTGGATAGCGGATGTTCCCGTCACATGACCGGTGACAAAAATAGTTTTCAAAATCTTGAGAAAATCTCCGGAGGACACGTTGTTTTCGGAGACGGTCGATCTTCCAAAATTGTTGGAAAAGGGACGGTAGCTATTCCATATGGCCCGATTTTGAAAAACGTCTTATTTGTTGATGGCCTTAAGACTAACCTCATAAGCATAAGTCAACTTTGCGACAATGGTTTTTCAGTTAACTTTTCATCTGTTGAATGCGTTGTAACTGATAAGGACCATGTCTTCTTTCTAAAAGGGGTTAGATCTGAAAACAATTGTTATGTTGTTCCTAATAAATTTTCTGAAAATTGTAACTTAGCCGCTTTGAATAATGAAACTCTTTGGCATGAAAGGCTAGGTCACTTAAATTTTAAGGAACTTACTAGAATTTCAAGCAAGGACGTGGTCAAGGGGGTTCCAAAGTTTTTATTTAAACAAAACATTGTGTGTGGTGGTTGCCAAAAGGGAAAACAGTCTAGGACTGCACACAAGAACTTGAACCACGTTGGTACATAACGGCCCTTGGAACTTTTGCACATGGACTTAATGGGGCCGACCCGTCAACCATCTTTGGGAGGTAAATGGTACATTTTTTTATTGGTTGATGATTTCTCTCGGTTTTCATGGGTAGCATTTTTAAAAGAGAAAGCCGATACGTTTGACTCTTTTCATGAGATTTGCCATCGTATTATGATTGAAAAGAATGAAAAGATCATTCGTGTTAGAAGTGATAGAGGTGGAGAATTCATAAATTCAAAATTCATTGATTTTTGCACTTCAAATGGAATCAAACATGAATTCTCGGCACCCTATACACCTCAGCAGAATGGTGTTGTTGAGCGCAAGAACAGGGTTGTTCAAGAGATGGCGCGTGTGATGCTTCATAGCCGGAATTTACCGCTACATTTTTGGGCTGAAGCTGTGAACACCGCTGTCTATGTCATTAATAGAGTTTACTTGCGCCCAGGAACTTTAAATACACCATATGAGCTGTGGTTTAGTAGAAAACCCAATATCAAATATTTTCGTGTCTTCGGGAGTCGATGTTACATTTTACGTGACCGTGAAAATCTTGGAAAGTTCGACTCTCGAAGTGATGAAGGGATCTTTCTGGGTTATTCTACGAATAGCAGAGCATATCGAGTATTTAACATTGAATCTAAGACGATCGTAGAATCTATAAATGTTAAAGTAGATGAAGCTTCTCACTTTGAAACTGAAAAATCTACCCTCGATATCTCTCTAGATGATGATTCTCCTGCTAGTGCATCTTCTCATAATAATACTTCCAATATTAATGATGCATCTAATGGTTCTTCAAGTTTATCTGATGTGCAGGAATCATCTCATATATCTCCGAGTACTCCGTTTCAACAAACGTTACGAATCTCCAAGGATCATCCGGAATCAAATATTATTGGAGATCCACAAGAAGGAGTCAGAACTCGGAGGCAGTTGGTTTGTGGATTCGCTTGCTACGTATCTTTAATCGAACCAAAGAACATAGATGAAGCTCTTCAGGATGACTACTGGATTAAAGCAATGCAGGAAGAGCTCCATCAATTTGAGCGAAACAAAGTCTGGGAATTAACGAAGCCTCCAAAGCAACACAATGTGATAGGTACCAAATGGATCTTCAAGAACAAGAAAAATGAGGATGGTACTATCATCAGGAACAAGGCACGATTAGTTGCTCAAGGCTACTCTCAAGTAGAAGGTATAGACTTTGATGAAACCTTCGCCCCTGTAGCTAGACTCGAGTCCATTCGTATACTATTCGCTATTGCTTGTCATTTTAAAATCAAATTATTTCAAATGGACGTTAAGAGCGCATTTCTAAATGGGTTTTTAAATGAGGAAGTTTATGTGGCTCAACCGAAAGGTTTTGTAGATCATAAACAACCTAACCATGTTTTTCGTTTGAAAAAGGCTCTTTACGGTCTGAAACAAGCACCGCGAGCATGGTACGAAAGGTTAACAAAGCACCTTTTGGAGAAGGGCTATACTCGAGGGGGAGCTGATAGGACTCTCTTTGTGAAGCATTATCAAAGCAATTTCATTGTAGCACAAATCTATGTCGATGACATTGTATTTGGCGCAACAAGAGATAACGATGCTTCTAAATTCGCGTAGACCATGGAAAGCGAATTTGAGATGTCCATGATGGGCGAATTGACTTATTTCCTTGGATTGCAAATTAAACAAAATGATGAAGGTATTCACTTGAGTCAATCCAAGTATGCAATGGAGTTGGTCAAAAAGTTTGATCTAGAAAATTGTAAAGATTTTCCGACTCCAATGGGAACTAGCCACAAGGGACTTGGAAGTGAATCACATAGTGAGAATGTAGACGAGAAACTGTATCGAAGTATGATTGGAAGTCTACTTTACCTCACGGCTAGTCGCCCGGATATATCTTTTGGTGTTGGGATTTGCGCGAGATATCAATCAGCACCAAAGGAGGTTCACCTGAAAGCGGTGAAAAGGATCATCCGGTATATCAAAGGATCAATTAATTTCGGAATTTGGTATCCTATGGGAATAAGTTTGGATATTGTTGGATACTCAGATGCCGATTGGGCAGGATCAGTGGATGATCGGAAAAGCACGAGTGGTGCATGCTTCTATCTTGGCCATTGTCTTGTTGCATGGCACAGTAAAAAGCAGAACTGCATAGCACTCTCGACTGCCGAAGCGGAATACATTTCAGCTGGAAGTTGCTCAACTCAACTCATTTGGATGAAAAGCGTATTGAGCGACTTCCGCATTTCAGCATCTTCGGTAACAATACTTTGTGACAACACTAGTGCTATTAACATTTCTAAAAACCCTGTGTTGCACTCTAGAACAAAACATATTGAACTTAGATATCATTTTCTTAGAGAACTAGTTGAATCAAATACTCTTCAACTTTCATATATTTCAACTGAGGATCAATTAGCTGACATTCTAACAAAACCTTTGGATCAAAAACGTTTTATTCATTTACGAAAAGCAATTGGGATGATTTCCTTGAAATAATCTTCTTTTTGAAATCTTTGCTTAGGATAGGTTTTGTATTTGTTTTTGTTTTGTTCATTATCTATGTTTGTACATAGGACATTAATTGAGCATAGATCATAATTGACTTTAATTGCATCTTTTCGCACATTTAGAAATTTATTATGCTTTTGCCATCATAATATTTCACTGTTGCAATGATCATTTATGTTAATTAAATCATCTTCTAAAGTGATCAAAGTCAATTTCACTCTCTCTTTATGATCTCTTGGTATAGTCATTATCTTATTTGACTGCTTAGTCGAGTATGAAATCGAGATCAATATTTGGTTGAATACTTTATATCTTAAATAATTGATAGCCAATTGAGGGGGAGTCATAGAAAAGGTAAAATGCTCAAAAGATGTGGAAAGAGTTACATCCCAATGAGGAGTGTGAAAACTACCACCACATGGAGGAAAGAGCTACCACCTCGGTCGTCCGAGTATTGTGTGCAGCTACCACATGTATACCAAGCATGGTTGTTCAAATTTTTGATTAAGTAAAATGCATGTTGAAATACTTGACTCTGTCAAATTTCAAGGTTGGTATAAGGTGGGTCTTTAATGAAAGATGCTCAAAGAGCCACTCTCTTCAACAGATTGTCTAGATACATTATCTACTATATTTGGGATTTCAAACATCTATTGATCTTTGTATTTCATTTTCTTTACTGAATTGATGATTTGATAAAGGCATTACTCATAAGATCAAGTTAGATGTGATTGAAGGTGTTCAACTTTAAGGGATTTAATTTTTGTAAATTTTCGTTTCATTTTTGGATATTATTGATAGATTTGGCATAATCTAATTCTTGTTGTATGAAACGATGATTTTTGTTTAAAGTTGATACACATTTGTGCTTACAATCTTTTTCTTGAATTTCTCTGAAATTTTCTAAAGAAAAAGTTGGGGCCGATCCGGATCGGGCTAGATGATCCGGATCCCGAACGCAGGAATTCTTCTGCGGGCTGACGATCCGGATTGTATCTGCCGATCCGGATCCCGAACGCAGTTTCTCACTGCGGGTAGCCGATCCGGATCGCAGTTATGAACTGATCCGGATCGCGGCTAGGTTTTATAAAGAACGAAAGGGGTTTTTGATTTCTTTACTCCAATCTTTTGTTCCAAAGTTTCCAGAGCCTCTCTCTTTAGATTTCATCCTTCCTGGAAGCTTTCAAACTCAAGTTCTTCAACTCCAAGTAAGTTTTATTGATCAAAATCTCGGTTTTTCACCGATTTTCTCTTTTCCTCCTCAAACGTGATGGATTTCTTGGATCAACTTTGTTTGTGGATGGTTTTTGATCAAATTTCTTTTGAAATAAGAACTCTGGGTAGATTAGTTTTGATTATATGCTAGGTATTCTCCTGATTAACGGATTTTTAGGCTTCGATTTCTAAAATTTCGGTTTTAGGGCATATAATAAGGATTTTCGAAAATCATGCAATTGATCTATTTTTAAAAGTCCTTTTACAAAAATAATTTGATTCTTAGCTTCTCTACATGATTATGATTGTTTGGGTACAATTTTTCAAATTTTTGAAAATTAACAATTTTTCATGTGTTCTTGAGTTGGTTTTTCACAGGACAATTTCTCTAAACTTAAAGCACTAGAATCAACAGTAGATAACTCTCTTGGTTAATCCTGTTACTGGTCACAATGGTGCACAAGAGTACATCTGTAAAAGAGAAACCGGACTTTTCAACAGGAGATAAGACAACCGAAGGCAGGGAGGACAGCTCAGAGTACGATACGGAAGAATGGGATGAATTCTTCAAAGATGTTCAACAGAAGATTGATGAGGAAAACAGGAAATCTGTCAAAGGCAAAAGGCTTATGAAATCTGCATCAACAACTAAGCAATATACAAGACGAAAGAATGTCCTAAGAAGTGAAAGTTATCATAGTGGGTTTCTTACTAGAGCTCGCTCACTCTCTGGGGTTCTACAAACTGAATCTCCATGGGTTAAGGGATTGGATGCACCATCTGCTTCTAGACAGCATCCATCACACTCGAAAAGACAGGGTACAGACGCTGCTGTATTGGAGTCGCTTCGCCAGGAACAACAAAGACTCTCTGCTGCACAAGAGAGGATATCGAAAGAACTTCAGCAAATTTCCTCTGAACACAAGAAGATCAAGAAGAAGTGTTCAACTATTTCGACAATGCTTAAAGGGATTTTGAGCAAGCTGAGTTGTACCAGCTCCGACTCCTCCGACTGAACTGCACCTTCCTTTTCTTTTTGTGCAGGATTTTGATTTTAGGATTTAGTTTTATACTTACTTTAGCTTAGTTCTCAGGTTTTACGTTTTATTGGAACTTTTCACTCTCCTAACATTTCGTAGTCTTAACTACATTTTGGCTTTGTTTTGTGACAAAAAGGGGGAGAGAGTTAGAGAGAACTTTGAACAATGAATGATGGGTATGAATGATGAAATATCAAGGTAAGTATGATCTCAACTTCAACTTTTGGTTCTTATCTTGTGATTTGTTGCATGTCCCTACTGTTTGCATGTCTCGACTAACCTTTCGACTAACTATTTGGGCATGTAATATAACTAACAAGTTGATGTTGGACTAACATTGTGTGACATTTGGTTTTTAGTTGCATAGAAGATATGTTGTTTTTGACTATGATTCTCTTACATATCTGAATTCTCAAATGTCATGATGATTAGATAAACTCTATCTCTATACTAGGTTTTGTATGCTAAATATTCTTGAGGTATCTAACGATCTCTTTTTGTCAAGAATGTTTTCTTTGTGCAGAGAGTACAGATGTCTAAGTCTAGAGTCTGTTTTAGGAGTTTATCTCATGTTTTTAAATTTTTGGATCTCCATTGTAAATTTTTGTTGTATGGTGATAGCAACAAAAATATCTTTTTGAATTTTCTTTAGTGGATCTGTGTTTTGTCACGAAACCGCCAAAGGGGGAGATTGTTACGGAATTTGAGTTGGCGTAGTTTCGTGAAAGTCTCAAGTCTTGAAGATTGAAGGTGAAGAAAGTTGGATCGTTTAACTCAATCTCAAGAAAGAAGAATTCAAAAGGATCAGGTATGTTTAACTAAAGATTTTGTGTGATCCGAATACTTCTTGTAGTGTAGAAACACTTGGAAGAATCTTTCATTGCATAAAAATCAAAAACTGGACTTGGGACATGTTCAGGATCCGGATCAGGTTGTTCGATCCGGATCCCGAAGGTGGTTCGTTCATACACCAGTTCAATCCGGATCGTAGCCTCTTGATCCGGATCCCGAACACTTAGTTTACCATCTTCCTTGAACGATCCGGATCAGGCTTCGCAATCCGGATCCCGAACGTTGATGTTTGGTGAACTGTATGAACGATCCGGATCAAGCACTTCGATCCGGATCCCGAACCTTCGTTTTTCTGGAACTGGCTGACTCGTTACGACGATCCGGATCACAGCTAGTCCGATCCGGATCGCCGTCTGTAAAATTTCCAGAAATGTTAGGTTTTTGATTCTTATCTCCTTCCTAGGGTTTCTAACCTATAAATAGACCCTATGACTCTTTTTCTAGGGTTAATCCACATAGCCGTCATTTTCATATATCATTTTATACGGCTATAGATCCACATATAGAGAAAAAAGGAAATCATTAGAGAACACTCTATGTTTCTTCATCTATATTGATTAGTTTGATTCTAGGTTTTCATACTCACATCTTGAGTTGAATCAAACTAATGAATACTTAGATGGTATTTTCGATCTATCTTTGATCTAAGTATTCGGCGGATCATCACCACCCAAAACAACGATTTACCCCAAAAATCGGCGCGTGGATTCGCGTGTCCTTGTGGATTCAAGGTTCAACCGCTCTCGTGGATTCGGAGCGAGGCACGTTCGTGGATTCGAAGGGTGCTATTGGGTGAAGACCGTGGATTCGGTCGGACGTCGTGGATTCGACGTTGGACGCCGTGGATTCGGCGTTGGGCGCAGATCGTGGATTCGAGAAGCGTCGCGGAGCGAGCGGAGAAGATCCTCTAGGAGCGTATGGAAAAGGTTGAGTCGTAAGTGTGTACGGTAAATCACCTTGTACGTGTTTTAATTATAGTGGATTTCTGCCGTGTTATCGGTCCCGTGGTTTTTTACTCCGGTGATGGAGTTTTCCACGTAAAAATCTTGCGTATTATTTTTATTTCCGCATTGGGTTTATATCGCAATGATTTTTTGAGTGTTTATGCGTTTACACCTATTCACCCCCCTCTAGGTGTTTTTTCCCCTATTTAGATCCGTATTACATATAACCCAACATGTGGATCCTTAAAAACCAACACAAGGTGCACCATCTGCATCTACACTGCATCCCTCAACGTCATGGAGACACACTGCAAAAGCGAATGTATGGTCCTCCATTCGACAAGAACAGCGGAGATTATCTGCTGAACAAGACAGTTTGTCCGCAAATCTCCAACAGATTATCTCTGAGCAACACAAGATGAAAAGAAAGTGTTCCACAATATCAAAATTGCTTAAAGCAATTGTGAAGAAGTTGGATTGTAGCAATCCCACCAGTTCTGACTCGGGATGATCTAACCTCAGACTATATATTTTTTTTTTTTTTTCTTTTGCAGGTTGTTAGTTTTAGTTCTTACGTTTCCTTCAATTTTTGAACTTGTTAACTCTCCTTATTTTGCAATTTTGGCTAACTTTGTGACAAAAAAGGGGAGAGAATATTAGAACAGTTGAACAATGAAACTTCGATTGTCCAGTTGTGAACCATGAAGGTAAGTATAACTTCAACTTTTGGATTTTCTTTTGTGATTGCATGCATGCCTCGACTAACTATTTGCTAACTATTTGGGCATGTAATATAACTAACAAGTTGATGTTGACTAACAATGTTGTGACATTTGGTTTTTGAATGCATAGAAGATATGTTGTTTTTTAACTATGATTCAATTACATATCTGAATGTATAAATTTCATGGTAAGTATAAATGAGTATAAACTTCATCTCTGTGTGTGGTTTTTGATTGACATAAAATTCTTGAGGTATCTAACGATTTCTTTTGTCAAGAATGATTTCTTTTGCAGAGAGTACAGATGTCTAAGTCTAGAGTCTGTTTTAGGAGTTTAACTCATGTATCTATCTTTATTTGGATCTCATTGTAAATTTTTGTTGTATGGTGATAGCAACAAAAATATCTTTTTGAATTTTCTTGAGTGGATTTGTGTTTTGTCACGAAACCGCCAAAGGGGGAGATTGTTACGGAATTTGAGTTGCCGTATTTCGTGAATTCAGTTAAGTCTTGAAGATTGAAGATAAAGATGGTTGGATCATGTAACTCAATCTCAAGAAAGAAGAATTCAAAAGGATCAGGTATATTTAACTAATTATCTTTGGTGATCCGAATACTTCTTATAGTGTAGAAACACTTGGATGAATTTTTAATTGCATAAAAATCAAAAACTGGACATGGGACATGTTCAGGATCCGGATCAGACACTTCGATCCAGATCCCGAAGGGTGTTAGTTCATATGCAAATTCAATCCGGATCGTAGCCTCCTTTGATCCGGATCCCGAACACTGGTTTTTACCGTAATTTATGAACGATCCGGATCAGGTAGTTCAATCCGGATCCCGAACATTGGTGTTTGGTGAATTGTATGAACGATCCGGATCAGGCACTTCGATCCGGATCCCGAACCTTTGTTTTTCTGGAAACTGTCTGTCTCGTTACTGCAATCCGGATCGCCTAAATCCGATCCGGATCGCCGTCCTGAAAAATTCCAGAAAAGGTTAGTTTTTTATTCTTATCCTCTTACAATGGTTTCTAACCTATAAATAAACCCTTTAATTCATCTTTTAGGGTACGACGAAAAATGGAAAAAATACGACCGAAATAGAAAAATCCACAAATAGAGAAGAAAGGAAATACTAGATTTAATTCTATGTTTCTTCATCTATTTTATTAATTTGATTCTAGGTTTTCCAAACTCATATTTTGAGTAGAATCAAATTAATGAATACTTAGATGGTATTTCCGATCTATTTCTAATCTAAGTATTCGGCGGATCATCACCACCCAAAAACAACGATTTCTCCAAAATCGGCGTGTGGACTCGCGTGGCCTTGTGGATTCAAGGTGCTACCGCTCTCGTGGATTCGGAGCGAGGTACGTTCGTGGATTCGAAGCGTGCTACTGGGTGAAGACCGTGGATTCGGTCGGACGTCGTGGAGTCGACGTTGGACGCCGTGGATTCGGCGTTGGACGCAAATCGTGGATTCGAGAAGCATTGCGGAGCGAGCGGAGAAGATCAACTAGGAGCGTATGGAAAAAGGTTGAGTCGTCTGTGAGTACGGTATATCACCTTTGTACGTGTTATAATTCTAGTGGATTTCACCGTGTTATCGGTCCCGTGGTTTTTTACTCCGGTTTGGAGTTTTCCACGTAAAAATCTCTGCGTGTTATATAGGTCATAGTGGATCGTTCGACGAAATCGGCCCACTTCCTGCTCATACATACGACGTGGACTCAGGAACGACTGGCGCAAACATACATTAATGAAATAGTGAGGTTGCATGGAGTACCGGCGTCCATCACGTCGGACAGAGACACGCGATTTGTGTCGAACTTTTGGCAGAGCCTGCAACGAGCAATGGGAACCAAACTGCATTTCAGCACGGCTTTTCACCCGCAAACTGACGGACAATCGGAGCGGGTGATCCAAATCCTCGAAGAAATGCTCCGGGCGTGCGTACTTGACTTGGGCGAAGGGTGGTCTCGATACCTACCCCTTGTGGAATTCGCCTACAACAACAGTTATCAAGCCAGCATTCAAATGGCGCCATACGAGGCTCAGTATGGGCGCCGCTATCGATCTCCAATATGCTGGGACGACTTGGGAGAGCGCAAGTTCTTGGGCCCAGATTTAGTGGAGGAGACCGAGGCAAAGGTGCGTCTGATCAAACAACGGCTGCTGACCGCCCAGAGCAGACAGAAAAGTTACGCGGACCATAGACGACGGGATTTGGAATTCATGGTGGGTGAGCACGTGTTGCTCCGAGTTTCGCCTTCAAAAGGGACCGGACATTTCGGCCTGAGGGGAAAGTTAAGTCCGAGGTACGTGGGACCGTTCGAGATCCTAGAACGCGTGGGCCCGGTGGCGTACCGGTTGGCCTTACCGCCGAACCTCGATCGAGTCCACAACGTGTTTCACGTTTCAATGCTCCGGAAGTACCTCCCCGACCCCTCTCACGCCCTAGATGTATCCACTATCGAGTTACAAGAGGACTTAAGCGTCGAGGAGACGCCGGTGCGGATCTTGGCACGAGAGGATAAGAAGTTGCGCAATCGAACCATCCCCTATGTAAAGGTCCAGTGGAGCAACCACGGAGAACGTGAAGCGACGTAGGAACTGGAATCGAAAATGAAGGAATGTTTTCCCGAGTTGTTTAGCGAGAGTTGTAATTAAGTTTCGAGGACAAAACTTCTTATAAAGTGTGAGTAGTGTAATGACACGACTTTTCCGGTAATTTTTACCCTCCTTTAATAAAGTGTTTCTTTTAGTGAATTTGAATTACCGAGTTTTTGTGAGTCGGTCGAGTTGTGGCACGGGTATTTTCTGTAAAAGGGCTCGAAAAATGATGACCGACGATGCAATCGGAACTGAAATCCGACATAGGGATCTCCCGGAACAGGATTTTTAGAGTTGCGGTGACTTAACGTGCATCGAAATCCGTGTAAAATATCCTACACGCCTTACGAGGAAATGCGGGTTTATCCCGCGGGATTAATTAATTAAAGAATTAATTATCCGGTGAAGATATTAAAAGGTGGGATTTAATTGTACGTACGAAAATGAAAAATCCCACTTTTCGCAAAAAGAGAAACCCTAGCCGCAGAGAACAAGGGAGAAAAGAGAAGAACAAGGCGGAACACTAACTGGAGGAGGGAAAAAGAAAGAAAGAGGAAGAAGACGGAGGAATTCGATCACCCCGAACCACGTACCGGAATTAGGAGTGCGATCGGTCGACTCCCCCGTCGGAACATTCGGTAAGTAGATTTCGTTTTGTGGTATTTTTTTGAGGATTTTCATATCTTTTCGTTGTCGTCATCGCCGTCTCCGTCTCCGACGTCACCGCCGGCCCCGCCGCTGCCGCCGCGCGATCTAGGGCACGGCGCGGGCGGACGGAAGACGCGCGGCGCCGCTAGGGCACCGCGTGGACGGGCGGTAGGCGCGCGGCGCCGCTAGGGCACCGCGCGGGCGGACGCCGGGCGGGCGCCGGGCGGGCGCCGCGCGGGCGCACGCCGGGCGGGCGCCACCCGCGGGCGCGCACCGCGCGGCCTCGTGCCGCGTGGGGCGCCCGCGGACGGGCGGGCGCCGCGTGGGGCGCCCGCGGACGGGCGGGCGCCGCGCGGGCGCCGCCCGCGGGAGCACACCGCGCGGCCTCACAACGCGCTGGGCACCCCCGGGCCGGCGGGCACCGCGCGGCCTCGCGCCGCGCGGGGCACCCGCGGGCGGGCAGGCACCACGCGGCCGCCACGCAGGCGCCGCCCGCGGGCACACACACCACGCGGCCTTGTGCCGCGCGGGGCACCCGCGGGCCGACGGGCGCCGCCGCGGACGCATGCCGCGCGGTTTCGTACCGCGCGGGACATCCGCGAGCAGCGGCATCCACGCGGGCAAACCCCGCGGGCGACGACTTCCGCGTGAGAGGGCGCGCGGGGAGCCGTCAAGTGATGTAAGAGCGCCGTTTTTGGGTTTTGCGTCGCGGGTTAGTTTTGGATTTCCGTTTTCGCGGTGTAAGTGCGTGTTATTAATTATCGTGTTTGGGGACTTCTTTAGGTCCAAGTGCGCAGCGGGAGTGTATTAAAGCTCCAAGTGCGTAGCGGGAGTGTATTAAAGGTCCAAGCGCTCCGATCTTCCCGCAACCAGGTGGGTACCCCTTTGCAATAAGTGCAATATGTCATCGTAAAAAGTATGTTAATCTGTTTAATAAAGTAGATGAGGTGTTTCAGTTGAATTAACCTTTCGCATGAATATGTACCGTTCCTTCTGTTATTCACTGTGGCGACCAAGTGTCGCGGTGATTGTTACACGCCGTTTTCGGCTATCATGTTTTTGGATGCTTACACGTACACAGACGGATTGGCCTCCGCAAGGGTGTACTTTTCCGGAGAAGTGGTCTGAATGACACGTATACCCCACAAAATTGAAAGTGCCGGGTGGGGACCTCTTCACGGCAGCTAAAAGTGCCGCACTAGCGCCGTGAAGGGGTTAAAGGCATCACGTAAGTAAAGTAATTGTTCACGAGGGGAGATCGTCGACTCCCCGACAGGTACCATGTGATTAAATCAAGTATTGTGGACTCATGAGAAGGAAAAGCGAAAGGTTCCGGTGTATTTCGTTTGATTTAAAGTTATTCTTATTTGTTTGAAACATCTACTTTATTTGTCACTGACTTTACCCACTCCGTGACAGGTCCGTCTAGGTGTAGTAACCGGGACGGTGGTGAGGCAGCGTCTAGATGCCCATAGCCGTATGAGGCTATACAATAGAACTCTAGTTTGGTTTATCTCATCTTCTCTTTCTGGTTTAACTGTTAGTTTAATTTGCTTGATTGTGGATCAAATTGGATGTTGGTTAGTTAATTAGTTGACACTGTGGATTTAACATACTGTTATGAATTCTTATGCGGCCGTTTTACATTAAACAAAGGTTTCGAAATCGCTTTCCAAAAACCAAGTGTCGTGTGGGCACAACCTTGAAAACCTCTAGATTTATCCTTTCAAAACATGTAGCCGCCTTATTATGAATGCGTAGACGTTTTGGAAAAATTGGGTGTCGGGTGGACACCGTTTGCAAACTCGTAGTTATCTTTTGATGTGATTGAATGGAATTACTTTTCCTTACTTTGTTCACTGAGACTGTGTGGTTAGAGAATGTTGCTGTTGTTGTTGTTGTTGTTGTTGTAAATGTGACGCCGTGCATATACAAAGGAGACTCTGTCCGTTTGAAGAGTGAATTTGTGTATTTGGCGGGTCTGACACGCACCGGTGGGCGAGGTCGTTATTCATAAAGAATTAAAAAATATATAT
Source organism: Tillandsia leiboldiana (assembly GCA_029204045.2). Classification (NCBI taxonomy): domain Eukaryota; kingdom Viridiplantae; phylum Streptophyta; class Magnoliopsida; order Poales; family Bromeliaceae; genus Tillandsia; species Tillandsia leiboldiana. The sequence goes on from CM055070.1 coordinate 29,928,960, forward strand.
ATACGCTTTTCCGCTTATCCTTAGACCTCCGGGGCGTGACACTGAGCAATTATAACGAATAGCTAATCATGCAACAACTGATAGAAACAACAAGTACCCAATCAAAACCACCATATTGGTCAACAAGACCTCAGGGAAAACTCGCCGAACCTGGCACCAACCTGGCTGACATACTCCGGCACCCTCGGGCACTAACATGGGAGTCAACACTCCGGCACCCTTGGGCACTAACATTGGAGTCACGGGTCGTATACCAGACCACTTTACTGGTAAAGAACATCCACACGGGTAGCTACTCCGCTGATGTTCGTGAAGTACAGCAGTGCGGGCGATCAATCATGCGAATGCTCAAGCTCACGGTCAACAGACCGGATAATCGGCTACAAGCCGGGAAATCCCAACAGGGATGCAACAACAGAATGCCAACTGAATCTCATCATATGCAATGACAGAAATATACAACCACTAAAGCATGGATCCGATGTAATGAGGAAGTACTGATAATCAGGTATAAATGTGCAAGCTAGCTAATGACCAATCAGGCATGGCAAATGTCCAGGAATAAATCATAATATCTGGAAGCAGGCTAAGGAATCAATCATGCAGGCATAATGATAACTGATAATGATCCATAACTCAGGCATATGAAGCAATATGAAGCTGGTCAATAAAAAGGCATGCTCAAAAAGAAAATCTAGGCTATCACAAGAACAGGGGTCCGACCAATTACGATACCCCCAGAGGGCCGAAATGATAAAGCCCGGACCGAAGATAAACCCACATGTTTGCAGGCGAACTATCGACTCCAACAGAAAGCTCGAAGACTGTGCCAACCTGAATCAAAAATGCTGATCAGGGAACAACTCAATCACACTAATCCCACTCAACTAGAACCCAGATCTTTTCTAGATCAACGCGAAACGTCGGAAGTCCGCCGTTCGGCTTACTTTGACCCGAACACGCTTACAAGTTTCCGATTTCGACGAAACCTGACGTGCAGCCTCGAAATACTTAAACATCAATGTTCGACAAATAACACTTTGCTAGACTCAACCCTTTTAATCAAATGTTGGTATAATTACCAAAATGCCCCTCCCGAAGATTCAATTTGAATTTCCGGGAGACTCGGGCTTTGACCCTTTGCCGCTGGCTCAACCAGATTCTACTGGGACTCAACAGACGGCTAGGCGGAACCGCCGCAATTTCCCGAATTGTGCGATTGCCACCGGGGTGCCGTTAAACCGACGTTTTTGCCGATTTACGGACCGATAACCAATTTTCGCTCAACGAGAGCCAACGGATCACTAGGAAAAAGCTTAGAGATTATATACACACTGCCCGAGACAACATGAGAGGCTACGATTGCATTTTGACCCCTAAGGTTTCCATAAATCGCATTATTACACGTATTTGAGAGCTGTTTTTGCTCGTTCTCTTTATCGGGACATCATTTTTACGAACCGTCACCTCCAGTATGTGACCCTCGACTCGCTGAACACCGTGCTCACCATTTGGCAGCAGCACGGATCCCAAGAAAAACTTCGGGCCATGACTTATATACTAACATAGGCTTTAATTCATTTTTAATTCTTCGGCTCAACCAATTTCAAATCTAAGGTGATCATCGCGTCCAGTGACCCCAAAATAGCCAGGAGCTCACTGTCGCAAAATTTCACTTAGCCCAAAACAGCCCCTTAGCTTAATAAACCCATTTAAGGCTTTGTTTATTAATTCTTGGTTTTCTGCTTGTGCAAACCCCAAATAAAGTTGATCATCTATCTCTGGACATCATATGGATTCCTGGGCTTGCATTTTTGCAACCCAGAAGCTGCTGGATTAAAGGATCCAAGCCACCTTGCTCTCTACTTTACAAAAATGCTCCACACAAATCCACTCAGCCCAAAAATCGGATCTGAAGTGAGTATCAAGCTCAGGGGATCATGTGGAGACATCTGATGCTTTGCTGGATGCCTAACAATGGCTAACTTAGATTTTGGGTTCTTTGAGGCATTTACTCAAACACCTAAAGGGCACAACTTCATAATACACAAGAAAATAAATCCCAAGCTTGTTCTCTATAGAGGTTGATCCTGGGAGCCTCCAACATGGAGGGAAAAACTTCTTAGGGCTGTAGGAGCAGTTTCATGCAACTTGGGCCAACTTTCTCTCTCGACTTGCCGAGATCAAGAAGAAGAATATGAAGCTCAAGCTTCGAAAATGGTGATTTCTCTTTTATGCGTTCTGGGCCTCAAACACTAGCACCATCAGGTGCAACTTATCCCTACGAACTTACCTGTACCCATGCCCGGCGACAGGACACGGCGGCGGCGCGGCGGAGCAAAGCTCGCATTGGAGCTTCACCACCTCTAATGGTGGATTTTCACCAAGGCTACATGGGCTTCATGCAAAAGCATGGCTGGGATCCCCTTGATCCCAGGAAGCTTCCCGACCATTCCTCACCCGCCGGCGACGGCCGGAAAGCCGGCCACCGCGACTTGAGCCCAATTCGGGTCATCCATGGTATCCGATGTTTCGGGCTGCATGGATGCCATGCAAACGCATGGACGCCTTCATCTCACTCCCAGGAAACTTTCTAGCCATGTGCCCGGCGTCGAGGAGCGACGCCGGCGCCGGAGCAAGGAGCTCGACCATGGTGCAAGAAACCCGAAAACTAGGGTTTCGGATTGCGGTGCACACACTTGATCAAACTCCACCAAATTTGGTGGAGATGATCCTCCACTCCTACAGCTTCTTTCCATCATTTTACTTTTCCATTTGGTCGAGTGGTTGTGCCACTAGGCCGAGGCGGAGCAAAGATAGGTTTCCGGCGAGAATCTTCTCCCGCCGGCAACCGGGACCACCACAAGGGCTAGGACTAGACAGGGATCTTCCTTACAACCTATAAAGGCTACTTCCTAAGGTATAGGGGCCTAAAAACCAAAGGTGGAAGAAACACACCTTTGCCAGAGTTGGAGAAGAAAGGTAGAAGCCGGTTCCCCTCCACCACGGCGCGCAGCCACCAACCTCTCTCGAGCTCACTCCCAGGAAGCAGGAGAACTCCTCAGCAAAGTCAGGGACCAACTTGGAGATCCTTTGGTGCACTCCTTCTCTTCCTCACCCGAGCTCGGCCAAGCTTGATGGGGGTGTGCCTCCTCAGCGTCCCAGAGCAAATGGGGAGGAGCGTTTTGCTTCTCTGCATTACTCTCCAGCGTTTAAGAAGCCCACGAACGCCTGTAACCCCCCCCACGAGTAGCCCAAGAGACCCAAGCCAAAATATCTTTCTTTTAATACAAAATGCCACCCAGCCCCTACACAACAAACCCTAAGCCCTTAGGTCCCTACCGTAGATCCAAAATGTTGTAAGGACCCTCACCAATAAGCCCCAAACAATTTGGTCCATAAAATATTTAAGTTTTTGCAAAAATAACTAATTTTTCTACGCTTTTCACGCATTTCGAGACGAATGGGTCGTCGAAATGAAAAATGGACTTCGCCACGACGTTCGGCTCGTCGAGACCTTTCAAGTAGTACATCTGCTTTCTTGATTTGGTGCTCATATAAATTCTCGGCCCATAAAATACAGTGCATTTCACTGTTTGGCACGCATTCCGATGCACCAGGTTCTCCAAACACAAATTCCGTCAGTGCCATTGCGCTCAGAATGCCGAAATTAGCTAGAATTGACTACTCATACTGCTATGTTCAAGTTTCAGATAGTGAATCGGCCGACGACCGATCGAGAGGGGACCGAATCCAAAGGTTACTATTCACAACTTAAGTTGTGGGCCCCGGAACTTTTTCGCTGTTTTGCGGAAGATCCAACCGTCGGATCTAAAATATGTAAATATCATTCTTTCTTGTTTCGACGAGACGGTCGCACTGGTGATCTCAGATTTTCGAGATCAGACCCCGATCAAAAGTCGATATTTTGGGGCCACTTTACACTGCTAATATTCTATTTTCTTTCCAAAATTAATAATTTAAGCCTAATATTAAGTTTTGAAATTCACGATTATTACATTACCCACAACTTCTAAAAAGTTTCGTCTCCGAAACTTACACGAGACATTACTTAAAAGTTTTCGACACAGACTTCAAAATCTAATTATTATTACAACCCTTTATCTTTTCACTCATCTAAAATTTGGGCATTGGACGGGCCCTTTGTTGACGTATCCTCCCGTTGGGTCAAAGAAAAGACCCGACCACCAGAGACTTGACGCGACCTCTCAGGTTGACGTGGAGGTGGAGGGCGACTAGACACAGCCATACTCTGAGTAGAGTTCGATGGCCTAGCCGAAATGGGTGGTACCGACAAAGCTGTCTGCGCAGATGCAGACCTTTGGGGGCAATTGGCTGAAATATGACCAGGCTGGCCGCATCGATAGCACCGGCCATGACGCTGATCACAGACGTGTGGTCGATGATCACCCTCACAGAAGATACAAGGCCAGTTTCCTTGTGGTTGGTTGCTTACCTGGGAACTAGCCGTCAGATTCTGGCTACGTGGATACCTTGGCGGTTTCCAGCTTTTTGACGATCCCTCCCCGTTTCCAGAGAAAGACCGCTTCTTTCCCTTCCCTTTGTCCATTGCCGCCCGCTCAGCACGGGAAATTACCACATCTGCCTCGATTGAGAGGTAGCGCTCGATGCAATCGTCAAAATCAACTATCAAGTGGGAGGATAGCTGACGTCGAATCTCCGGTCGCAGTCCCTGAGTAAATAACCGGACCTTGCGCCGCTCGTCTTGCACCGCGCGGGGTACCAGATCAGCGATTTTCGTAAACTCCTCTTCGTACTCCTGTAAGGTGCGATCTCCCTGGCAAATTGTCTCCAGGTCACGCTCGAGAGCCTCCTTCGTAGTCTCTTTCAAATAGCGGTGATAAAGTGCCGCCTTGAACTATGCCCATGTTGGCTTGGGCATATTCTCCGTAAAGTGGTGGTCCTTGTAATGGAACCACCACATGCACGCACTTGGACCGAGACAGTGCACTCCCAGAGTGACCTTGTCCCGTTCCTCAGTGTCCAGGTCATGAAACAGTTTCTCCATTTGGTTCAACCATTGCTCGACCGCCCAGTGGTCAGCTTCCCGTCCCGTGAATATCTGGGGCTTGAATTTGTTGAACTCCAACAGTACCTCCTTAATCCTCATCCTCTCTGCCTTGTAAGACGCCCTGGGATCCGCCGGGGTACCAGGCTGAGAAGGCAGAGCGGCAAATCCAGCAACAAAAGCAGGATTGCCACCATCTGCAACTTCCGGTGCGACCCCAGCCGCAGCAGCGGCATCTGGAGTAGCTGGTACAGGCTGAGGCACAGGACCAGCGGGTGCAGGTGGTACAGGCAACTCTTCAGGCTCCGGGGCAGGTGGTGCAGCAGATGAAGCAGGTGCAGCAGGAATAGCAGTCTGCTGCTGGACTAGCTGTTGGACCATCGTGGCTAGTGCAGCAAGCTGCTCCTCCATAAGTTGCATTCTGTCGGGATTTTCAGGGCCCCGACTCTCAGCAGACGTTTGGCCAATACCTCGACCCATGCCCGTCCCACGCCTGCCACCAACGCCACGCCTGGTGCGGACCATAACTGCAATCACAAAGATTGAATCAGTATGATCGACCCACAACTTCTGTTTCTGACTACAGGGACTTAGACAACAACCCAACGCTCTCTCGTGAACACAAGTCATCCTAGGGTTCGCTCCTAGCCAATCCTAGGCGTCGTATTCCTATTGCTCTGATACCATTTAATCTGTCACGCCCTGAGTTCAAAAAACAGAGTATAAATTTTTATTTTTTTTTTAAATTCAGAGTTTATAAAATCCAGCCATGATGCAACAGACCGCCACATATATAGAAAATTCCCAATCCCCATTGGATTTGGCCTCTTCTATACATGCTCGGCTCTACAATGGCAAACCAACATCAGAGTAGTCTAACTACGAACTCTAAAGAACTAAAAAAACAAATTACAAATATCACAACAACTTATTACAAATTGAATTACAAGTTGAAACTGAAATAACAACGGCTGTCCAGGGTCAAATCTAACGCAGCATCTCACCAACACGTCCGAATGTCCCAACACCCGCTCGACCTGAAAAATGGTCACCCAGGAGGTGTGAGATACATCGACAGTGTATCCCAGTGGGCACGACGAGCCGATAAATAGCAAATCGTACCTACTGGCATACAATAACTAGTGGATAGTAATGATCATTAGGCATGGCAGATATATATCATGGTGCTGTAATAAAATTATGAATATAGTGCTGAGCATATCAAAAATACTAAACTATCATAACAAGAGCATGCTGATGTATACTAAACAGGAACTGAGCAATAATAATGAATAGCTAATCATGCATCAACTGATAGAAACAACAAGTACCCAATCAAAGCCACCATATTGGTCAACAAGACCTCAGGGAAAACTCGCCGAACCTGGCACCAACCTGGCTGACATACTCCGGCACCCTCGGGCACTAACCTGGGAGTCAACACTCCGGCACCCTTGGGCACTAACCTGGGAGTCACGGGTCGTATACCAGACCACTTTACCGGTAAAGAACATCCACACGGGTAGCTACTCCGCTGATGTTCGTGAAGTACAGCAGTGCGGGTGATCAATCATGCGAATGCTCAAGCTCACGGTCCACAGACCGGGTAATCGGCAACAAGTCGAGAAATCCCAACAGGGATGCAACAACAGAATGCCAACTGAATCTCATCATATGCAATGACAGAAATATACAACCACTAAAGCATGGATCAGATGTAATCAGGAAGTACTGATAATCAGGTATAAATGTGCAAGCTAGCTAATGACCAATCAGGCATGGCAAATGTCCAGGAATAAATCAAAATATCTGGAAGCAGGCTAAGGAATCAATCATGCAGGCATAATGATAACTGATAATGATCCATAACTCAGGCATATAAAGCAATATGAAGCTGATCAATAAAAAGGCAGGCTCAAAAAGAAAATCTAGGCAATCACAAGAACAGGGGTCCGACCAATTACGATACCCCCAGATGGCCGAAATGATAAAGCCCGGACCGAAGATAAACCCACCTGTTTGCAGGCGAACTATTGTTACGGAATTTGAGTTGGCGTAGTTTCGTGAAAGTCTCAAGTCTTGAAGATTGAAGGTGAAGAAAGTTGGATCATTTAACTCAATCTCAAGAAAGAAGAATTCAAAAGGATCAGGTATGTTTAACTAAAGAATTTGTGTGATCCGAATACTTCTTGTAGTGTAGAAACACTTGGAAGAATCTTTCATTGCATAAAAATCAAAAACTGGACTTGGGACATGTTCAGGATCCGGATCAGGTTGTTCGATCCGGATCCCGAAGGTGGTTCGTTCATACATCGTCGCAATCCGGATCGTAGTCTCTTGATCCGGATCCCGAACGTTGATGTTTGGTGAACTGTATGAACGATCCGGATCGTAGTCACATGATCCGGATCCCGAACCTTCGTTTTTCTGGAATTGGCTGTTTTGTTATGACGATCCGGATCCTAGTTATCACGATCCGGATCGCCGTCCGTAAAAATCCAGAAATGGCAGGTTTTTGATTCTTATCTCCTTCCTAGGGTTTCTAACCTATAAATAGACCCTATGTCTTTCTTTCTAGGGTCAATCCACATAGCCGTCATTTTCATATATCATCTTATACGGCTATAGATCCACATATAGAGAAGAAAGGAAATCATTAGAGAATACTCTATGTTTCTTCATCTATATTGATTAGTTTGATTCTAGGTTTTCATACTCACATCTTGAGTTGAATCAAACTAATGAATACTTAGATGGTATTTCCGATCTATCTTTGATCTAAGTATTCGGCGGATCATCACCACCCAAAAAACAACGATTACCCCAAAATCGGCGCGTGGATTCGCGTGTCCTTGTGGATTCAAGGTTCAATCGCTCTCGTGGATTCGGAGCGAGGCACGTTCGTGGATTCGAACGGTGCTATTGGGTGAAGACCGTGGATTCGGTCGGACGTCGTGGATTCGACGTTGGACGCCGTGGATTCGGCGTTGGGCGCAGATCGTGGATTCGAGAAGCGTCTGGAGCGAGCGGAGAAGATCCTCTAGGAGCGTATGGAAAAGGTTGAGTCGTAAGTGTGTACGGTAAATCACCTTGTACGTGTTTTAATTCTAGTGGATTTCTGCCGTGTTATCGGTCCCGTGGTTTTTTACTCCGGTGATGGAGTTTTCCACGTAAAAATCTTGCGTGTTATTTTATTTTCCGCATTGGGTTTTATCGCAACGATTTTTGGAGTGTTTATACGTTTACACCTATTCACCCCCCTCTAGGTGTTTCTTCCACTATTTAGATCCGTATTATATACGACCCAACAAGTGGTATCAGAGCGGGAATAGGGTTGTGAACAATGGTTGAAGGTGGAAACATCAATCGACCCCCTTTCTTTGATGGAACAAATTATGCGTACTGGAAAGTACGGATGAAAGCCTTTTTATCTTCCATCGACGAAAGGGTGTGGCATTCAATTGAATCAGGATGGACTAATCCAACTGAACTTATCTCTGATGTTCACACCTTAAAACCTAGGTCGAAATGGACCAAGGAAGAGTTTGAGTTATCCTCTTACAATGGCAAGGGAATTAATGCTATTTTTAATGCCTTATCTCAAACTGAATTCTCTCGCGTCTCGGCATGTGAGACTGCGAAAGAAATCTGGGATGTTCTCCAGGTTACACATGAGGGAACTAACCTCGTGAAGATTCAGAAACTGCAGATGCTTACGAGCAAGTTTGACTCTATTTTGATGGCAGAAAATGAATCTTTCACGGACTACTATACACGATTGCAAGACATCGTAAACTCATGTGCTAATCTGGGAGAGAAGATTCCAGAATTTAAGATTGTAAGAAAAATCTTAAGAACTCTTCCTGAACGATTTCGCCCAAAGGTTACTGCCATTGAAACTATTAAACACCCGAACGAAATACGTGTAGAAGAATTAGTTGGTTCATTACAAACATATGAAATGACTTTTAATACTAACAATTCTTCTGGAAAAGCATCCACTTCTAAGTCTTCAGGTTATGCGTTGAAAACAACTAAGGAAGAAGACGCGGATACATCCTCCTCGGACGATGACGAGAACCTTTCTATGGAGGAATTTGAGAAGCAGCTCGCTCTCTTGACAAGGAATTTTCGCCGCAACTTTCGAAGGGGTAATTCAAGCAAATCTCCATCCTTCAGAAAGTGGAACAAAGGCAAGGGTACTCCAAGTCACAAGTCAAGAAAGCAGGAGAACTTCTCAAAGGATAAGAAAAGTTCAGAAGGACAACTGCAATGCTTCAAATGTCGAGGCTACGGCCACATTGCAACGGAGTGTCCTAACAAGTATCCGGCAAAGAAGAAGGCGATGCAAGTCGTCACTTGGGATGACAACTCAACGTCAAATGAGTCGTCTTCAAGTGATGAAGAAAAGAGCTCCACCGCATTCCACGCGTCCGTATCTTCACCCTTCATGTGCTTTATGGCAAGTACGTCTGAATCATTGTCCAACTCCATTGTTGAAAAGAATGCAATGGACAATGAATCGGATGATTCGGAAGGTGAAGAGTTTGCTCTAGCCTATCACAGATCTTTACAGGATTTAAAGAAACCGGCTAAGCAAAACAAGGGGTTGAGAGGGAGATTGCAGGATCTCGAAGAAGAAGTAAAAAGGGTAACTTCTCTCTCGACCGATCTTGAAGTGGAAAGGGATAGTTTGATAAAAGCAAATGTTTCGCTTCAAGAGTCCAATGAGCAGCTCAAGAAGAACTATATAGATATGGTGAACAAAGCAAACTACTTCTTGAAGCTCTATGGCGAGGGCCGACAGGAAAGACGGGAAATGACAGAGACCATTCTCCAACTCAAAGATGACTTACAGCAATTCTCTTTAGGAAGAAGTTGGATAGACTTCTTGGTCTTGGTCAATCAAATAGGTTCGGCCTCGGATACACTCAAACTGGAAACAGTCCAAGTTCGAGTGAGACAGTTTTTGTGCCTCAGTCGGTATCTCCTCCTCCGACACCGGAATTCAAGACAAACAACGACAACAAACCTACTTCATCCTCTTTGGGATCGTCAAGATCTAAGGTATGTTTTCGTTGTGGTGTTTCAGGGCACATAAGAAGATATTGCAAGACGGGAGTCGAACGCTCATCTCAAGCACCTCTTGCATCAACTACCAAAAAGGCTCCTTTCCGGAAATCAAAGCAAAACTTTTCAAATGAAAAGAGACTTGGTAGTTCACCGCACAAGACGACTTCATCAAGGAGCAACAATCGTTTTAACAAGACGCTTTCACTTAGGCACAAAACTTCACGACCATTACAGACGCATTCCAAAAAGGTTTGGGTGCGCAAAGGTGAAATTTTCCCTTGTCTTGTTTCCAATATTTCCTTGCATGCATATGATAGCTCGTCTTGGTATCTGGATAGCGGGTGTTCCCGTCACATGACCGGTGACAAAAATAGTTTTCATAATCTTGAGAAAATCTCCGGAGGACACGTTGTTTTCGGAGACGGTCGATCTTCCAAAATTGTTGGAAAAGGGACGGTAGCTATTCCAGATGGCCCGATTTTGAAAAACGTCTTATTTGTTGATGGCCTTAAGACTAACCTCATAAGCATAAGTCAACTTTGCGACAATGGTTTTTCAGTTAACTTTTCATCGGTTGAATGCGTTGTAACTGATAAGGACCATGCTTTCTTTCTAAAAGGGGTTAGATCTGAAAACAATTGTTATGTTGTTCCTAACAAATTTTCTGAAAATTGTAACTTAGCCGCTTTGAATAATGAAACTCTTTGGCATGAAAGGCTAGGTCACTTAAATTTTAAGGAACTTACTAGAATTTCAAACAAGGACGTGGTCAAGGGGATTCCAAAGCTTTTATTTAAACAAAACGTTGTGTGTGGTGGTTGCCAAAAGGGAAAACAGTCTAGGACTGCACACAAGAACTTGAACCACGTTGGTACAAAACGGCCCTTGGAACTTTTGCACATGGACTTAATGGGGCCGACCCGTCAACCATCTTTGGGAGGTAAATGGTACATCTTTTTATTGGTTGATGATTTCTCTCGGTTTTCTTGGGTAGCATTTTTGAGAGAGAAAGCTGATACGTTTGACTCTTTTCATGAGATTTGCCATCGTATTATGATTGAAAAGAATGAAAAGATCATTCGTGTTAGAAGTGATAGAGGTGGAGAATTCATAAATTCAAAATTCATTGACTTTTGTACTTCAAATGGCATTAAACATGAATTCTCGGCACCCTATACACCTCAGCAGAATGGTGTTGTTGAGCGCAAAAACAGGGTTGTTCAAGAGATGGCGCGTGTGATGCTTCATAGCCGGAAATTACCGCTATATTTTTGGGCTGAAGCTGTGAACACCGCTGTCTATGTCATTAACAGAGTGTATTTGCGCCCAGGAACCTTGAATACACCATATGAGCTGTGGTTTAGTAGAAAACCGGATATCAAGTACTTTCGTATCTTCGGGAGTCGATGTTACATCTTACGTGACCGTGAAAATCTTGGAAAGTTCGACTCTCGAAGTGATGAAGGGATCTTTTTGGGTTATTCTACGAATAGCAGAGCATATCGAGTATTTAACATTGAATCTAAGACGATCGTAGAATCTATAAATGTTGAAGTAGATGAAGCTTCTCATTTTGAATCTGAAAAATCTACCCTCGATATCTCTCTAGATGATGATTCTCCTGCTAGTGCATCTTCTCATAATAATACTTCCAATATTAATGATGCATCTAATGGTTCTTCTAGTTTATCTGATGTGCAGGAATCATCTCGTGTACCTCCGAGTACTCCATTTCAACAAACGCTACGAATCTCCAAGGATCATCCGGAATCGAACATCATTGGAGATCCACAAGAAGGAGTTAGAACTCGAAGGCAGTTGGTTTGCGGATTTGCTTGCTACGTATCTTTAATCGAACCAAAGACAATAGATGAAGCTTTTCAGGATGACTACTGGATTAAAGCAATGCAGGAAGAGCTCCATCAATTTGAGCGAAACAAAGTCTGGGAATTAACGAAGCCTCCAAAGCAACATAATGTGATAGGTACCAAATGGATCTTCTAGAACAAGAAAGATGAAGATGGTACTATCATCAGGAACAAGGCACGACTAGTTGCTCAAGGCTACTCTCAAGTAGAAGGTATAGACTTTGACGAAACTTTCGCCCCTGTAGCTAGACTCGAGTCCATTCGTATATTGTTTGCTATTGCTTGTCATTTTAAAATCAAATTATTTCAAATGGACGTCAAGAGCGCATTTCTAAATGGGTTTTTAAATGAGGAAGTTTATGTAGCTCAACCGAAAGGTTTTGTAGATCATAAACAACCTAACCATGTTTTTCGTTTGAAAAAGGCTCTTTACGGTCTGAAACAAGCACCGCGAGCATGGTACGAAAGGTTAACAAAGCACCTTTTGGAGAAGGGCTATACTCGAGGGGGAGCTGACAGGACTCTCTTTGTGAAGCATTATCAAAATAATTTCTTTGTAGCACAAATCTATGTCGATGACATTGTATTTGGTGCAACAAAAGATAATGATGCTTCTAAATTCGCGGAGACCATGGAAAGCGAATTTGAGATGTCCATGATGGGCGAACTGTCTTATTTTCTTGGATTGCAAATTAAACAAAATGATGAAGGTATTCACTTGAGTCAATCCAAGTATGCACTGGAGTTGGTCAAAAAGTTTGATCTAGAAAACTGTAAAGTTTTTCCAACTCCAATGGGAACTAGCCACAAGGGACTTGGAAGTGAATCACATAGTGAGAATGTAGACGAGAAACTGTATAGAAGTATGATTGGAAGTCTACTTTACCTCACGGCTAGTCGCCCGGATATATCCTTTAGTGTTGGGATTTGCGCGAGATATCAATCAGCACCAAAGGAGGTTCACCTGAAAGCGGTGAAACGGATCATCCGGTACATCAAAGGATCAATTAATTTCGGAATTTGGTATCCTATGGGAACAAGTCTGGACATTGTTGGATACTCAGATGCCGATTGGGCAGGATCAGTGGATGATCGGAAAAGCACGAGTGGTGCATGCTTCTATCTTGGCCATTGCCTTGTTGCATGGCACAGTAAAAAGCAGAATTGCATAGCACTCTCGACTGCCGAAGCGGAATACATTTCAGCTGGAAGTTGCTCAACTCAACTCATTTGGATGAAAAGCGTATTGAGTGACTTCCGCATTTCAGCATCTTCGGTAACGATTCTTTGTGACAACACAAGTGCAATTAACATTTCTAAAAACCCTGTGTTGCACTCTAGAACAAAACATATTGAACTTAGATATCATTTTCTTAGAGAGCTAGTTGAATCAAATACTCTTCAACTTTCATATGTTTCAACTGAAGATCAATTAGCTGACTTTCTAACAAAACCTTTGGATCAAAAACGTTTTATTCATTTACGAAAAGCAATTGGGATGCTTTCCTTGAAATAATCTTCCTTTTGAAATCTTTGCTTAGGATAGGTTTTGTATTTGTTTTTGTTTTGTTCATTATCTATGTTTATACATAGGATATTAATTGAGCATAGATCTTAATTGACTTTAATTGCATCTGCTCACACATTTAGAAATTTATTATGCTTTTGCCATCATAATATTTCATTGTTGCAATGATCGTTTATGTTAATTAAATCATCTTCTAAAGTGATCAATGTCAATTTCTCTCTCTCAATGATCTCTTGGTATAGTCATTATCTTATTTGACTGTTTAGTCGAGTATGAAATCGAGATCAATTTTTGGTTGAATACTTTATATCTTAAATAATTGATAGCCAATTGAGGGGGAGTCAAAGATAATGTAATATGCTCAAAAGATGTGGAAAGAGTTACATCCCAATGAGGAGTGTGAAAACTACCACCACATGGAGGAAAGAGCTACCACCTCGGTCGTCCGAGTATTGTGTGCAGCTACCACATGTATACCAAGCATGGTTGTTCAAATTTTTGATTAAGTAAAATGCATATTGAAATACTTGACTCTGTCAAATTTCAAGGTTGGTATAAGGTGGGATTTTAAAGAAAGATGCTCAAAGAGCCACTCTCTTCAACAGATTGTCTAGAAATATTATCTACTATATTTGGGATTTCAAACATCTATTGATCTTTGTATTTCATTTTCTTTACCGAATTGATTATTTGATAAAGGCATTACTCATAAGATCAAGTTAGATGTGATTGAAAGTGTTCAACTTTAAGGGATTTAATTCTTGTAAATTTTCGTTTCATTTTTGGATATTACTGATAGATTTAGCATAATCTAATTCTTGTTGTGTGAAACGATGCTTTTTGTTTAAAGTTGATACACCTTTGTGCTTACAATCTTTTTCTGGTTTTCTTGAATTTCTCTGAAATTTTTCTAAAGAAAAAGTTGGGGCCGATCCGGATCGGGCAAGGTGATCCGGATCCCGAACGCAGGTTTTCTCCTGCGGGCTGACGATCCGGATTGGACCTGCCGATCCGGATCCCGAACGCAGTTTTCTTTTACTGCGGGTAGCCGATCCGGATCGCAAGCTCGGGAGGATCCGGATCGCGGCTAGGTTTTATAAAGAACAAAAGGGTTTTGATTTCTTTTACTCCAATCTTTTGTTCAAAAGTTTCCAGAGCGCTTCTCTCTAGATTTCATCCTCCTTGGAAGCTTTCAAACTCAAGTTCTTCATTCCAAGTAAGTTTTATTGATCAAAATCTCGGTTTTTCATCGTTTTTCTCTTTTCCTCCTCAAACGCACGAATTTCTTGGATCAACTTTGTTTGTGGATGGTTTTTGATCAAATTTCTTTTGAAATAAGAACTCTGGGTTGTTTAGTTTTGATTATATGCTAGGTTTTCTCCTGATTAACGGATTTTTAGGCTTCGATTTCTAAAATTTCGGTTTTAGGGCATATAATAAGGATTTTCGAAATTCATGCAATTGATCTATTTTTAGAAGTCCTTTTGCAAAACTAACTTGATTCTTAGTCTCTCTACTCAATATGGTCTTTGGATACAATTTTTTCAATTTTTGAAAACTAAGAATTTTTGTGTTCTTGAGTTGGTTTTTCACAGGACTTCAATCTTCTTAAGGCATTTGGATCAATGGAATTCTCATGGATCATTCTTTTGTTGGTCACAATAGTGCACACTCGGGCCACAAACAAATTAAAGAGAGCTAAGAAAACACAACAAAAAGGTGAATTTGTCGAGGTCAGTGATACAGAGGTGGATTGTCACGAGATAGATTGGACTGCATTGACAGATGATGATGAATCATTGCCTGAACAAAAGGCGTCCGATGCTTCGAAAGGAAAAGCACCCATGGACAAAGGAAAAGCGCCTATGACTAAACCAACCATCTCTGTGAAAAGGAAACGAGTAACTAGACGTTTTGGACTACGACGAGACGCTGATTTTAACACACCGATAGTTCCTGACTCCCCGCCTCGCGTGGAAGGAGTGTTCGTCAGCATGGATCGCGTTCGAGCGTTTGAACGTCGTGAATGCATCGGTGAACGTCATGTCAACATTGAAGCTCTCCGAAATCACTCACCTGAGTTTGGAATCTTGATTGAGCAAGCTAATCTCATCCAAGTCTGCCGATTCCCCGAACTATTGGGTATTGTTTGTATCGTGTAAGAACCTTTTACACGAATGCAAGACATCTTCGAGAAGATGAAAATGGATCAATGCATTTCTATACAAATATCCAAGGGATGAAACTTAAAATCACTCCGCAGCTAATTGGCGAAGTCTTGGAATGGAATCTAACACATCGGGACTCAACTTTTTGAAAGGAAGAAGTTTGACGAATGCCTTGTGGCGAACAGTGATAGATAAAATTTGTTTGGAAGGAACGAATTCAGCTAATGGTAAAAGTGTAAAATCCAAACATCTTCGACTGGAGTACCGATTTCTAAATTTCATCACGTGTTACAACATTCTACCTAACATGCAGACTAAGGTCGTGAGATGGGAGAGACTGCTGTTCCTATATCTCTTAGGTCATCCCTCTGAGGCTGTAGGATTGAACATGAATATCCCCTACATAATTTGGAATAGAATGTCAAGATATATTGTACATCCTCATCCTTCTGAGCGACTTCCGTTTCCGTTAATCATCATGAGGATCTTACAAAAGTTTGACATTGATATAAGCTCGACATCTTATCAACACTGTTGGGGGATGATAGATGAGTCAACGATTGTGAAGTCACTTCATAAATTACCACATGTTACTCCGACACATTCCACTGGAAAGAAACCTTGTGTCGGCACCTCGGCCTCACCGTCTCAACAAGCATCAGAACAAAGGCGAATGTCTGAAGAACTCGAGATCATAACGGCATCCCAAATTACATTGACCAAGAAAGTAAATTCAATGAGGAAATTGATCAAGAACATGTTCACTAAGATGGGATATAGTGCGTCTGAGGACTCAGACTCGGATGACTAATTTGTGCTTTAACAATTTTTGTGCAGATTTGTGCAGGATTTTATCTCTTTAGACTTTAGTTCAGCTTTTAGGACTTACTTTTAGTTCTAGTTCTTATTTTTCGGAACAATTTTTGAAATCTTTAACTCTCCTTAAATTTTGTGTTTTTGGCTAATTTTGTGACAAAAAGGGGGAGAGAGTTTATAGAGAACTTGAACAATGATTGATTGAACATGATGATGTGTTGGAACATCAAAGGTAAGTTGAAACACAAAGGTAAGTAGAACTTCAACTTTTGGTTTTTTCCATTTGTTTGAATGCATGCCTCGACTAACTATTTGCTAACTATTTGGGCATGTAATATAACTAACAAGTTGATGTTCACTAACAAGTTTGTGACACTTGGTTTTTGATTGCATAGAAGATATGTTGGTTCTTAACTCTGATCAATTACATATCTATATATATATAAGTTTGTCACAAACATGTTCATGACAGTTGGTTTTTACGTGCAAAGAAGATATGTTGGTGTTTTTTAACTATGATCAGTTTACATATCTGAATATAAATGTCATGGTAAGTATAAATGAGTTTAAACTTCATCTCTGTTTGTGGTTTTTGAATGATACAAAATTCTTGAGGTATCTAACGATTTCTTTTGTCAAGAATGATTTCTTTTTGCAGAGAGTACAGATGTCTAAGTCTAGAGTCTGTTTTAGGAGTTTAACTCATGTATTGTATTTTGGATCTCCATTGTAAATTTTTGTTGTATGGTGATAGCAACAAAAATATCTTTTTGAATTTTCTTTAGTGGATCTATGTTTTGTCACGAAACCGCCAAAGGGGGAGATTGTTACGGAATTTGAGTTGGCGTAGTTTCGTGAAAGTCTCAAGTCTTGAAGATTGAAGGTGAAGAAAGTTGGATCATTTAACTCAATCTCAAGAAAGAAGAATTCAAAAGGATCAGGTATGTTTAACTAAAGAATTTGTGTGATCCGAATACTTCTTGTAGTGTAGAAACACTTGGAAGAATCTTTCATTGCATAAAAATCAAAAACTGGACTTGGGACATGTTCAGGATCCGGATCAGGTTGTTCGATCCGGATCCCGAAGGTGGTTCGTTCATACATCGTCGCAATCCGGATCGTAGTCTCTTGATCCGGATCCCGAACGTTGATGTTTGGTGAACTGTATGAACGATCCGGATCGTAGTCACATGATCCGGATCCCGAACCTTCGTTTTTCTGGAATTGGCTGTTTCGTTGTGACGATCCGGATCCTAGCTATCACGATCCGGATCGCCGTCCGTAAAAATCCAGAAATGGCAGGTTTTTGATTCTTATCTCCTTCCTAGGGTTTCTAACCTATAAATACACCCTATGACTCCTTTTCTAGGGTGAATCCACATAGCCGTCATTTTCATATATCATCTTATACGGCTATAGATCCACATATAGAGAAGAAAGGAAATCATTAGAGAATACTCTATGTTTCTTCATCTATATTGATTAGTTTGATTCTAGGTTTTCATACTCACATCTTGAGTTGAATCAAACTAATGAATACTTAGATGGTATTTCCGATCTATCTTTGATCTAAGTATTCGGCGGATCATCACCACCCAAAAACAACGATTTACCCCAAAAATCGGCGCGTGGATTCGCGTGTCCTTGTGGATTCAAGGTTCATTCGCTCTCGTGGATTCGGAGCGAGGCACGTTCGTGGATTCGAAGGGTGCTATTGGGTGAAGACCGTGGATTCGGTCGGACGTCGTGGATTCGACGTTGGAGGCCGTGGATTCGGCGTTGGGCGCAGATCGTGGATTCGAGAAGCGTCTGGAGCGAGCGGAGAAGATCCTCTAGGAGCGTATGGAAAAGGTTGAGTCGTAAGTGTGTACGGTAAATCACCTTGTACGTGTTTTAATTCTAGTGGATTTCTGCCGTGTTATCGGTCCCGTGGTTTTTTACTCCGGTGATGGAGTTTTCCACGTAAAAATCTTGCGAGTTATTTTCATTTCCGCATTGGGTTTTTATCGCAACGATTTTTGGAGTGTTTATACGTTTACACCTATTCACCCCCCTCTAGGTGTTTCTTCCCCTATTTAGATCCGTATTATATACGACCCAACAGCGTTCCTCTCGAAGCGTAGATGTCGATCGAGTCCTCAAACGTCCCGTTCCGATACCCGTAGGCCGAGAAATCCCAACAATACTCCACCGCTGTCCCACACATCACAGCAGTACAATGGGTCAAAAGATACCTCGGGAACACCACCAAAAACTCGAAACGGAGCAATGTGATCAACACAGAAATCGAAGGCGTACCTCTCGTGAACGCGCTACCCCAAAAATCAGCTCAAAACTCCATCTGGGTAGTCTAGGGGACCTCGCGGACTGAAATGCGACGGTTGAAGCCACAATCGAAGGAGCGTCGAAGCGCGCCGCGTCGCAAAAAACGCCGATGCCGCGGCCTCCAAAAAATCTCACAATCCATGGAAGAGTAGAGGACAAAGTGGTGAAGAGCTCTGCTAAAGGAGAGGCTCCCAGAATCTCCAAAAAAACACGCACTCGAGCTCCCACTGCCTATTTATAGGCTGAAATTCAAGGGGAAAAACACACTTCGGGGGACACTTTCCGGGCGCCCGAATCTTTCGGGCGCCTACAGTACCCCGAAAAATCCCCCAAACCATCGGCGCGCCCGAATCGCTCCCATCGCGCCACATCGCCCATAACAGCAAACAGCGGAACCGGCCTACCCGGCCGCGACGCATGGCCCGCACCCAGCGCTCGGGTGGTTGGCGCCCGCCAACCACGCGCTGACGCGTGGCCGCGCCCACGAGACCGTCTCCCCTGCGTCAACGCATCGGTCGCCGCGCCCACGTGCGCCCGCGCCGGGCTGCCTGCCCCCTGCCACGCGCGCATCCCGAGGCGGCCCCCGACACCTCCGTGGACCGCGCCTACTGCACTAGCCAATCCCCTGCTGGCACCTGTCCAAAGCGCGCCAACAGGAAGCCGCCACCTGGCACACCAGCCCCCATGCGCCGCGGCTGCCAGCGCGCCTGCCCGGTCCACGCGCGCTGCCCGCGCCTGCTCCCGTGGGCCGAGCCCGCTGCGCAGCGCCTCCCGCTCCGCCACGTGGCGTACGGCACCAAAGGGAAGCCGCCACGTGGCACACTCCTCGGTCCACCGGTCCACCATGCACCCGAAAACACAAAAAACTTCCGGGTGTCCGTTTTCGGGTGTCCAGACTCAGAAAAATACATCCAAGTAGTCAATTTCCATCATTTTTCCGCACTGAATCTAAATCCGATGTCCGTTTCGCGCGAAACCACTTCTAAAATTTGACAGGGGCATCTGAATACACTCGTGATCCATTTTAACCTGCAAGTAAGATCTATAGCTAAACAAATATCAGAGCTGAAATGAAACTAAAGCTACAGAAAACATAAACTGAACATCTGAACCCACATAAATCCAAAATATCCAAAATACAAAGTTCTCTCACTATGAAAAATAAATACAATCCCAGACTATCCAGTACAAAAGTGAAAACTCAAAAATGCAGGGTACCTCTACCTCTGACTCTCAGACAGACTCAGGTAAGAAACTAGTCGGCCACGCCCTTACCTCGATCTGCTGTCTCCGCACGAGCTGAAGCCGAAACAGCCGCCTCAGGAAACCTGTCACCACAGCGGGTGTGAGAACTACTGCAAAAGGTAGTTCTCAGTGGGTACCGTCACCAATATCCACTGGAGGCAAAACAAATAGGTATGCAGATAGATAAAATGAAAGCTGGAATAAAACTACAGCTAATATGCCTCAAGTATCATGCTCAAAGAAAAAACTCAACTAAGAACATGCTATGCATCCACTCGCTCACATAACCCAATCTCAGTGACTGCCACATCGGATCCAGTCAAGCCTGCACCCCCTAGTGTATCAACCAGGGCATCCCATCGGACTATCTCAGTATCACGCAAAGCGACCTCTAGTGTATCAACTAGGCACATCATCATCATCACATCCGGAGCGTAACTCGAGGGGAGCGACCCCACCGAGCTCAAGCGTGTCTCGTCTGGCATAAAAAGCGGCATCTGCAGGCTACAATCCACGATCAAACAGATCGGAAACTCAAATGCCAACATCCCACACTCATGTCTAGGTCAGAGAACACTCCACGACTCAATCTGATATGCCCCCAAAAACCCCAAGACACTAGCAATACATCCTCTAAGTCAAATAAAATCCACTCGACCCCCAGGCGCGAGGACATATGCACCCTGAACCCATGCCACCCTCTCTAGCGATCTCAAAATTTAAAAACCATTCTTAAAATGCTGATTTTCCTTAAAACGGATTTTCTTGATTTTTAAAACGGTCCAGGTGCAAGTATGATG
>CM055070.1:29949932-29983991 GCA_029204045.2 Tillandsia leiboldiana
CTCTCTCTCGACCGATCTTGAAGTGGAAAGGGATAGTTTGATAAAAGCAAATGTTTCGCTTCAAGAGTCCAATGAGCAGCTCAAGAAGAACTATATAGATATGGTGAACAAAGCAAACTACTTCTTGAAGCTCTATGGCGAGGGCCGACAGGAAAGACGGGAAATGACAGAGACCATTCTCCAACTCAAAGATGACTTACAGCAATTCTCTTTAGGAAGAAGTTGGATAGACTTCTTGGTCTTGGTCAATCAAATAGGTTCGGCCTCGGATACACTCAAACTGGAAACAGTCCAAGTTCGAGTGAGACAGTTTTTGTGCCTCAGTCGGTATCTCCTCCTCCGACACCGGAATTCAAGACAAACAACGACAACAAACCTACTTCATCCTCTTTGGGATCGTCAAGATCTAAGGTATGTTTTCGTTGTGGTGTTTCAGGGCACATAAGAAGATATTGCAAGACGGGAGTCGAACGCTCATCTCAAGCACCTCTTGCATCAACTACCAAAAAGGCTCCTTTCCGGAAATCAAAGCAAAACTTTTCAAATGAAAAGAGACTTGGTAGTTCACCGCACAAGACGACTTCATCAAGGAGCAACAATCGTTTTAACAAGACGCTTTCACTTAGGCACAAAACTTCACGACCATTACAGACGCATTCCAAAAAGGTTTGGGTGCGCAAAGGTGAAATTTTCCCTTGTCTTGTTTCCAATATTTCCTTGCATGCATATGATAGCTCGTCTTGGTATCTGGATAGCGGGTGTTCCCGTCACATGACCGGTGACAAAAATAGTTTTCATAATCTTGAGAAAATCTCCGGAGGACACGTTGTTTTCGGAGACGGTCGATCTTCCAAAATTGTTGGAAAAGGGACGGTAGCTATTCCAGATGGCCCGATTTTGAAAAACGTCTTATTTGTTGATGGCCTTAAGACTAACCTCATAAGCATAAGTCAACTTTGCGACAATGGTTTTTCAGTTAACTTTTCATCGGTTGAATGCGTTGTAACTGATAAGGACCATGCTTTCTTTCTAAAAGGGGTTAGATCTGAAAACAATTGTTATGTTGTTCCTAACAAATTTTCTGAAAATTGTAACTTAGCCGCTTTGAATAATGAAACTCTTTGGCATGAAAGGCTAGGTCACTTAAATTTTAAGGAACTTACTAGAATTTCAAACAAGGACGTGGTCAAGGGGATTCCAAAGCTTTTATTTAAACAAAACGTTGTGTGTGGTGGTTGCCAAAAGGGAAAACAGTCTAGGACTGCACACAAGAACTTGAACCACGTTGGTACAAAACGGCCCTTGGAACTTTTGCACATGGACTTAATGGGGCCGACCCGTCAACCATCTTTGGGAGGTAAATGGTACATCTTTTTATTGGTTGATGATTTCTCTCGGTTTTCTTGGGTAGCATTTTTGAGAGAGAAAGCTGATACGTTTGACTCTTTTCATGAGATTTGCCATCGTATTATGATTGAAAAGAATGAAAAGATCATTCGTGTTAGAAGTGATAGAGGTGGAGAATTCATAAATTCAAAATTCATTGACTTTTGTACTTCAAATGGCATTAAACATGAATTCTCGGCACCCTATACACCTCAGCAGAATGGTGTTGTTGAGCGCAAAAACAGGGTTGTTCAAGAGATGGCGCGTGTGATGCTTCATAGCCGGAAATTACCGCTATATTTTTGGGCTGAAGCTGTGAACACCGCTGTCTATGTCATTAACAGAGTGTATTTGCGCCCAGGAACCTTGAATACACCATATGAGCTGTGGTTTAGTAGAAAACCGGATATCAAGTACTTTCGTATCTTCGGGAGTCGATGTTACATCTTACGTGACCGTGAAAATCTTGGAAAGTTCGACTCTCGAAGTGATGAAGGGATCTTTTTGGGTTATTCTACGAATAGCAGAGCATATCGAGTATTTAACATTGAATCTAAGACGATCGTAGAATCTATAAATGTTGAAGTAGATGAAGCTTCTCATTTTGAATCTGAAAAATCTACCCTCGATATCTCTCTAGATGATGATTCTCCTGCTAGTGCATCTTCTCATAATAATACTTCCAATATTAATGATGCATCTAATGGTTCTTCTAGTTTATCTGATGTGCAGGAATCATCTCGTGTACCTCCGAGTACTCCATTTCAACAAACGCTACGAATCTCCAAGGATCATCCGGAATCGAACATCATTGGAGATCCACAAGAAGGAGTTAGAACTCGAAGGCAGTTGGTTTGCGGATTTGCTTGCTACGTATCTTTAATCGAACCAAAGACAATAGATGAAGCTTTTCAGGATGACTACTGGATTAAAGCAATGCAGGAAGAGCTCCATCAATTTGAGCGAAACAAAGTCTGGGAATTAACGAAGCCTCCAAAGCAACATAATGTGATAGGTACCAAATGGATCTTCTAGAACAAGAAAGATGAAGATGGTACTATCATCAGGAACAAGGCACGACTAGTTGCTCAAGGCTACTCTCAAGTAGAAGGTATAGACTTTGACGAAACTTTCGCCCCTGTAGCTAGACTCGAGTCCATTCGTATATTGTTTGCTATTGCTTGTCATTTTAAAATCAAATTATTTCAAATGGACGTCAAGAGCGCATTTCTAAATGGGTTTTTAAATGAGGAAGTTTATGTAGCTCAACCGAAAGGTTTTGTAGATCATAAACAACCTAACCATGTTTTTCGTTTGAAAAAGGCTCTTTACGGTCTGAAACAAGCACCGCGAGCATGGTACGAAAGGTTAACAAAGCACCTTTTGGAGAAGGGCTATACTCGAGGGGGAGCTGACAGGACTCTCTTTGTGAAGCATTATCAAAATAATTTCTTTGTAGCACAAATCTATGTCGATGACATTGTATTTGGTGCAACAAAAGATAATGATGCTTCTAAATTCGCGGAGACCATGGAAAGCGAATTTGAGATGTCCATGATGGGCGAACTGTCTTATTTTCTTGGATTGCAAATTAAACAAAATGATGAAGGTATTCACTTGAGTCAATCCAAGTATGCACTGGAGTTGGTCAAAAAGTTTGATCTAGAAAACTGTAAAGTTTTTCCAACTCCAATGGGAACTAGCCACAAGGGACTTGGAAGTGAATCACATAGTGAGAATGTAGACGAGAAACTGTATAGAAGTATGATTGGAAGTCTACTTTACCTCACGGCTAGTCGCCCGGATATATCCTTTAGTGTTGGGATTTGCGCGAGATATCAATCAGCACCAAAGGAGGTTCACCTGAAAGCGGTGAAACGGATCATCCGGTACATCAAAGGATCAATTAATTTCGGAATTTGGTATCCTATGGGAACAAGTCTGGACATTGTTGGATACTCAGATGCCGATTGGGCAGGATCAGTGGATGATCGGAAAAGCACGAGTGGTGCATGCTTCTATCTTGGCCATTGCCTTGTTGCATGGCACAGTAAAAAGCAGAATTGCATAGCACTCTCGACTGCCGAAGCGGAATACATTTCAGCTGGAAGTTGCTCAACTCAACTCATTTGGATGAAAAGCGTATTGAGTGACTTCCGCATTTCAGCATCTTCGGTAACGATTCTTTGTGACAACACAAGTGCAATTAACATTTCTAAAAACCCTGTGTTGCACTCTAGAACAAAACATATTGAACTTAGATATCATTTTCTTAGAGAGCTAGTTGAATCAAATACTCTTCAACTTTCATATGTTTCAACTGAAGATCAATTAGCTGACTTTCTAACAAAACCTTTGGATCAAAAACGTTTTATTCATTTACGAAAAGCAATTGGGATGCTTTCCTTGAAATAATCTTCCTTTTGAAATCTTTGCTTAGGATAGGTTTTGTATTTGTTTTTGTTTTGTTCATTATCTATGTTTATACATAGGATATTAATTGAGCATAGATCTTAATTGACTTTAATTGCATCTGCTCACACATTTAGAAATTTATTATGCTTTTGCCATCATAATATTTCATTGTTGCAATGATCGTTTATGTTAATTAAATCATCTTCTAAAGTGATCAATGTCAATTTCTCTCTCTCAATGATCTCTTGGTATAGTCATTATCTTATTTGACTGTTTAGTCGAGTATGAAATCGAGATCAATTTTTGGTTGAATACTTTATATCTTAAATAATTGATAGCCAATTGAGGGGGAGTCAAAGATAATGTAATATGCTCAAAAGATGTGGAAAGAGTTACATCCCAATGAGGAGTGTGAAAACTACCACCACATGGAGGAAAGAGCTACCACCTCGGTCGTCCGAGTATTGTGTGCAGCTACCACATGTATACCAAGCATGGTTGTTCAAATTTTTGATTAAGTAAAATGCATATTGAAATACTTGACTCTGTCAAATTTCAAGGTTGGTATAAGGTGGGATTTTAAAGAAAGATGCTCAAAGAGCCACTCTCTTCAACAGATTGTCTAGAAATATTATCTACTATATTTGGGATTTCAAACATCTATTGATCTTTGTATTTCATTTTCTTTACCGAATTGATTATTTGATAAAGGCATTACTCATAAGATCAAGTTAGATGTGATTGAAAGTGTTCAACTTTAAGGGATTTAATTCTTGTAAATTTTCGTTTCATTTTTGGATATTACTGATAGATTTAGCATAATCTAATTCTTGTTGTGTGAAACGATGCTTTTTGTTTAAAGTTGATACACCTTTGTGCTTACAATCTTTTTCTGGTTTTTCTTGAATTTCTCTGAAATTTTTCTAAAGAAAAAGTTGGGGCCGATCCGGATCGGGCAAGGTGATCCGGATCCCGAACGCAGGTTTTCTCCTGCGGGCTGACGATCCGGATTGGACCTGCCGATCCGGATCCCGAACGCAGTTTTCTTTTACTGCGGGTAGCCGATCCGGATCGCAAGCTCGGGAGGATCCGGATCGCGGCTAGGTTTTTATAAAGAACAAAAGGGTTTTGATTTCTTTTACTCCAATCTTTTGTTCAAAAGTTTCCAGAGCGCTTCTCTCTAGATTTCATCCTCCTTGGAAGCTTTCAAACTCAAGTTCTTCAATTCCAAGTAAGTTTTATTGATCAAAATCTCGGTTTTTCATCGTTTTTCTCTTTTCCTCCTCAAACGCACGAATTTCTTGGATCAACTTTGTTTGTGGATGGTTTTTGATCAAATTTCTTTTGAAATAAGAACTCTGGGTTGTTTAGTTTTGATTATATGCTAGGTTTTCTCCTGATTAACGGATTTTTAGGCTTCGATTTCTAAAATTTCGGTTTTAGGGCATATAATAAGGATTTTCGAAATTCATGCAATTGATCTATTTTTAGAAGTCCTTTTGCAAAACTAACTTGATTCTTAGTCTCTCTACTCAATAATGATTCTTTGGATACAATTTTTTCAATTTTTGAAAACTAAGAATTTTTGTGTTCTTGAGTTGGTTTTTCACAGGACTTCAATCTTCTTAAGGCATTTGGATCAATGGAATTCTCATGGATCATTCTTTTGTTGGTCACAATAGTGCACACTCGGGCCACAAACAAATTAAAGAGAGCTAAGAAAACACAACAAAAAGGTGAATTTGTCGAGGTCAGTGATACAGAGGTGGATTGTCACGAGATAGATTGGACTGCATTGACAGATGATGATGAATCATTGCCTGAACAAAAGGCGTCCGATGCTTCGAAAGGAAAAGCACCCATGGACAAAGGAAAAGCGCCTATGACTAAACCAACCATCTCTGTGAAAAGGAAACGAGTAACTAGACGTTTTGGACTACGACGAGACGCTGATTTTAACACACCGATAGTTCCTGACTCCCCGCCTCGCGTGGAAGGAGTGTTCGTCAGCATGGATCGCGTTCGAGCGTTTGAACGTCGTGAATGCATCGGTGAACGTCATGTCAACATTGAAGCTCTCCGAAATCACTCACCTGAGTTTGGAACCTTGATTGAGCAAGCTAATCTCATCCAAGTCTGCCGATTCCCCGAACTATTTGGGTATTGTTTGTATCGTGTAAGGACCTTTTACACGAATGCAACGCATCTTCAAGAAGGAGAACATGGATCAATGCATTTCTATACAATTATCCAAGGGATGAAACTTAAAATCACTCCGCAGCTAATTGGCGAAGTTCTTGGAATGGAATCTAACACATCGGGGGTCAACTTTTTGAAAGGAAAAAGTTTGACGAATGCCTTGTGGCGAACAGTGATAGATAAAATTTGTTTGGAAGGAACGAATTCAGCTAATGGTAAAAGTGTAAAATCCAAACATCTTCGACTGGAGTACCGATTTCTAAATTTCATCACGTGTTACAACATTCTACCTAACATGCAGACTAAGGTCGTGAGATGGGAAAGACTGCTGTTCCTATATCTCTTAGGTCATCCCTCTGAGGCTGTAGGATTGAACATGAATATCCCCTACATAATTTGGAATAGAATGTCAAGATATATTGTACATCCTCATCCTTCTGAGCGACTTCCGTTTCCATTAATCATCATGAGGATCTTACAAAAGTTTGACATTGATATAAGCTCGACATCTTATCAACACTGTTGGGGGATGATAGATGAGTCAACGATTGTGAAGTCACTTCATAAATTACCACATGTTACTCCGACACATTCCACTGGAAAGAAACCTTGTGTCGGCACCTCGGCCTCACCGTCTCAACAAGCATCAGAACAAAGGCGAATGTCTGAAGAACTCGAGATCATAACGGCATCCCAAATTACATTGACCAAGAAAGTAAATTCAATGAGGAAATTGATCAAGAACATGTTCACTAAGATGGGATATAGTGCGTCTGAGGACTCAGACTCGGATGACTAATTTGTGCTTTAACAATTTTTGTGCAAATCTGTGCAGGATTTTATCTTTTTAGACTTTAGTTCAGTTTTTAGGACTTACTTTTAGTTCTAGTTCTTATTTTTCGGAACAATTTTTGAAATCTTTAACTCTCCTTAAATTTTTGTGTTTTTGGCTAATTTTGTGACAAAAAGGGGGAGAGAGTTTAGAACAATGAGAGAGTTTATAGAGAACTTGAACAATGATTGATTGAACATGATGATGTGTTGGAACATCAAAGGTAAGTTGAAACACAAAGGTAAGTAGAACTTCAACTTTTGGTTTTTCCATTTGTATGAATGCATGCCTCGACTAACTATTTGCTAACTATTTGGGCATGTAATATAACTAACAAGTTGATGTTCACTAACAAGTTTGTGACACTTGGTTTTTGATTGCATAGAAGATATGTTGGTTCTTAACTCTGATCAATTACATATCTATATATATATAAGTTTGTCACAAACATGTTCATGACATTTGGTTTTTACGTGCAAAGAAGATATGTTGGTGTTTTTTTAACTATGATCAGTTTACATATCTGAATATAAATGTCATGGTAAGTATAAATGAGTTTAAACTTCATCTCTGTTTGTGGTTTTTGAATAATACAAAATTCTTGAGGTATCTAACGATTTCTTTTGTCAAGAATGATTTCTTTTTGCAGAGAGTACAGATGTCTAAGTCTAGAGTCTGTTTTAGGAGTTTAACTCATGTATTGTATTTTGGATCTCCATTGTAAATTTTTGTTGTATGGTGATAGCAACAAAAATATCTTTTTGAATTTTCTTTAGTGGATCTATGTTTTGTCACGAAACCGCCAAAGGGGGAGATTGTTACGGAATTTGAGTTGGCGTAGTTTCGTGAAAGTCTCAAGTCTTGAAGATTGAAGGTGAAGAAAGTTGGATCATTTAACTCAATCTCAAGAAAGAAGAATTCAAAAGGATCAGGTATGTTTAACTAAAGAATTTGTGTGATCCGAATACTTCTTGTAGTGTAGAAACACTTGGAAGAATCTTTCATTGCATAAAAATCAAAAACTGGACTTGGGACATGTTCAGGATCCGGATCAGGTTGTTCAATCCGGATCCCGAAGGTGGTTCGTTCATACATCGTCGCAATCCGGATCGTAGTCTCTTGATCCGGATCCCGAACGTTGATGTTTGGTGAACTGTATGAACGATCCGGATCGTAGTCACATGATCCGGATCCCGAACCTTCGTTTTTCTGGAATTGGCTGTTTTGTTATGACGATCCGGATCCTAGTTATCACGATCCGGATCGCCGTCCGTAAAAATCCAGAAATGGCAGGTTTTTGATTCTTATCTCCTTCCTAGGGTTTCTAACCTATAAATAGACCCTATGTCTTTCTTTCTAGGGTCAATCCACATAGCCGTCATTTTCATATATCATCTTATACGGCTATAGATCCACATATAGAGAAGAAAGGAAATCATTAGAGAATACTCTATGTTTCTTCATCTATATTGATTAGTTTGATTCTAGGTTTTCATACTCACATCTTGAGTTGAATCAAACTAATGAATACTTAGATGGTATTTCCGATCTATCTTTGATCTAAGTATTCGGCGGATCATCACCACCCAAAAAACAACGATTACCCCAAAATCGGCGCGTGGATTCGCGTGTCCTTGTGGATTCAAGGTTCAATCGCTCTCGTGGATTCGGAGCGAGGCACGTTCGTGGATTCGAACGGTGCTATTGGGTGAAGACCGTGGATTCGGTCGGACGTCGTGGATTCGACGTTGGACGCCGTGGATTCGGCGTTGGGCGCAGATCGTGGATTCGAGAAGCGTCTGGAGCGAGCGGAGAAGATCCTCTAGGAGCGTATGGAAAAGGTTGAGTCGTAAGTGTGTACGGTAAATCACCTTGTACGTGTTTTAATTCTAGTGGATTTCTGCCGTGTTATCGGTCCCGTGGTTTTTTACTCCGGTGATGGAGTTTTCCACGTAAAAATCTTGCGTGTTATTTTATTTTCCGCATTGGGTTTTATCGCAACGATTTTTGGAGTGTTTATACGTTTACACCTATTCACCCCCCTCTAGGTGTTTCTTCCCCTATTTAGATCCGTATTATATACGACCCAACAACTATCGCCTCCAACAGAAAGCTCGAAGAGTGTGCCAACCTGAATCAAAAATGCTGATCAGGGAACAACTCAATCACACTAATCCCACTCAACTAGAATCCAGATCTTTTCCAGATCAAAGCGAAACGTCGGAAGTCCGCCGTTCGGCTCACTTTGACCCGAACGCGCTTACAAGTTTCCGATTTCTACGAAACCTGACGTGCAGCCTCGAAATACTTAAACATCAATGTTCGACAAATAACACTTTGCTAGACTCAACCCTTTTAATCAAATGTTGGTATAATTACCAAAATGCCCCTCCCGAAGATTCAATTTGAATTTCCGGGAGACTCGGGCTTTGACCTTTTGCCGCTGGCTCAACCAGATTCTACTGGGACTCAACAGACGGCTAGGCGGAACCGCCGCAATTTCCCGAATTGCGCGATTGCCACTGGGGCACCGTTAAACCGACGTTTTTGCCGATTTACGGACCGATAACCAATTTTCGCTCAACGAGAGCCAACAGATCACTAGCAAAAAGCTTAGAGATTATATACACACTGCCCGAGACAGCACGAGAGGCTATAATTGCATTTTGACCCCTAGGGTTTCCATAAATCGCATTATTACACGTATTTGAGAGCTGTTTTTGCTCGTTCTCTTTATCGGGACATCATTTTTACGAACCGTCACCTCCAGTATGTGACCCTCGACTCGCTGAACACCGTGCTCACCATTTGGCAGCAGCATGGATCCCGAGAAAAACTTCGGGCCATGACTTATATACTAACATAGGCTTTAATTCATTTTTAATTCTTCGGCTCAACCAATTTCAAATCTATGTTGAGCATCGCGTCTAGTGACCCCAAAATAGCCAGGAGCTCACTGTCGCAAAATTTCACTCAGCCCAAAATAGCCCCTTAGCTTAATAAACCCATTTAAGGCTTTGTTTATTAATTCTTGGTTTTCTGCTTGTGCGAACCCCAAATAAAGTTGATCATCTATCTCTGGACATCATAAGGATTCTAGGGCTTGCATTTTTGCAACCCAGAAGCTGCTGGATTAAAGGATCCAAGCCACCTTGCTCTCTACTTTACAAAAATGCTCCACACAAATCCACTCAGCCCAAAAATCGGATCTGAAGTGAGCATAAAGCTCAGGGGATCATGTGGAGACATCTGATGCTTTGTTGGATGCCTAACAATGGCTAACTTAGATTTTGGGTTCTTTGAGGCATTTCCTCAAACACCTAAAGGGCACAACTTCATAATACAGAAGAAAATAAATCCCAAGCTTGTTCTCTGTAGAGGCTGATCCTGGGAGCCTCCAACATGGAGGGAAAAACTTCTTAGGGATGTAGGAGAAGTTTCATGCAACTTGGGCCAACTTTCTCTCTCGACTTGCCGAGATCAAGAAGAAGAATATGAAGCTCAAGCTTTGAAAATGGTGATTTCTCTTTTATGCGTTCTGGGCCTCAAACACTAGCACCATCAGGTGCAACTTATCCCTACGAACTTACCTGTACCCATGCCCGGCGACAGGACACGGCGGCGGCGCGGCGGAGCAAAGCTCGGATTGGAGCTTCACCACCTCTAATGGTGGATTTTCACCAAGGCTACATGGGCTTCTTGCAAAAGCATGGCTGGGATCCCCTAGATCCTCGGAAGCTTCCCGACCATTCCTCACCCGCCGGCGACGGCCGGAAAGCCGACCACCGCGACTTGAGCCCAATTCGGGTCATCCATGGCACCCGATGTTTCGGGCTGCATGGATGCCATGCAAAGGCATGGACGCCTTCATCTCACTCCCAGGAAACTTTCTGGCCATGTGCCCGGCGTCGAGGAGCGACGCCGGCGCCGGAGCAAGGAGCTCGACCATGGTGCAAGAAACCCGAAAACTAGGGTTTCGGATTGCGGTGCACACACTTAATCAAACTCCACCAAATTTGGTGGAGATGATCCTCCACTCCTACAGCTTCTTTCCATCATTTTACTTTTCCATTTGGTCGAGTGGTTGTGTCACTAGGCCGAGGCAGAGCAAAGATAGGTTTCCGGCGAGAATCTTCTCCCGCCGGCAACCGGGACCACCACAAGGGCTAGGACTCGACAGGGATCATCCTTACAACCTATAAAGGCTACTTCCAAAGATATAGGGGCCTAAAAACCAAAGGTGGAAGAAACACACCTTTGCCGGAGTTGGAGAAGAAAGGTAGAAGCCGGTTCCTCTCCACCGCGGCGCGCAACCACCAACCTCTCTCGAGCTCACTCCCAGGAAGCAGGAGAACTCCTCACCAAATTCAGGGACCAACTTGGAGATCCTTTGGTGCAGTCCTTCTCTTCCTCACCCGAGCTCGGCCAAACTTGATGGGGGTGTGCCTCCTCAGAGTCCCAGAGCAAATGGGGAGGAGCGTTTTGCTTCTCTGCGTTACTCTCCAGCGTTTAAGAAGCCCACGAACGCTTGTAACCCCCCCCCACGAGTAGCCCAAGAGACCCAAGCCAAAATATCTTTCTTTTAATACAAAATGCCACCCAGCCCCTACACAACAAACCCTAAGCCCTTATGTCCCTACTGTAGGTCCAAAATGCTATAAGGACCCTCACCAATAAACCCCAAACAATTTGGTCCATAAAATATTTAAGTTTTTGCATAAATACCTAATTTTTCTACGCATTTCACACATTTCGAGACGAATGGGTCGTCGAAATGAAAAACGGACTTCACCACAACGTCCGGCTCGTCGAGACCTTTCAAGTAGTACATCTGCTTTCTTGATTCGGTGCTCATATAAATTCTCGGCCCATAAAATACAGTGCATTCCACTATTTGGCACGCATTCCGATGCACCAGGGCCGCCAAACACAAATTCCGTCAGTGCCATTGCGCTCAGAATGCCGAAATTAGCTAGAATTGACTACTTATACTGCTATGTTCAAGTTTCATATAGTGAATCGGCCGACGACCGATCGAGAGGGGACCGATCGAGAGGGGACCGAATCCAAAGGTTACTATTCACAACTTAAGTTGTGGGCCCCGCAACTTTTTCGCTGTTTTGCGGAAGATCCAACCGTCGGATCTAAAATATGTGAATATCATTCTTTCTTGTTTCGACGAGACGGTCGCACTGGTGATCTCAGATTTTCGAGATCAGACCCCGATCAAAAGTCGATATTTTGGGGCCACTTTACATTGCTAATATTCTATTTTCTTTCCAAAATTAATAATTTAAGCCTAATATTAAGTTTTGAAATTCACGATTATTACAAGTTGCTTCTCGAAATCCTCCATTGATAAGTTCTCATCATCATCTGAGGAGGATGAATCCGCATCTTCTTTCTTTGTTGATTTCAATGCAAAACCTGAAGACTTAGAAGAAGATGGCTTTCTAGAAGAATAGTTAGTAGAAAAAGTCATTTCATACGTTTGAAGTGCACCAACTAATTCTTCTACTTTGATTTCGTCCGGGTGTTTAACTGTTTCAATGGCCGCAACCTTGGCACGAAATCTTTCAGGAAGAGTCCTTAAAATCTTTCTTACAACTTTAGATTCTGAAATTTTCTCTTCCAAGTTAGCACATGTATTTACGATATCTTGCAATCGTGTATAATAATCTGTGAAAGATTCATTTTCTGCCATAAAAATTGAGTCAAATTTGTTCGTAAGCATTTGCAGTTTTTGAATCTTCACAAGGCTTGTTCCCTCATGTGTAACTTGTAGAACATCCCAGATTTCTTTCGCAGTCTCACATGCCGAGACGCGAGAGAACTCGGTTTGCGACAAAGCATTAAATAAGGCGTTAATTCCTTTTCCGTTGTAAGAAGATAAATCAATTTCTTCATTGGTCCATTTCGACCTAGGTTTGATGGTGCGAACATTAGCAATAATTTCAGTAGGATTTGTCCATCCAAATTCTATTGATTGCCACACCCGTTCATCAATGGAAATTAAAAATGCTCTCATCCGTACTTTTCAGTAGGCAACATCGAAAAAATAGGGGTCTGTTGATGTTTCCACCTTCAACCATTGTTTACAACTCTATTCCCGCTCTGATACCACTTGTTGGGTTATAATTATATGGATCTAAATAGGGAAAAAAAAACACCTAGAGGGGGGTGAATAGGTGTAAACAATAAACACTCAAAAATCTTTGCGTAATAAAACCCAATGCGGAAAAGTAAATAACACGCAAGATTTTACGTGGAAAAACTCCAAAACCAGGAGTAAAAAACCACAGGACCGATCACACGGTGAAATCAATTAAGATTAAACACGTACAAAGGTGATATACCGTACTCACACACGACTCAACCTTTTTCCATACGCTCCGAGTTGATCTTCTCCGCTCGCTCCGCAACGCGCCTCGGATCCACGATTTGCGTCCAACGCCGAATCCACGGCGTCCAACGTCGAGTCCACGACGTCTGATCGAATCCACGATCTCCACCAAGTAGTACGCCTCGATCATACAAACGTACCTCGCTCCGAATCCACGAGAGCGGTAACATCTTAAATCCACAAGGCCACGGGAATCCACACGCTAATTTTTGGAAAAATCGTTGTTTTGTTGGTGGTGACAATCCGCCGAATACTTAGATCAAAGATAGATCAGAAATACTATCTAAGCATTCATTAATTTGATTCTACTCAAAATCTGAGTTTGAAAACCTAGAATCAAATTAATCCATATAGATGAAGAAACATAGAATAGATCTAGTTTTTCCTTTCTTCTCTATATGTGGATTTTTATAAGTTTTTCTCCGTTAATTTTACTCGTTCATTTACGGAATACAAAACTTATTTTGGATTACCCTGAAAGATAGAATTAGGGTTTACTTATAGGTTAGAAACCATTGGAAGAGGATAAGAATCAAAAACTGACTGTAACAAACTTTTTCCCGCACAACGGTCCGGACTGGATTTGGATTGATCCGGACTATCATTGTTTTTCAGAGAATTCCTAAAAAAACAATGTTCGGGGTCCGGACTGAAGTATCCATGGTCCGGACTCTTCATGCGATTTCTGCAAAATCCACGTTCGGGATCGGGACTGAACCAAGGGTGTTCCGGACTGGATTTGCTCATGAACCTACCTACGTTCGGGGTCCGGACTGAAAAGTCATTAAACTAAACCCAAAATCAAACGACCGAAAAGTCATTAAACTAAACCCAAATCCAAACGACCAAAAAGTCACTAAACTAAACCCAAATCCAAACGACCAAATCTAAACGACCAAAAAGTAATTAAACTAAACCCAAATTCAAACGACCGAAAAGTCATTAAACTAAACCCAAATCTAAACGACCAAAATGTCATTAAACTAAACCCAAATCCAAACGACTGAAAAGTCATTAAACTAAACAACACAAACAACCCAAATCATATCAAACTCAACCCCATTCGACCACCACCCACTTTTGAAGGGCCACCAAATTTATAAATTGAGCATCTCACTCATGTACAGTGGGGGTATGGCCCTGCTTAAGCCATGTACTTAAAAGTCATATCAATAAAAGTTTGTCTTTATATTACGGTCTCTTTCATCACCAGCATTCATTTTGGTCTCTTAATCGAGGGTCCCTTAACACTGCAAATGTGGGATAATTAACAGCAGATTCTTGAGTCTGCTGGAAGCCATGAGCCTGCAAACCTGATTTCAAATAAAAAATCCAAACAAACTCGATCTGTATCATGAATGACCACTCATCGCGGGTCGGTTCGTTCATGGCGGCAGACAGATGATAGTAGGCCCATTGAGTTAAAAGAGTGGTTGGTAAAATAGAATAATTTAATTAAAGATTAAACTTAGTCAAATGAGCATATCTAATAGTAAAAAATTTACAAGCATCAATTACTTAATGCTTGTACAAATATAATAGCCAAACTATATATATATATATATATATATATATATATATATATATATATATATATATATATATATATATATATATATATATATATATATAGAGAGAGAGAGAGAGAGAGAGAGAGAGAGAGCGCGCGCTAGGCTGGAATACTATTAATAGCACCAAGTCATTAGTGCTATTAAGTTTTTATCGAGATTATAGTGGGCCCCTTGGGTTTAATACGTGAATGGGGAAATAAAAAAATCTAAGGGATGAAAATGATCAAAGGGGTTGATCTAACGGCCATAATAATATACAAATTCGCCACAAAATATTTTTTGTGGCCAGAATAGTTTCGCCACAACGTCGCCACAATAGGACTACTACAAAAAGTTATTATGGCCAAAAAACTATTTCACCACAAAATGTTTTATTAATTTGCGGTGATAAAATTCGTCACAAAACTTCTAACATTCGCCACAATAAGTTACCATATGGCTACAGATAGTTATTAAAATAATAATAATAAATCTAACGTTTCGTGAGAAAAATTACTTTTGGCCACAAAAAATATCATATAATTTATGACAACATTTAATATCGGCCACAAATAATGTTGAAATTATTGTGACAAATTTATTTGATGGTCACACATAATGCCACACATGTTATGGCCAAATACAATATTGGCCACAAAATGTGGTGTAAATATAGTGGCAAAATTAAATAGTCGGCCACAAATAATGTTGAAATTATTGTGACAAATTTATTTGATGGTCACACATAATGCCACACATTTTATGGTCAAATAAAATATTAGCCACAAAATATAGTGTAAATATAGTGTGGCCAAATATTTTTCCAGTGACTATAAAGTTTTCAAATTATATATATTGTGGTAATTTATTATTTTGCCACAGAAAACTTGTTGTACTAATTTAGATCAAAAAAAAATAAATTTTACATATTATTACTGCACCATAATAGTTGAATACTACTCAATGAGGATTTAAACATAATATCAATTACAATAATCAAGATATATTCAATAAAATACAGAAATCGAATATATTTTCAACTGATATCATCAAAATAAGCTAGTTAATTGTTTGCATTAAGTATCATTTGTACCCAACCACATAAATCTTCAATCTCATCCAAATCACATATGATATTAATAACTCTCTTTAGAATAAAGATAATAGAAATTTTAGGCTAAAAGTGAAATGAAGTTCTTGAGATGATCTATCTCGGAAATATTAAACTTCCAAGGTTTAATCATTTAGAATAAAAAAAAAATAATGATAAGAATTATGCATATAATCTATTAGATAAAGGTAAAATATATTACTAATTTATACTTAACTAAGATATACTAAATTAAATATACTATAAGCTGAAATATTTAATCTGAATTTATTTCACTCATTTTAATTCATATTAAATTAACTAACTTACATTTCTTGTCGATGTTGGTTGAATAGGCACATGCCATCCCATTTGTGAAAGTTGTTCCATGATACTACCCATTTGAGAATTAATCTCGGCACGCATTTCCTTCCATTTATGATACATGAAATATTTAATTAATAGAGGCAAAAAAATCCAAAAAAATTTATGTGCTTTCATGATTTTTTTCTAACACAAAATAATCTTATGTCCTTTCATGATCTATTTGCAAGCAAAAAAGTATATAAAAAAAATGACATAATATCCAAAGAAAATTCAAAAAATTAATAAAATATTCAAAATCCTAATCAAGATTAAGAAAAAATATATATTGAAAATAAAAAGAAGGGAAAAAATTACATAATTGAGGCTAATAATAAAAAACCCTAATCTTATGAGGAAAAAAAATTCAAACCTGCAGATGAGAACTATGAAATTTTTGTTTCCGAATGAAGAGAGGTGTTGAGAAAAAAGTTTGATGAGATTCGAGGTTAACGCGACGTCGTCAACCGTGGTGCGGCCGAGCATGGGTGGGCGTGCGCAGAGAGGCGATCAGACGATATTCTCTCAAGCCATGCGCGCGAAGAGAAGAAGGGTGATATACTCTTAGGCCATGCGCACAGATTGAGAGCAAAAGGACGATATCCTCTTAGGCCATGTGCGCAGATCGAGAGCAAAAGGCGATATCCTCTCAGGCCATGCGCGTAGATCGAGAGCAAAAGGGAAAATTAATTAAGTTAATTAGGAAAAGACGGAAGAGGAAAAATTTAAGTTGGCCGAAGCGGAAAAAATAATGTTACGGTAAATTAAGTTAGGGTACGTACGTGTAGGGGTGGCAATCCAGCTCGCTGTTCGCGAGCCAGCTCGTGTTCGGCTCGAAATGAGCTCGAGATCGAATCGCTCGTTTAGTAAACGAGCCGAACACGAGCCGAATTTTTCAGCTCGTTTAATAAATGAGCCGAACACGAGCTGGGGTTAGCTCGTTCGTGTTCGGCTCAATAACAGCTCGAATATATATATATATATATATATATATATATATATATATATATATATATATATATATATATATATATATATATATATATATATAAATAAATTTTACCTATTTAGATTTTAAGCCATCAATTTTTTGTAAATTTTAATTATTAGATTAAAATTTTAATTTTTAAATTTTTTTTTAACTTTATACATAATAGTAGGAATGAAAATCAAACTTGTTGTTCGCGAGCCAGCTCGTGTTCGGCTCGTTAATAAACGAGCCGAACACGAGCCGAATTTTTCAGCTCGATATTTAAATGAGCCAGCTCGTGTTCGGCTCGTTTATTAACGAGCCGAACACGAGCCGACCCCAGCTCGCTCGTGTTCGGCTCGTTCACACCCCTACGTACGTGTTGTGAGCGGCTAAGTTAATTAGAAAAATATTATAGGCGGCTAACTTAATTAGAAAAGGCGGGATCCAATCAAAAGAAAAAAAACTAATTAAGTTAGGAGAAAAATTAAAATTAAGAGAAAAAAAGGGCGGTTTTAAAAAGCGCCACTAGAAACGTCTCTAAATTTTCGATTGTAATTTTATAAAGACGGTTGTTACAACCGCCTCTAACAAACTGATAGCGATAGAAACCATAGAAAATTTGTGGCATCAAATTTTGCCATAATTATTTTTTTTTATGTTTGTCACCAAAAATTATCGACGGTCACAAATAGTTAATCGAATTAGTGGCAAATTTTTTGAAAATGTGTGGCAACAAAATTTGCCGCAATTATTTCTTATTATTATTGTGGCCAAAACCTATCGACGACCATAAATGCATGACGCTCGTTAAGAAATTCCTACCGTAGTCATATAAATATTTTGATTAAGATTAATAGTGAGGACAAGTTAAAAGTGGTTACAGAAACCTTAAATAATGTGTGGCGACAGAATTAGCAACAATTATTTTTTATTATTTTTGTGGCTAAATCTTATCTATGACCATAAATATTGAATCGAATTAGTGACGATCGTTAAAAAACCCTACAGTATGTATACGAAAATCCAGATTAAGATTAATAGTGAGGATAATTTAAAAAGAGCCACAGAAATCTTAGAAAATGTGTGGCGACAGAATTAGCCACAATTATTTTTTATTATTTTTGTGGCCAAATCTTATATATGGTCATAAATATTGAATCGAATTAGTGACGATCATTAAAAAACCCCTACCGTAGGTATGAAAATTCAGATTAAAATT
Organism: Tillandsia leiboldiana; assembly: GCA_029204045.2. NCBI lineage: Eukaryota > Viridiplantae > Streptophyta > Magnoliopsida > Poales > Bromeliaceae > Tillandsia > Tillandsia leiboldiana. Next base: position 29,968,363 of record CM055070.1, read on the forward strand.
AATAGCGAGGACAATTTAAAAATAGCCACAGAAATCTTGGAAAATGTGCGGTGACAAAAGTTGCCACAATTATTTCTTGTTGTTATTGTGACCAAAACTTATCGAGGGCCACACATAGTGTATCGAATTTGTGACACTCATTAAAAAATTCCTACCATATGTATATAAAAATTTAGATTAACATTAATAGTGAGGACAAGTTGAAAGTAGCCATGAAAATCTTAAAATTTGTGCGGCCACAAATTCGTCATAGTTATTTCTTATTGTTTAAGTGGTTAAACTTTATCGATGGTTACAAATAGTAAATTGAATAAGTAAATGTATGGCGACAAAATTTGTCACAGTTATTACTTATTGTTATTGTGGCAAAAATCTATTGATGGCCGCAAATAGTGCATCGAATTAGCAGCGCTCATTAGAAAATTCCTACGGTAGGTATATAAAAATTTGAGTTAAGATTAATAATGAGAACACAATTAAAATAGCCACAAAAAAGGTTAATATAGTAGAGTTCATTAATTCGCAACAAAATATTGACCACAAAATGTCTATTTTCTTGTAGTGTAGTAAAAAATTTACAAGCACCAATTACTTAATGCTTGTACAAATATAATAGCTAAATATATATATATATATATAGAGAGAGAGAGAGAGAGAGAGAGAAAGAGAGCTAGACTGGAATACTATTAATAGTATCAAGTCATTGGTACTATTAAGTTTTTAACCCTTAGATTAAAAAATATGTAGTTGAGATTATAGTGGGCCCCTTGGGTTTAATAGGTAATTGGGAAAATAAAAAAATCTAAAGGATAAAAATAATCAAAAGGGTTGATCTAAGTGTAGAAAACTTGATAGTACTAATAATTTAGTACTATTAATAGTATTATAGCCAGACTCATATATATATATATATATATATATATATATATATATATATATATATAATTTTTTTAAAAAAGGCCAAACTAATACAATTGCTTTGTTAATTTATTGATGCTTACGATAGCTATGAATAATATTCTACAGCCAGACGTACGCAGCAATAATTTGCAATTTTACATGTTATTTTTTTATACATGTACATATATATTTTCGTCTAAGAAAAGGACAAATTCTTTGCTAACATCCCTCTTTAACAAATGTGACACGTGATGCTTCTCCTTTAAATTAGACTACAACAGAATACATAGGAGACTTTTTGGCTTATTACAACAATTTCTTCAGTTTTCTTCCTACTGGTTCATGCAAGCCAATTTAAATGGAGAAACAAACACTACCACATTAACACAAAATATTAAATACCTCTTTATTATATAACTAAAATTTGTTAATCAATCCAATTATATTGACAAATACACTTTACTTTATACCTGACTTTTTATTCAATTGACATATGGAAAGATCACCCATCACTCTTTCTTTTATTAAATGATGATAGTTGATAGGTGGCATAAGATATTGATAAAATTAAGTATATTGAGACCTCTTCGACTTCTGTCTAATTTGAAATGACTCCCTCAATTTTACGATAATTTCTAAATTTGTGGTGGTTTATAATTGAGTAATTTTTATTGACTAAATAGGAGATGCTATCAAATCCATAAATTATTTTATTGAATTTAATAGTTTTGACTATGATTTGATAAATAAATTTAGAATAACAATAAATAATAGTTAACAGAGTCATCAAATTAAAAGACAAACTTAAGTAATTAAAAAACTCAAATTAAAAAAATTGGGAGTTAAAAAAGTATTAATAGGAAAATTTAAATTGAGGAGGCCATTTCAGAATAGCCAATTGGTGAGGAGTTCTTATACATTTTCACCAAACAAATTCTCGTTTGCATAGTCCAAAACGCAATTTACCTTAATTGCATGGACCATGAAATATAGACCAGAGTTTCTAGAATCACATATAGAAGCCTTATTAAGGCATTATTTGGTTTGACAATAAAAAGAAGAATAATATGATAAGAGAATGAAATTGTTGTTCCACTTTTTTCTCTTATATTTCAACTAATTTAATAATAAAATATAATTAATTAATATGTTATATATTACTTAATTTATTAATTATTTAGATAAATAAGTTACCACTTGATTTATTACTTTTAACCATTTGAGCAATTAATTTATTATTTATAATTAATTAGCTAATTAAAAAAATAATTATTTAGTGTGTTTATACAATAACTAATATGCATATCGATTAACTAACTAATATTTTGACTAATCTAATTATTTTCTTATCTAATTATCTAACTATTAAATAATTAACTAATTTATTTGTTAATGTATATCTATTAAATTATTAATGGTTAATTAATTTATTAATTAACCGTATTTATTGTTAATTAATTATAATTAATATTTATGTTTATAGTAGTATTCATAATTAATTAATTAATTAAATTATTTTTAATTAATATTTTTATGTTAATTAATTAAATAAAATATTATTATTTTAAAACTATAATTATTCTTATTCTCACTATTCCAACCTAACTATACAAATACTATTTTTCTTATTTCCGAGAATAATCTAAATTTAATCCAAACACAAAATTGATATTATTCTTGCTTATTTCAAAAATTATATCTATATTAGAAATTATCAAAAATAACTTATTTCTGAACCAAACGATACCTAAAGTCTAGAAGCCTTATTGCAAGGATCATAGAGAGGGAACAATATTATTCTAAGGAGCCACAAATGTAAATAACTCACCTGATGTCACGCCCCGGAACCCGGGCTCGCCAACAGATCCGCCGTGCACACGGGATTTTCCGAGTACACGAAGCGCTGGTAACCTGCTCCGATATAATATGAACAATAAAAAAACATAATACAGAGCTGAAGTAGAAGAACCACATAGTATCTCAGACTGGAACTACAAATAAAGCTGTAATAAGTACAATAATCTCTCAGCTCACCAAATAGTACAACCCGCTGGCGGAAGCCAGACCCAAATAAAAGGAGAATACCACAGTCCGAGTGAAGGGTACAGCGTCTATTTACAGCTCTCAATCTCACAGGAGATCTATCTATTCGGCGATCCCCTTACCTCGATCCGCTGCCGAAGGCCTAGCAGCTCCTGCAGATCACTCTGCAAAATAAATGAGAAGAAAGAAACAGAAAATAACAATGGGGGGTGAGAACTACCAGATAAACCAGCAGCCTCCCCTAGTGGGTAAAACCTCAACTCTGACGCACCCACTAGGACTACTAGAGGCAAAAGGAAAAAGGGGAAGTGGTAAAATACATAAGATGCTGAAACAGGAAAACTACCACTACTATGCTGTCAAAACTGTATGCATGCATCAGAAATGGTATCTGTCCAAATAAACCCAATCTAGACACCAGTAACAACCGGTACTGCCTGCTCAGCGGAATCTGCACACACGGCTCGAAACCGCGGGATCGGCTCGCACGGCTCGCATCCCAACATAAGTATCAGACCGGCACACACGGCTGGGTCTGAAAAAGCCCACCTCCGGAGTGGCACTCGAGGGGAGCGACCCACACGAGTAAAGTATCTCTGTCATCAGTATCACAAGTATCTCTGTAGCACCCATCTCAATATAGCAGTACTGGATCATAACTATGATCAAAGTGGGAAACTCCATCCACTACAGAAACCCAATCCCCAGCTGATGCAATAAACCAGACTCAACCCCAATCTGATGCATGGATAAACATCTGGTCGACCGCCTACTGTCCGCGGTTACCGCAATACCCCACAAATCCATAATCTAATGCAATCTCGACTACACTATCCCAAACCCCTGCTCACACTTGAGCAACAAGCCTCTGGATGCACAGGACAACAATGAAACATGTACAAATCCCAAGATGATAGTGTAGCAATAAATAGTGGCTAACTAGATGAGCAAGAAAGCATGCCATTATTTAAAAGCTGTAGAAAAGTGTCAAATATTTATTTTAAAAAGATTGATTGTTATAAAAGTTATTGCATGCGAAATTATAGCCTTTGTCCCAATCACAGTGTCCCAATATAAGTTATCTGTGGGGTTATATTAAATTTTAGGAGAGTTCGTCCCAGCGGTTCTCATCAATTGTCCTGTTAGTTGTCCCAATGGTTCTCATCAATTGTCCTGTTAGTTTGTCCTGTTAGTTTGTCCCAATAGTTTTCATCAATTGTATTTTAGGGGAGTTCTAATAATCCCAGTGAGCTTGTCAAAAATGAGGTAAGCAACAACCGCCCACCTCGAGCAGCTCAAACTACACCCCAGCAAGCCTCCTAGCTGTCCACAGTCCTTAGATCCTGCAAATCAGCGCGCAGCTGTTCAATATAAATCCCAAACATCACGGGAAAAGAGGAGTTTTTCACCTCTAAACAATGCTCAAGAAAATCCAGAAAAATTACGGTTGCGTTTCTCGCGAAGAGTAGATCAAAATCGACTATTTAAACGCCTCGATTTGATGCTCCTACACCAAAATAAAAATCGGAGAAGTCGATGCTGTCCAGAAATTTCCACAGCAAAGAGGGGGTCAAAGAGGCCTCGGGAATCATGCCAAAAGTACGAAATGGAGTGAAGTGATCAACACGAAAATCGAAGCCTTACCTTTTAGGAACGCGCTGCCGTAAAAATCGTCCAAAAATTCCTCCTGGTTAGCCCACAGGGAATTTTCGACTGAACTGCGACGGGGAAATGGGCCGAAAAAGAAAACCGTCGCAGTGCGCCGCGTCGCAGATAACTCGCTAACAGTAACTCCAGAAATTCTGAAATTTTGAGGAGAGAGAGAAGAGAGAGAGAGAAACAATTTTCTTAAAGGGCCCAACCTCTGATTCTCTCTCTACGGCACAGAAATCGAGATGGGGAATGAGTGGGAGGGGGATTCCTTTTTATAATGGGCCAGGGAATCTCCCACACGAGATCCGGGCAGAACAGGAAACAGCGAAAAGAGCCAACCAAAACGCGCCACGCGTCCACAAAACAGGAAACAGCCTGTGCAAGCCCACTCAAAAATCGCCACGTGCCCACATGGTGCACGTGCCTGCTCCGCGCTCCGGGTTTTTCGGAAAATGTCGCCCAATGGGGTGCTGCCACGTGTCACCTTCCCACATGTCTTCTAGAAGCCAGCCGGCCAATGGGGAAGCGCCACGTGGCAACACGGATCTTCGGTGCTCCCGGTGCACGGCAAGCCCATGGACCCCGCACCAGCGCCCCCTGCCCGCGCCTGCCCGCGCCTGCCCGTGCTGCCCGCGCCGCGTGCCGCCGCTTCTTGCCTTGCTCCGCCGCGCTCCGCCGCCGCGCCGCCGCCCACCGGTGGCTGCCGGCGCCGGAACAGTAATTCCGGCAACCGGAGTTACTGTTCCGGCATGAACAGTAACTTTTTGCCGAAAAAAATAAGTAAATATACCATTTTGATCGTTTTCGCGCGCTGAGTCCAAATCCGCTGTCCATTTCGCCAAATTCTCATCCGAAATTTTGCCGAAAGCTCCCGGAAAATCCCATTTGCTCCGATTTTCGTGTAGAGTCTATTTTAAATGTCCAATTTCGTTTCTACAAGCTCTGTTTCACCGAGTAAGCTCCCTACAGTCACTGTTTAATGTTGCACAGTTCCTGCGGGAGTCCGGATCATCACATCCTCCCCCACTAAAAAGAGTTTCGTCCTCGAAACGAGACTAAACAATAATTCTCAGTCCGATGTCTCGAATAAGTAGGGGTGAGCATCCCTCATCTCCGACTCGAGCTCCCATGTAGCCTCGCGCTTGTCATGATTGCCCCATTGGATTTTCACATAGGGAATGGCCCGATTGCGCAATTTTCTCACCTCTCGGTCCAGAATTCGCAGTGGGCGCTCCTCATACCTCAAATCTTCGCTAATCTCAAGCGGTGTAAAGTCGATGACGTGCGATGGGTCGAAGACATACTTCCTCAAAGTAGAAACGTGAAACACATCATGGACACCAGCAAGCCTCGGAGGAAGTGCAAGTCGGTAGGCAACTGGCCCGATACGCTCCAATATCTCAAAGGGTCCAATGTATCGGGGGCTAAGCTTTCCACGAATGCCGAATCTCCTGATTCCTTTGGACGGCGAGACTTTCAGGAATATATGATCTCCAACTTGAAATTCTAAGTCTCGTCGCCGAACATTGGCATAACTCCTCTGTCGGCTTTGGGCGGTTTGAAGATGCCGTCGAATCACTCGGACCTTCTCTTCTGCTTCTATCAAGACATCTGGTCCCAAGGTCCGCCTTTCGCCCACGTCACTCCAATAAAGCGGTGATCGACACTTGCATCCATACAACGCTTCAAACGGAGCCATCTGAATGCTCGTTTGAAAGCTATTGTTGTACGCGAACTCAGCCAAGGATAAGTGTCGAATCCACCCTCCGCCGAAATCCAAGACACAAGCCCTCAGCATGTCCTCCAGGATTTGTATAGTCCGCTCTGACTGCCCGTCAGTCTGCGGATGAAAAGCTGTACTGAACCTGAGTTGAGTCCCCAAGGCTGTCTGCAAACTTCTCCAGAAACTGGAGACAAACCTTGGGTCTCTATCTGAAACAATGGAGACGGGTATTCCATGTAATCTTACTATCTCATCTAGATATAGCTGGGCTAGTCGCTCAAGTGGCCACGTAGTCTGCATGGGCAGAAAGTGCGCCGACTTGGTAAGTCTATCTACAACTACCCAGATAGCGTCTGCTCCTCCCTGTGCCCTTGGCAATCCGACCACGAAATCCATCGTAATTGTAAGACCCGGCTTTTCCTTAACCCTTCTGGTCACCCTCTTCTTGTAATGCCTGACCGGGGGCCTCATTTTTGGCATTTTTCCGGACAGACCGTCGGGGCCCGCAAATAATTTTAGGCGGTAGAGCTCGCGGAACGGAGCGCGTGGGCGCGATCGGTTTATTTTTCCGACTCCCGGTCTGACCAGAATTAATTCTCGAAGTTGGGGTCCCCCTTAGACGCCTCGGGATCCGTGTTGGCAGCCGCACACCTTTTAAGGTAAACCCTAATTCTCTTAGTATATATATGTAGCCGTGAGGGAAAGAGGATTAGGGTTCCTCTTATTTTTCTTTTGGTGGCCGCCTCTTTTCTTTTTCTTCCTCCCTCGTAGCCGCCGGCAAAGAGAAACCAAGCACACCGCAAGGGTGGACCGGTGGAGGCAAGCGAACGATCCCTCTCTTCCTCCTCTTTCGCACATCAAGGTGAGTCGGACGCGTTTCGTTCGGGGGAATCTCCCTCTTTCTTTCTTTTGTTGGTCACGAGGAGGGAGGAGGCCCGGCGCCGTCGCGCACCGCGGGCCGCGCGCCCGCGCGGCGCTCGGCCGCGCGGGGCCGCCCGCAGGAGGGGTGCCCGCGCGGGCTGGTGCCGCGCGGGGCCGCCCCGCACCGCGGGCCACGCGCCCGCGCGGCGCACGGCCGCGCGGGGCCGCCCCGCACCGCGGGCCGCGCGCCCGCGCGGCGCTCGGCCGCGCGGGGGCCGCCCGTAGGAGGGGGCGCCCGCGCGGGCTGGTGCCGCGCGGGGCCGCCCCGCACCGCGGGCCGCGCACCCGCGCGGCGCTCGGCCGCGCGGGGGCCGCCCGCAGGAGGGGGCGCCCGCGCGGGCTGGTGCCGCGCGGGGCCGCCCCGCACCGCGGGCCGCGCGCCCGCGCGGCGCTCGGCCGCGCGGGGCCGCCGCAGGAGGGGGGCGCCCGCGCGGGCTGGTGCCGCGCGGGGCCGCCCCGCACCGCGGGCCGCGCGCCCGCGCGGCGCTCGGCCGCGCGGGGCCGCCCGCAGGAGGGGCGCCCGCGCGGGCTGGTGCCGCGCGGGGCCGCCCCGCACCGCGGGCAGCGCGCCCGCACGGCACTCGGCCGCGCGGGGCCGCCCGCAGGAGGGGCGCCCGCGCGGGCTGGTGCCGCGCGGGGTCGCCCCGCACCGCGGGCAGCGCGCCCACGCGGCGCTCGGCCGCGCGGGGCCGCCCGCAGGAGGGGCGCCGCGCGGGCTGGTGCCGCGCGGGGTCGCCCCGCACCGCGGGCAGCGCGCCCGCGCGGCGCTCGGCCGCGCGGGGCCGCCCGCAGGAGGGGCGCCCGCGCGGGCTGGTGCCGCGCGGGGTCGCCCCGCACCGCGGGCCGCGCGCCCGCGCGGCGCTCGGCCGCGCGGGGCCGCCCGCAGGAGGGGCGCCGCGCGGGCTGGTGCCGCGCGGGGCTGCGCCCTGGCAGGGTGTTCGTCGCACGGGCCGGTGCCGTGCGAAGAACTCCGCCGCACGCTGTAGGGAGTCGTTGTAAGTTTCGGACTTCTAAGTCTCGATTTGCCTATGTTCCTTCAGGAGTGCGGGACGCTGTGGGCGACTGGAGCACAGACGCGGACTGGACGAACGCAGGACGACGCACACAAGGTGGGTACGTTCCCGGGGGTTTCGGGAATGGGGTTTAACTGTTAGAAATAGCATGTTGGGGCAAGGTGGAATTGTCAGTCTCCTTCTGTTTATGCACTAACCCTGTTATGTTATGTTATGATACTCAATGTCAATCTGAGGCTCAAATTTGCTACACGCACACCCGCGGTTTGGCCACCGCAAGGGTGTGCTTTTCCGGAAAAGTGGTACGTTGACCCGTGTACCCCACGCGGAGGTGGCGTTAGGAATGGGGGCCCCCATGGGTGGGGGGTGTGAGCGGTGACGTCGAGGCAGGTGCTCGGCGGCCGAGGCAGGTGCTCGGCGGTGGGCATCGGGGAAGGTGCCCGATGTTGCTTTGTGAGGCAGGTGCTCGGCGGTGGGCATCGGGGAAGGTGCCCGATGTCGTAATGATACAGGGTGTGGTTAAGGTGGAAGGTGCATGGGAGGGATAGTTGCTCCGGTGTTTGTGGTTTGCCTTATCTTTGTTTACTACGCTTATCATGCTATTTCTAGTCACTGACTTCCCACTTCGTGACAGGTTCGTCCAGGGGCGAGTGCTAGGGCGCCGGTGAGGACGTTAGGGTGCTGATCTGATTTATGGGTGACTTCAGATACAGTGACTCTTCTTTCCCTTTTCTTTTATTATTCATGGTAGCTAGTTGTGGATTGCGACACCCCCGTGGGGTCGAAGTGGATGTTGCCCTTTTCTTTCCTTTCTTTTTGAATAATTGAATGAATACTACGTTCTCTCTTACTTGGCCGTTTTGAACGATGAAAAACAAAGAAAACCGTTTGCGAAAACTATTTTTAAAACGTGGGTGTCGTGTGGGCACCAAGCTTTATAAACCTTGTGGGATTTATGTGTTTACGAACTGTTTTCACAAACGAGGGCATCGTGTGGATGCCGCTTTCAAAACCTTGTGATTATTTATCCTTTCAAAACACCGGCCTCTATGCTCTAAGTGAATGCTAGAATGTCACGTGAATTGTTTGGTTGTATGTGTACGAGACCCCAACTGATGTGGTTAGAGATTGTATGTACTACGCCTTGTGAGACACTTTGTAGTTGAGACGCCGTGCATATACAAAGGGGCCTCTGCTCATTTGCAGAGCGAATTTGTGTATGCGGCGGGTCTGTGCACGCGCCGGGGAGTAATGTTTTACAAAAAAAAAATATATGGCTGAATCAGGGGCATCGGTGGCTCCTCTTCCGCGCGATTCGAACCCCCGGGGCGTGACAGATTTAGATGGTATCAGAGCCAGGTTAACTTTAACCACAACAGTCGGGGCCTAACATCCACGGGCGCAATACTCTGGCTACTGAGTAATAAAGTGAACACGGGATAAATAAAACGCGAGTGCTCGTTGGGGGAAAAAGGGGGGAGGGAATTAGTGTTCTTTTCTTTTCTCCCTCTAGTGCCAGCACTAGTGGCGTGCCGTCTTATTTAAACTAGGAGTAACTGGTTCGTGCAAATGTTCAGATCATGGCCAGGACTAGATCCACAGCCGAGGACAAGGGGGCGAACCTACCAAACGAGCGAGACCGTGTGCGCGCCAACCTGGCCGACTTCAAGAATACGATCCGCCAACGTTCGAGGGGGACACGACGGACCCCTGGGTTGTGGAGAAATGGGTGGATACGATGGAGAAATTATTCGAGGACCTATTGATGGAAGACCATGAGCGGGTCCCCCTGGCCGCCCACTTGCTCGAGGGGAACGCCCGCATTTGGTGGAAGACCGTACGCCCCGACTCTGCGTCGGGCGCTACCCTTCCGTCATGGACTACCTTTAAACAGCAGCTATTCGGGGCGTTCTTTACCAACAGCGTGAAGAAACAACTGGAGGCCGCGTCTATTCGATGGGTCAGCAGGAGACGCACCCGTCTGAGCACGTCGTCGCAGGTATCACTCTTGCTTCTGTTTATCGTGCTAGAACCCTTTTTGACACCGGAGCGACCCTCTCGTTTATGTCCCGAGACTTCGCACTGACCCATGATTTTGAGTTGAGACCCTTACCCAGTTTGATGACCGTACACACCGCGGGGGGATCCTTGGAGGCACGCAACATGGTGCCTTCCTGCCCTATATGGATGGGAAGGCTTCCGTGCCCCTGGGATCTGGTAGTCATTCCATTGAAAGAGTATGATGTAGTGCTCGGAATGGATTGGCTCACGTGGTACCTTGCGGTCATAGACTGCGAGAAGCGCGAGGTACGACTGATGTACCCCGATTTTCCGGAGAACGTGTACTTGGCTTGCAAGAGCGTTTCCTTTTCTTCCATGATTCCTGCATCCCGAGCCAGGAAGCTGGTAGAGGGCGGGTGTATGGCCTACTTGGTGTCGGTGGCCCTGGCCGCCGGATCCTCCACGGCACTCCCCGACATCCCTGTGGTGAGGGACTTCCCAGATGTTTTTCCGGCCGAACTACCTGGATTACCCCCCGAGCGAGAAGTTGTCTTTCCCATTGAGCTTCCACCCGGCACTCGACCAATCACGAAGGCCCCCTACAGGATGGCCTTCGCGGAGCTGAAGGAACTTAAGGCGCAGCTAGAGGACCTTCTGGACAAGGGGTTTATCCGACCGAGTGTGTCCCCTTGGGGCGCACCTGTACTCTTTGTACGAAAGAAAGACGGGAGCTTGCGGTTGTGCATCGACTACCGGGAAATCAACAAAGTCACAGTGAAAAACAAGTACCCCTTACCTAGGATTGATGACCTCTTTGACCAGCTGCGGGGTGCAACTATCTTTTCAAAATCGACCTGCAGTCGGGCTACCACCAGCTCAGAGTTCGAGACGAGGATATTCCGAAGACGGCATTCCGGACTCGGTATGGCCATTACGAGTTCACAGTAATGCCGTTCGGGCTTACCAATGCCCCAGCGGTGTTCATGGACATGATGAACCGAGTTTTCAGACCCTTCCTGGATCAGTTCGTTGTGGTCTTCATCGACGACATCCTGATTTACTCCACCACCGATGAGAAGCACGAGGAGCACCTTCGAATTGTTCTACAGACCCTTAGGGAGCAGGAGCTGTTCGCAAAACTTAAGAAATGCGAATTCTGGCTTCGCGAAGTGGGGTTTCTAGGGCATATCATTTCAGCAGCAGGAGTCGCAGTGGATCCCAAGAAGGTGGAGTCGGTGACCGACTGGCCCCCAGCCGACCACAGTGACAGAGGTGCGCAGCTTCTTGGGCCTTGCGGGATACTACAGACGTTTCGTGGAGGGTTTCTCGAAGATTGCGACCCCTCTGAACCGCCTAACCCGGAAAGGAGTAAAGTTCATATGGACGGTCCAATGCCAAGAGAGCTTTGAAGAACTTAAGAAACGGTTAACAAGAGCGCCTGTGCTTGCCTTACCAACCCCTGGAGAAGACTACGAAGTCTACTGCGATGCATCGCGAATAGGACTGGGAGGAGTACTAATGCAGCAAGGAAGAGTCATTGCCTATGCTTCAAGACAACTCAAGGATTACGAACAGAACTACCCGACCCATGACTTGGAGCTTGCCGCAGTGGTCTTCGTTCTGAAACTGTGGAGGCACTACCTCTATGGTGTGCATTGCAACGTGTTCTCGGACCACCAAAGCCTTAAGTACCTTTTCACCCAGAAGGAGCTTAACCTACGGCAGAGGAGGTGGTTGGAGCTACTGAAGGATACGACTTAACCATCCAAGTACCACCCGGGGAAAGCAAATGTGGTAGCCGACGCTCTAAGCCGAAAGGGACAAGCAGAAGGAACTGCGGCGGGCGCGATCACGCAGCAGAACGACTTGATCGCGGAATTTTCACGATTGAGGTTGGAAGTGGTACCAGCAGGGACGGTTTGAGCGACTGTTGACCCTAACAGTTCGCGCCGACCCTATGGAGAGGATTCGGAAGGCCAAGGTGCGGATCCGCAGCTACAGCTGGAACGAGATAGGATTTCACCGGAGCAAGAAGGAGACTTTGTTCAGTGGGAACGGACGGCACCCTTCGGTTCCGAGGGCGGATCTGCGTGCCCGATCTGCCGGATCTAAAGAAAGAAATCCTGACTGAAGCACATTGCGCCCCTACGTGGCGCACACCTGGAGCACCAAGATGTACCGGGATATCCGACAGACCTTCTGGTGGCCAAGATTGAAGGGAGATGTGACGCTGTTTCGTGGGCTCACTGTTGATTTGCCAACAGGTGAAAGCCGAGCATCAGCGGCCGGCGGGGAAATTGCAACCTCTACCCGTGCCCGAATGGAAGTGGGAGCAAGTCACAATGGACTTCGTCACCGGATTCCCCCGTTCGCAACAGGGACACGACGCTATCTGGGTTGTCGTGGATCGGCTAACGAAGTCAGCTCACTTCCTACCCATCCACACGACCCTGGACACGTGACCGGCTGGCACAGGTCTACCTCAGCGAGATTGTAAGGCTGCACGGTGTGCCCAACGACGATCACCTCGGACAGGGACACGAGGTTCGTTTCGAACTTTTGGAAGAGTCTAAACGAGCCTTGGGGACCAAGTTACACTTCAGCTCAGCCTTTCACCCCCAGACGGACGGGCAATCCGAGCGGGTGATCCAGATACTCGAGGACATGCTTCGGGCGTGCGTGCTGGATTTGGGAGACGGATGGTCGCGCTACCTACCCCTTGCAGAGTTCGCTTATAACAACAGCTACCAAGCGAGCATTAAGATGGCGCCGTACGAAGCGTTGTACGGCAGACGCTTGTAGATCCCCGATCTGCTGGGACGATCTGGGGGAGAGAAAGTTTTTGGGGCCGGACCTAGTGGCCGAGACAGAGGAAAGGGTGCGCCTCATCAGCGACGTTTGGCGACCGCCCAGAGCCGGCAAAAGAGTTACGCGGACCAGAGACGTCGCGACTTGGAATTCCAGGTGGGAGAGCACGTGTTACTGGGGGTGTCGCCGTCGAAGGGGGTGAAGCGGTTTGGGTTGAGGGGCAAGCTGAGCCCGCGTACATAGGGCCGTTTGAGATTCTGGAGCGCATCGGCCCGGTAGCCTACCGCCTCGCCCTACGCCGAACCTTGACCGCGTTCATGATGTGTTCCACGTATCCATGCTTCGGAAATACCTCCCCGACCCATCGCGAGTGCTTGACGCCTCCGCGATTGAACTCAAGGAGGATCTAAGTTTCGCGGAAGTACCAGTGCGGATCCTAGCCCGGGAGGACAAAAAGCTGCGTAGTCGGACGATTCCCTACGTAAAGGTGCTTTGGAGCAATCAAGAAGAGCGTGAGGCAACTTGGGAACCCGAGTCAAAGATGAGGGAGTGCTACCCGGACCTGTTCGCCGTGGGGAAGATTAAGTTTCGGGGACGAAACTTGTTTTTAGCGGTAAGTGGTGTAAGACCCGGCTTTCCTTAACCCTTCTGGTCACCCTCTTCTTGTAATGCCTGACCGGGGGCCTCATTTTTGGCATTTTCCGGACAGACCGTCGGGGCCCGCAAATAATTTTAGGCGGTAGAGCTCGCGGAACGGAGCGCGTGGGCGCGATCGGTTTATTTTTCCGACTCCCGGTCTGACCAGAATTAATTCTCGAAGTTGGGGTCCCCTTAGACGCCTCGGGATCCGTGTTGGCAGCCGCCACACCTTTAAGGTAAACCCTAATCTTTAGTATATATATGTAGCCGTGAGGGAAAGAGGATTAGGGTTCCTCTTATTTTTCTTTTGGTGGCCGCCTTTTTCTTTTTCTTCCTCCTCGTAGCCGCCGGCAAAGAGAAACCAAGCACACCCAAGGGTGGACCGGTGGAGGCAAGCGGACGATCCCTCTCCTCCTCTTTCGCACATCAAGGTGAGTCGGACGCGTTTCGTTCGGGGGAATCTCCCTCTTCTTTCTTTTGTTGGTCACGAGGAGGGAGGAGGCCCGGCGCCGTCGCGCACCGCGGGCCGCGCGCCCGCGCGGCGCTCGGCCGGCGGGGCACGCCCGCAGGAGGGGCGCCCGCGCGGGCTGTGCCGCGCGGGGCCGCCCGCACCTCGGCCAACGCGCCACGCGCGGCGGACGGCCGCGCGGGCCGCGTGCCCGCGCGGCGCTCGGCCGCGCGGGGCCGCCCGCAGGAGGGGCGCCGCGCGGGTGGTGCCGCGCGGGGCCGCCCCGCAGCGGGCAGCGCGCCGCGCGGCGTCGGCCGCCGGGGCCGCGCAGGAGGGGGGGCCCGCCCCCCACCGTGCCGCCGGGCCCCCCCCCGCACCGCCGCCCGGCCCCCCCAGGGGGGGCGCCCCCGCGCGGCTGGTGCCGCGCGGGCGGCCGCCCCGCCCGCGGGCGCGCGCCCGCGCGGCGCTCGCCGCGCGGGGCCGCCCGCAGGAGGGGCCCCGCGCGGGCTGTGCCGCGCGGGGCCGCCCCGCACCGCGGGCAGCGCGCCGCGCGGGCCTCGGCCGCGCGGGGCCGCGCAGGAGGGGCGCCCGCGCGGCTGGTGCCGCGCGGGGTCGCCCCGCACCGCGGCAGCGCGCCCCGCGCGCGTCGGCCGCGCGGGGCGCCGCAGGAGGGGCGCCCGCGCGGGCTCCCTTGTGCCCGCGGGGTCGCCCCGCACCGCGGGCAGCGCGCCCGTGCGGCGCTCGGCCCGCGCGGGGCCGCCCGCAGGAGGGCGCCCCCGCGCGGGCTGGTGCCGCGCGGGGTCGCCCGCACCGCGGGCCGCGCGCCCGCGCGGCGCTCGGCCGCGCGGGGCGCCCGCAGGAGGGGCGCGCGCGGGCTGGTGCCGCGCGGGGCTGCTCCCTGGCAGGGTGTTCGTGCACGGGCCGGTGCCGTGCGAAGAACTCCCGCCGCACGCTGTAGGGAGTCGTTGTAAGTCGGACTTCTAAGTCTCGATTTGCCATGTTCTTCAGGAGTGCGGGACGCTGTGGGCGACTGGAGCACAGACGCGGACTGGACGAACGCAGGACGACGCACACAAGGGGGTACGTTCCCGGGGGTTCGGGCCATGGGGTTAACTGTTAGAAATAGCATGTTGGGGCAAGGTGGAATGTCAGTCTCCTTGTGTATGCACTAACCCTGTTATGTTATGTTATGATACTCAATGTCAATCTGAGGCTCAAATTTGCTACACGCACACCCGCGGTTTGCCACCGGCAGGGGTGCTTTTCCGGAAAGTGGTACGTTGACCCGTGTACCCCAGCGGAGGTGGCGGTTAGGATATGGGGGCCACCAATGGGTGGGGGGTGTGAGCGGGTGACGTCGAGGCAGGTGCTCGGCGGCGGGCAGGTGCTCGGCGGTGGGCATCGGGGAAGCGTGACCGATGTGCTTTGGGAGGCAGCGTGCTCGGCGGTGCGGCATCGGGGGAAGGTGCCCGATGTCTAA
>CM055070.1:29984091-30037332 GCA_029204045.2 Tillandsia leiboldiana
ACTATGCTGTCAAAACTGTATGCATGCAATCAGAAATGGTATCTGTTCCAAATAAACCCAATCTAGCCAACACCAGTAACAACGGTACGGCCTGCTCAGCGGAATCTGCACACACGGCTCGAAACCGCGGGATCGGCTCGCACGGCTCGCATCCAAACATAAGTATCAGACCGGCACACACGGCTGGGTCTGAAAAGCCCACCTCCGGAGTGGCACTCGAGGGAGCGACCCACACGAGTAAAGTATCTCTGTCATCAGTATCACAAGTATCTCTGTAGCACCCATCTCAATATAGCAGTACTGGATCATAACTATGATCAAAGTGGGAAACTCCATCCACTACAGAACCCAAATCCCCAGCTGATGCAATAAACCAGACTCAACCCCAATCTGATGCATGGATAAACATCTGGTCGACGCCTACTGTCCGCGGTTACCGCAATACCCCACAAATCCATAATCTAATGCAATCTCGACTACACTATCCCAAACCCCTGCTCCACTTGAGCAACAAGCTCTGGATGCACAGGAAAACAATGAAACATGTACAAATCCCAAGATGATAGTGTAGCAATAAATAGTGGCTAACTAGATGAGCAAGAAAGCATGCCATTATTAAAAGCTGTAGAAAAGTGTCAAATATTTATTTTAAAAGATTGATTGTTATAAAAGTTATTGCATGCGAAATTATAGCCTTTGTCCCAATCACAGTGTCCCAATATAAGTATCTGTGGGGTTATATTAAAGTTTAGGAGAGTTCGTCCCAGCGGTTCTCATCAATTGTCCTGTTAGTTGTCCAATGGTTCTCATCAATTGTCCTGTTAGTTTGTCCTGTTAGTTTGTCCCAATAGTTTTCATCAATTGTATTTTAGGGGAGTTCTAATAATCCCAGTGAGCTTGTCAAAATGAGGTAAGCAACAACCGCCACCTCGAGCAGCTCAAACTACACCCCAGCAAGCCTCCTAGCTGTCCACAGTCCTTAGATCCTGCAATCAGCGCGCAGCTGTTCAATATAAATCCCAAACATCACGGGAAAGAGGAGTTTTTCACCTCTAAACATGCTCAAGAAAATCCAGAAAAATTACGGTTGCGTTTCTCGCGAAGAGTAGATCAAAATCGACTATTTAAACGCCTCGATTTGATGCTCCTACACCAAAATAAAAATCGGAGAAGTCGATGCTGTCCAGAAATTTCCACAGCAAAGAGGGGGTCAAAGAGGCCTCGGGAATCATGCCAAAGTACGAAATGGAGTGAGTGATCAACACGAAAATCGAAGCCTTACCTTTTAGAACGCGCTGCCGTAAAATCGTCCAAAAATTCCTCCTGGTTAGCCCACAGGGAATTTTCGACTGAACTGCGACGGGGAAATGGGCCGAAAAAGAAAACCGTCGCAGTGCGCCGCGTCGCAGATAACTCGCTAACAGTAACTCCAGAAATTCTGAAATTTTGAGGAGAGAGAGAAGAGAGAGAGAGAAACATTTTCTTAAAGGGCCCAACCTCTGATTCTCTCTCTACGGCACAGAAACGAGATGGGGAATGAGTGGGAGGGGATTCCTTTTTATAATGGGCCAGGGAATCTCCCACACGAGATCCGGCAGAACAGGAAACAGCGAAAAGAGCCAACCAAAACGCGCCACGCGTCCACAAAACAGGAAACAGCCTGTGCAAGCCCACTCAAAAATCGCCACGTGCCCACATGGTGCACGTGCCTGCTCCGCGCTCCGGTTTTTCGGGAAAATGTCGCCCAATGGGGTGCTGCCACGTGTCACCTTCCCACATGTCTTCTAGAAGCCAGCCGGCCAATGGGGAAGCGCCACGTGGCAACACGGATCTTCGGTTGCTCCCGTTGCACGGCAAGCCCATGGACCCCGCACCAGCGCCCCTGCCCGCGCCTGCCCGCGCCTGCCCGTGCTGCCGCGCCGCGTGCCGCCGCTTGCCTTGCTCCGCCGCGCTCCGCCGCCGCGCCGCGCCCACCGGTGGCTGCCCGGCGCCGGAACAGTAATTCGGCAACCGGAGTTACTGTTCCGGCATGAACAGTAACTTTTTGCCGAAAAAAAAATAGTAAATATACCATTTTGATCGTTTTCGCGCGCTGAGTCCAAATCCGCTGTCCATTTCGCCAAATTCTCATCCGAAATTTTGCCGAAAGCTCCCGAAAATCCCATTTGCTCCGATTTTCGTGTATGAGTCTATTTTAAATGTCCAATTTCGTTTCTACAAGCTCTGTTTCACCGAGTAAGCTCCCTACAGTCACTGTTTAATGTTGCACAGTTCCTGCGGGAGTCCGGATCATCACATCCTCCCCCACTAAAAGAGTTTCGTCCTCGAAACGATGACTAAACAATAATTCTCAGTCGATGTCTCGAATAAGTAGGGGTGAGCATCCCTCATCTCCGACTCGAGCTCCCATGTAGCCTCGCGCTTGTCATGATTGCCCATTGGATTTTCACATAGGGAATGGCCCGATTGCGCAATTTTCTCACCTCTCGGTCCAGAATTCGCAGTGGGCGCTCCTCATACCTCAAATCTTCGCTAATCTCAAGCGGTGTAAAGTCGATGACGTGCGATGGGTCGAAGACATACTTCCTCAAAGTAGAAACGTGAAACACATCATGGACACCAGCAAGCCTCGGAGGAAGTGCAAGTCGGTAGGCAACTGGCCCGATACGCTCCAATATCTCAAAGGGTCCAATGTATCGGGGGCTAAGCTTTCCACGAATGCCCGAATCTCCTGATTCCTTTGGACGGCGAGACTTTCAGGAATATATGATCTCCAACTTGAAATTCTAAGTCTCGTCGCCGAACCTTGGCATAACTCCTCTGTCGGCTTTGGGCGGTTTGAAGATGCCGTCGAATCACTCGGACCTTCTCTTCTGCTTCTATCAAGACATCTGGTCCCAAGGTCCGCCTTTCGCCCACGTCACTCCAATAAAGCGGTGATCGACACTTGCATCCATACAACGCTTCAAACGGAGCCATCTGAATGCTCGTTTGAAAGCTATTGTTGTACGCGAACTCAGCCAAGGATAAGTGTCGAATCCACCCTCCGCCGAAATCCAAGACACAAGCCCTCAGCATGTCCTCCAGGATTTGTATAGTCCGCTCTGACTGCCCGTCAGTCTGCGGATGAAAAGCTGTACTGAACCTGAGTTGAGTCCCCAAGGCTGTCTGCAAACTTCTCCAGAAACTGGAGACAAACCTTGGGTCTCTATCTGAAACAATGGAGACGGGTATTCCATGTAATCTTACTATCTCATCTAGATATAGCTGGGCTAGTCGCTCAAGTGGCCACGTAGTCTGCATGGGCAGAAAGTGCGCCGACTTGGTAAGTCTATCTACAACTACCCAGATAGCGTCTGCTCCTCCCTGTGCCCTTGGCAATCCGACCACGACATCCATCGTAATTGTAAGACCCCGGCTTTTCCTTAAACCCTTCTGGTCACCCTCTTCTTGTAATGCCTGACCGGGGGCCATCATTTTTGGCATTTTTCCGGACAGACCGTCGGGGCCCGCAAATAATTTTAGGCGGTAGAGCTCGCGGAACGGAGCGCGTGGGCGCGATCGGTTATTTTTCCGACTCCCGGTCTTGACCAGAATTAATTCTCGAAGTTGGGGTCCCCCTTAGACGCCTCGGGATCCGTGTTGGCAGCCGCACACCTTTTAAGGTAAACCCTAATTCTCTTAGTATATATATGTAGCCGTGAGGGAAAGAGGATTAGGGTCCTCTTATTTTCTTTTGGTGGCCGCCTCTTTTCTTTTTCTTCCTCCTCGTAGCCGCCGGCAAAGAGAAAACCAAGCAAACCGCAAGGGTGGACCGGTGGAGGCAAGCGAACGATCCCTCTCTTCCTCCTCTTTCGCACATCAAGGTGAGTCGGACGCGTTTCGTTCGGGGGAATCTCCCTCTTTCTTTCTTTTGTTGGTCACGAGGAGGAGGAGGCCCGGCGCCGTCGCGCACCGCGGGCCGCGCGCCCGCGCGGCGCTCGGCCGCGCGGGGCCGCCCGCAGGAGGGGTGCCCGCGCGGGCTGGTGCCGGCCGGGGCCGCCCGCACCGCGGGCCACGCGCCCGCGCGGCGCACGGCCGCGCGGGGCCGCCCCGCACCGCGGGCCCGCGCGCCCGCGCGGCGCTCGGCCGCGCGGGGGCCGCCCGTAGAGGGGGCGCCCGCGCGGCTGGTGCCGCGCGGGGCCGCCCCGCACCGCGGGCCGCGCCCCCGCGCGGCGCTCGGCCGCGCGGGGGCCGCCCGCAGGAGGGGGCGCCCGCGCGGGCTGGTGCCGCGCGGGGCCGCCCCGCACCGCGGGCCGCGCGCCCGCGCGGCGCTCGGCCGCGCGGGGCCGCCGCAGGAGGGGGGCGCCCGCGCGGGCTGTGCCGCGCGGGGCCGCCCCGCACCGCGGGCCTGCGCGCCCCGCGGCGCTCGCCGCGCGGGCCGCCCGCAGGAGGGCCGCCCGCGCGGCTGGTGCCGCGCGGGGCCGCCCGCACCGCGGGCAGCGCGCCCGCACGGCACTCGGCCGCGCGGGGCCGCCCGCAGGAGGGGCGCCCGCGCGGGCTGGTGCCGCGCGGGGTCGCCCCCGCACCGCGGGCAGCGCGCCCACGCGGCGCTCGGCCGCGCGGGGCCGCCCGCAGGAGGGGCGCCGCGCGGGCTGGTGCCGCGCGGGGGTCGCCCCGCACCGCGGGAGCGCGCCCGCGCGGCGCTCGGCCGCCGCGGGGCCGCCCGCAGGAGGGGCGCCCGCGCGGGCTGGGCCGCGCGGGGTCGCCCGCACCGCGGGCCGCGCGCCCGCGCGGCGCTCGGCCGCGCGGGGCCGCCCGCAGGAGGGGCGCCGCGCGGGCTGGTGCCGCGCGGGGCTGCGCCCTGGCAGGGTGTTCGTCGCACGGGCCGGTGCCGTGCGAAGAACTCCGCCGCACGCTGTAGGGAGTCGTTGTAAGTTTCGGACTTCTAAGTCTCGATTTGCCTATGTTCCTTCAGGAGTGCGGGACGCTGTGGGCGACTGGAGCACAGACGCGGACCTGGACGAACGCAGGACGACGCACACAAGGTGGGTACGTTCCCGGGGTTTCGGGGAATGGGGTTTAACTGTTAGAAATAGCATGTTGGGGCAAGGTGGAATTGTCAGTCTCCTTCTGTTTATGCACTAAACCCTGTTATGTTATGTTATGATACTCAATGTCAATCTGAGGCTCAAATTTGCTACACGCACACCCGCGGTTTGGCCACCGCAAGGGTGTGCTTTTCCGGAAAAGTGGTACGTTTGACCCGTGTACCCCACGCGGAGGTGGCGTTAGGAATGGGGGCCCCCATGGGTGGGGGGTGTGAGCGGTGACGTCGAGGCAGGTGCTCGGCGGCCGAGGCAGGTGCTCGGCGGTGGGCATCGGGGAAGGTGCCCGATGTTGCTTTGTGAGGCAGGTGCTCGGCGGTGGGCATCGGGGAAGGTGCCCGATGTCGTAATGATACAGGGTGTGGTTAAGGTGGAAGGTGCATGGGAGGGATAGTTGCTCCGGTGTTTGTGGTTTGCCTTATCTTTGTTTACTACGCTTATCATGCTATTTCTAGTCACTGACTTCCCACTTCGTGACAGGTTCGTCCAGGGGCGAGTGCTAGGGCGCCGGTGAGGACGTTAGGGTGCTGATCTGATTTATGGGTGACTTCAGATACAGTGACTCTTCTTTCCCTTTTCTTTTATTATTCATGGTAGCTAGTTGTGGATTGCGACACCCCCGTGGGGTCGAAGTGGATGTTGCCCTTTTCTTTCCTTTCTTTTTGAATAATTGAATGAATACTACGTTCTCTCTTACTTGGCCGTTTTGAACGATGAAAAACAAAGAAAACCGTTTGCGAAAACTATTTTAAAACGTGGGTGTCGTGTGGGCACCAAGCTTATAAACCTTGTGGGATTTATGTGTTTACGAACTGTTTTCACAAACGAGGGCATCGTGTGGATGCCGCTTTCAAAACCTTGTGATTATTTATCCTTTCAAAACACCGGCCTCTATGCTCTAAGTGAATGCTAGAATGTCACGTGAATTGTTTGGTTGTATGTGTACGAGACCCCAACTGATGTGGTTAGAGATTGTATGTACTACGCCTTGTGAGACACTTTGTAGTTGAGACGCCGTGCATATACAAAGGGCCTCTGCTCATTTGCAGAGCGAATTTGTGTATGCGGCGGGTCTGTGCACGCGCCGGGGAGTAATGTTTTACAAAAAAAAATATATGGCTGAATCAGGGGCATCGGTGGCTCCTCTTCCGCGCGATTCGAACCCCCGGGGCGTGACAGATTTAGATGGTATCAGAGCCAGGTTAACTTTAACCACAACAGTCGGGGCCTAACATCCACGGGCGCAATACTCTGGCTACTGAGTAATAAAGTGAACACGGGATAAATAAAACGCGAGTGCTCGTTGGGGGAAAAAGGGGGGAGGGAATTAGTGTTCTTTTCTTTTCTCCCTCTAGTGCCAGCACTAGTGGCGTGCCGTCTTATTTAAACTAGGAGTAACTGGTTCGTGCAAATGTTCAGATCATGGCCAGGACTAGATCCACAGCCGAGGACAAGGGGGCGAACCTACCAAACGAGCGAGACCGTGTGCGCGCCAACCTGGCCGACTTCAAGAAATACGATCCGCCAACGTTCGAGGGGGACACGACGGACCCCTGGGTTGTGGAGAAATGGGTGGATACGATGGAGAAATTATTCGAGGACCTATTGATGGAAGACCATGAGCGGGTCCCCCTGGCCGCCCACTTGCTCGAGGGGAACGCCCGCATTTGGTGGAAGACCGTACGCCCCGACTCTGCGTCGGGCGCTACCCTTCCGTCATGGACTACCTTTAAACAGCAGCTATTCGGGGCGTTCTTTACCAACAGCGTGAAGAAACAACTGGAGGCCGCGTCTATTCGATGGGTCAGCAGGAGACGCACCCGTCTGAGCACGTCGTCGCAGGTATCACTCTTGCTTCTGTTTATCGTGCTAGAACCCTTTTTGACACCGGAGCGACCCTCTCGTTTATGTCCCGAGACTTCGCACTGACCCATGATTTTGAGTTGAGACCCTTACCCAGTTTGATGACCGTACACACCGCGGGGGGATCCTTGGAGGCACGCAACATGGTGCCTTCCTGCCCTATATGGATGGGAAGGCTTCCGTGCCCCTGGGATCTGGTAGTCATTCCATTGAAAGAGTATGATGTAGTGCTCGGAATGGATTGGCTCACGTGGTACCTTGCGGTCATAGACTGCGAGAAGCGCGAGGTACGACTGATGTACCCCGATTTTCCGGAGAACGTGTACTTGGCTTGCAAGAGCGTTTCCTTTTCTTCCATGATTCCTGCATCCCGAGCCAGGAAGCTGGTAGAGGGCGGGTGTATGGCCTACTTGGTGTCGGTGGCCCTGGCCGCCGGATCCTCCACGGCACTCCCCGACATCCCTGTGGTGAGGGACTTCCCAGATGTTTTTCCGGCCGAACTACCTGGATTACCCCCCGAGCGAGAAGTTGTCTTTCCCATTGAGCTTCCACCCGGCACTCGACCAATCACGAAGGCCCCCTACAGGATGGCCTTCGCGGAGCTGAAGGAACTTAAGGCGCAGCTAGAGGACCTTCTGGACAAGGGGTTTATCCGACCGAGTGTGTCCCCTTGGGGCGCACCTGTACTCTTTGTACGAAAGAAAGACGGGAGCTTGCGGTTGTGCATCGACTACCGGGAAATCAACAAAGTCACAGTGAAAAACAAGTACCCCTTACCTAGGATTGATGACCTCTTTGACCAGCTGCGGGGTGCAACTATCTTTTCAAAAATCGACCTGCAGTCGGGCTACCACCAGCTCAGAGTTCGAGACGAGGATATTCCGAAGACGGCATTCCGGACTCGGTATGGCCATTACGAGTTCACAGTAATGCCGTTCGGGCTTACCAATGCCCCAGCGGTGTTCATGGACATGATGAACCGAGTTTTCAGACCCTTCCTGGATCAGTTCGTTGTGGTCTTCATCGACGACATCCTGATTTACTCCACCACCGATGAGAAGCACGAGGAGCACCTTCGAATTGTTCTACAGACCCTTAGGGAGCAGGAGCTGTTCGCAAAACTTAAGAAATGCGAATTCTGGCTTCGCGAAGTGGGGTTTCTAGGGCATATCATTTCAGCAGCAGGAGTCGCAGTGGATCCCAAGAAGGTGGAGTCGGTGACCGACTGGCCCCAGCCGACCACAGTGACAGAGGTGCGCAGCTTCTTGGGCCTTGCGGGATACTACAGACGTTTCGTGGAGGGTTTCTCGAAGATTGCGACCCCTCTGAACCGCCTAACCCGGAAAGGAGTAAAGTTCATATGGACGGTCCAATGCCAAGAGAGCTTTGAAGAACTTAAGAAACGGTTAACAAGAGCGCCTGTGCTTGCCTTACCAACCCCTGGAGAAGACTACGAAGTCTACTGCGATGCATCGCGAATAGGACTGGGAGGAGTACTAATGCAGCAAGGAAGAGTCATTGCCTATGCTTCAAGACAACTCAAGGATTACGAACAGAACTACCCGACCCATGACTTGGAGCTTGCCGCAGTGGTCTTCGTTCTGAAACTGTGGAGGCACTACCTCTATGGTGTGCATTGCAACGTGTTCTCGGACCACCAAAGCCTTAAGTACCTTTTCACCCAGAAGGAGCTTAACCTACGGCAGAGGAGGTGGTTGGAGCTACTGAAGGACTACGACTTAACCATCCAGTACCACCCGGGGAAAGCAAATGTGGTAGCCGACGCTCTAAGCCGAAAGGGACAAGCAGAAGGAACTTCGGCGGGCGCGATCACGCAGCAGAACGACTTGATCGCGGAATTTTCACGATTGAGGTTGGAAGTGGTACCAGCAGGGACGGTTGAGCGACTGTTGACCCTAACAGTCGCGCCGACCCTATTGGAGAGGATTCGGGAAGGCCAAGGTGCGGATCCGCAGCTACAGCTGGAACGAGATAGGATTTCACCGGAGCAAGAAGGAGACTTTGCAGTGGGAACGGACGGCACCCTTCGGTTCCGAGGGCGGATCTGCGTGCCCGATCTGCCGGATCTAAAGAAAGAAATCCTGACTGAAGCACATTGCGCCCCCTACGTGGCGCACCCTGGAGGCACCAAGATGTACCGGGATATCCGACAGACCTTCTGGTGGCCAAGATTGAAGGGAGATGTGACGCTGTTCGTGGCTCACTGTTTGATTTGCCAACAGGTGAAAGCCGAGCATCAGCGGCCGGCGGGGAAATTGCAACCTCTACCCGTGCCCGAATGGAAGTGGGAGCAAGTCACAATGGACTTCGTCACCGGATTCCCCCGTTCGCAACAGGGACACGACGCTATCTGGGTTGTCGTGGATCGGCTAACGAAGTCAGCTCACTTCCTACCCATCCACACGACCTGGACACGTGACCGGCTGGCACAGGTCTACCTCAGCGAGATTGTAAGGCTGCACGGGGTGCCAACGACGATCACCTCGGACAGGGACACGAGGTTCGTTTCGAACTTTTGGAAGAGTCTAAACGAGCCTTGGGGACCAAGTTACACTTCAGCTCAGCCTTTCACCCCCAGACGGACGGGCAATCCGAGCGGGTGATCCAGATACTCGAGGACATGCTTCGGGCGTGCGTGCTGGATTTGGGAGACGGATGGTCGCGCTACCTACCCCTTGCAGAGTTCGCTTATAACAACAGCTACCAAGCGAGCATTAAGATGGCGCCGTACGAAGCGTTGTACGGCAGACGCTGTAGATCCCCGATCTGCTGGGACGATCTGGGGGAGAGAAAGTTTTTGGGGCCGGACCTAGTGGCCGAGACAGAGGAAAGGGTGCGCCTCATCAGGCGACGTTTGGCGACCGCCCAGAGCCGGCAAAAGAGTTACGCGGACCAGAGACGTCGCGACTTGGAATTCCAGGTGGGAGAGCACGTGTTACTGCGGGTGTCGCCGTCGAAGGGGGTGAAGCGGTTTGGGTTGAGGGGCAAGCTGAGCCCGCGGTACATAGGGCCGTTTGAGATTCTGGAGCGCATCGGCCCGGTAGCCTACCGCCTCGCCCTACCGCCGAACCTTGACCGCGTTCATGATGTGTTCCACGTATCCATGCTTCGGAAATACCTCCCCGACCCATCGCGAGTGCTTGACGCCTCCGCGATTGAACTCAAGGAGGATCTAAGTTTCGCGGAAGTACCAGTGCGGATCCTAGCCCGGGAGGACAAAAAGCTGCGTAGTCGGACGATTCCCTACGTAAAGGTGCTTTGGAGCAATCAAGAAGAGCGTGAGGCAACTTGGGAACCCGAGTCAAAGATGAGGGAGTGCTACCCGGACCTGTTCGCCGCTGGGGAAGATTAAGTTTCGGGGACGAAACTTGTTTTTAGCGGTAAGTGGTGTAAGACCCGGCTTTTCCTTAACCCTTCTGGTCACCCTCTTCTTGTAATGCCTGACCGGGGGCCTCATTTTTGGCATTTTTCCGGACAGACCGTCGGGGCCCGCAAATAATTTTAGGCGGTAGAGCTCGCGGAACGGAGCGCGTGGGCGCGATCGGTTTATTTTTCCGACTCCCGGTCTGACCAGAATTAATTCTCGAAGTTGGGGTCCCCCTTAGACGCCTCGGGATCCGTGTTGGCAGCCGCACACCTTTTAAGGTAAACCCTAATTCTCTTAGTATATATATGTAGCCGTGAGGGAAAGAGGATTAGGGTTCCTCTTATTTTTCTTTTGGTGGCCGCCTCTTTTCTTTTTCTTCCTCCCTCGTAGCCGCCGGCAAAGAGAAACCAAGCACACCGCAAGGGTGGACCGGTGGAGGCAAGCGGACGATCCCTCTCTTCCTCCTCTTTCGCACATCAAGGTGAGTCGGACGCGTTTCGTTCGGGGGAATCTCCCTCTTTCTTTCTTTTGTTGGTCACGAGGAGGGAGGAGGCCCGGCGCCGTCGCGCACCGCGGGCCGCGCGCCCGCGCGGCGCTCGGCCGCGCGGGGCCGCCCGCAGGAGGGGCGCCCGCGCGGGCTGGTGCCGCGCGGGGCCGCCCCGCACCGCGGGCCACGCGCCCGCGCGGCGGACGGCCGCGCGGGCCGCGTGCCCGCGCGGCGCTCGGCCGCGCGGGGGCCGCCCGCAGGAGGGGGCGCCCGCGCGGGCTGGTGCCGCGCGGGGCCGCCCCGCACCGCGGGCCGCGCGCCCGCGCGGCGCTCGGCCGCGCGGGGCCGCCGCAGGAGGGGGGCGCCCGCGCGGGCTGTTGCCGCGCGGGGCCGCCCCGCACCGCGGGCCGCGCGCCCGCGCGGCGCTCGGCCGCGCGGGGCCGCCCGCAGGAGGGGCGCCCGCGCGGGCTGGTGCCGCGCGGGGCCGCCCCGCACCGCGGGCAGCGCGCCCGCGCGGCACTCGGCCGCGCGGGGCCGCCCGCAGGAGGGGCGCCCGCGCGGGCTGGTGCCGCGCGGGGTCGCCCCGCACCGCGGGCAGCGCGCCCGCGCGGCGCTCGGCCGCGCGGGGCCGCCCGCAGGAGGGGCGCCCGCGCGGGCTGGTGCCGCGCGGGGTCGCCCCGCACCGCGGGCCGCGCGCCCGCGCGGCGCTCGGCCGCGCGGGGCCGCCCGCAGGAGGGGCGCCCGCGCGGGCTGGTGCCGCGCGGGGTCGCCCCGCACCGCGGGCCGCGCGCCCGCGCGGCGCTCGGCCGCGCGGGGCCGCCCGCAGGAGGGGCGCCGCGCGGGCTGGTGCCGCGCGGGGCTGCGCCCTGGCAGGGTGTTCGTCGCACGGGCCGGTGCCGTGCGAAGAACTCCGCCGCACGCTGTAGGGAGTCGTTGTAAGTTTCGGACTTCTAAGTCTCGATTTGCCTATGTTCCTTCAGGAGTGCGGGACGCTGTGGGCGACTGGAGCACAGACGCGGACTGGACGAACGCAGGACGACGCACACAAGGTGGGTACGTTCCCGGGGGTTTCGGGAATGGGGTTTAACTGTTAGAAATAGCATGTTGGGGCAAGGTGGAATTGTCAGTCTCCTTCTGTTTATGCACTAACCCTGTTATGTTATGTTATGATACTCAATGTCAATCTGAGGCTCAAATTTGCTACACGCACACCCGCGGTTTGGCCACCGCAAGGGTGTGCTTTTCCGGAAAAGTGGTACGTTGACCCGTGTACCCCACGCGGAGGTGGCGTTAGGAATGGGGGCCCCCATGGGTGGGGGGTGTGAGCGGTGACGTCGAGGCAGGTGCTCGGCGGCCGAGGCAGGTGCTCGGCGGTGGGCATCGGGGAAGGTGCCCGATGTTGCTTTGTGAGGCAGGTGCTCGGCGGTGGGCATCGGGGAAGGTGCCCGATGTCGTAATGATACAGGGTGTGGTTAAGGTGGAAGGTGCATGGGAGGGATAGTTGCTCCGGTGTTTGTGGTTTGCCTTATCTTTGTTTACTACGCTTATCATGCTATTTCTAGTCACTGACTTCCCACTTCGTGACAGGTTCGTCCAGGGGCGAGTGCTAGGGCGCCGGTGAGGACGTTAGGGTGCTGATCTGATTTATGGGTGACTTCAGATACAGTGACTCTTCTTTCCCTTTTCTTTTATTATTCATGGTAGCTAGTTGTGGATTGCGACACCCCCGTGGGGTCGAAGTGGATGTTGCCCTTTTCTTTCCTTTCTTTTTGAATAATTGAATGAATACTACGTTCTCTCTTACTTGGCCGTTTTGAACGATGAAAAACAAAGAAAACCGTTTGCGAAAACTATTTTTAAAACGTGGGTGTCGTGTGGGCACCAAGCTTTATAAACCTTGTGGGATTTATGTGTTTACGAACTGTTTTCACAAACGAGGGCATCGTGTGGATGCCGCTTTCAAAACCTTGTGATTATTTATCCTTTCAAAACACCGGCCTCTATGCTCTAAGTGAATGCTAGAATGTCACGTGAATTGTTTGGTTGTATGTGTACGAGACCCCAACTGATGTGGTTAGAGATTGTATGTACTACGCCTTGTGAGACACTTTGTAGTTGAGACGCCGTGCATATACAAAGGGGCCTCTGCTCATTTGCAGAGCGAATTTGTGTATGCGGCGGGTCTGTGCACGCGCCGGGGAGTAATGTTTTACAAAAAAAAAATATATGGCTGAATCAGGGGCATCGGTGGCTCCTCTTCCGCGCGATTCGAACCCCCGGGGCGTGACAGTAATGTGGTCCCATTTCCACTCGGGAATTGGGAGACTCTGTAACTTGCCAGCTGGCACTCGATGTTCAGCTTTCACCTGCTGACAAGTTAAACACTGGGCCACAAATCTCCCAATATCCCTTTTCATGCCTTTCCACCAAAAGTGTGCCTTGAGGTCCTTATACATCTTAGTCCCACCAGGATGTAGAGTATAAGGTGTATAATGGGCCTCTCGCAATATCTGTTCTCTAATCTCCACATCTATTGGCACACATGGTCGGTTCCTGTACCTCAGTACTCCCGAGGCATCTACCGTAAAGTCCCCTGACTGATCACTCGGAATATGATCTCTAATCCTGGCCAAGTGGGGGTCCTCACTCTGTTTCTCTTTGATCCTGTCCAGCAGAGTGGGCTGCAAGACTAAAGATGTCAGTCTAGCAGAGACCCCAGGGGACACAACCTCTATCTCGAGCCGTCTCATCTCCTCTAATAGCGGCGCCTGGTCTGTGATCAACATAGACAAACTTTGCACCGCTCTCCTACTCAAGGCATCAGCGACCACATTAGCCTTGCCTGGGTGGTACAGAATATCTACATCATAATCCTTTAATAGCTCTAACCACCTACGTTGCCTCAAATTCAACTCCGTCTGCGTGAACAGGTATTTTAGGCTCTTGTGGTCGGTGTAGATTTCACAATGCTCCCCATATAGATAATGACGCCAAAGCTTCAGTGCAAACACTACAGCAGCAAGCTCCAAGTCATGGGTAGGGTAATTTTTCTCATATTCTTTGAGTTGTCTTGATGCATATGCAATTACCCTCCCTTCCTGCATCAACACAGATCCGAGTCCACTGTGTGATGCATCGCTATAGATCACATATCCTTTTCCCATAACAGGAAGGGAAAGGATAGGAGCGGTCATCAGTCTATTCTTCAGCTCCTCAAAGCTCTTTAATTTGACAGTCCTCACTCCAGATAAACTTCACTCCCTTACGCGTCAAGCGAGTGAGGGGTGTGGAGAGCTTCGCAAAGCCTTCCACAAACCGACGGTAATACCCAGCTAAACCCATAAAGCTACGTACCTCAGAAACCGTCGTCGGTCGGGGCCAATCACGGACTGCCTCAATCTTCGCTGGGTCCACCGCCACACCTGCAGCGGAAATCACATGGCCCAAGAAGACTACCTCCCGAAGCCAAAATTCGCACTTTGCCAGCTTGGCAAACAACTTCTTCTCTCGTAGAAGCTGCAGCACAATCCTCAAGTGCTCCTCATGCTCCGCATCACTTCGGGAGTAGACCAAGATATCATCAATGAAAACTACCACAAATCGATCTAAGTACGGTCGGAAGATCCGGTTCATTAAATCCATGAATGCGGCAGGGGCATTAGTTAGCCCAAAAGGCATAACTGTGAATTCATAATGCCCGTACCGTGATCTGAATGCCGTCTTCGGAATATCCTCGGCCTTCACCTTCAACTGGTGGTAACCGGACTGCAAATCTATCTTAGAGAAGACACAAGACCCTTGCAGCTGATCAAAAAGATC
The DNA here is from genome assembly GCA_029204045.2 of Tillandsia leiboldiana. NCBI lineage: Eukaryota > Viridiplantae > Streptophyta > Magnoliopsida > Poales > Bromeliaceae > Tillandsia > Tillandsia leiboldiana. The sequence goes on from CM055070.1 coordinate 29,998,736, forward strand.
ATCGATGCGCGGCAAAGGGTACTTGTTCTTGATGGTCACTTTATTTAATTCCCTATAGTCCACACACAATCGAAGTGACCCATCCTTCTTTTTCACGAATAGCACCGGCGCTCCCCAAGGCGACACACTCGGCCTAATAAAGCCCTTATCCATTAAATCCTGAAGTTGCGCCTTAAGCTCTCGCAACTCAGCCGGTGCCATCCGGTAAGGAGCCTTAGAGATTGGCGCAGTTCCTGGAACTACGTCAATCACGAACTCAATTTTCCTATCTGGCGGCATACTAGTCAGCTCAGGTGGGAAAACATCCGGGAACTCGCGGGCAATAGGGGTATCCCCGAGTCCCGGCGTCGCTGTAGGGCCCTCAACAACACTAGCCAAAAAGGCTACACATCCTCGACGAATCATCTGCTTCGCTCGGGAAGTCGAAACCATAGAGGCAAAGAAAGCACTCTGACATCCCCGGTATACCAACATTTCCTGGTCTGGCTCTCTAAAAGTGACAGTCCTTGCGGCACAGTCAATAATTGCGAAGTACCGAGCTAGCCAGTCCATCCCTAGAACCACATCAAAGTCCCTTAACTGTCTCAAGACCAACAGGTCTGCTGGCATAATCCAGGACTCGATTTGCATCGGGCAGGACCAACAGCACTCCTCCACGTGCAAAATGTGATCGGGAACCTGAACCTCTCGCGCACGTGGTAAAGGTCCTACCTCTAACCCATGTAATGATGCAAATGATTTACTAATAAAAGAATGCGATGCTCCAGTATCAAATAAAGTATGAGTTCTAATGCCAGAAAGTAGGGTGATACCTGCCACCACGTGATCTGCTCCCGAAGAGTCCTCTACCTGCGCAACATACACTCGCCCACTCTGAGCTGGAGGGCGATAATCCGTGGGGTAGGAAGAAGATGGTCTGCTCGCTAGAGCATATGGCCGCTGAGCCGTCGACCGCTGTTGAGATGAAGATGGAGCAGATGCTGAAGAAGGGGTGGCGGGGGCCGAAAAGGGGCACGAAGCTTGAATGTGCCCGGGCTGTCCACATCTATAGCAGCGACCCCACCGCTAGTCGCAGGTGTTGGAAAAATGCTGACCTCCACAGAAAATACAATTGCCGGGAGCCCGTGGCTGTCGTGATTGCTGTTGCTGTTGAGACTGCCGTTGTCGCTGAGGCTGTCGCTGCGACCCACGCTGCGACGGCTGGGATCTCTGCTGTTGCTGTTGCCGTTGCTGGGGCCTCTGGGGTCCACCCGGCCCTCGCCGCTCAGACCGTCCTTGGCCGGAAAACTGTGGCAGAGACGGTCGTGGCGGCCTCCATGAACTAGCTTGTCCCCCAACCTCCGATGCCGGTCTCTTCGCCCCCGGGATCACCACGGGAGCTGGAGCTACTTCCTCCATCACTACCTCCCCGCACTCAACGTAGAGTGCCTGCTCCATTGAGGCCTCCAAGGTCTGCAACCTTCGCGAGCGAACAAGTTGAAAAAGGTCCCGGCGCAACCCTCGCTCGAACATGTAAATCCGGTGCGCCTCATCCCTGGCCACGTTCGGTACACATGCCAACAACTGATTGAAATTGGCAATGTATTCGTGTACGGGCCGATTCCCCTGGCGAAGGTTTCTCATCTGCTCCTCCAATCTCTGTCGGACGCTTTCCGGAAAGAAAGCCCCGAGAATGAGACTGCTGAACTCCGCCCAGGTCAGGAGCTGAGCCCCAGGCGGACCAGCCGGTCGAACACGCCGCCACCAAGCCTCGGCGTTGTGCTCCAAAAAGTTCGTCGCTAATAGCACCTGGTATCGCTCCTCGATGAACAATGTCTCAAAACGTCGCTCCATCGCCGTGATCCACGACTCTGCCTCCCACGGCTCTGCATTCTGCCCCGAGAAATGGGGTGGGTCAAACTGGCGAAACCTCATCAGCAAATCAACCATCTCCCGCTGCTCTGCCGGGGTCAGAGATCCCGTCAACCCAGACGACTGTCTACCAGTACCCCGAGCAACAGGGGATGCCAGGGTTACTGGTACAACTGGGGGGTTCACAGCAGGGGAAGAAGGTACGGGAGAACTTTCTGGGGGTGCTACAACAGGCTGCGCTCTCTGCTCTAACATCTGCGTCAGCCGACCCATAGCCTCCTCCTGACGCCGAACAGCCTCGGACATCTGGGCCATCTGAGCCTGTAGCTCTGGCACCTCACTCTGCTGGCCCTGCCCGGACTCCTCCTGATCGGGCTCAGGGGAATCAGGCTGAGAACGCGTCAACATCCTACGTCGCGGAGGCATCCTACCACAAGAAACCACACTCAGTATCATATCCCCACATGACCCAATCTAGCGAAAGTCAAAGACATCCCCATATTTCTGTGACTTTATGTTGTCTGCAGCCAACATAACGGTTCACCAGAAATTGGGCATGTTGATCCCTCTTCTCTCACTGGAAGAGTCAAACAATAAATCAACGACTTTCGCAAATATCACGTCTCTCGCACCCTATTATCCTAGGGTCTACCAAAAGCCTAGGATTTTCTAAGTCCCAACTGACATATCCCTAAGCTCTGATACCAACTTAATCTGTCACGCCCCGGAACCCGGGCTCGCTAACAGATCCGCCGTGCACACAGGATTTCCCGAGTACACGAAGTGCTGGTAACCTGCTCCGATATAATATGAACAATAAAAGAGCATAATACAGATCTGAAGTAGAAGAACCACATAGTATCTCAGACTGGAACTACAGATAAAGCTGTAATAAGTACAATAATCTCTCAGCTCACCAAATAGTACAACCCACTGGCGGAAGCCAGACCCAAATAAAAGGAGAATACCACAGTCCGAGTGAAGGGTACAACGTCTATTTACAGCTCTCAATCTCACAGGAGATCTATCTATTCGGCGATCCTCTTACCTCGATCCGCTGCCGAAGGCCTAGCAGCTCCTGCAGATGACTCTGCAAAATAAAGGAGAAGAAAGAAACAGAAAATAACAATGGGGGGTGAGAACTACCAGATAAACCAGTAGCCTCCCCTAGTGGGTAAAACCTCAACTCTGACGCACCCACTAGGACTACTAGAGGCAAAAGGGAAAAGGGGAAGTGGTAAAATACATAAGATGCTGAAACAGGAAAACTACCACTACTATGCTGTCAAAACTGTATGCATGCATCAGAAATGGTATCTGTCCAAATAAACCCAATCTAGACACCAGTAACAACTGGTACTGCCTGCTCAGCGGAATCTGCACACACGGCTCGAAACCGCGGGATCGGCTCGTACGGCTCGCATCCCAACATAAGTATCAGACCGGCACACACGGCTGGGTCTGAAAAAGCCCACCTCCGGAGTGGCACTCGAGGGGAGCGACCCACACGAGTAAAGTATCTCTGTCATCAGTATCACAAGTATCTCTGTAGCACCCATCTCAATATAGCAGGACTGGATCATAACTATGATCAAAGTGGGAAACTCCATCCACTACAGAAACCCAATCCCCAGCTGAAGCAATATGTTACAGAATTTGAGTTGGCGTATTTCGTGAATTCGGCTAAGTCTTGAAGATTGAAGGTAAAGGAAGTTGGATCATATAACTCAATCTCAAGAAAGAAGAATTCAAAAGGATCAGGTATGTTTAACTTAATATCTTTGGTGATCCGAATACTTCTTATAGCGTAGAAACACTTGGATGGATTTGTTATTGCATAAATATCAAAAACTGGACATGGGACATGTTCAGGATCCGGATCAGATTGTTCAATCCGGATCCCGAAGGTGGTTCGTTCATACACCAGTTCAATCCGGATCGTAGCTTCCCTTGATCCGGATCCCGAACATTGAGTTTACCATTTTCCTTGAACGATCCGGATCAGGCTTCGCAATCCGGATCCCGAACGTTGATGTTTGGTGAACTGTATGAACGATCCGGATCAAGCACTTTGATCCGGATCCCGAACCTTCGTTTTTCTGGAATCTGTTTTTCTCGCTACTGCAATCCGGATCGCCGATCTCCGATCCGGATTGTCGTCATGTAAAAACTCCAGAAAAGGATAGTTTTTTATCCTTATATTCTTCCAGGGGTTTCTAACCTATAAATAGACCCTATAATTCTTTTTCTAGGGTCAGTCCAAAAAGTAGCCATCATCTTTTATACGGACTCAGATCCACATATAGAGAAGAAAGGAAATAACTAGATTTATTCTATGTTTCTTCATCTATATTGATTAGTTTGATTCTAGGTTTTCATACTCACATTTTGAGTTGAATCAAACTAATGAATACTTAGATGGTTTTTCCTATCTATCTTTGATCTAAGTATTCGGCGGATCATCACCACCCAAAAACAACGATTTACCCCAAAATCGGCGCGTGGACTCGTGTGGCCTTGTGGATTCAAGGTGCAACCACTCTCGTGGATTCGGAGCGAGGTACGTTCGTGGATTCGAAGCGTACTACTGGGTGAAGACCGTGGATTCGGTCGGACGTCGTGGAATCGACGTTGGACGCCGTGGATTCGGCGTTGGACGCACATCGTGGATTCGAGAAGCGTCTGGAGCGAGCGGAGAAGATCAACTAGGAGCGTATGGAAAAGGTTGAGTCGTCTGTGAGTACGGTATATCACCTTGTACGTGTTTAATTCTAGTGGATTTCACCGTGTTATCGGTCCCGTGGTTTTTTACTCCGGTTTGGAGTTTTCCACGTAAAAATCTCTGCGTGTTATTTATTTTTCCGCATTGGGTTTTATATCGCAAAGATTTTTGAGTGTTTATGGTTTACACCTATTCACCCCCCCTCTAGGTGTTTTTTCCCCTATTTAGATCCTATTATTCATATAACCCAACAAGTGGTATCGGAGCAGGAATAGGGTTGTAAACAATGGTTGAAGGTGGAAACATCAACAGACCCCCATTCTTCGATGGAACAAATTATGCGTACTGGAAAGTACGGATGAAAGCCTTTTTAATTTCCATCGACGAACGGGTGTGGCAATCAATTGAATTAGGATGGACTAATCCAACTGAAATTATTGGTGATGTTCGCACCATCAAACCTAGGTCGAAATGGACCAAGGAAGAGATTGATATATCTTCTTACAATGGCAAGGGAATAAATGCTTTATTTAATGCCTTATCACAAACAGAGTTCTCTCGCGTCTCGGCATGTGAGACTGCGAAAGAAATCTGGGATGTTCTTCAAGTTACGCATGAGGGAACTAACCTTGTGAAGATTCAGAAACTGCAAATGCTTACGAGCAAGTTTGACTCTATTTTCATGGCAGAAAATGAATCGTTCACTGACTATTACACACAATTGCAAGACATCGTAAACTCATGTGCTAACTTGGGAGAGAAGATTCCAGAATTTAAAATTGTAAGAAAGATCTTAAGAACTCTTCCTGGAAGATTTCGTTCCAAGGTCACAGCCATTGAAACTATTAAACACCCGGACGAAATCCGTGTAGAAGAATTAGTTGGTTCTTTACAAACTTATGAAATGACATTTCCTACTAACTATTCTTCGGGAAAGGCATCCTCTTCTAAGTCTTCAGGTTATGCTTTGAAAACAACGAAAGAAGAAGACACGGATTCATCCTTCTCAGGCGATGACGAGAATTTATCTATGGAGGACTTTGAGAAGCAGCTTGCTCTCTTGACAAGGAAGTTTCGCCGAAATTTTCGAAGGGGTAATTCAAGCAAAACTCCATCCTTCGGAAAGGGGAAGAAAGGCAAGGGTTCTTCAAGTTACAAGTCAAGAAAGCAAGAGGGTTTTTGTAAGGATAAGAAAAGCACAGAAGGACAAGTCCAATGCTTCAAGTGCCGAGGGTACGGCCATATCTCAACGGAATGTCCAACTAAGAATCCGTCTAAGAAGAAGGCGATGCAAGCCGTCACTTGGGATGACACCTCATCGTCAAATGTGTAGAGTTCCGGAGCTTCGGGCAGTGTGCCGACTCCACGGGGCAGCCTGGTATTGTGGAAATACCTTCAGCAGTTTCTGTTTGTATTTACAGAGAGGTTCGGGTGGTCCCGGAGCGACGCGGAAGTCTTTTTGAAGGAAAGTGAGTTGGCGTCGGCTTTAGAGCTTGCGGGTCGAGCTGGGGCTTCTTGGATGGTTTTGATGTGAGTTGAACCCTTGGGACATGTGTAATATGTTTTTACAGGGGTGTTCGGTTGGTTTCGGGGTGATGCGGAAGTCCCGAGGCGAGAAAGTGAGTTGACGGGGCGATTCTGGAGATTTTCGAGCTGTTTCTGGGAGTTTTGGGTGGCTGGTTCCGGAACCAGGTGCTTGGTTCCGGAACCAGGGGCTGTGTACCGGTACCAAGTGGGTGGTACCGGTACACAGGCACAGGGGGAGCCCGATATGGCCCGGACTTGCACAGTAAACCGAGGTATGGGCTTCTTCTGTTCCAACTACTCCCGCGTTGATTTTTATACCCCTCAACACAGCTCCCTCACCCTTATCTCATCCCTTATCCATCCTCCTCCATTCCTTGCTGCCTGAGAAGAAGAAGAAGAGGAGGAAGTAGAGGAGAAGAAGCAGGGAGTCCTGGTTCGTGCTGCTTGAGGGTGTTGACCGGGTCAACCTGCGCACGCGAGGAGCAAATTGAGGTAAATTGATTGTTGGAGATTGTGGATTTGGACTCTTTGATTCTCCTCTTGGGTTTTATTGTTGGATTTGAATGGTAATTTGAGTTAATTTCTATCCTTGCTCTCTCCCTGTGCTCTCGGGCTGCATGCATGCAGAGGGATTACTGTGCAAATCCGCAACTCTACGCATGCTTGATTCGTGGACTGGAGTGATCGGATTGAGCTGAGATTTTTATGGTGGCCTAGCTGGGTGCTGTGGAGGTTGTTTGGAGCTCCGTGGATTTTTCCGAGACGCGCGACGGTGCGCGCGCGCGCGCGAGAGGCGCAGTTCAGTTTTTCGTCAGATTGCGCCCGTTTCTTCACCGATTTCGGCGCGGCCTTCGGAAAGCATTTGAGGTGGGTTGGATTTTCTTCTAAAAATTGTGGAATGCCCTCTAATGCTTCAGAACGCACTTTGATCATGTCAAAACTGTATATTTTAGCTGTTAAATGATCTGATAGTTGCCTAGAAAATTATAGAAATATTATCTGAACCCCAGAGTATTTTTAGTGGACTCTTGACATTATATGACACTAGACTGTGTACTTGGTTGGCCTCATTTAAGCTCCCGAACCGTTTTAAAAATCCGAATGCTTGTTTTATTGGAAAACTGACTTTTAAAAATGGTTTTAAAATGTCTGAGGGTTCTAGTGATGCTGCATGGGTTCGGGGAGCATGTTCTCTCGTGCCGGGGGGCCGAGGAGAGTTTGGTTGTTTATTAGAGCCTTTCTGTGGCTTTTTGAGTTTTACTAGTGTCATTGGGGGTTCTATTTGAGCACTTCAGATTCAGTCGTGGAGTTTACTCCGACCTTGACATGAGTGTGTGTCGTGTATCCACTGTGTTTCCGATCTATTTGATCGTGGATTATAGCCTGCTGAGCCTGGCATGTTTGCCAGTTATGAGATACTTTAGATACTTGAGTTCGGTGGGGTCGCTCCCCTCGAGCTACGCCCCGGGTGCGATGATGATACCGAGCCTGACGAGGCTGCGATGAGTTACTGAGAGTCCTTGAGGGACACCCTACGTAAGTCCGTTCCTCCGGGATGTGCGGCAGTAGATGAGCGCAGGCTTGACTTTATCTTGACTGGTCCAAAGAGGACAGTCATTGAGATTTGGGTGAGATGTGTGAGTGAGTTGCACTGCATGTTCATAGATGAGTGTTTTTCCTTTGAGCATATGTAGAGGCATATAGAGATAGATTTCCAGTTTTCATATCTATCTATCTATCTATTTGTTTACCTTTTTGTGCCTCCGGTGGACTTAGTGGGCATACCGTGTGCTTTGAGGACGGTACCCACTGGGAACTACCTTTGCAGTAGTTCTCACACCCGCTGCGGTGCAGGTTTTCCTGAGGCAGCTGCTCCGACTCCTTCCCGTGCGGAGTCTTCAGATCGAGGTAAGGGCGTGGCCGACTAGTCGCTTACCCGAGTCAGTTTAGTGGAGTGGTAGCAGTACCCTTTTGAGTTTCCACTTTTGTAGAGTGAGATTTTGAGAGGTATTATCTTTGTATCTTGAGGACAGCTTGTATCTTGGATTTTATTTACTCTAGTACAGTTGTTCTTTTTCCTTTCTATAGCATGTACTTACTTTTGCTCTGATATCTGTTAGCTATAGATTTATTTGCAGGGTAGACGCTTCGTCTGTACGGCAGTTTCCGTACAGATGGCGGATCTGTTAGCGAGCCCGGGTCGCAGTTTCGACCCCGGGGCGTGACAGATTAGAGTAGTATCAGAGCCTAGGTTTATAGGTCATTGAGGACTTAGAGACCCTAGGCTTTTTGGCTGGACAGTAGGTTGACTATCGAGAGAGACGTGATTTCTGCGAGAGTCATGATTGAGTTATAACTCCCCCAGGGGTTTGGGGTGAGTAATTTTGCATGTTTATTCTCTAAAGGGGACATGTCGGCTGCAGACGACATTACGCTTTAGAATGGGTAACATGTATAGACTCTCGTTTGATTGGGTTGAGCGATTCTTGGTCCTGATGTTCGGTTTTGATTTCAGGATTTGCGATGCCTCCGAGACGTCGAGCTACGACGAGGGCTCACCCAGCCGCAGACGAGGAGCCTGAGCGGCAGGAGGCTCCACCGGTTGATCAGGGAGAGGTTCAGGCGCTGCGGGCCCAGGTGGCCTATTTGTCGGAGGCGTTGCAACGCCAAGATGAGGCGTCCAAACGCCAGGAGGAGACAGCCAGGCGCCAGGAGGAGACAGTTAGGCGCCAGCAGGAGGCAGCCAAGGGCCAGCAAGAGAATGTGGAACGGTTGGTGAGGTTACTCGAGCAGAGGGCACCTCCAGCGACGCCCCCAGTAGCTACCTCGGCGACCTCGTCACAGATTGCTCCTTTGACGGAGGCAGAGCAGAGAGAGCTCACGGATCGACTGTCTTATATTAGCCAGTTCCATCCCCCGCGGTTCTCTGGTCTGAGCTCGGAGCCGTGGGAGGTCGAGAACTGGATAGCAGCTATGGAAAAATTATTCGAGAATCTTTTCATCAAGGAGGAGTATCAAGTGCACCTGGGAACTCACTTTTTGGAGAAAGACGCCGAGACTTGGTGGCGTCGGGTTCGCCCTGTTGGACCGCCGGGCGTACAGTTGCTGACTTGGCACGAGTTTCGAGCTTTACTGCGCGGGGCTTACTTCCCCGACAGTGCAAAGCAGAAACTCGAAGGAGATCTTCGACGGCTACAGCAGGGTAGCCGACCCCTACAGGAGTATATACGAGAGTTTCAGCGCTTACTGAACAGTGTTCCATACGTCGCCCCAGATGAGCCGCAGAGGGTTGATCTATTTGAGAGAGGATTGCACCAGGATATCTACCATCACGTCCACTCCCATCGGTCACCTACCTTGGACGCAGCTATTGAGCGAGCTCGATGGGTCTCCCGAGGGACCGTTATTATGACAGAGAGGGGCGAGGCGCCAGGGACCAGCTCCGGGGAGAAGCGCCCCACACCTCAGGATTTTGGGCAGTCAAGCAGACCGAGGCCCCCGAGACCACCGCAGCCACAGATTCAGCCTCGAGGCCGCGGGTCACAGAGGAGGCAGAGGCCAGGGGGTCATCGGCCGCCTAGACAGCAGCAGCAGCAGCAGCAGCAGAGGCGTTCCGATCAGTGTGTGATTTGTGGCGGGCCTCACGCACCTCAGCAGTGCGAGCAGCGACAGGGCAGATGCTATCGATGTGGACAGCCGGGACATATAGCTTGGACTTGCCCGAGGGCAGGGTCATCAGCACCGTCGACTACATCGACTTCTCCCTTGCCCCTACAGGCAGTGGGAGCTTCGCCGAGCTTCACCCGGGGGGATCGTGCCACCTCCTCACGACAGTCTGAGAGACGACCTCCAGCGAGCGGGCGAGTGTACGCCGCTCAGGTCGAGGATTCCACAGCAGCGGATCAGGTAGTAGCAGGTATTGTTCTTATCTCCTCTACCCGTGCTCGAGCACTTTTTGATACTGGAGCATCACATTCATTCATCAGTAGTACATTTGCATCTTCGCATGGGTTTGAGATTGGGCCATTGACTCATGCATTAGAGGTCCAGGTTCCGGGTTGTGTATTGCATGTAGATGAGTGCTGTTGGTCCTGCCCAGTGCAGTTAGGACCGTGGATTTTACCCATTGACCTGTTGGTCTTGCGCCGACTTCAGGATTTTGATGTGGTTTTGGGTATGGATTGGTTATCCCGGTTCTATGCTACTGTTGATTGTAGATTGAGGACTGTGACCCTTCGGGAGCCGGGTCAGGAGGAGTATGTGTATAGGGGATGTCAGAGTGCATTGTTTGCAGTGACAGTGTCTTCCGCCAGAGCCCGACAGATGTTGAGTAGAGGCTGTGTCGCTTTTCTTGCGACTGTTGCAGAGGCGCCTACGGCGATGCCCGGACTCGAGGACATCCCTGTTGTCTGCGAGTACCCGGATGTTTTTCCCTCGGAGTTATCATCTATGCCGCCGGATCGAGAGATAGAGTTTGTGATTGATGTAGTCCCTGGAACTACATCAGTCTCTAAAGCGCCCTACAGGATGGCCCCAGCAGAGTTGAGAGAGCTAAAGGCTCAATTGCAGGATCTTTTGGATCGAGGGTTCATCAGACCTAGCGTCTCTCCGTGGGGAGCGCCGATTCTTTTTGTGAAAAAGAAGGACGGATCACTTAGATTGTGTGTGGATTATCGAGAGTTGAATAAAGTGACCGTTCGGAACAAGTATCCTCTCCCCAGGATTGATGATTTGTTTGATCAGCTTCAGGGAGCTACGGTCTTCTCCAAGATCGACCTTCAGTCCGGTTACCACCAGCTTAAGGTGAGGGCCGAGGATATGTCCAAGACAGCTTTCAGGACTCGGTATGGGCATTATGAGTTCACAGTGCTACCGTTTGGATTGACTAATGCCCCAGCCGCATTTATGGATCTAATGAACCGAGTGTTTCAGCCCTACTTGGATCGTTTTGTAGTTGTGTTTATTGATGACATTCTGGTTTACTCCCGAAGTGACACGGAGCACGAGGAGCACTTGAGGATAGTGCTGCAGCTTCTGAGAGAGAAGAAGTTGTATGCCAAGTTAAAGAAGTGCGCTTTTTGGCTTCGGGAGGTTTCTTTTCTAGGCCACGTAGTTTCAGCCGCAGGAGTGGCAGTGGACCCGACGAAGATTGATTCAGTTCGGGATTGGCCTAGACCCACGACGGTGACAGAGGTGCGCAGCTTCTTGGGCCTTGCAGGGTACTACCGTCGTTTTGTAGAAGGCTTTGCGAAGCTTTCTACTCCCCTCACTCGGTTGACTAGGAAGGGGATCAAGTTTGTGTGGACAGAGCAGTGTCAGCAGAGCTTCGAGGAGTTGAAGCAGAGGTTGATTACAGCGCCAGTCCTTTCACTACCAGTTATGGGAGAGGGATTCGTGATTTACAGTGATGCCTCCCACAGCGGCCTAGGATGTGTGTTGATGCAGCATGTAGGGTAATCGCTTATGCTTCGCGCCAGCTAAAGGACTATGAGAAAAATTACCCTACGCATGACTTGGAGCTAGCCGCTGTTGTCTTTGCTTTGAAGCTTTGGCGGCACTATCTTTATGGCGAGCATTGTGAGATCTTCACCGACCACCAGAGTTTGAAGTATTTGTTCACCCAGAAGGAACTCAACTTGAGGCAACGCCGGTGGCTAGAGCTGCTAAAGGATTATGATCTGAATATTCAGTATCATCCCGGCAAAGCCAATGTGGTCGCAGACGCCTTGAGCAGGCGATCAGGGCAGTCCTTGAGTTTGTTGATTACCCAGTAGATGCCCTTGAGAGAGCAGTTGAGGCGCTTGGATATAGAGGTGGTGTCCCCTGGGGTTTCTGCAAGACTTATGTCCATGGTCTTGCAGCCTACTCTGTTGGACAGGATTAGAGAAAAACAGAGTGAGGACCCCGAGCTTGTGAGGATTCGAGATCAGCTTCGGCAGGATCAGGGTGGGGACTTTTCTGTGGATACAGCGGGAGTACTCAGGTACAGGGATCGCTTCTGTGTGCCCGTGGACTCAGAGGTTCGAGAGCTGATTTTGAGGGAAGCTCACTATACACCTTACACCCTCCATCCTGGGGGAACTAAGATGTATAGGGACTTGAGGGCACAGTTTTGGTGGCGCGGCATGAAGAGAGATATTGGAAGGTTTGTGGCTCGTTGTTTAACTTGTCAGCAAGTTAAAGCTGAGCATCAGGTTCCAGCTGGCAAGTTGCAGAGCCTTTCAATACCTGAATGGAAGTGGGACCGTGTCACTATGGATTTTATTGTGGGATTGCCGAGGACTCAGAGTGGTTCTGATGCCATATGGGTGATTGTTGATCGTTTGACCAAATCAGCCCACTTTCTGCCGATGCAGTTGAGTTGGTCCTTGGAGAGGTTAGCACAGTTATATATGGACGAGATTGTGAGACTACACGGGGTGCCGGTATCGATTGTGTCTGACAGGGACCCGAGGTTTACTTCACAGTTTTGGAGGAGTTTGCACAGAGCCTTGGGGACCCAGCTTCAGTTTAGCACCGCCTTTCACCCACAGACTGATGGACAGTCGGAGAGGACCATTCAGACTCTGGAGGACATGTTGAGAGCATGTGTCCTGAGCTTCAGTGGCAGTTGGGATCGACACTTGAGATTAGCCGAGTTCGCGTATAACAATAGCTTCCAGGCGAGCATTCAGATGGCGCCTTACGAAGCATTGTATGGACGGAAGTGTCGATCGCCTCTATTTTGGAGTGACGTGGGTGAAAGGAAGACCTTGGGGCCAGATCTGCTTGTGGAAGCTGAGGAAAAGGTCAGGATCATTCGGCGACACATAGAGACCGCTCAGAGCCGTCAGAGGAGTTATGCAGACAGGAGGCGGCGAGACTTGGAGTTTCAGGTGGGAGACCATGTTTTTCTGAAAGTCTCGCCATCTCGAGGAGTTCGCCGATTTGGAGTACGCGGAAAGCTTAGTCCGCGGTTTATCGGGCCATTTGAGGTGCTAGAGCGCATTGGCCCAGTTGCATATCGAGTTGCGCTACCGCCGCGGTTGGCAGGCACCCACGATGTATTTCATGTATCCACCTTGAGGAAATATGTGTTTGATCCCTCACATATCCTGGACTTCACATCCTTGGAGCTAGACGAGGACTTGAGCTATCAGGAGCGACCGGTGCGAATTCTTGCTCGAGAGACGAGAGAATTACGCAACCGGATCATACCTTTTGTTAAGGTTTTATGGAGTCATCATGAGGAGCGAGAGGCCACATGGGAGCCTGAGGATGAGCTGAGAGTTTCATATCCCCACTTATTTGAGTCGCCCTCCTGAGTTTTGATTTTTGTGGTTTCGAGGACGAAACCTTCTGAAGGAGGGGAGAGTGTAGAGTTCCGGAGCTTCGGGCAGTGTGCCGACTCCACGGGGCATCCTGGTATTGTGGAAATACCTTCAGCAGTTTCTGTTTGTATTTACAGAGAGGTTCGGGTGGTCTCGGAGCGACGCGGAAGTCTTTTTGAAGGAAAGTGAGTTGGCGTCGGCTTTAGAGCTTGCGGGTCGAGCTGGGGCTTCTTGGATGGTTTTGATGTGAGTTGAACCCTTGGGACATGTGTAATATGTTTTTACAGGGGTGTTCGGTTGGTTTCGGGGTGATGCGGAAGTCCCGAGGCGAGAAAGTGAGTTGACGGGGCGATTCTGGAGATTTTCGAGCTGTTTCTGGGAGTTTTGGGTGGCTGGTTCCGGAACCTGGTGCTTGGTTCCGAAACCAGGGGCTGTGTACCGGTACCAAGTGGGTGGTACCGGTACACAGGCACAGGGGGAGCCCGATATGGCCCAGACTTGCACAGTAAACCGAGGTATGGGCTTCTTCTGTTCCAACTACTCCCGCGTTGATTTTTATACCCCTCAACACAGCTCCCTCACCCTTATCTCATCCCTTATCCATCCTCCTCCATTCCTTGCTGCCTGAGAAGAAGAAGAAGAGGAGGAAGTAGAGGAGAAGAAGCAGGGAGTCCTGGTTCGTGCTGCTTGAGGGTGTTGACCGGGTCAACCTGCGCACGTGAGGAGCAAATTGAGGTAAATTGATTGTTGGAGATTGTGGATTTGGACTCTTTGATTCTCCTCTTGGGTTTTATTGTTGGATTTGAATGGTAATTTGAGTTAATTTCTATCCTTGCTCTCTCCCTGTGCTCTCGGGCTGCATGCATGCAGAGGGATTACTGTGCAAATCCGCAACTCTACGCATGCTTGATTCGTGGACTGGAGTGATCGGATTGAGCTGAGATTTTTATGGTGGCCTAGCTGGGTGCTGTGGAGGTTGTTTGGAGCTCCGTGGATTTTTCCGAGACGCGCGACGGTGCGCGCGCGCGCGAGAGGCGCAGTTCAGTTTTTCGTCAGATTGCGCCCGTTTCTTCACCGATTTCGGCGCGGCCTTCGGAAAGCATTTGAGGTGGGTTGGATTTTCTTCTAAAAATTGTGGAATGCCCTCTAATGCTTCAGAACGCACTTTGATCATGTCAAAACTGTATATTTTAGCTGTTAAATGATCTGATAGTTGCCTAGAAAATTATAGAAATATTATCTGAACCCCAGAGTATTTTTAGTGGACTCTTGACATTATATGACACTAGACTGTGTACTTGGTTGGCCTCATTTAAGCTCCCGAACCGTTTTAAAAATCCGAATGCTTGTTTTATTGGAAAACCGACTTTTAAAAATGGTTTTAAAATGTCTGAGGGTTCTAGTGATGCTGCATGGGTTCGGGGAGCATGTTCTCTCGTGCCGGGGGGCCGAGGAGAGTTTGGTTGTTTATTAGAGCCTTTCTGTGGCTTTTTGAGTTTTACTAGTGTCATTGGGGGTTCTATTTGAGCACTTCAGATTCAGTCGTGGAGTTTACTCCGACCTTGACATGAGTGTGTGTCGTGTATCCACTGTGTTTCCGATCTATTTGATCGTGGATTATAGCCTGCTGAGCCTGGCATGTTTGCCAGTTATGAGATACTTTAGATACTTGAGTTCGGTGGGGTCGCTCCCCTCGAGCTACGCCCCGGGTGCGATGATGATACCGAGCCTGACGAGGCTGCGATGAGTTACTGAGAGTCCTTGAGGGACACCCTACGTAAGTCCGTTCCTCCGGGATGTGCGGCAGTAGATGAGCGCAGGCTTGACTTTATCTTGACTGGTCCAAAGAGGACAGTCATTGAGATTTGGGTGAGATGTGTGAGTGAGTTGCACTGCATGTTCATAGATGAGTGTTTTTCCTTTGAGCATATGTAGAGGCATATAGAGATAGATTTCCAGTTTTCATATCTATCTATCTATCTATTTGTTTACCTTTTTGTGCCTCCGGTGGACTTAGTGGGCATACCGTGTGCTTTGAGGACGGTACCCACTGGGAACTACCTTTGCAGTAGTTCTCACACCCGCTGCGGTGCAGGTTTTCCTGAGGCAGCTGCTCCGACTCCTTCCCGTGCGGAGTCTTCAGATCGAGGTAAGGGCGTGGCCGACTAGTCGCTTACCCGAGTCAGTTTAGTGGAGTGGTAGCAGTACCCTTTTGAGTTTCCACTTTTGTAGAGTGAGATTTTGAGAGGTATTATCTTTGTATCTTGAGGACAGCTTGTATCTTGGATTTTATTTACTCTAGTACAGTTGTTCTTTTTCCTTTCTATAGCATGTACTTACTTTTGCTCTGATATCTGTTAGCTATAGATTTATTTGCAGGGTAGACGCTTCGTCTGTACGGCAGTTTCCGTACAGATGGCGGATCTGTTAGCGAGCCCGGGTCGCAGTTTCGACCCCGGGGCGTGACAAAATGAGTCATCGTCAAGTGATGAAGAAGACAACGCAACTGTGTTCCACGCATCCACATCTTCACCCTTCATGTGCTTAAAATGGCAAGTACATCCGACTCGCTGTCCAACTCCACTGTTGAAAAGAATGCAACGGACAATGAATCGGATGATTCGGAAGGTGAAGATTTTGGTTTAGCCTACCACAGACTTTTACGAGATTCAAAGAAACTGGCTAAGCAAAACAAGGGGTTGAGAGGGAGATTGCAGGATCTCGAAGAAGAAGTAAAAAGGGTAACTTCTCTCTCGACCGATCTTGAAGTGGAAAGGGATAATCTGATAAAAGCAAATGTTTCCCTTCAAGAGTCCAATTAGCAATTCGAGAAGAATTATATAGATATGGTGAACAAAGCGAATTACTTCTTGAAGCTCAACGGCGAGGCTCGACAGGAAAAATTGGAAATGACTGAGACCATTCTCCAACTCAAGGATGACTTGCAGCGATTTTCATCAGGAAGGAGTAAGTTGGATAAGCTTCTTGGTCTTGGTCAATCAAACAAGTCCGGCCTCGGATACAATCGAACTGAAGACAATTTTAGTTCGGTTGGGACAGTTTTCGTGCCTCAGTCGGTATCTCCTCCTCCGACACCGGAATTCACGACTAACAACGACAACAAGCCTACTTCACCCTCCTCGGGATCGTCAAGCACTAAGGTATGTTTTCGTTGTAATTTTGCAGGGCACATAAGGAGAAATTGCAAGATGGGAGCCAAACGGTCAACTCGAGCACCTCTTGCAACGACTACCAAAAGGGTGATTCCTCAGAAATCAAATGCAAATTATTCGAAAGGAAAAAGCCTCGGTAGTTCATCAAACAAGACGACGACGTCAAGGAAAAGCGACGGATCAAACAAGACGCTTTCACCAAAGGTATCAACCTCACAATCATTTCCGACATACACCAAAACTCGAAAGGTTTGGGTACGCAAAGGTGAAATCTTTCCTTGTCTTTAATCTTTCTACGATTAAATGTTGTGTAGTTTATGTAGACTATTTTTCTTTCTTTGGGCCGACACGTCAACCATCCTTGGGAGGTAAATGGTATATTTTCTTATTGGTTGATGATTTCTCTCGGTATTCATGGGTAGCATTTTTAAAAGAGAAAGCTGATACTTTTGATTCTTTTCACGAGATTTGCCTTCGTATTATGATTGAAAAGAATGAAAAGATCATTCGTGTTAGAGGTGATAGAGGTGGAGAATTCATAAATTCTAAATTCATTGACTTTTGCACTTCCAACGGCATTAAGCATGAATTCTCTGCACCCTATACACCTCAACAGAATGGTGTTGTCGAGCGCAAAAACCGGGTTGTTCAAGAGATGGCACGTGTTATGCTTCACAGCCGGAATTTACCACTACATTTTTTGGCTGAAGCTGTGAACACTGCAATCTATGTTATTAATCGAGTTTATTTGCGCCCGGGAACGTTAAATACACCATATGAACTATGGTGTGGTAGAAAACCCAACATCAAATATTTTCGCATCTTCGGGAGTCGGTGTTACATTTTACGTGACCGTGAAAATCTTGGAAAGTTTGACTCTCGAAGTGACGAAGGGATTTTCTTGGGGTATTCTACGAATAGTAGAGCATATCGGGTATTTAACTTGGAATCTAAGACGATCGTAGAATCTATAAATGTTAAAGTAGATGAGGCTTTCCACTTTGCATCTGATAAATCTACCCCTGATATCTCTCTTGATGATGATACTCCTGTAAGTGCATCTTCTCATGATAATACTTCCAATATTAATGATGCATCTAATGGTTCTTCAAGTTTATCTGATGTGCAGGAATCATCTCATGTACCCCCGAGTACTCCATTACAACAAACGTTACGCATCTCCAAGGATCATCCTGAATCAAACATCATTGGAGACCCACAAGAAGGAGTCAAAACTCGGAGACAGTTGGTTTGTGGATTCGCCTGTTATGTTTCCACGATCGAACCAAAGAACGTCGATGAAGCTCTTCAGGATGACTACTGGATTGAAGCAATGCAGGAAGAGCTCCATCAGTTTGAACTCAACAAAGTCTGGGAATTAACGACGCCTCCGGAGCAACACAATGTGATTGGTACTAAATGGATTTTCAAGAACAAGAAAAATGAGGATGGTACCATCATCAGGAACAAAGTACGTTTAGTTGCTCAAGGCTACTCTCAAATAGAAGGTATAGACTTTGATGAAACGTTCGCCCCTGTAGCTAGACTCGAGTCCATTCGTATCTTATTCGCCATTGCTTGTCACTTTAAAATAAAACTCTTTCAAATGGACGTTAAGAGCGCGTTTTTAAATGGGTTTTTAAATGAGGAAGTTTATATAGCTCAACCGAAAGGTTTTGTAGACTGTAAACTACCTAACCATGTTTTTCGTTTGAAAAAGGCTCTTTACGGTTTAAAACAAGCACCGCGAGCATGGTACGAAAGGTTGACAAAGCACCTTTTGGAGAAGGGCTATACTCGAGGGGGAGCAGATCGGACACTCTTTGTGAAGCATTATCAAAATAACTTCATTGTTGCACAGATCTATGTCGATGACATTGTGTTTGGAGCAACAAAGGATAATGATGCTTCTAAATTCGCAGAAACCATGGAAAGCGAATTTGAGATGTCTATGATGGGCGAACTGACATACTTTCTTGGATTGCAAGTGAAACAAAATGATGAAGGCATCCATCTGTGTCAATCCAAGTATGCAAAGGAGTTGGTAAAGTGTTACGGCATTTTGGTGTTGGCATATTTCGTGAGTCAAGTCAGTGAGTTGAGTCGGAGTCTTAAAGGGATCAAATTGTCAATCAGCAATCAAAGACTTAGAGAAGATTCAACAAGAGCTCAAGTTGACACTCAATGTCTTGAGTCTTGAAGATTGAAGTTGAAGAATTGTGGATCAGTTACATCAATCTCAAGAAGAAAGTATTCAAGAGGATCAGGTATGCTTAACTAAATAATTATTGTGATCCGAATACTTTCTTATAGTGTAGAAACACTTGGATGAACTTTTAATTGCATAATAATCAAAAACTGGTGTTCGGACTTGTTCAGGATCCGGATCAGAGCCAACGATCCGGATCCCGAAGGTTGTTGCTTCATACAAGACTTCGATCCGGATCCATACAATTTCCGATCCGGATCCCGAATGTTAAGTTTTCTGATTTGTATGAACGATCCGGATCGGGCCTTGCAATCCGGATCCCGAACCCTTGGTTTTCTGGAATCGTCAATCTCGTTACGACGATCCGGATCGCAATAAATCTGATCCGGATCGCCGTCCTGAAAATTTCCAGATAAGGTATGTTTTTGATTCTTATCTCTTTCCAAAGGTTTCTAAACTATAAATAGACACTTAGGGTTTCTCAAAAACGTGGGAGCTACGGCCGATCTTTTTATAAAACTCTTGAGAGCAACCCTAGAGGCTAGGTTTTTATCGATCTTCTTTATAGCCTCTTTTAGGTCAATTCGACGGTTCTTTCAAGAACAAATCTTTTGTCGAATTGATCTAATCTTTGCTTAGAGATTTCTTCTAGGGTTCCTCAATGAGAATCTAAGCAAAGGATCACCATCGAAGTCAATATTCTTATCGACTGAGTTTGCGTCGTGGATTCGACATGGCATCGTGGATTCGGTGTGCCAAAGGCGTTTCGTGGATTCGAAACGTGTGCTCGTGGATTCGAGTGGCGTTCGTGGATTCGAACGTGTGCAGTGGGTGTGCAAAATCGGTGGAGCGTGAGGTCCAAGAAATTGAAGGAGGGGTTAAATCCGTGGAGACGGTAATCACCTTGTTATTCTTCTTTTCTTAGGGATTGTTATTGCGTGGATATCCAACCGGTCAGCGCAAGGTCCGAAGAAGCTGAAGGAGGGGTTTGAGTCCGTGGAGTCGGTAATCACCTTGTTATTCTTCTATTCTTATTGGATTGTTATTGCGTGTTGGTCCCGTGGTTTTTCTCCTGGATTGGAGTTTCCACGTAAATCTCGGTGTGCTGTTTTTATTTTCCGCATTGGTTTTTATTTTGCACTGAGATTGAGTTTTTAAGTCTTACATCTATTCACCCCCCCTCTAGTTGTTTGATAGTACCTATTTAGATCCTTGTGGATCCTATAAAAACCTACAATTGGTATCAGAGCGGGTTTTAGGTTTATCTATCATGATGGGTGAAAGTGGTAATATTTATAGACCTCCTCTTTTTGATGGGACTAATTATGCTTATTGGAAAGTGCGGATGAGAGCTTTTCTCATCGCAATTGATGAGCGGGTATGGCAATCCGTGGAATACGGTTGGGTGCATCCTGTTGAGGAAGTAGGAAATTCTACTACCCCAAAACCTCGCTCTAGATGGTCCAAAGAGGAATTTGAAAGATCTTCTTACAATGGGAAAGGTATGAACGCTTTATTTAATTCTCTTTCCTCGACTGAGTTCACAAGAATTTCCGCGTGTGAAACCGCGAAGGAAATTTGGGATATTCTCAAAATTACACATGAGGGTACTAATCTTGTAAAAATTCAAAAGCTCCAGATGCTTACAAGTCAATTTGACTCTATTCATATGGAAGAGCATGAATTGTTTACAGATTATTACACTAGACTTCAAGATGTAATAGATACATGTGCTAATTTAGGAGAAAAGATCCCGGAGTCGAAAATTGTAAGAAAGATACTTCGGACTCTTCCGGAACGGTTTAGGGCAAAGGTTACCGCCATTGAAACCGTTAGTCATCCGGACGAGATGAGTGTAGAGGAATTAGTAGGTGCTTTGCAAACTTATGAAATGACTTTTCCTACTAATCAAGTTTCTTCCAAGTCTTCTTCTAAGCTTACAGGTATTGCATTCAAATCAACAAAGGAAGAAGATAGCAAATCAAGTTCCGACGATGAAATCTCTTTTGCCGATTTTGAAGAACAATTGGCGCGGATCACAAAGAAATTTCGTCGAAAATTTTGGAAGAATCGAACCGATAGATCTTCATCCACGAAACCATCTAAAGGATCATCGGGTTCTAAATCCTCTTACCTCAAAGGCGTTGCAAAACCTTCTAAAGAAAAAGATGATTTCGAAGGGGAAATCCAATGCTATCGATGCAAAGGCTACGACCATTTTTCAACGGATTGTCCTTCTCCGAAATCATATAAAAAGAAGGCTTTGCAAGTGAAAACTTGGGACGATTCTACTTCTAATGAATCGACCTCAAGTAAAGAGGAAAAAATCGTTGCTTCTCATGCCTCTCATTTTCCCTCTTCTAATAATTGTTTATCATCTTTAATCACTGACTCTATTCCTTTGATTTTGCATGAGACATCAACATCCAACGGAGAGTCATCAAGTGAGGGGGAGTCGGACGAAGAAGAACTCGTTGAGGCATATCAACAACTTCTTACGGAATCAAAGAAGATGGCCAAGCATATCAAGAAGTTGAGAAAGCAACGACTTGAGATTCAAGACGAGAATCAAGCTTTAAAGATCAAACTTAATGATCTCGAGGAGGAACGAGAACGTTTATTGGATAACAATAAATTCCTCCAAGAAGAGCGAAATCAATTGGAGACAAACGCTAAATCTCATATTAACAAGATTGATTTTCTTGAAAAGCAGTTTGAGGAGATTCATGTTACCAACCAAGTTTTGACCAAGCAAGTCCATCAACTTAAATCCGACATACAAAGGATTTCAACCGGTTCGAAGAAACATGATTATGTGTCCGGATTAGGTCAAACAAGCAAGGTTGGTTTGGGATTCAAAAAGGACCAAACTGTGCATGCTTCAAGTTCCACAATGAAATTGAAAGGAAGAACTTGTCACTTATGTGGACTTGAAGGACATTTGGTGAAGAATTGCCCGAAAAAGAGAAAGAAGAGTCCTTCGGCAACTTCATCTACAGAGCGAACTCAACGGAATCAAAAGACACATCAAGTCAAAGGAGTTCACTCAACCCACCAAAGGTCCGAGCCACAACATCAATCATACAAGTGGATCATTGCAAGGCAAAGACCTAAGGTGCACCAACAGTCAAAGCGGACAACCCCCGGCCACAACGAATCAAGACAACCCAAAATCCAGCGATTTTGGATTCGGAAAGGTGATATCTTTCCTTGTCTTAAGTTCTAAATAGCTTATGACTGTATGTAATGCTTTGATTGGATTTCTCCTTATATTTTTCTTAATCTTTGCATTACATGTTTTTCAATGCTCTTCGTTTTTATATTTTGTTTTTGAACAAAAGGGTTTTTACTGAACAAGTGCATTGAATAAAAAGGGCTTCACGGTTATTCACTCCAAATTAACTTTATATGGATTATCAACTTTACTCCATAATCATAATCTTGAAGATACTTCATTATAGGAGTTTTTGATATTATAAGCATCAAATTTTAGAAATCATGTGTGATCTTTAGATGCTTAATCTATCTCGGTTGTGTGAATTCATTGTGATAAATGTGAGACAACCGATAGACTAAAATTTGGGATTTAATTCTTTCACGTAAGAGATTGCCTTCTTACAAGGGTAAATAATTGAATTATGAAAGATGTGGAAAGAGTTACATCCGAAAGGAGTGTGAAAACTACCACCACATGCTGGAAAGAGCTGCCACCCCGGTCGTCCGGTTTGTGTGTGAAGCTACCACATGTTATGGATGCTTGATAGTATTTTATGAGAAAATCTTTAGTTGAAGCATTTGGAGATTTATATGCAAAGCTCTTATATTTTGAATAATCTCCTGGTTGGTATAAGGTGGGATAGTTGAAAGATGCTCAAAGAGCCACCCTTAGGTATTTTAGTGCTTATCTCAAATTTGAAAGGGTAAGAAATCAAATTGATGTCATTTGGAAATCTCTGTAAGTCATCTTTGTAAATCCGTTATATCTTGATAGACTTTGGATCTCAAGATTATTTTTGATGATTTGTGTTTGATGAATATAACATGAAAAACGGTTTATAATGTTTTACCTTTATTTTTCATGATTTTGGAGTAAATCTTTTTAATTTTGTGAAATTAATTGGATTGAATGACATCTGTGTGAATTCACTGTTTAAAGCACTTAAATTGATTTCTTGATGGAATACAAATCGATATTTGAAAAGATTCTAAAATCTGGATTTGTTTCAAGAAATTATTTGATTTTTGCTTTCTGGTACAGGTACGGAATCTGCATTTTTGTTATATACCAGAACTGAGCTTTTATCTCTCTTTCTCTTTGAACTGATGTTGTTAGTGATTTCCTTTTGTCTAGTATGTTCACTGTTTGACAATTTGTGACAAAACGGGGGAGAAGAGAAATGACGGAGATGAGATCATCAAGAGAGGACAAACGAAACGAAAATGAAAAAATGGGGGAGAACGGAAAATGATGATCGTACCACAAAGGGGGAGAACATAGATGCTCAAGAACATGGAGAACATGTTAGAGATGCTCAAGATAGGGGGAGACAAAGAAAAAATTGAAAGAGCCGAAAAACAAAAGAACCAAAAGGAAGACGGATCAAATGTAGGATTTTAATTTCTAACGACTAACATTTGATTTCGTTTGGAGTTTTGTTTTGCAGGAATTACATCACTCTAAGACTCCAAGTCCTAAGTCATAGAGTATGTTCTAGGACTGTTTGGTTCAAATGTAATTTTGTATTTATTGGATCTTTCACGCATAGAAAATCAATGTTTTGGTGATGACATTGAATTTCGATTTTTTGGTTTAAGATGAGTGACTTGAGCGCTTTTATGTATTTTTGGGTTTTGTCACGAAATTGCCAAAGGGGGAGATTGTTACGGCATTTTGGTGTTGGCATATTTCGTGAGTTAAGTCAGTGAGTTGAGTCGGAGTCTTAAAGGGATCAAATTGTCAATCAGCAATCAAAGACTTAGAGAAGATTCAACAAGAGCTCAAGTTGACACTCAATGTCTTGAGTCTTGAAGATTGAAGTTGAAGAATTGTGGATCAGTTACATCAATCTCAAGAAGAAAGTATTCAAGAGGATCAGGTATGCTTAACTAAATAATTGTGGTGATCTGAATACTTTCTTATAGTGTAGAAACACTTGGATGAACTTTTAATTGCATAATAATCAAAAACTGGTGTTCGGACTTGTTCAGGATCTGGATCAGAGCCAACGATCCGGATCCCGAAGGTTGTTGCTTCATACAAGACTTCGATCCGGATCCATGCAATTTCCGATCCGGATCCCGAATGTTAAGTTTTCTGATTTGTATGAACGATCCGGATCGGGCCTTGCAATCCGGATCCCGAACCCCTGGTTTTCTGGAATCGTCAATCTCGTTACGACGATCCGGATCGCAATAAATCTGATCCGGATCGCCGTCCTGAAAATTTCCAGATAAGGTATGTTTTTGATTCTTATCTCTTTCCAAAGGTTTCTAAACTATAAATAGACACTTAGGGTTTCTCAAAAACGTGGGAGCTACGGCCGATCTTTTTATAAAACTCTTGAGAGCAACCCTAGAGGCTAGGTTTTTATCGATCTTCTTTATAGCCTCTTTTAGGTCAATTCGACGGTTCTTTCAAGAACAAATCTTTTGTCGAATTGATCTAATCTTTGCTTAGAGATTTCTTCTACGGTTCCTCAATGAGAATCTAAGCAAAGGATCACCATCGAAGTCAATATTCTTATCGACTGAGTTTGCGTCGTGGATTCGACGTGGCATCGTGGATTCGGTGTGCCAAAGGCGTTTCGTGGATTCGAAACGTGTGCTCGTGGATTCGAGTGGCGTTCGTGGATTCGAACGTGTGCAGTGGGCGTGCAAAATCGGTGGAGCGTGAGGTCCAAGAAATTGAAGGAGGGGTTAAATCCGTGGAGACGGTAATCACCTTGTTATTCTTCTTTTCTTAGGGATTGTTATTGCGTGGATATCCAACCGGTCAGCGCAAGGTCCGAAGAAGCTGAAGGAGGGGTTTGAGTCCGTGGAGTCGGTAATCACCTTGTTATTCTTATATTCTTATTGGATTGTTATTGCGTGTTGGTCCCGTGATTTTTCTCCCGGATTGGAGTTTCCACGTAAATCTCGGTGTGCTGTTTTTATTTTCCGCATTGGTTTTTATTTTGCACTGAGATTGAGTTTGTCACGCCCCGGGTGAAAACCAGAACCCGGGCCCGTCCACAGATCCGCCGTGCACACGGTATTTCCCGTGTACACGAAGCGTCGGTAACCTGCTCAGATATAAGAGATATAAAAAAAGAGCAATAAAAACAGAGCTGAACTAAAACTAATACATCTCAGACTGAAGCTGGAAATAAAATACAATACATCTGTATAAATGATACATCAGTCTCTCCCAGCTCACAAATAAAAAAAATACAACATGCTGGCAAAAGCCAGTCCCAAAAGTGAAAGTACAACCGTCTGAGGAAAATATGGGTACACCAACAGTCCAGCTAATACGCTCATCCTGCCTCGAGATCTATCTACTCAGCCGTCCTCTCTCCTCGACCCGCTACTGAAAGCCCAGTAGCACCCACAGAAGACACTGCAAAACAAGGGGAAAGAAAAAGAGGAAAGAAGAATGGGGGTGAGAACTACTAGTAAACCAGTAGCCTCCCCTAGTGGGTAAAACCTCAACTCTGACACGCCCACTAGGTCTACCAGAGGCAAAAGAAAATAAAGGTGGTATGCCAAAACGAATAAGACTCCTGATGAAAAGCTACCACTAGTATGCCTCAAAATGCTGAGCTAAGAAAATAGCTAAAGGTATGCATCAGAATATAAATGCTTGTCTGAATAACCCAATCTGACCACCAGTAAACACTGGTACTGCCTGCTAATCTCATCTGTGGGAATACTGACCGACTACTGCCTGATACGGTCATGTCCCCAAGGTAAGTAACAGATCGGCCTCTGTCCGTCCGATCAAACACTAAAGTAATAACAACAGACCGGCCTCGATCCGTCCGGTCGCACACTCCGGAGTGGCACTCGAGGGGAGCGACCCACACGAGTAAAGTATCTCTGTCATCAGTATCACAAGTATCTCTGTCAAGTATCTCAATATCGCAGGACTGGATCATGACTCTGATCAAAGTGGGAAAACCCATCCACAAGAGACCTGATACCCAATCTGATGCATAAGAAATCTCCGGTCAACCGCCCAATGTCCGCGGTTGCCGCAATACCCAGCCTGTCCCAAAACCCAAGACCCTGACTACACTATCCCATCCACCCTGCTCGCGCACGAGCTACAAATACCCTGAGTCTCAAATAAAAAGAGAAAAGAATAATAAAAAGGGTTTCTCCTATGTCAATTCCAGCATGATAGTGTAGCAGAAAAAGGTGGCCTATCTAGGTGACCATACAAGCATGCAAATGTCCCAAGATGATATACATAAAATAAAGCAGATATCGATATGATCTTACCTTGCTAAAGCATGCTGATAAATGCATAAGGACAGTAAATAAGAGATAACCTGTGCTTGTCTAAACCTCATGCCCAAGCCCATAATTTATTAATCAGCCTTCTTATCACGCCCCGGGGTCGAAACTGCGACCCGGGCTCGCCAACAGATCCGCCACCTATGCCAACCCGCATAGGCGAAGCGACCTACCTGCAAAAGAGCTACAGCTAACAGATATCAGAGCTAAAAGATAAAACTGCTATAGAAATAAAATCAACCACTGTACAACTGAAGATAAAACAACAAGGTCCCTCTCCCAAAAAGATAATCATACAATAACCTCGAGTACAAAACTCATAGCTCAACAGGGAGATATCTCAAATAAAACATCAGTGTACAAGCTCTCAATACATCATATCCTCACTACATCAGTCTCTCAAAAGAGGAAATAAATACCACTCTACCGACTATACTGAAGATCTCCTCCAAAGGGGGTACCGCTACTCTCCAAAGATGGGTCTGGATCTAGCTCGCTACTCCCTCACCACGCACAGCAACCACAGAACGGCAACACCCGCCAAGACTCTGCAAAACAAAGAGGAGAAAGGACAAAAGGGGGAAAACCCCCAACGGGCGTGAGAACTTCGCAATAAGGGAGTTCTCAGTGGGTATCGCCACAAGGCCCGCCGATCTGCCCACCAAGACTACTAGAGGCAAAAGATAACCGATGCAGTAAAACTGAAAGAAGAAGCTGGAAACACTCTACAGCTACCATGCCTCTAACCAAATGCTCAAATGGGGCAACTCTGATGAAGATATGCAACACTCGCACACGAGATGCTCAATCGACCCAATCGAGCTGACTGCCGCATCGGGTCCAGTCAAACCTGCGCCCACCTACAACCACCTCCCGCTGACGGGCAGGAATTACGTAGGGCGTCCAAACGGACCGACTCGCTATCGAGTAGTGGCTCATGCAGACTATAGTCAAATCCATGCCCTCTCTCTCTCAGAACGGAAAGACTCAAGATGCTCAACCTCTCACACAATGGTCAAAGAACTCACAACGACCACGGGACCACCGTCAAACCCCGAACGGTTCCCAACAATACTAGCACTGGTCTAAACACAGCTACTAGACTCCACTCGGTCCCCCAGGCACGAGTGTAACAAAAGTATCTGACTGAATAACCCAATCGATAGACCAGTAATCACTGGTACTGCCTGCTCTGCCGCGACGGGTATGCCAGCCTACGCATAACACCGAAGCAAAGGAGTCCCAAGGACTCAAAACCCAGTATGGTGCCCGGCGCTCTGCACCGTGGAAAGCCTACTCCGGAGTGGCACTCGAGGGGAGCGACCCACACGAGTAAAGTATCACTGTATCAAGCATCACTGTATCGAGTATCTCTGTAACCACTGTCTCATAATAGCAGGACTGGATCAAGACTATGATCAAAGTGGGAAACTCCGTCCACTAACAAAACCCCGATCTGATGCAATAATACTCAAAAAGTGGGAAACACCATCCACTAGAACAAATCTGATACCCAATCTGATGCAATAGTCAACATCCGGTCAACCGCCCAAAGTCCGCGGTCACCGCAATAACCCACAACCCACAATTGGGTAAATTAATCAAGATCCGGTCAACCGCCTACTGTCCGCGGTTGCCGCAATAACCCACAATCCACAATTGGGTAAATTAATCAAGATCCGGTCAACCGCCTACTGTCCGCGGTTGCCGCAATAACCCACAATCCAACATCAAGCACACCCTGTCTCTGACCCTAAGGTCCCAGCTACACTATCCCAAACCTCTGCTCGAACCCGAGCAACATGACTCAAAAGTCTAAATAAAAAGGAGAAAAAAAGCAATCATGGTTTCTCCTAAGTCAAATTCCAATATGTAGTGCAGCAGTAAAAGATGGCCTAACTATATGTTCATACACATATGTCCATACAAGCATGCATTTGTCCTTAAGAAGGATAAAGAAAATAAACCTCATGCCAGAATTAGCAATGACCATACCTGTCCATGATTTTCGATCCATAATCACTCCTTGGAGTAGGACCTGCACATAACTACATAATCCTATCCCAATGCATAAACCAGCCTCATAAAAGGTTATGTGCTAATATGGCATGATAAT
This sequence comes from Tillandsia leiboldiana, assembly GCA_029204045.2. Taxonomy (NCBI): domain Eukaryota; kingdom Viridiplantae; phylum Streptophyta; class Magnoliopsida; order Poales; family Bromeliaceae; genus Tillandsia; species Tillandsia leiboldiana. The sequence continues at coordinate 30,027,141 of CM055070.1, forward strand.
TAATCCTGATATGGTAACCTTGCCTTAGGTGGGCTTCCACTAATCACCAACATGAATATTTGATTATACCATTGTCATACTATGAGAAATTCACTTGCAATTTCCATAGAATCCTCACTGTTAAACTTACCGACCAATTTCAGTTATTGTACCGTACACCTGCATGCAATGCTAACATATAACAATATAGAGAACCGTCCACCGGTTCCGGGAATAAGGCACCCACCTGAAAAGCTGACTGTCCAAAGCCCAACAGCTGAAAACACCAGATAACTCTAATCCCTTGCTCCAATAAGTTCAGCACACCCGTAACTCTCCTGGCACAATACAAAGCTCACTAATTACACTAAGGCTCCCAAATATAACTCTTATAATCCCATACAACAACAGTCCCGAAACTGTTAAATTATCACCTGCAGAAAGTGCCCAGAAAATTCCAAGAAAAATACCACAGCGATCCTCGCGTCGATAACTTCGCAACGGTACCTCGCACGCCCAAATCGGAGTTCGGTAAGTCAAGATAAAAATTCGGCAAGGGGGTACACTCATACAAAAATCTGTGTTAAAACTGTACACTGTTCACTGAGAAAACAGTAATTTTCACCTCTGATGAAATCTCAGAAAAATCCAAGAAAAATACGAGCGCGTTCCTTGCGATCTGAAGATGAAAAAGTTGTATAAGCTCGTTTCCAGCTGACGCTCGTGCGCAAAGATATGGCCAAAACACCTCGATGCAGTCCCACAAAGCCAAACAGAAAATGGGTCACAGTGTTGCCTCGGGATCCGTGCCAAAAACTCGAAACGGGAAAGCGCGATCGAAACGAAAGATGAAGTCCTACCTCTTAGGAGTCTGTCGGCGCAAAAATCACAGAAAAAGGATCTCGGGGTAGCCCAGGGGAGCTAAAACACTGCTGCTGCGCCGAAGAAGAACACTAGAAAGCAACGTCGCGCCGCACCGTAAAATGGGGAACCTCGGGATTCGTGCCTTCAAAAATCCTAGAACTTGGCAGGAAGATCAAGCACTTAGAGGTGAAAAACTTCCAAGAAGGGAGCTCGGGGAGATCTTGAAAGGGCTGAGAGAAAAAGGGCAGAAAAGAGGGCTCGGGCTGCCTATTTATAGGCTGAAGAAAACAATTGGGAAAATTCCCATTATGTCCGATTTTCCGGGCGCCCGAAACTTTTCGGGCGCGCACAGTGCGGCCCGGCCCACAACTTTCGGGCGCGCACAGTGCGGCCCGGTCCACCACACAGCCCAGTCCACTACTCCCCCGGGCCCCACTGCACCCGGTGCACCTGCGCCCCGCGAATGGCGACGCGACACGTGGCCCGGCAACCCGTGCACCGCGCACGTCGCGCCGTGGACCGCGCACGTCGCGGCTGACCCGGGCCGTACGGCCACCTGCCCCGGGCGTACGGCACCTGCCCCGGCCAACGACTCCACAGGTTGTGTGGACCGGGAGCACAACACCGAACCAATCACCTCTCGCCACGTGTCCACCCGGTCTACCGTGCACCCGGACCAAAATTCAGTGGGACCGCGCCTGCTGAACCGGCCAACCGAAGAGCGCCACGTGGCCCGCCCCCGGTGCACGACCTCCGCGGTGGACCGCGCGCCTGCCCGCGCCCCTGTGCGCCTACCCGCGGCCGCGCGCCGCCTGCCCGAGCGCCTTCCGCCGCCTTCCGCCGCTGCCCGCCGCCGCCAGCCGCCGCCGGTGATCGCCGGAAGTACTGTTCCGGCATGAACAGTAACCGCCAACCCAAAAACATCAAGCAAATAGCCCATCTTGACCGTTTTCCGCGCGCTGATTCCAAAAACGGTGTCCATTTTGCCAAATTCCAAACCTATAATTTGCCGGAGGCTCCCACAAACCCCAAAAACTGCCAAAACTTTCGGGAGCCCGCTTTTGGGCATCCGGACTCAGAATTAAGCAAACAAAAAGCCATTTCCAAGCGTTTTTCCGCACTGAACCCAAATCCACCCTCTGTTTGGCCAAAATCCTTTCCTAAAATTCGGCAAAAGCAGCCGAAGGCCAATACAGCCAACCAAAGCTCACAGGGTCCATCTCTTGTGTCCAAATAGGCGCGCGAACACCGCCGACAAGCCACGTAGGCTTCCAGAAGCTGCTGGTCACACTGAAGAAGCCCAGCAAAGGTCTGGGTCACCACATCCTCCCCCACTAAAAGAAAGTTTCGTCCCCGAAACTAAGGCAACTCCCAGGGAGTCTCAAAAACCAGGGGTCAAAATTCAACACCGCCGTCTCCAGCTCCCAAGTCACCAATCACTCCCCGTGATTACTCCTCAGCAACAACAACAGCAACAACCAGTACGGCATAGCCCGATTGCGCAATTCCCTCACCTCACGAGTCGGAATTCGCAACGGGCGTCCCTCGTACTCCAAACTCTCACAGACCCCAAAAGGAACGAGTCAATCACGGGTGAGGGGTCCAAAACATAACACTCTTGAGCTGAGACGCAGAAAAACCTCCAAACACCAACAAAAGACTGGGGGAAAGGAACGAACAGCCTGAGTAACACGCTCTAAAATCACTCCCAAGAGCCAGCTCAACCCAAGCGACCCGAAACACAACCACACAAACACCTGCACAGAAAAAGGGGCCCAAACAAGCAGGGGTTCACACTCGGTCTCCCTCAAAACTCAACCACCTAAGTGGATTGCTCAGCCGCAGCCTCACATCAAAAGGGATCCTCTGGGACACAAACTCAAACTCTGTACACCAGAATGGCCCCACACAGTGCCAGCTATGGAACCATCAAACTCGACTCCCAAATAGCTCTTCTGCTCCAGGCATCCGCCACCACAGTGGCTCTGTCGGGGTGACACTGGATGCTCACTAAATCCAATGGTGGCTCTACAGCCACTACGGGAGGTATCACTATAACTCGCAAATCCATCACCCACCACTGACAAGGTTAAAAATCGACGCTGGTACCAATCTCATCATCCGCTCATCAAGCCCCGCTAGCACTATCCGGTCTAAAACTCCTTACCCCAACAAGGACCGTCGATCTCCGCTAGTCTTAAATAGCATCCACTTGGCCGAATTTCCACCGCCGCCTCTTCGGCTAGAAAAAGTAATCCAGGAAGATAAGCTCTCGAAGCTGAAGCTTGTGCCACAACGACTAGGCATAGGGCTCCTTCCTCACAGATCTTGACACACCATCTACAAATGCTGCACAAGCTCTAAACCACTCAGGGAGGGGGTAAAACCAAAATATCCCTGGAGGATGCCGCTAACCAGCCGTTCAAGGCCAACAGAAATACAAAATTCCTCAATCTAGAGGCAACAGGGCATTAGTCAATCCATTGGCTTCACTGTACTCGTAATGCCCCTACTGTGTCCTGAACACCATCTAGACAATGCCCTCAGCTGAAATTCCAAATTGGCGCAGGCATCACACAATATCTGCCGGAATATAGCTCCTTCAAAAGGTTCTAAATAATACCTGTACCTGCCTGGACTCCAATCCCAAAGGGCTCTCACCGTCGTGTATCAACGACGTGGCACTAGGTCAAGCAGACCCTCTATCCATCAAATCCACGCACCTAAGAAATCAACTCTCGTAGCTCTAAAGGCGGTATCCAATGAGGGGCTAATGAAGTTGGCGCGGTTTCCAGAATCACGTCAATCGCAATCTTAATCTTCCTTTCTGGCGGCCTAATCATCGGCTTAGGTGGACTTACACCTGGGATTTCATGGACAATAGGGACATCCTTAAGTCCCGCTGCCGCCGTAGGCACCTCTCACACGGACGCTGTAACCTGTGTGCTCAAAAAGTCTCAACAAACAAAATGCCTTCCATTATCCGCCTCGCAAAAAGTCAAAGTCCTTTCTCTCAGCAGTCAAACATCCTATGGCACTATGCCAACCGATCCCAAGCACTGGGTCATAACACTGAGCTGCCGTAGAAACCAATAAGTCTGCCGGCATAACTTACGGCCTCTGCTGCACTGGACAAGCCTCCTCCACTTGCACAATGCCAACAGTAACCTGTACCTCAAGTGCAAGTGGTAACGACTCTACCGCTAGCCCATGCAGGAACGCAACATGTCCTAACTCCGACTACTGTGAAGAAATCACACCTGCGACAACTCAATCCACTACCGTGGCGCCCTCCAACCGGGCGGCACAGATTCATCCGCTCGATGCAAGTGGTCGTCGCTCAGCCTGCAAAAATATCTAGACCAATCACAAAGGGAGCACGACCTCTGTCCATGCTCACACTGAGATGCCGAACGTGGTCTCTCGCAAACAACCAATCCACGCTACCGCTGCGCCACTCTGATGAAAGGGTTGTTGCTGTCATCGGGGTCCACCCAACCCCTGACGTCTCAGAAATCCACCTGGGCATCATCGTCATACGACCAAGCACAATTGATTCATGCAATTCCTTATACAATTATCCTTACTAAGCTCACCCCTCAATCCCAAATAATACATTCAAAATATGCAAATGATAAATCACAAAGGGTAGAATTCCCTTGGGTAAGCTTTGCATTAACCATCCACAAGGATATCCACCACCCAGGAAAGCAAAACGAAAATGCCTCTGCCTGCCGATCTGTCCTCCATCACCTAGCGCCAAGCGCCTCCCTCCAGAACTCGCCTCTAGCGGCAGATCCCCGTCCAAGGAACTGCAGTGTCCAGCTCCAAACACAATGCCTACTCCGACGAGGCATCCACAGTCCAAAACCCGAACAGGAGGGACCGAAAAGAAACTAAGGAGTATCCTGGCGCAATCCACTCCCAATCTCACTTATCCTATGTGCCTCGTCCCTCGAAACCTGGAGCGCCAGTTCAACAACTGCATAAACTCTCTAGCACAGGGAGGCTCTCAATTGATCACTCCCATCACCCCCAACCACAACTCTGCCTCCAAAGGCTCCGAGCTCAATCTTACGAGTCGGGGTGGTTCATCTGCCAAGTCTGGCTCACTCAATCGAACATGCCCCACAGCTCCTCTGCTGTCAACCATCCACCCTACCTCAGTGCCTTGGCATTAAACATTGGCACGGAGGGGGCCACACGCTCTATTGGCACTACAGAAATCCCTGCCGCTGAGGATACTACATCCTGGTGGTCTCAGAAGAAAAGTACTGTCAGGCCGCCCACTGCTCTGACAACTGCGTCACCAAACTAGCTGCTCACTCTGCCGCTGATATGCCTCTGACAATCCTGTCATCTAGGTCCGGAGTTCTCTGACCTCAATCCGGGTATCCGGCCCAAAACCAACCGCTCAAGCTCAACTGCCATGACAGGATGCACAAGGGTCCCAAACCCAGCGTCGGGGAGACACCGCTCGCCACGACGAAACCACAAATCAGCACACAACAACGCTCGACCCAATCCCGCGAAAGTCTAGAGCATGTCACCCATTCCATAGCGTTATGTTGTCTGCAGCCAACATAACTACTTAGGAGAATAAACATGCCAATCACTCATCCCGTCCCTCGGGAGAGGTGTAAAACTCAATCAGGACTCTCGCTACAAATCACGACTCTCACGAAGTCATCCTAGGGTCCAACCACAAGCCTAGGGTTTCTAAGTCCACCATGACCTACAACCTAGGCTCTGATACCACCTAATCTATCAGGCCCCGGGGTCGAAACTGCGACCCGGGCTCGCCAACAGATCCGCCACCTATGCCAACCCGCATAGGCGAAGCGACCTACCTGCAAAAGAGCTACAGCTAACAGATATCAGAGCTAAAAGATAAAACTGCTATAGAAATAAAATCAACCACTGTACAACTGAAGATAAAACAACAAGGTCCCTCTCCCAAAAGATAATCATACAATAACCTCGAGTACAAAACTCATAGCTCAACAGGGAGATATCTCAAATAAAACATCAGTGTACAAGCTCTCAATACATCATATCCTCACTACATCAGTCTCTCAAAAGAGGAAATAAATACCACTCTACCGACTATACTGAAGATCTCCTCCAAAGGGGGTACCGCTACTCTCCAAAGATGGGTCTGGATCTAGCTCGCTACTCCCTCACCACGCACAGCAACCACAGAACGGCAACACCCGCCAAGACTCTGCAAAACAAAGAGGAGAAAGGACAAAAGGGGGAAAACCCCCAACGGGCGTGAGAACTTCGCAATAAGGGAGTTCTCAGTGGGTATCGCCACAAGGCCCGACGATCTGCCCACCAAGACTACTAGAGGCAAAAGATAACCGATGCAGTAAAACTGAAAGAAGAAGCTGGAAACACTCTACAGCTACCATGCCTCTAACCAAATGCTCAAATGGGGCAACTCTGATGAAGATATGCAACACTCGCACACGAGATGCTCAATCGACCCAATCGAGCTGACTGCCGCATCGGGTCCAGTCAAACCTGCGCCCACCTACAACCACCTCCTGCTGACGGGCAGGAATTACGTAGGGCGTCCAAACGGACCGACTCGCTATCGAGTAGTGGCTCATGCAGGCTATAGTCAAATCCATGCCCTCTCTCTCTCAGAACGGAAAGACTCAAGATGCTCAACCTCTCACACAATGGTCAAAGAACTCACAACGACCACGGGACCACCGTCAAACCCCGAACGGTTCCCAACAATACTAGCACTGGTCTAAACACAGCTACTAGACTCCACTCGGTCCCCCAGGCACGAGTGTAACAAAAGTATCTGACTGAATAACCCAATCGATAGACCAGTAATCACTGGTACTGCCTGCTCTGCCGCGACGGGTATGCCAGCCTACGCATAACACCGAAGCAAAGGAGTCCCAAGGACTCAAAACCCAGTATGGTGCCCGGCGCTCTGCACCGTGGAAAGCCTACTCCGGAGTGGCACTCGAGGGGAGCGACCCACACGAGTAAAGTATCACTGTATCAAGCATCACTGTATCGAGTATCTCTGTAACCACTGTCTCATAATAGCAGGACTGGATCAAGACTATGATCAAAGTGGGAAACTCCGTCCACTAACAAAACCCCGATCTGATGCAATAATACTCAAAAAGTGGGAAACACCATCCACTAGAACAAATCTGATACCCAATCTGATGCAATAGTCAACATCCGGTCAACCGCCCAAGTCCGCGGTCACCGCAATAACCCACAACCCACAATTGGGTAAATTAATCAAGATCCGGTCAACCGCCTACTGTCCGTGGTTGCCGCAATAACCCACAATCCACAATTGGGTAAATTAATCAAGATCCGGTCAACCGCCTACTGTCCGCGGTTGCCGCAATAACCCACAATCCAACATCAAGCACACCCTGTCTCTGACCCTAAGGTCCCAGCTACACTATCCCAAACCTCTGCTCGAACCCGAGCAACATGACTCAAAAGTCTAAATAAAAAGGAGAAAGAAAGCAATCATGGTTTCTCCTAAGTCAAATTCCAATATGTAGTGCAGCAGTAAAAGATGGCCTAACTATATGTTCATACACATATGTCCATACAAGCATGCATTTGTCCTTAAGAAGGATAAAGAAATAAACCTCATGCCAGAATTAGCAATGACCATACCTGTCCATGATTTTCGATCCATAATCACTCCTTGGAGTAGGACCTGCACATAACTACATAATCCTATCCCAATGCATAAACCAGCCTCATAAAAGGTTATGTGCTAATATGGCATGATAATTAATCCTGATATGGTAACCTTGCCTTAGGTGGGCTTCCACTAATCACCAACATGAATATTTGATTATACCATTGTCATACTATGAGAAATTCACTTGCAATTTCCATAGAATCCTCACTGTTAAACTTACCGACCAATTTCAGTTATTGTACCGTACACCTGCATGCAATGCTAACATATAACAATATAGAGAACCGTCCACCGGTTCCGGGAATAAGGCACCCACCTGAAAAGCTGACTGTCCAAAGCCCAACAGCTGAAAACACCAGATAACTATAATCCCTTGCTCCAATAAGTTCAGCACACCCGTAACTCTCCTGGCACAATACAAAGCTCACTAATTACACTAAGGCTCCCAAATATAACTCTTATAATCCCATACAACAACAGTCCCGAAACTGTTAAATTATCACCTGCAGAAAGTGCCCAGAAAATTCCAAGAAAAATACCACAGCGATCCTCGCGTCGATAACTTCGCAACGGTACCTCGCACGCCCAAATCGGAGTTCGGTAAGTCAAGATAAAAATTCGGCAAGGGGTACACTCATACAAAAATCTGTGTTAAAACTGTACACTGTTCACTGAGAAAACAGTAATTTTCACCTCTGATGAAATCTCAGAAAAATCCAAGAAAATATGAGCGCGTTCCTTGCGATCTGAAGATGAAAAAGTTGTATAACGCTCGTTTCCAGCTGACGCTCGTGCGCAAAGATAATGGCCAAAACACCTCGATGCAGTCCCACAAAGCCAAACAGAAAATGGGTCCCCCACCCCCCAGTGTTGCCTCGGGATCCGATGCCAAAAACTCGAACGGGAAAGCGCGATCAAACGAAAGATGAAGTCCTAACCTCTTAGGAGTCTGTCGGCGCAAAAAATCACAGAAAAAGGATCTCGGGTAGCCCAGGGGAGCTAAAACACTGCTGCTGCGCCGAAGAAGAACACTAGAAAGCAACGTCGCGCCGCACCGTAAATGGGGAACCTCGGGATTCGTGCCTTCAAAAATCCTAGAACTTGGCAGGAAGATCAAGCACTTAGAGGTGAAAAACTTCCAAGAAGGGAGCTCGGGGAGATCTTGACAAGGGCTGAGAGAAAAAGGGCAGAAAAGAGGGCTCGGGCTGCCTATTTATAGGCTGAAGAAAAACAATTGGAAAATTCCCATTATGTCCGATTTTCCGGGCGCCCGAAACTTTTCGGGCGCGCACAGTGCGGCCCGGCCCACAACTTTCGGGCGCGCACAGTGCGGCCCGGTCCACCACACAGCCCAGTCCACTACTCCCCCGGGCCCCACTGCACCCGGTGCACCTGCGCCCGCGAATGGCGACGCGACACGTGGCCCGGCAACCCGTGCACCGCGCACGTCGCGCCGTGGACCGCGCACGTCGCGGCTGACCCGGGCCGTACGGCCACCTGCCCCGGGCCAACGACTCCACAGGTTGTGTGGACCGGGAGCACAACACCGAACCAATCACCTCTCGCCACGTGTCCACCCGGTCTACCGTGCACCCGGACCAAAATTCAGTGGACCGCGCCTGCTGAACCGGCCAACCGGAGAGCGCCACGTGGCCCGCCCCCGGTGCACGACCTCCGCGGTGGACCGCGCGCCTGCCCGCGCCCCTGTGCGCCTGCCCGCGGCCGCGCGCCGCCTGCCCGAGCGCCTTCCGCCGCCTTCCGCCGCTGCCCGCCGCCGCCAGCCGCCGCCGGTGATCGCCGGAAGTACTGTTCCGGCATGAACAGTAACCGCCAACCCAAAAACATCAAGCAAATAGCCCATCTTGACCGTTTTCGCGCGCTGATTCCAAAAACGGTGTCCATTTTGCCAAATTCCAAACCTATAATTTGCCGGAGGCTCCCGCAAACCCCAAAAACTGCCAAAACTTCCGGGAGCCCGCTTTTGGGCATCCGGACTCAGAATTAAGCAAACAAAAAGCCATTTCCAAGCGTTTTTCCGCACTGAACCCAAATCCACCCTCTGTTTGGCCAAAATCCTTTCCTAAAATTCGGCAAAAGCAGCCGAAGGCCAATACAGCCAACCAAAGCTCACAGGGTCCATCTCTTGTGTCCAAATAGGCGCGCGAACACCGCCGACAAGCCACGTAGGCTTCCAGAAGCTGCTGGTCACACTGAAGAAGCCCAGCAAAGGTCTGGGTCACCACACTTTGAATCATAGAAGTTACAACATGCATAGTGGGTAATCAAAAGTAGGGGTCATAACAACATCCATGGTCAACAAAAGTGTCCCACTAAAACTTCGGGTCAGCGACTGCTAGCCGCGGTAGCCAAATACTCCAGAAGCCTAAAATCCAGGGCCCCGACCACATATGCCAATCCCCGCTCCAACCGAGCAAACAAATAGTCACCTGACAAGAATAGGGGGCGAAGAGCAAAAGGTGTTTCTAAATCAAATCCCAACATAAAGTGTAGCGATAAGAAAGGCCCTACAAATGTCCAAATAACGCCAGCCTATGTCCTCATGAGAGATAGGAGAAAAAGTGACAAATAGTGGTTCGACAGTGTATCAATAATTAGCTTCCACCTGGGTATATCATCACGCTAAAATCA